>CAWUFW010002652.1:0-1200000 GCA_963921515.1 Calotriton arnoldi
GTGCTTCGTTCAGTTGTGTACTAGATGAGGCTCTCCAGCGGAAGGTTAGTTTCATCCTCTTTTGTTGGGAGGTAGTGAGAAGTGCCTCTTTTTGACATGAGTTGGCTCCCCTTTGCCAGGAAAATGATGTGGTTTGATTGCAGTGCACAGGGTCCCTGCCAACCAGGTTCCCTGTGCCAGTGCTCTTCTCCAAAACTGTACCACTATTTACGCCTTCCGCCCCATGTAAGTCCCTAGTAAATGGTACCCTTGGTACCCCTGGGTCGTGGGAACTACAGAGGGTCCCTAGGCACCCCTCACCAAGGCCATGCCACTGCCACTGCAGCTTGCTTTCCTTGGTGCAGTGAAAAACACTGCAGATTGTGCATGGCACACTGCCTGTGCCATGCCAACCAGCACTACCCCTAAGGTATAGGTAAGTCACCCCTCTAGCAGGCCTTACAAGCTCAGGAGCAGGGTGCACTATAACTCAGGTGTGGGCATATCTGCATACTACAATATTTAAGTATATTTATTCATGTACTTCGTTCAGTTACGTATTGCTAAACAAGATTTATAGGCAACCTGACCATGTCAGGGACTGTATCAGGACTGAAGTCCAGAAGATGTTGGAATTGGGAGTGATTGAGCCCTCAGATAGCCCTTGGGCTAGTCCAGTAGTCCTAGTACCTAAACCTCACACCAGTGGTGGGAAAAGAGAGATGAGGTTTTGTGTAGACTACAGAGGCCTCAATGCAGTCACTAGGACTGATGCCCATCCAATACCCAGGGCAGATGAGCTCATAGATACTTTGGCCTCTGCCAAATATCTCAGCACATTTGACCTAACAGCTGGCTACTGGCAGATCAGACTAGCTGATGCTGCAAAGCCCAAAACAGCATTTTCAACCCCTAGTGGGCATTATCAATTTGTGGTGATGCTCTTTGGTCTGAAAAATGCACCTGCCACTTTCCAGAGGTTGGTGAACACAGTTCTCACAGGACTGGAAGCCTATAGTGCAGCTTATCTAGATGATATTGCTGTCTTTAGCTCCACCTGGGAGGATCACCTGGTCCACCTCAGGAATGTTTTACAGGCCCTGCAAAAGGCAGGCCTGACTATCAAGGCCACTAAGTGCCAGATAGGGCAGAGTCAGGTTGTGTACCTGGGCCACCTTGTGGGTGGAGGCCAGGTTCAACCTTTGCAGAGCAAGATCCAGACCATCATGGACTGGACTGCTCCCACTACCCAGACTCAGGTGAGAGCCTTCTTAGGCCTGACTGGGTACTATAGGAGATTTGTCAAGGGGTATGGATCAATAGTGACACCCTTGAATGACTTAACTTCTAAGAAAATGCCCAAAAGTTTCAGTGGACAGTTAGCTGTCAAAAGGCATTTGATGACCTCAAGCAGGCCATGTGCACTGCTCCAATTCTGCAGAGTCCTGATTACTCCAAGAAGTTCATTGTTCAAACTGATGCATCTGAGTTGGGGGTAGGGGCTGTACTGTCACAATTGAATGAAAAAGGTCAGGATCAGCCAGTAGCTTTTATTAGCAGAAGGCTGACCCCTAGAGAGAAACGTTGGTCAGCCATAGAGAGGGAGGCCTTTGCTGTGGTCTGGGCTCTGAAGAAGTTGAGGCCATACTTGTTTGGTACACACTTCCTGGTTCAGACAGACCATAAGCCCCTCTTATGGCTAAAACAAATGAAGGGTGAAAACCCCAAACTGCTTAGGTGGTCCATTTCCCTACAGGGGATGGACTTTACAGTGGAACATAGGCCTGGGAGTAACCATGCGAATGCAGATGGACTCTCTAGGTATTTCCACTTAGAACATGAAGACTTAACTGGGCAAGGTTAGTTTAATGTCCCTACGTTTGGGGGGTTGTGTAGGAGAGTAGGATCTGCTTCACAGGGGTACCCCCACTTTTTGCTGATACTTCACTGGTTTTCGACATTAGTCTGGCTGGGGCCCTGCTATTCAGAACCCCAGCCTAGCTGTTTCCTCTTTAAAAGGGTCTCCATGTGCCTTAGGCACATCACTGATTGGGATCTGGAGTGCCCTTGTAAGTCCCTAGTATATGGTATACTATGTACCAAGGGCATAGGCACCTCAGAGGCCTGCCAGGGGCTGCAGCATGTATTATGCCACCCCTGGTAGGCCATCCAAACTGGCACCACAGGTCTGCTACTGCAGCCTGGGTAAGGTGGTGCATGCACCCCTTGCAGTGGTATAGGTTACCTATATCACTAAATGCATACACACATATAAACCTATAAGTCACTCCTAAGGCAGGCCTTATCAATCCTAAAGGCAGAGTGCATGGTTCCTATGTGAGAGGGTGCCCCTGCATGAGCAGGGCCCCTCTGCAGCGTTCGGAGACCATCTCTGATGCTGTTTGTAGTGCCGCCTGACCATATACTCTTAAACGCATTATATCCTCGCGGTAAAATGCTAACTATGGAATGGCTGCACCTAAACATGTCGTGTTTGGTGTCAAACATCTTGGAATACTACCCCCCGCCAATCCTGGCGGCGGGGGTAGCATTCCACCCTTCTAGAGGGAAAGGCATGTTAACTCTGACGAGTCCGGTAACTTCTTTCCAGAGCCTGGCATCACAAAATGGATGCTGCTGCCACAGACACGAGTCTGGCCTCCTGCTGCTGGACGAAACTCCGGCAGGGGAGGCCTGGACAATAGGGTTTCCTGTCCCAGGGAGGTGTGACCACCTCCCCAGACAGGACAATGTGTATTGGGGCTGGGCGGGAGCACTTTCGGGTGCTTTGAAGTCCTGCACTGGGGGCACATTTGGTGTCCCTGTGCATACCCCAGTTCAAACCGGATCAGGGGCTTGCAGCCCCTGCTTTGGCGCGAACTGGACAAAGGAAAGGGGTGTAGCCACCCCTCTGCCCTGACCCACCCATAGGTGGGGCCACAGAGTAGTCCATCCCCTATTTTTAGAATAAAGGTAGGAACCCAGTCCCTAGGACTTTAGATTATACCTGGACGAAACTCTGAAACAGAATCCTGGACCTTCGACGCTCTACTCACGATTAGAGGACTGAAGAATCTCCCTTGGGGTCAAGGAGTGACTCCCCTGCTTGGCAGGCACCAAAGAAGCATCTGTCCGGTTCGCATCACTGAAGCTCCCGTCGGACGCCGAAGTCATCGCATCACCAGAGGTGGATTCTCAGACTTCCCCGAGGCTACCCTGAGTCCCCAGCAAAGCTGAGGCCCGTGGCTATCGTGGGTAACGTGAGACCGTGACCCCTGGACACCGAGCACATTTGCAAGTGCACCATCTTCTGGGTCTCCCAAGAAGTCGTGCTTTGGGCTCCGAGTAGCCCTAGCCTCCAGCACCACCTGCACCGAAGATCACTGGCCCCCACTCCACGAGTGTCCTGTAAGCCAGCTCCACGTGCGGCGTCACGAGGCTCCTTTGCGGTCGCTAGCCCGTTGGCTAGTAGCCCTTCCCGAAGGCCAATCTTTTCTTTACTTGGCAGTCTGGTTGCTCCAGGCCTGCCCTCACTTACCCTTGCTGGGTGAGTTCCCCAGACCTTGCTGGTCTGCATCATCGACGATCTACATCTTACTCGAGACTTGCCGTTGCCAAGGCTTGTTGGGTCCAATCTGGTCGCCGACACCTCTGCACTCGACAGACATCGAGCAACAGCCCAAATCCTGCTCCTGGTCGCCGACAACGCCTCCTGGACCTCGTGGCTGAAGAGTCAAGACGACCGTCATCGAATCTGAAGCACTCGGCATCGGTGGGCATCTGTCCATCGCCTCCCTGGTCACTGGCTAGTGACCCAGACTCTGTCCCCTCTGCTTTCAGGTTCTTCAGAACTCCGATCCACTCTTGGATCCACCCGGACACTTGTCTCCTGGTCGCCAGCAGCACTTTGCAGCAGATCGCCATAAGAACCGACGACGAAACCCGACCCCGAAAGGCACCTATGCACCCGGCTTCCCTGGGTGAGGTAACACGAGTACTCCGGTGCTCCCGTGGGTAGAGACTCTTCAAAGTCCTAGATCTCAAAGGGTTTTGTCCTAGTCCTCTTCTAAGTGTCCCTTTCCTCTATTTTCCCGATCCCGACTTTCTCCATAGAAGTTAACGGCGTATCGCGGTTGTGTATTTACACTGCACGCGTCTCCCGTGGGTCCCCTGTGTCACTACCTTGGGTGGTTCCTTGTGGTCCAAGCACTTCTAGAGGCTCTAGGCCTAGTGTCTAGTTCAGTCGTGGTTCGCATACCACTTTATTGGTATATGGTTTGGTACGCCCCTAGGGCCCAAACGTGTATTTGTGCTATTACGGTGATTTAAGATCTTATAACCTATGTATTTCGAACTCTAGCCTCATAAAGAGACTAGAGGGGTGTGTTTAGTAATAAATACATATATTTTGAACATATACCTGGTGTGGTGCTCTTTCATTTGGTCATTCAAGAGATTATAGACTGGTAAAACAAGCTGCTTTACATTCCTTCAAGACTTAGCCTGAAGGCTGCTCTCCACAGCTACCACTAGGATAGCTTTCAATAAGGTTGTCTTTAACCTACCTACCATAAGAGTCGATTTGGACTGGTGCAAGGTGCCCACTATAATTAGTGGACAGCATATGCCAGGCCAACTTCTCACAGACGGAACGTTTGAGCCAATCAAACACTCACCCCCAGTCAACTGATCTGGGTTTAATCCATCATCATTCTTTAGCTCACTCCACCACCCCAGTTCAGACATGGCCATATGCAAATCAGTCTGACCCTGTGCCTCATGGGAACAGTCCATCCCGAACTGCCAAGCCATGTCTTCCCTGGACCGGAAACAAGCATCCTAGGACCGGTTTCTTCGCTTTGTTCGCCCTAAGTTGGCGGGGGTATGCCCAGACGTGGGTCCCTTGCTCACTTTGCCACTGGATTCAAGCAAGCCTGGCTGATGACGGCTGGAATGCCAGAAACCGGTCCTAGGATGCTTGTTTCCGGTCCAGGAAGACATGGCTTGGCAGTTCGGGCTGGACTGTTCCCATGAGGCACAGGGTCAGACTGATTTGCATATGGCCATGTCTGAACTGGGGTGGTGGAGTGAGCTAAAGAACGATGATGGATTAAACCCAGATCAGTTGACTGGGGGTGAGTGTTTGATTGGCTCAAACGTTCCGTCCATCATCCCCTTTTGTATCGCTTTGTTCGCCCTAAGTTGGCGGGGGTATGCCCAGACGTGGGTCCCTTGCTCACTTTGCCACTGGATTCAAGCAAGCCTGGCTGATGACGGCTGGAATGCCAGAAACCGGTCCTAGGATGCTTGTTTCCGGTCCAGGGAAGACATGGCTTGGCAGTTCGGGCTGGACTGTTCCCATGAGGCACAGGGTCAGACTGATTTGCATATGGCCATGTCTGAACTGGGGTGGTGGAGTGAGCTAAAGAACGATGATGGATTAAACCCAGATCAGTTGACTGGGGGTGAGTGTTTGATTGGCTCAAACGTTCCGTCCATCATCCCCTTTTGTATCACTTTGTTCGCCCTAAGTTGGCGGGGGTATGCCCAGACGTGGGTCCCTTGCTCACTTTGCCACTGGATTCAAGCAAGCCTGGCTGATGACGGCTGGAATGCCAGAAACCGGTCCTAGGATGCTTGTTTCCGGTCCAGGGAAGACATGGCTTGGCAGTTCGGGCTGGACTGTTCCCATGAGGCACAGGGTCAGACTGATTTGCATATGGCCATGTCTGAACTGGGGTGGTGGAGTGAGCTAAAGCACGATGATGGATTAAACCCAGATCAGTTGACTGGGGGTGAGTGTTTGATTGGCTCAAACGTTCCGTCCATCATCCCCTTTTGTATCGCTTTGTTCGCCCTAAGTTGGCGGGGGTATGCCCAGACGTGGGTCCCTTGCTCACTTTGCCACTGGATTCAAGCAAGCCTGGCTGATGACGGCTGGAATGCCAGAAACCGGTCCTAGGATGCTTGTTTCCGGTCCAGGGAAGACATGGCTTGGCAGTTCGGGCTGGACTGTTCCCATGAGGCACAGGGTCAGACTGATTTGCATATGGCCATGTCTGAACTGGGGTGGTGGAGTGAGCTAAAGAACGATGATGGATTAAACCCAGATCAGTTGACTGGGGGTGAGTGTTTGATTGGCCTCAAACGTTCCGTCCATCATCCCCTTTTGTATCGCTTTGTTCGCCCTAAGTTGGCGGGGGTATGCCCAGACGTGGGTCCCTTGCTCACTTTGCCACTGGATTCATGCAAGCCTGGCTGATGACGGCTGGAATGCCAGAAACCGGTCCTAGGATGCTTGTTTCCGGTCCAGGGAAGACATGGCTTGGCAGTTCGGGCTGGACTGTTCCCATGAGGCACAGGGTCAGACTGATTTGCATATGGCCATGTCTGAACTGGGGTGGTGGAGTGAGCTAAAGAACGATGATGGATTAAACCCAGATCAGTTGACTGGGGGTGAGTGTTTGATTGGCTCAAACGTTCCGTCCATCATCCCCTTTTGTATCGCTTTGTTCGCCCTAAGTTGGCGGGGGTATGCCCAGACGTGGGTCCCTTGCTCACTTTGCCACTGGATTCAAGCAAGCCTGGCTGATGACGGCTGGAATGCCAGAAACCGGTCCTAGGATGCTTGTTTCCGGTGCAGGGAAGACATGGCTTGGCAGTTCGGGCTGGACTGTTCCCATGAGGCACAGGGTCAGACTGATTTGCATATGGCCATGTCTGAACTGGGGTGGTGGAGTGAGCTAAAGAACGATGATGGATTAAACCCAGATCAGTTGACTGGGGGTGAGTGTTTGATTGGCTCAAACATTCCGTCCATCATCCCCTTTTGTATCGCTTTGTTTGCCCTAAGTTGGCGGGGGTATGCCCAGACGTGGGTCCCTTGCTCACTTTGCCACTGGATTCAAGCAAGCCTGGCTGATGACGGCTGGAATGCCAGAAACCGGTCCTAGGATGCTTGTTTCCGGTCCAGGGAAGACATGGCTTGGCAGTTCGGGCTGGACTGTTCCCATGAGGCACAGGGTCAGACTGATTTGCATATGGCCATGTCTGAACTGGGGTGGTGGAGTGAGCTAAAGAACGATGATGGATTAAACCCAGATCAGTTGACTGGGGGTGAGTGTTTGATTGGCTCAAGCGTTCCGTCCATCATCCCCTTTTGTATCGCTTTGTTCGCCCTAAGTTGGCGGGGGTATGCCCAGACGTGGGTCCCTTGCTCACTTTGCCACTGGATTCAAGCAAGCCTGGCTGATGACGGCTGGAATGCCAGAAACCGGTCCTAGGATGCTTGTTTCCGGTCCAGGGAAGACATGGCTTGGCAGTTCGGGCTGGACTGTTCCCATGAGGCACAGGGTCAGACTGATTTGCATATGACCATGTCTGAACTGGGGTGGTGGAGTGAGCTAAAGAACGATGATGGATTAAACCCAGATCAGTTGACTGGGGGTGAGTGTTTGATTGGCTCAAACGTTCCGTCCATCATCCCCTTTTGTATCGCTTTGTTCGCCCTAAGTTGGCGGGGGTATGCCCAGACGTGGGTCCCTTGCTCACTTTGCCACTGGATTCAAGCAAGCCTGGCTGATGACGGCTGGAATGCCAGAAACCGGTCCTAGGATGCTTGTTTCCGGTCCAGGGAAGACATGGCTTGGCAGTTCGGGCTGGACTGTTCCCATGAGGCACAGGGTCAGACTGATTTGCATATGGCCATGTCTGAACTGGGGTGGTGGAGTGAGCTAAAGAACGATGATGGATTAAACCCAGATCAGTTGACTGGGGGTGAGTGTTTGATTGGCTCAAACATTCCGTCCATCATCCCCTTTTGTATCGCTTTGTTTGCCCTAAGTTGGCGGGGGTATGCCCAGACGTGGGTCCCTTGCTCACTTTGCCACTGGATTCAAGCAAGCCTGGCTGATGACGGCTGGAATGCCAGAAACCGGTCCTAGGATGCTTGTTTCCGGTCCAGGGAAGACATGGCTTGGCAGTTCGGGCTGGACTGTTCCCATGAGGCACAGGGTCAGACTGATTTGCATATGGCCATGTCTGAACTGGGGTGGTGGAGTGAGCTAAAGAACGATGATGGATTAAACCCAGATCAGTTGACTGGGGGTGAGTGTTTGATTGGCTCAAACGTTCCGTCCATCATCCCCTTTTGTATCGCTTTGTTCGCCCTAAGTTGGCGGGGGTATGCCCAGACGTGGGTCCCTTGCTCACTTTGCCACTGGATTCAAGCAAGCCTGGCTGATGACGGCTGGAATGCCAGAAACCGGTCCTAGGATGCTTGTTTCCGGTCCAGGGAAGACATGGCTTGGCAGTTCGGGCTGGACTGTTCCCATGAGGCACAGGGTCAGACTGATTTGAATATGGCCATGTCTGAACTGGGGTGGTGGAGTGAGCTAAAGAACGATGATGGATTAAACCCAGATCAGTTGACTGGGGGTGAGTGTTTGATTGGCTCAAACGTTCCGTCCATCATCCCTTTTGTATCGCTTTGTTCGCCCTAAGTTGGCGGGGGTATGCCCAGACGTGGGTCCCTTGCTCACTTTGCCACTGGATTCAAGCAAGCCTGGCTGATGACGGCTGGAATGCCAGAAACCGGTCCTAGGATGCTTGTTTCCGGTTCAGGGAAGACATGGCTTGGCAGTTCGGGCTGGACTGTTCCCATGAGGCACAGGGTCAGACTGATTTGCATATGGCCATGTCTGAACTGGGGTGGTGGAGTGAGCTAAAGAACGATGATGGATTAAACCCAGATCAGTTGACTGGGGGTGAGTGTTTGATTGGCTCAAACGTTCCGTCCATCATCCCCTTTTGTATCGCTTTGTTCGCCCTAAGTTGGCGGGGGTATGCCCAGACGTGGGTCCCTTGCTCACTTTGCCACTGGATTCAAGCAAGCCTGGCTGATGACGGCTGGAATGCCAGAAACCGGTCCTAGGATGCTTGTTTCCGGTCCAGGGAAGACATGGCTTGGCAGTTCGGGCTGGACTGTTCCCATGAGGCACAGGGTCAGACTGATTTGCATATGGCCATGTCTGAACTGGGGTGGTGGAGTGAGCTAAAGAACGATGATGGATTAAACCCAGATCAGTTGACTGGGGGTGAGTGTTTGATTGGCTCAAACGTTCCGTCCATCATCCCCTTTGTATCGCTTTGTTCGCCCTAAGTTGGCGGGGGTATGCCCAGACGTGGGTCCCTTGCTCACTTTGCCACTGGATTCAAGCAAGCCTGGCTGATGACGGCTGGAATGCCAGAAACCGGTCCTAGGATGCTTGTTTCTTGTCCAGGGAAGACATGGCTTGGCAGTTCGGGCTGGACTGTTCCCATGAGGCACAGGTTCAGACTGATTTGCATATGGCCATGTCTGAACTGGGGTGGTGGAGTGAGCTAAAGAACGATGATGGATTAAACCCAGATCAGTTGACTGGGGGTGAGTGTTTGATTTGCTCAAACGTTCCGTCCATCATCCCCTTTTGTATCGCTTTGTTCGCCCTAAGTTGGCGGGGGTATGCCCAGACGTGGGTCCCTTGCTCACTTTGCCACTGGATTCAAGCAAGCCTGGCTGATGATGGCTGGAATGCCAGAAACCGGTCCTAGGATGCTTGTTTTCGGTCCAGGGAAGACATGGCTTGGCAGTTCGGGCTGGACTGTTCCCATGAGGCACAGGGTCAGACTGATTTGCATATGGCCATGTCTGAACTGGGGTGGTGGAGTGAGCTAAAGAACGATGATGGATTAAACCCAGATCAGTTGACTGGGGGTGAGTGTTTGATTGGCTCAAACGTTCCGTCCATCATCCCCTTTTGTATCGCTTTGTTCGCCCTAAGTTGGCGGGGGTATGCCCAGACGTGGGTCCCTTGCTCACTTTGCCACTGGATTCAAGCAAGCCTGGCTGATGACGGCTGGAATGCCAGAAACCGGTCCTAGGATGCTTGTTTCCGGTCCAGGGAAGACATGGCTTGGCAGTTCGGGCTGGACTGTTCCCATGAGGCACAGGGTCAGACTGATTTGCATATGGCCATGTCTGAACTGGGGTGGTGGAGTGAGCTAAAGAACGATGATGGATTAAACCCAGATCAGTTGACTGGGGGTGAGTGTTTGATTGGCTCAAGCGTTCCGTCCATCATCCCCTTTTGTATCGCTTTGTTCGCCCTAAGTTGGCGGGGGTATGCCCAGACGTGGGTCCCTTGCTCACTTTGCCACTGGATTCAAGCAAGCCTGGCTGATGACGGCTGGAATGCCAGAAACCGGTCCTAGGATGCTTGTTTCCGGTCCAGGGAAGACATGGCTTGGCAGTTCGGGCTGGACTGTTCCCATGAGGCACAGGGTCAGACTGATTTGCATATGGCCATGTCTGAACTGGGGTGGTGGAGTGAGCTAAAGAACGATGATGGATTAAACCCAGATCAGTTGACTGGGGCTGAGTGTTTGATTGGTTCAAACGTTCCGTCCATCATCCCCTTTTGTATCGCTTTGTTCGCCCTAAGTTGGCGGGGGTATGCCCAGACGTGGGTCCCTTGCTCACTTTGCCACTGGATTCAAGCAAGCCTGGCTGATGATGGCTGGAATTCCAGAAACCGGTCCCAGGATGCTTGTTTCCGGTCCAGGGAAGACATGGCTTGGCAGTACGGGCTGGACTGTTCCCATGAGGCACAGGGTCAGACTGATTTGCATATGGCCATGTCTGAACTGGGGTGGTGGAGTGAGCTAAAGAACGATGATGGATTAAACCCAGATCAGTTGACTGGGGGTGAGTGTTTGATTGGCTCAAACGTTCCGTCCATCATCCCCTTTTGTATCGCTTTGTTCGCCCTAAGTTGGCGGGGGTATGCCCAGACGTGGGTCCCTTGCTCACTTTGACACTGGACTCAAGCAAGCCTAGCTGATGACGGCTGGAATGCCAGAAACCGGTCCTAGGATGCTTGTTTCCGGTCCAGGGAAGACATGGCTTGGCAGTTCGGGCTGGACTGTTACCATGAGGCACAGGGTCAGACTGATTTGCATATGGCCATGTCTGAACTGGGGTGGTGGAGTGAGCTAAAGAACGATGATGGATTAAACCCAGATCAGTTGACTGGGGGTGAGTGTTTGATTGGCTCAAGCGTTCCGTCCATCATCCCCTTTTGTATCGCTTTGTTCGCCCTAAGTTGGCGGGGGTATGCCCAGACGTGGGTCCCTTGCTCACTTTGCCACTGGATTCAAGCAAGCCTGGCTGATGACGGCTGGAATGCCAGAAACCGGTCCTAGGATGCTTGTTTCCGGTCCAGGGAAGACATGGCTTGGCAGTTCGGGCTGGACTGTTCCCATGAGGCACAGGGTCAGACTGATTTGCATATGGCCATGTCTGAACTGGGGTGGTGGAGTGAGCTAAAGAACGATGATGGATTAAACCCAGATCAGTTGACTGGGGGTGAGTGTTTGATTGGCTCAAACGTTCCGTCCATCATCCCCTTTTGTATCACAGATTGACAACGCCAGGAAACACGTTAATAAAGCTGTTTCTGCATTTCTCAAAGACCATAACATGGGCACTAGCTGCAACAACAACGTGCATTTTGACATGCATGGAATCAATAGAAGTGATGGAATTCACTTCACAGACAAAGGCAGCAGGAGGCTTCTCAGCAACCTGAAACTCTGCATCTAGTCTTATGTGTAGCTGTCACATACTCACAATAAACACAAAGGCTCTTTTCAGAGCCACCCTATTCCCCAACATTAACTAGTATTCATTTTAAATCCTTTAAAAAAATATTTTACATAATTGCAACTCCGTCGTGGATCCACAAACCAAAAGCACAAATTCAATGCACAGCAACACATTTAAGATGTATAACTCTGAATTTAACACTATACATGTTGCAATGACTTTGTGAGTAGTTTTGTGAGTGTATAAGTGTGTGTGTAAGAGGGTGCATAAGTCTGAGTGGGTCTGGCAGTACATATTTCAGTTTCTGTGTGAGTGTGTAGGTGGGAGCATGAGTGTCTCGGTGCATCTAAGAGTTGCTTCATCAGTGTCTGAATAGGTATATCAGTGCCTAACTGGGCCTGTGAGTGGGTGGGTGAGTGTCCAAGTGGGTGTGTGAGTGGGTGTGTGAGTGGGTGCGTGAGTCCCTGAGTAGATCTGTGCGTGGGTGCATGATTCTTTCAGTGCGTCTGTGAGTGGGCGCTTGAGTCTCTGACTGGGTCTATGAGTGGCTGCATGAGTGTCTGATTGGGTCTGTGAATAGGCGTATGAGTGTCTGAATGGGTCTGTGAGTGGGTGCATGAGTGTCTAAGTAAGTCTGAGTGGGTGTTTGAATATCTAAGTGGGTATGTCACTGGTGGATGAGTCTCTGAGTGGGTTTGTGAGTGCATGAGTCTGTGAGTGGGTCTGTGAGCGAGTGTCTGAGAATCTGAGTGGGTGTGTAACTCTCTGAGACTCTCTGAGTGGATGCATCAGCCGCTCAGTGGGTCTGTGAGTGGGTGTGTGAGTCTCTGAATGGGTCTATGAATGGGTGCAAGAGTATCTGGGTGGGTCCATGAGCAAGTGTATGAGTCTTTGATTACATATGTGAGTAGGTGCATGAGACTCTGAATGGGTCTGTGAGTAGGTGGATGACTCTCTAAGTCTGTGTGTAAGTTGGTGCATTAGTCTCTGAACAGGTCTGTGAATGGGTGCATGAGAGTCTGAGTGGGTCTGTGAGTGGGTGCATGAGTCTCTGAATGTGTGTGTGAATGGGTACATGAGAGTCTGAGTGGATGTGATAGTGGGTGTGCGAGTCTCTGAGTGGGTGTGAGTGGGTGTGAGTGGGTGCATGAGTCTCTCAGTGGGTCTGTGAGTGGGTGCATGGATCTCTGAGTAGGACCGTGAAAGGGTGCATCAGTCTCTGAGTGGGTGTGCAAGTGGGTGTGTGACTCTCTGAGTGGGTTCTGTGAGTGGGTGTGTGAGTCTGAGTGGGTGTGTGAGTGGGGGTGTTAGAGTTTGAGTGGGTCTGTGAGCCAGCCATGAGTCTCTGAGTGGGTGCATGAGTGTCAGAGTGGGTCTGAGTGAGTGGGTGACTCTCTGAGTCAGTGTGTGAGTGGGTGCATGAGTCTCTGAATAGGTCTGTGAGTGGGTGCTTGAGAGTCTGAGTGGGTCTGTGAGTGGGTGCATGAGTCTCTGAGTGGGTCTGTGAGTTAGTCCATGAGTGTCTGTGTGGGTCTCTGAGTGGGTGCATGAGTGTCTCTGAGTGGGCCTGTGAGTGGGTGTATGACTCTTTGAGTGGGTATGTGACTGGGTGTATAAGTGTCTTAGTGAGGTCTGTGAGTGGCTGCATGAGTGTGTGAATGGGTTTGTAAGTGAGTGTGTGACTCTGAGTGGCTGTGTGAGTCAGTACATGAGTCTCTGAGTACGTATATAACTGAGTGTGTGAGTCGTTGAGTGGGCCTGGTAGTGGGTGTGTGAGTCTGAGTGGGTCTGTGAGTGGGTGCATGAATGTCACAGTGGCACTGTGAGTGGTCGCATGAATATCTGACTGGGCTTGTGAGTGGGTGTATGAGTGTCTCAGTGGGTCTCTGAGTAGGTGTGTGAGTCTTTGAGTAGCTCTTTGACGGGGTGCATGAGTCTCTGACTGGGTCTGTGAGTGGGTGCATGAGTGTCTGAGTGGCTCTGTGAGTGGGAGAGTGACTGTTCCATTGAGTTTGTGAGTTGATGCATGAGTCTTTCTGTGGGTCTGTGAGTCAGTGCTTGACTCTGATTGGGTCTTTGAGTAGTGTCTGAATGGGTCTGTGAATCGCTCCATGTGCCTCTTACTGGGTGAGTGAGTGGGTGCATGAGTGTCTGAGTGTGCCTGTCAGTGGGTGTGTGAGTGTCTGAGTGAGTCTGTGAGTGGGTGAGTGACTGTCTGAGTGGGTCTGTAAGTGGGTGAATGATTGTCTGAGTGGGACTGAGTGACTTCATGAGCCTGTCACTTGGTGAGTGAGTGTCTTCAGCAATGTCTGAGTGAGTCTGTGAGTGGGTGCATGAGTGGCTGACTGGGGCAGTGAATAGGTGCACGAGTCTCTGAGTAGGTCTCTAATTGGGTGCATCAGTGTTTGAGTGGGTCTGTGAGTGGGTGCATGAGTCTCTGAGTGGGGCTCTGAGTGGGTGCATGAGTGTCTGAGTGGGTGCATGAGATTCTGAGTGGATGAGTGAGTGGGTGCATGAGTGGGTCTGTGAGTGGGTGTATGAGTCCCTGAGTGGGTCTGTAAGTTGGTGCGTGAGTGTCTAAGTAGGTCTGGAACTGGGTGTGTAAGTGTCAGAGTGGATCTGTGACTAGGTGTGTGACTCTCTGCGGGTCTGTGAGTGCATGCATTAGAGTGTGAGTGTGTGAATGCATATTTAAATTTTTTGTTTGCAAGGTTCCTGACTCTGCTGCGACGGTACACGGGGGCAGCGCTAAGCATCATGACAAGTCCATAACTCCCAGCATGTGCAAAAAAAGGGGTTTGCAGCATTTTTACAGTATAAAGGGTCCATTAGAAACACCCACAATGCACCCACGGGGTCAGGGTACCTCTACCCTAACCCCATCTATATTATTACATTTCAAAATACATCCCCTGGGACCATGTCCCGCTTTATAAAATGGCAGCCACAACTTTTTACACTGGTTGCGGCCAGCCAATCACAGCACTGTTCCTGGCGCGCGGGGTAATGAACCTTTGCATAGGCGTCACGAAGGATCCGTGTCCCTATACATCTAAATTTGGATTTGTTTTATTATCTCAAAAACTACTGAATGGATTTACACCAATTCACAAAAAGTTCATTTTTAGAACCAACAGCGACCTTTCTGCCAAATTTGGTGTAATTCCGTTCAGCAGTTCGAGCTGTAGTCATGTCTCGGCCCCGCTTGACGAATAGCCCTGAAACTTTCAAGACAGCAGCTGAAGTGAGCGTCATACTAGTTTTGAAAACTTTACAAGGATTCTTCAAACAGCGCCATAGTTATTGGCAAATGAAAAAATGTTCTTCCTATGGAAACAATGTCCTAACTATAACTACCTACTGGTGACCACCAGTAGGCTATATATATATATATATATATATATATATATATATATATATAATCTACTGGCAGTCGCCAGTAGATAGTTATAGTTAGGACCTAGTTTCCATAGGAAAAGCGTGTTTTCTTTTCCCAATAACTTTGGCGCTGGATGACGAATCTTCGCGAAATTTTCAAAACTAGTGGGGCGCTCCGGTCAGCTCCTGTCTTGAAAGTTTCAGGGTGATTGCTAAGCGGGGCCGAAAAAAAGGGGTCCCAAAACGTGTTTTCTCCATGTTATTTTCCATAGGAAACTTTAGACACGGCTACAGCTCGAACTGCTGAACGGAATTACACCAAATTTTGCAAAAAGGTAGCCCTTGGTTCAGAAAGAGCCCTTTTTGTTAAATGGTGTTAATCCGTTCAGTAGTTCCTGAGAAATTAAAAAAAAAGAGGTCGGAAAATCAATTTCCCATAGGAAACTTTAGACACGGCTACAGCTCGAACTGCTGAACGGAATTACACCAAATTTGGCAAAAAGGTAGCCCTTGGTTCAGAAAGAGCCCTTTTTTTTAAATGGTGTAAATTCGTTCAGTAGTTGCTGAGAAAATAAAAAAATCAAAGTTTCGATATCTAGAGGCGCGGTGGATCCGCGGACCCTCCCGACCACGAGCTTTATTCTAATTGGCTGTCAACACTCCAAACCAGGAAGTGTTGGCAGCCTTCTTGTGACTCAGTAGACCCGAGTCACAAGAAAACAGGGAAACAAAGGTGAAAAAAAAGAAAAGGGGGCAGGGTAGAAACACCCTGACCCCCTAGGCCTGCTCAGGGGGTCCCACAAGGACCCCCAGGCCCAAAAAAAGCATTTTAAAAAATAAATCGGCCGAATTCGCGCTGGGTGCGCTAATCCGGACAAAAAAGTTTTAAAAAATGAAGCGCGGGCTCCCGCGCTTCATTTAATTGAGGCCCCTGGGTGGGCCAGGTCCCGGGGGCATTGTTAACAAATATATGCGGGGGCCCACGGGGGCAGCACTCAGCAAACGCGCCCCTGGCGCGTTGTAAGTGGGGGAATTCATTTTCCTTGAATACTG
The DNA here is from genome assembly GCA_963921515.1 of Calotriton arnoldi. Classification (NCBI taxonomy): domain Eukaryota; kingdom Metazoa; phylum Chordata; class Amphibia; order Caudata; family Salamandridae; genus Calotriton; species Calotriton arnoldi. The sequence continues at coordinate 16,055 of CAWUFW010002652.1, forward strand.
AGGGTCCCTGGGGGCCAACTAGCCCACCAGGTACCTCAAGTATCCGCCAGGGAGCTGCGTTGCAGAGAGGTGTTCAGAGGCCACGCCCCTTTTTACACCTCTCTGCAACGCAGCTCTGTGGCGCTTACTGGAGGTACCTGGTGGGCTAGTTGGCCCCCAGGTACCCTCAGGACTCAAGGGGAATTAATCCTCCAATATACAACGCGCCAGGGGGCGCGTTTGCACAGTGGTGCAGGGAGGGGGCGGGCCTGACATACCAAGTGTGCAAATGCACCCCCAGGGACACATTGTAAATTGGGGGATTAAGTCCCCTTCAATCCTGAGGGTCCCTGGGGGCCAACTAGCCCACCAGGTACCTCCAGTAAGCGCCAAAGAGCTGCGTTGCAGAGAGGTGTAAAAGGGCGTGGCCTCTAAAGACCTCTCTGCAACGCAGCTCCTGGCGCATATTGGAGGTATCTGGTGGGCTAGTTGGCCCCAGGGACCCTCAGGATCAAGGGACTTAATCCCCTAACTTAAAATGCACCACAGGGCGCGTTTGCACACTTGTCACATCAGGCCCCGCCCGCTCCCTGAACCACTGTGCAAACGTGACCCGTGGTGCATTTTAAGTTGGGGGATTAATTCCCCTTCAATCCTGAGGGTCCCTGGGAGCCAACTAGCCCACCAGGTACCTCCAGTAAGCGCCACAAGGCTGTGTTGCAGAGAGGTGGTCCGAGGCCACGCCCCTTTTTACACCTCTCTGCAAAGCAGCTCTGTGGCGCTTACTGGTGTACCTGGTGGGTTAGTTGGACCCCAGGGACCCTCAGGATTTAAGGGGACTTAATCCCTCAACTTAAAACGAGCCATGTGGCGCCTTTGCACAGTGGTGAAGGGAGGGGGCAGGGCCTAATGTGACATGTGTGCAAACATGCCCTGTGGTGCGTTTTAAGTTGGGGAATTAATTCCCCTTCAATACTGAGTGTCCCTGGGGGCCAACTAGCACACCAGGTACCTCCAGTAAGCATCACAGGGCTGCGTTGCAGAGAGGTGGTCCGAGGCCAGACCACGCCCCTTTTTATACCTCTCTGCAACGCAGCTCTGTGGCGCTTACTGGAGGTACCTGGTGGGTTAGTTGGACCCCAGGGACCTTCAGGATTTAAGGGGACTTAATCCCCCAACTTAAAACGAGCCACGTGGTGCGTTTGCACAGTGGTGAAGGCAGGGGGTGGGGCCTGATGTGACAAGTGTGCAAACGTGCTCAGTGGTGCGTTTTAAGTTGGGGGATTAAATCCCTTTGTATCCTGAGGGTCCCTGGGGGCAACTAGCCCACCAGGTACCTTCAGTAAGCAAAACAGAGTTACGTTGCAGAGAGGTGAAAAAAGGGGCGTGGCCTCGGACCACCTCTCTGCAACGCAGCTCTGTGGTGCTAACTGTAGGTACCTGGTGGGCTAGTTGGGCCCCAGGGACCCTCAGGATTCAAGGGGACTTAATCTCCCAACTTAAAACGCGCCACGGGGCGCGTTTGCACACTTGTCACATCAGGCCCACCCCCTCCCTTCACCACTGTGCAAACAGGCCCTCTGGTGACCGCCGAAACGCGTTTGTTGTTAATACTGGAAGAATAAATATCTTCAAAACGCCCCCGCGAGTGCTGAATTTCTTTCACAAAAGGAAAAGGAGCAATAATAATTTGCGGAGTACACGGCCGCATACAGGCACCCGTCCGAGAGTGCTTCCCATGGAGGTGTAAAGTGAGCGTGAGATATATATATATATATATATATATATACATATTTTCTGCAATGGGGAGAGAGGAGGCAGAACTGCACTGCCTGATAAGGGGACACAAGTGGTATGAGCTGGACAATTGTATCCTTGGCAAACTGTGGCGGAGTGTGGCACATCGCCAAGTTTGGGGACACCACTGGGTGTTTTGGACTCACTCTATCACTGCATGAGGTTTCCATGATGAACTACACGATCCAGCATGCAGCCTGCCTGGAGACGCTGCGTGAGGAGGTACATATCTCTAAATAGGAGATGGGGCCGAGAGACTGCTACACTGGGAGTGGTCTCAGAAATGCTTTAAGAACTCCAGGTGAATCGACCATGCCTGTGATACCGGCACTGATGAAAGCCGTTCCGGCTAGAAACGTGTCTGCCATAGCGTTTCACTGACTTTTTGAGAGTAACCGCGCTTGAATTTGCTCAAATAAACCCACTTGTACCCCGGAGCTGTGTCCTGCCTACTTCTGATCTGAAAGTGAGCATTTGGTTGTGATATATATATATATATATATATATACATATATATATCTATAGATATATATATATATATGTATATATATATGTATATATATATAGAGATATATATATAGATATATCTATATAGATATATCAAGATATATATATATATAAACATTCCCCCACTCTAAACCTCGATCACTTCTCTTCCAGGCTAACCGCTTTTCCCGCTATTTTCCTCACAGCTGCTTTCTCATTCTCCCTTTCGCATCCGCTTCCATCCTCCCCCTGACCCCGCCAAGTGCACCGTCCCCCTCCTGGAAAGCCTACTTAATTGAGGCCGCAGTGCGACCCCCTTGAGCAGGTCCCCACATCAGCTCTCCCCTGCTGCTCGCCCCTCTAGGCAGGTCTTCGAAGCTCCTCGTGGGCTCTTAAACATTCTGTCTTTGCGTTTCAAGCTCCCAAGCTCTGTTCTTCCTCATAACACACTTTTCTCCACAGGTCCCCTGATTCATAAACTCGTTTTTTTCCACAGGTCCCCTTGACATTCTCTCCTCCTAATCTCGTTTGTCTCCCTAATAATTTTCTGCTCTAATTTAATTTTTCGTCTTCTAAATCACATTTTTCTCCCTCACTGTTTTTTCCTCGAATTCCATTTGCACTCCTTCTAATCGCATTTTTCCCCCCAATCGTTTTTCTCCTCTAATTTCATTTTCACTCATTCTAATCACATATTTTGCCCTAATCGTTTTCCTTCTTTAATTTTGTTTTCACTCCTTCTAATCACATTTTTCTCCACAATCATTTTTCTCTTCTAATCTCATTTGTTTTACTCTTTAATCGTTTTTACCCGTTAAACACCCGCTATTTACCCCTCTAATTCTCCATCTCTTCTCTTTCAGGGTAACCACTTTTTGCCTCACAGCTTCTCTTTGGTCCTCCATCTCCCGTCATTTCCCACTGACCATACCTAGTGCCCTGTCCCCTCCCGGGAAACCTATTTAATGGAGGCTACAGTGTGACTGCACAGGGGATGTGCTGCCGGTGCTCCAAAGGTGCGTCAAAGGCAAGCCCTTCTGTGCCTGTCCGAGGCTGGACCGTGCCCAGCGCCCGGACACCTGGCTCCCCACCCATTCTCGGGTACACCAGTGATGGAGCAAGGTCTCGGAGATGAGACTTGCTCGGAAGCAATCCTCTCCTTTTAACTTACTAGCGAATCACTAACGACGTGTCTTGTGATTAATAATATGCATTTTCATTACATGCAGGAAAAGAATGAAGCTTGCATATGTGTTTACTAACTGCAATAACACGGACGTAGGACTAGAACGCATTTTAACACGGGATCTTTACTGCGCATGCGTCTACTGCATCTACGTAGTATGACGTGTTGAAGCTTGGAGGGAAATTCTGGCGCTTGCGCAAAGAGCTATAAAATGGCCGCTTGAAAGCTCACATGCATGGCACCTGCTTTGCTGAAATTAGAAAATGAGTTTATAACTAACGCAAATGCAGAAAGAGAAATAATAAAGGGTATGGGTCAGAGCAGAGGTTGGTGGTATACAGTGAAATCATTTATTTCTGAAAATAACATTTCTCCTTTTGACTTTATTATTAGTGCGTATTTGGGCCTGTTAAAGTTGTCTGAGTCGAGCAGACTGATGTAATCCAACGCATGCGCCCTGGCACGGAAGCTTGGAGGATGACTAAGGATTTGTCACGCGTCCAAGGTCGGCGGAGATGTGCCCTGGGAACATGAGGGTGAAGAGTTCATATGAAGGAACTTATTCGAGAAAAACTGCTACATTTGTATTAATAAAGTTTTAAAGATGTATGGGAAAGGAAGGGCGGAATAAAAGTTTGAGGGGAGGAGTTTGGGAACAATGGTTTAAAGAAATGAATGAAGTATAAGCATGGTGTGATGATCATCCCCCTTGCCTGTCCAATCAGAAGTCAGTATTTCGTAAAAATGAAACATTAATGGGTGGTACATGGCTTATAAAAGGTATAATTGAGGTAGTTTAGTTAGATGAAGGGAGAAGCTTTTGGGGCGCATTTTTGAAGCGGGCTTTTGGGAAAATTTCAAAGAAGCTTATGGAGCGCGTTGAAGAAGCCAGAGATCAGGGCGTATTGGGGTGGTGTTGATGCTCTGAAATGCTGATGAAGAAACCGAATGCAGAACCATCTACTTAATTTGGGTGGGTTAGAAAGAAGATCGCGGAAGAACCACGAGGAGGAAGAGAGTGTCAGAGAGGGGTGCAACGTAGTCGTCGGTATCTAGAGAGGTGAAGTATCTTGTCCTGATTCCTGTCCTGAAGTCTTTGTCTCCTGATCTGTCCTGGGAGGCCCTTACCAGCCGTTTGGCCAGGGGGTTGGTCTTCACACCATACTTTGGTAATTATAAAATTCATCGTTTAACAAATGCTCTTCTGTCTCTATCCGCTCCTTTCTGAGCATAGTTGTTGTGTGGATCTGATTTGATAAATGTTATCTGAAATATTTTTGAATTGGCACTCCCGTGAATGAGGGTGTTTGTACTGAAACGATTTGAGATGGTTCAAAACCCCTAATTTAGATAAAGATTTAAAAAACTTTCTGAATCTGTTATTATTTATTTATTATTAAGAATTGTATATTGAGTTATGTCAATTATCACCATCAACTAGTTCCACCTAACTGGTCCATTGACCAGAGGAAAGAACTGTTTGATCAGCGGAAGGTTTAGCTAAAGAAGTGATAACTAGATCTTGAGGTATGAAACACTAAAAACTAAAAGGGATTCCAGTGGTATACTTAGCAGCAGAACGGAAGCGAGTTGTGTGGGCCCAAGTGAGTATATGGTACCGGAGTATCTGTTGTTAGTACACCGCTGGATCAGGTTTCTGGTAGCAGAGCTATGGTTGTTAGTAACTAGTTTGGTGATAAGTATAGATTATTGATTTTTGGTTAATGTTTTAACAAAAGAGTTAGTGTCCTCTTTTTATGTTGTCTGGAAAATTCCAGGGGAATGAATAGCAGGTGGCGATAGAAACCACACTGCTTTGAGGTTACTCGTCTGTTGGAATAACACTGAGAAGCTAGGTAGGGCTGGCAGTGTTAATCTAGGGACTATTTTCTGTACAAAAATGAGAGTGGTTGAAAGCAAAGAGTTCGCTGGTGAAACTTTAGGCGTTATATCACCTAGTAAGGGTAACCCTGAAGGAGTAGCAGGTTCTTCTAAGCTAGATTGGCAGCAAAAGGTTTCGCTGGTGAAATACCGGTCTTAAAATTCCCTAACGGGAGATACCGGAAGAGTAGCAGGTTCTCTGGAGCTTAGGTGAAGAGTAAGTGGAAGGTTTTACTCGCAGCGAAAAGAGAATAAACTATCCTTTGATTTAGTGGAACAGACAGAGTAGCAAATGTTTTTACGTTGTTAATAACAAAGAAGTTGAAAGAATTTTTGAAGAAATAAAATTTCGTATTACCTTGCAAAGGGAGGGTCAGTTGCCAGAGTGGGACTGACGTCACAGAGAGCCGCGCTGGGATTGGTAGATACAGCGGACGTGTGACAGGAGGAGCTTGGTAAAGGAGGGGTGTGAAATCGCCTGAGTAGGATCGACAACACAGAGAGCCGCGCTGGGATTGGTAGAAGCAGCGGGCGTGTGACAGGAGCAGCTTTGTAAAGGAGGGGTCAGTAGTGAGGAGCAGAACTGACGTCAGGAAAAGGCCGCGCTGTCATTGGTCAAAGTACGAGTGTGAGCCTGATTTGATTGGACACTTAGTTAGAAGCCGCGCTAGGATTGGAGGAGAGAAAGATTGTATGCAGGATTTTGATTTGACTGTCAGTGCAAGATGTACAGGTAGAAGATTTCAAGGATTTGCGGAATACAATTTCCTACACCGTTCTTCGAGAATGTATGGAGAGAAAAGAAAGATGTCAATTTTTAAGAGAATAAAGAATTTCTTTGTTAAGGATAAGCCTGTGCTGACTAGAGAGGGCATTCCTATTCCGCCACCGAAGCCTCCAGCATCTTTTATGATGATGGAAAGGGGATATCATACCTGCGTGTGGTTGGAAAACTGGGTAGAATACACGAAGGATGATGGTGTGTTAGCGTTTCCCAAGGATGGTCCATTTAATGGGAGGATTCTTCAGAATTTGAGAATGAAAATGAATGATTTAGAACCGAGACCTAGGTTAACTCAATATGAGGCTTTGGAAGAATGGGAGACTGAGTCATATGAAAGAGAGAAATGCCGAGGTGGAAGATATAGAGGATTCTTTCCGAGACATTTGCATGAGACACGAGAAGGGCAGATGAAACAGTGGAGGAGAGCTATGGTATAAGAAGGGTTATATCCAGTGTTGATGGCTGAGGAACAATCTGGAGGAAAATGTAAAGAGAAAACGAAACACATGAATTCGACAGGATATGGAGAATCAGATGATGAATTGTTAGAGGATATTTTAATTAAAAATCCACCACCGTATCAAGAAGCAGCTATTAAGGTTGTCCCAAGTGCGCCCATAATGGGAATACCATTAAATCCACAGATTTTACATGAGATATCATACAACAGAGGGTTTGAAGATAATGAAAGAGAAGCTTTAAACAAAACTAGGGAAGAACTAGTTCAAAGGATAAGTCAATTGAATTTAAATACTGAAGCTTTGACAGTACCAGTAACCAATGGTCCAGTAATCCCATTATATGGGGATAATAAGATTTGCCAGAAACCACAACTCGTGACAGTTCCATTAAGTGATTCTAGAAAAGAGGTAGTAATCACAGATGATCAAGTTAGTGAAAGTGAGTCGGTTATTTCATTAATGGATCTCCCTATTGTGGAACCTCATGCAGAAACTCAAAAGAGAGTTACGCCTATGAATTTGAGAGAGAGAAGACCTTTGGTTCCGACTGGAACTTAAGGTACAACAGTAGTTACCTCTGAAGAATTAGAGAGGTGGGCACAAGAAAGGGATAATCGGAACCCAATACCAAAACTTTTGGATATCAGTAGACTGAAAGCGGAATTGGAAGAGATGATGATAGGATGTGTGGGTACGGAAAGATTAAATGTTTACAATGATGAAGAATTATTGTATCTATGTAAGAGTATAACCAGGAGAGCAAGACTATTTCATGAGAGATTAACTGAAGTTGCTTCAGAGATTGGAATAGACATAGGGAAATCAAAATTGTTACAGAAGCCCTATCGAGTGGATTTTACTGATAAAGATTTAGAAAGTGTGAATGCTTCAGGAAAAAGGTTACAGATAAAAGAATGAACATTTTGCGAAAATGGGGAGACATTGATAAATGGAGGATTAGATGGATAAGGAAGAAAGAAGAAGTGCAGGCGAGAGAGGCAGCAGCTGCATTTCCAGTAAGAGAAACAGGAAAGGTAGAAAAGTTGTGTCCAATAAGAGAGGTTCCTGGAGGAGGATATGTTCATGTCCCTTGGAGTAAACAAGATATTTTATCGTTTACAAATGATTTTCCAAAATTGAGAGAAAAGCCAGTTGAGTGGTACAAACAGGTAGAGAGGTTGGTGAAAGTCTCAAAGGTGTTATTGAAAGACTTGGATGGTCTATTTGACATAGTGGTACCTGCTGATTTATGGACAGAATGTAAGATCACAATTGATTGGCCTAATGAGGAGTATCCTAGAGATGCAAAAACAGGAGCACCATCAGAAGAAGTGATGAAAAAGTATCACCAAGTGATTACGGATATTGATTGACTACCACTGGGCCCACATAGTTCATGTAAGCAAATAAGGACAGGAGGGTTATCCAGGGAAAACTATTGCCCAGCGAATAGAATAGAAGGGATTAGGCTGGGGCAAAACCATATAGACCATAATATACACACATCATCTGATACCCCTAGCATAACTGAGAAGCGGTTGAGTGGGAATGACCCTCCAGGCCCCTCTACATCACTTGACCCAGGGAGGGGGGACCCAGCTCAGATTTCGCGATTGCTAGTAGTAGGATCTAGTTAGAAGGTTACACACAACCAGACCCCTTAAACTGGTCTCCTGGAATATCGCAGGTATCCGTTCTAAACTAGAGGATGAAATGTGGCTAAATTACGTAAAGGCCTTTGATATTATTTGTACCCAGGAGACATGGTCAAGGGAGAATATTGATTTAGATGGTTATTGTTCTTTTAATGTGCATGCTATCGCCTCCCCCGCAGGAAGAGCGAAAGGAGGACTGTTGACCCTGATCTCTCTTAAATATGGGTCTATAAATGTTAAGTCTGTTTGTAATTCACCTTGGTATCAATTGATCTTGATTTCTAATTTGTTCCAGGTTAAGACCCTTTTAATTAATTGGTACTATAATGTTTTTGACTCAAGCAGAAGTGACATTATTGTAAACCTTAAGGAGGAAATTGATAAGATCGCCGGGAAGTGGCAGCCCCTGTGTATCTACTGGGTTGGGGATTTTAATTGCACTTTATGTAGGTATAGCACAGATAAAGTTTGCGGGATAACAGATACTGAGGGTCAACCCCTAGTACATTTTATACATACTCCCCAGGGAGACGCCATAAATGATATAATTGTTGTGAATGACTTGCTCATTGTTGATAACCAGGTCAGTAACCCAGATCACCAATATCCCACCTATATGGGTAGAGGTAGGGAAAGTATCATTGATTTTATGCTAATAACTAGAAATTTTGCCTTTTTGGTAGATAGCTCCGCGGTGCAGCCAAATAACGCCAGCGACCATTACCCCCTTACTGTGTCTCTACATGCAGTTGCCCAAGAGATTGAAGGTGATGGTCGCCCACTGCAGTATAATATAAATCAAGGGGTGAGAATGAAATGGAATAAGATTAATCCCCCACAATTTGAGGAGAGTACAGTCAAGGCGAACTTAATTGATATTTTGAAATGCCTTGAATATGACTCTCCCCCTGAAACAGTCATACAAGGATTTCAGATAATTTGTAGGGACGTATCTAGAAATCTAACAAACACATCTGCACCAAATGGTTTAGCGCTGAGTGCACAAGGGCTCAAAAGGATCTAAAGAAGGCAGTACACACGAACCCACGAGATAAAGCCTTAATTAAGAGCGCAAGGCAGCGCTATAAAACCATAGTTGCGGATAGGAAACAGGATCTGAGAAAGCTGGCCTGGGAGGACCTTGAGAGAGCAAGTGCACTCAAAGATTCTAAAAGCTTCTGGCAGGTAATAAACCGCCCATTGTTCTCAGAGGATTCAAGGGGTATGGATTCATTAATACCAGGGGATGTGTGGGAATCCCACTACACCAAGATATTCAACCCAAATGGCATCACTACCCAGGAAACAAGCCAGGAGGTCCCACTAAATTTAACATCTGCACTTCACTTGAGCAACTCCCTCTCAGTGAGTGAGGTGGAAGATGCCCTTAAAAAAGGGATACATCTAAAAGCTGCAGGGCCGGATGGGGTACCTCTTGACCTATTTAAAAGTAACCTCCAACTTTGGGCACCCCTTCTGACAAATGTTTTCAGAGCAGCAATAATCAGCCCCATACCAACGTCATGGAAAGAGGCCATAGTGGTCCCTGTGTATAAAAAGGGAAAGAAGGAAGATCCGGCCTGTTATAGGCCCATTTCCCTAATTGACGCTACGGTCAAGGTTCTGGGGAGGGTGATTTTAGCCCGCCTTGATACGTGGGCAGACTCTAAAAAGCTGATATCCCAAACCCAATACGGCTTTCGAAGAGGCATGGGGACAAATGAACAGTGCCTAAACCTGGCATTGATTATGGGCAAGTACATGAAGGCAAGGAAGGGGTCGTTACACCTTGCCTTTATGGACTTGTCCAGTGCTTTCGGTACGGTTAATAGAGGCAAATTGTGGGCAATGATGGGGGAAATGGGCTTCGAGGAACCTCTTGTCACTTTATTGCGGAGGTTGCACGCATCCACCACGGTAGCCATACGCTTTGGCCCAGGTGGAGAAAGGACGAGGCCCATTGTGTCAACAGAAGGAGTCCGTCAGGGCTGCATATTGGCCCCCTTTCTCTTCCTTTTGTATACAAATGGCCTTGAATCCGCCTTGAAAGATCAGGAGCTAGATTTTCCAAGAATTGGGGAAAGCCGATCCCGTTGTTGTCATATGCGGACGACACGGTTTTAATGGCTTTAACCGCTAACAGCTTACAGAAGTCTTTAAATATCTTTACTAATTTTATGTTAGGCCTGGATCTAAAGATCAATTTCACCAAATCTTATATCATGGTTTACGGACCTAATAATACCAAATCAAGAAAGTTTACGGTAAATGCCAAGACAATCGACAAGGTCTCAAATTTTAACTATCTGGGGAATGTTTTTAATAATAAATTAAACTGGGAAAATCTTATCACATCCAGAGTTCAGAATACTAGTCGTGCTGTGGAAGGTCTCTTCCGCTTTGCGTGCAAATTGGGCCATAAGCCAGCGGCGGAATTGTTAATCCTATACAGATCAAAATGTTTATCTATTGCCACTTATGGGGCGGGAGTATGGGGACATTATAAAAGCACGCAACTACAAACGTTAGAAAATAAGTTTTTAAAAAGATTGCTAATGATCCCAAATAGCGCTCCCACAGCATTCTGTCACTCCGAGGTAGGGGTGGACTTTATTACTGATCGGATTAATATTGCCCCATTGATCCTCTGGGCCAAAGTTTGGTTGTCAGAGGATCTAAAGCTAACAAGAGAAATTCTCAAGGATTGTATGGCGCTGGACAATTCTGAGACCATTCCATGGCTAGGCTAGGCTATGTAAAAAGAAAATTTAATGAAATAGGTCTTGGGCATTATTACGACAATCCAACTAGTATAGATACAAATATGAAATCGACCATAAAAAATGCATACTGTGGTGAGCGTGATAATTGCCGGCGCCTAGCAGGGTTGCAACCTCTTATCGATCACTTATTTTTACATCCCCAATTTTATTTATCTTTTACCACGAATGTGCAGTTTAGATTTTACCTGACTAGATTTCGGCTTTGCACATTGCACTTTTTAGTGGCCTTTCCTAAACAGGCCGGATGGTGCAATAATCTCATTCCTTGCCCTTGTGATAATATAGCACAACAAAGCACTTTGCACTTTACCCTATTCTGTGCTCTGTATAAGGAACCTAGGGCCCGGTTCCTTATTCCTTTTAAGAAAAACTCACCCTAGTAATTACCAGGAAGGTTTTAATAGATTATTATCCCTGTCTACTGAGGCAATCTGTACGGTAGTACTAAATTTTATCAGGATTGCTTTTTTAATAAGAAAACGGTATGAAATGTAATTAAAATTGGCGTCTCCCTTTTAGAATTTTAGAATTTTTGATTTTAAGAATTTTAGAATTTTAGAATTTAAGAATCACGTATTTTAAATTTCTGAGATAAATCAAGGAGTATTTGAGTCATGTAACATTTTATCGTATTTGATTCGATATGACATGTAATTTTGTATATCTTGTATGAATGTTATACTTTTATGGTTATTCAAACCGAATAAAGTTATTCTTGACTTGAGAGATTAACTGAAGTTGCTTCAGAGATTGGAATAGACATAGGGAAATCATAATTGTTACAGAAGCTCTATCGAGTGGATTTTACTGATAAAGATTTAGAAAGTGTGAATGCTTCAGGAAAAAGGTTACAGATAAAAGAATGAACATTTTGCGAAAATGGGGAGACATTGATAAATGGAGGATTAGATGGATAAGGAAGAAAGAAGAAGTGCAGGCGAGAGAGGCAGCAGCTGCATTTCCAGTAAGAGAAACAGGAAAGGTAGAAAAGTTGTGTCCAATAAGAGAGGTTCCTGGAGGAGGATATGTTCATGTCCCTTGGAGTAGACAAGATATTTTATCGTTTACAAATGATTTCCCAAAATTGAGAGAAAAGCCAGTTGAGTGGTACAAACAGGTAGAGAGGTTTGTGAAAGTCTCAAAGGTGTTATTGAAAGACTTGGATGGTCTATTTGACATAGTGGTACCTGCTGATTTATGGACAGAATGTAAGATCACAATTGATTGGCCTAATGAGGAGTATCCTAGAGATGCAAAAACAGGAGCACCATCAGAAGTGATGAAAAAGTATCACCAAGTGATTACATATTTGAAAGGAAAAATCCCTCCTTAAGAAACAGATTGGGTAAAAATAGATAGAACAACACAGGAACCGAATGAATCTATACATGCGTACTATGAACGATTGTTGCAGGTGTTCTAGCAGTATAGTGGTTTTGAGAATATTGGTGACAAAGATATGGGACATTTTGTGTATCGGTTTGTATATGGCTTGAAACCGGAAATTAGTCAGATGATACAGCAGCACATGTTGTGTTGGCAAAGTAAGACAGTGGATGAAATTCTAAAGTACGCGAAATATTGCGGAGATGACAGAGGCGAGGCGAAGGAAGCTGAAAGAGAAGATGATGTGGGCTCAAGTTAAATTGGCAGAGCAGCAGGAAGAGAAGGCAAATGAGCAAAATAGTAATCCAGTAAAAGAACAGAGTCAGAATATTCAAGGAACGAATGGTAATAAATTTAAGGGGCGAATGGACAGAGAAGAAGCGAAAAAGAAGTTTCCTTGTCATGCGTGCGGAAAGCTTGGACATTGGAAGAACGAGTGTAAGAGTACTCAGAATAATAAGAATAATAATGTGCTAAATCAAAATTTAATCCCACAGATGCAGAATGAAGTACTTATGAATCAGCAACAACAGGTAGTCACCCCACAATATCAGGTGCCACCAGCTCCTATGCCAAATTTTGTGAACCATCAAAGTTTCAGTGCGAACACCGGATTTCAAGGAGAAAGTGGTAAGAATAATAGAACAATTGCCCAATATTTTTTGCAGAATGATGAAGAACTTTCAGATACTGCACAATGACGGTGCCTGAGGGGGGAGGAAGAGGTGTGCGTGCTTGGCGCATCCTTACCGGTAGATCAGTCAGGTCCATTTGTTGACGGGAAAGTAGAAGGTAAAGACATAACTTTCCTATTGGATACTGGTGCTACCAGGTCTACTGTGAGAACAGCAGACATCCCAAACCTACCCCTCTCGGGAGAAACTATCCAAGTTGTAGGCGTGCCTAACCAACAGATTAGAACCCCTATCACAAAGCCAAAGGAAGTGCACATTGGAAACTTCAAAGAAATGCATCGATTTGTAGTTTGCGATTCCAGTCCTGTAAACCTGTTGGAAAGAGATCTTTTGTGCAAGATGAATTGCACGATCTATTGTACACCGGATGGTGTCGCTTTCCAAACTCCCGATGAGGACGTAGTCTACAAAATGATGCTGGCCAAACAGGGAACAGAGGTAGATGAAATGTTTTCATTAATAACCAAGAATGAATTGCCAGAAGAATTAAGAACGACAGTCGATCCAGAAGTGTGGGATTTTACAGGAAAAGACATTGGGCTAATGAAAAATATAGACCCAGTTAAAGTGACAGTGAAGAAAGGTGCAGTGTATCCAAATACCCGACAGTACAAAATGAGTCCAGAAGTAAAAGCAGGAATTATTCCAGAAATTGAACGAATGGTTAAACAAGGCATTCTAAAAGAAGTGATGGGTAGTCCCTGTAATTCACCAATAATGGGACTGAAAAAGCCTAGCGGAAAGTACAGAATAGTGCAAGACCTACGAAAAATAAATAAAATTGTAATTCCCTGTTGTCCAATTGTGCCAAATCCAGCAGTGATCCTTTATCAGATACCATGGAATGCAGGATGGTTCACAGTAATTGATTTATGCCAAGCGTTCTTTTCTATTCCGTTACACCCAGACAGCCAGTATCTTTTCACGTTTAAATTTGAAGATCGTATTTACGCATGGTGTCGTGTTCCTCAAGGGTACACAGAAAGTCCTTCAATCTTTAATCAGATTCTGAAAAAGTGGCTAGAATCATTGATTATGCCTAGAAATTCTGTTCTGGTTCAGTACATTGATGACCTCTAAGTGGCATCAAAAACGCGAGAAGATTGTGTCACAGATACAATTGCGTTGCTGAACCATTTGGCTGAAGGAGGACACAAAGTGTCTCCAGAAAAATTACAGTTCTGTCGACAAGAAGTAAGATATTTAGGGCATAAAATAGAAAGAGGAGTTAGAAAAGTGACACCGGAAAGAATAAAAATAATCAAAGAAATGCAATTGCCTCAGACTCAGAGAGAAATGAGAATGTTTCTGGGAGTGGTTGGATACTGCAGACAATGGATAAATGGATTTTCTATGTTAGCGAAACCACTGATCCAGATGATTCGAAAACGAGCAAAAGATCCAATTGATTGGAATGATGACTGCCTAGAGGCATTTGTGAGATTGCGAAATTGTCTGTGTGAGGCTCCTGCCTTGGGCATGCCAGACTATACAAAATACTTTGCTTTGTTTTTTTGCGAAAGAGAAAATTGTGCACTTTCAGTTTTAACACAGAGACATGGATTGAGTCGGCGTCCAGTGGCATATTTTTCAGCCACATTGGACCCGGTGGCTTCAGCATTGCCTGGCTGCTTAAAAGCAGTAGCTGCTACTTGTATGAGTCTGGAGCAAAGTGAGTCAATAGTGATGGGACATCCGGTAAAGGTATTCGTTCCACACTCGGTTGAGATTCTTTTGACAAGAACAAGAACACAGCACCTCACCCCTAGTCGTTTGACAAAGTACGAAAGAGTGATTTTGGGAGCTGAGAATATGACTGTGATAAGATGTACGATTCTGAACTCAGCCACCCTATTGCCAGACCCCTATGATGAGGAAGTAAAAGATGAAAGTGATCATGATTGCTTAGACGTGACCGTGTTATGCACAAAGCCCCGCCCGGACATAAGGGAGACACCACTAAAAGAAGCAGATCAAGAGTTATTTGTAGACCGCTCCTGCCTTAGGACACAAGAAGGAGGTCTAAGTGCTGCATATGCTGTTTGCAAACTTTCGGGGGTAACTGAAGCACCCTGTTTACCTGGGGTCAAGTCTGCACAAGTAGCTGAATTGGTTGCCTTGACAATGGCATGTAAAAAGGGGAAAAATTGGAGAGTAACCATATTTACGGATAGTCAATATGGTTTCGGGATTGTGCATGACTTCGGCCAGCTTTGGATGCACAGGGGATTTCTGACTTCTTCAGGGTCTCCAATCAGAAAAAGCAAAAATGTAAAAGATTTGTTGGAAGCATTACAATTGCCAAAAGAGATAGCAGTTGTAAAATGTGCTGCACATCAGTCAGGAAATGACTATGTGACTGCTGGCAATAATTATGCTGACCAAGTGGCAAAATACTGCGCTAAAAATGCAGTAGCCATAAACAGAAAAATTGAAATGGGGGAAACTAGATGCCAACTTATGTACTTCTCAGTACCAGAGACATGGGATGAGATTAGACAATTGCAGGAAGAAGTTGAGGAAAAGGAAAAAGAAATCTGGATAAAGGCAGCCTGTACCAAGAGACCACCTGATGAAGTATGGGTGTATCTAGATGGAAGACCAGTCACGCCAGATTGTTTGCTTACAAAAATGGTGAGAGTATACCATGGAGCAACACACATAGGGAGAGATTCAATGATCAGACTATTCAGACAGAGTTGGTACAATCCGAAGTTCAGGGTAGTGGCAGAGAGCCTTTGCCAAAGATGCTTAACCTGTCAACAGCAGAACCCAGGTAGAAAGACAGTGGTAAGCTGGGGAAAAATCGGAAAGGCAGAAGGACCCTTCACCAGATTGCAGTTAGATTTCATTGAGTTACCCCTTTGCAACGGATTGAAATACGTACTTGTCATAGTGTGCCTTTTCTCAAGATGGGTGGAAGTCTACCCTACTAGGAGAAATTACAGTCTTACAGTCGCAAAATTGTTGTTGAGGGAGTTGGTGCCACGATTTGGTTTTCCGGTCACTTTGGAATCAGATAGAGGCCCTCATTTTAATAATGAAATAATTCGATTAATCTGTGCTGCGTTTAACATTGAACAAAAACTACACTGTGCTTATCATCCCGAGGCTTCTGGAGTTGTTGAACAAATGAATGGCACAATGAAGTCAAGATTGGGAAAGGTGTGTGCATCCACAAAGCTGAAATGGCCAGATGCATTGCCTCTTGTATTATAGGGTCTCAGAAGCATTCCAGACAGAAAAACAGGAATGAGTCCACATGAGGTACTCATGGGAAGAGCCATGAGACAGGCGTTCATTCCTGGAAATAAACTAATGAGTATAACTGATGATCTGGTATTGGACTATTGCAAAGGATTGGCTGAAATGATGCGTTCTATCTCTCACCAGGTTGGAGAAGACGCAGTCGAAAGACAGCCAGATCAAGCGCATGATTTTAATCCTGGAGATTGGGTGCTAGTGAAGAAACACGCAAGGAAATCGTGTCTAGCACCAAGGTGGGACAAACCAAGGCAAGTCATACTAGTCACTACCACAGCAGTGAAGTGTGCAGGTTTGCCCAATTGGATTCACGCTAGTCATACCAGAAGAATACCGAGCCCATTAAATCAAGAAGAGTCACCACTGACTGAGCAGGCTGAAGCGTCAGGAGTTGTAAACTGTGAAATTGAAGAATCTAGAGTGATAGATTCTGAAAGACAACCATATGATGAGCAGCCCGAGCTAAGTCAGGAAGAATGGATCCCAGTGATTGAAATAATTGATGATGCCATTGAAACCAGAAGAAAAACAGAACTGAAGAGACAAGAAAGTAGTCAGGAAGAGAATGGGGAAGAAGAACACACTCAGGTGAAAACAGAAAGACACAAACAAACCTGAGGAGGGAAAAAGAGAAGAACACGTTCAGGCAGAAGAAGAAAAGTTTGAATTAAGACCTGAACAGGACCAGATAGAGTTAGAAGAACAAGTTCAGGCAGAAGAAGAAAGATTTGAAGTAAGACCTGAGCAGGATCAGACAGAATTAGAAGAACAAGCTCAGGAAGAAGCAGAACAGAGTACAGTAGAACCTGAGCAGGAAGAAGCAAAAGAAGGTACAAGCACAGAAAACAGAGAAATAGAACAGATTGTGCCCAGAATAAATGAAATAAAAAGAACTTTACAAGAAGATAAAGAAGGTGAAAACGCAGTACAAATCAAAAGAGTCAGAAAGGGAGACAATTGGCCAACTGGAGTAAAGAAAATAATATATCATCTGAGAAAGACTGAAAAGAAACCAGAACAAGTGAATGAAATAACCAGTCAAACAAGACCTAAACAAACTTTAGCAAAAATAACTCGAAGAAGTCCAAGATTAAGAAATCTAAATAGAAAATATAAGGCTCCAGAGTGGACATACGTTATTCTTGAAGAATTTGAGTCCCTGGATTTGTCTGATGAGACAGAAGAAGTCCATATTGCACAAATTGACGAGAGCAAATTGAAACCTCCTTAAGAATAGAAAGAAGAACAAAAAAGACTAAGAAAGGGAAAAGAAAAGAGAAAAGAAATTCTCAGCAATAAAATGGCCGACAATGAAGTTAACGGAAAACCAAAATGTGGAGTAAAAAGGAAGTGTCTTAGATTTTGTTTTTGTAGTATTTTATTAGCAGTATTAGGATGGCTATTTCTAACAGTAGGGGTACCTTTGATAATGAAAACAAGTAACAAGAATAATACAGAAACTAATGTTAAGGTAGATAGATTAAGAGAAACTAAATTAGAAATAGGAGTGGAAGATGAGGCAAACTATCATAATGAATCAGACTATAATACGTCCTCTAATGTGTTTGTTAAATTGTTATTTCAGTATGTTAGCACTATGCAAATTAACAACTGTTATGTATGTATGAAATTGCCCTCATCAGTATCAGAAGGGATTACATATCACCATATACCTTTAACCTATGGTGTGTCGTGTAGTATTTTATCAAGTTTATTTTACACTACAGGGAGATTGCAGTATTTTTATTCTAATTTAGATGTAGTATTTTCTGAACTACCCATTAGAAAGAATATGAATCCAGTAGCTAGTAGTAAAAACGCACAGTTTATGGGTGAGTTCTTCATAACAATGAGTTCAATAGATTTAGTTCAGGCACACGAAGATAATCTAACATGTACATTAAGAAAAGAAGAAAAAGATTTTTAGATTTAGTAGAAGAAAGGAGACAGGATTTAATGAAGAAGGCAATTACACAGAAAACCCATGTACCTCCATGGGTTGGGAAGGAGGGAATCTATGCAAGTGGCAAGGCTCATGCTGCGATGTTCCTGGACTTTGTGAAAAGGGGAAAATTCTGCCTCCATAGATTAAAGACAGATTTTAACAATAATTACATTGGTTCCAGGGAATGTGAACATAACTTCCTAATATTATGAGGATGGGGACTAAAAGGGGGAACTGATCCTGTGTTTCCAGGAGTGTATTATGTTTGTGGGAGTAATGCCTATTACAGGTTACCTGCAAGATGGTACGGAAGCTGTTATTTTTGAATAGTTTTTCCAAAAATTTATCATGTAGATAAAATCAGTGGAACCAATGGAAATTTTAATGGACTAACACGAAGAAAAAGAGCTAGTTTTTCTGAAATTGTAGGAGATATTTTTAGTGCACTGATACCCTCAGTTGGAGTCATCCTAAATTGGCAGAAAATTTGTAAGTTATCAACCATAGTTGATCGTCTTTCTACAGATACTGCAGGAGGATTTTTAATGATTAACCCAGAAATGGTTGCAATTAGATCAATGGTTTTACAGAACCGTCTTGCTCTTGATATATTGTTAGCAAAAGAAGGTGGAGTTTGTGGCATGTTGAAAGTTCAACATTGCTGCACCTATATTCCAGACGAGAGCAGAAAATTAAAGGATATATTGAAAATATTACGGGAATGCATAAAGAATTGACCCAACTGGAGGTTGACCTGTGTGTGGGGAAGACTAACAAGAAGTATAACATCAATAGGAAAATGGTTTGTTGGGTTTCGGAAAGGTTTTCTAGGTCAAATAATAATACCATTAGTGATGATAATAACAATAGTAATGTTAATAGTGCTTACATATAGATGTTGTAGAAAAGGTACGAAAGAAAAGGTACACTTGAATAGAAAAGGAAAGGGACAGACACGTAAGAGAAAGTACGAGGAAATACGCTTGGAAGAAATGAAAGGCAGGTTATATAAGAAGATGCGAGATTTAGAAGGAAATGAGATAGTTGATGAAAAATTGGGAGGACAAATGGAGAAAACTGAGAAGTATTAAAATTGGTATCTGGGATGGATGGGAAATTTTGTGATGGCTTAATATGCCATCAGAGAGGGGATTGATGGAGCAAGGTCTCGGACATGAGACTTGCTCGGAAGCAATCCTCTCGTTTTAACTTACTAGCGAATCACTAACGACGTGTCTTGTGATTAATAATATGCATTTTCATTACACGCGGGAAAAGAATGAAGCTTGCATATGTGTTTACTAACTGCAATAACACGGACGTAGGACTAGAACGCATTTTAACACGGGACCTTTACTGCGCATGCGTCTACTGCATCTACGTAGTATGACGTGTTGAAGCTTGGAGGGAAATTCTGGCGCTTGCGCAAAGAGCTATAAAATGGCCGCTTGAAAGCTCACATGCATGGCACCTGCTTTGCTGAAATTAGAAAATGAGTTTATAACTAACGCAAATGCAGAAAGAGAAATAATAAAGGGTATGGGTCAGAGTAGTGGTTGGTGGTATACAGTGAAATCATTTATTTTTGAAAATAACATTTCTCCTTTTGACTTTATTATTAGTGCGTATTTGGGCCTGTTAAAGTTGTCTGAGTCGAGCAGACTGATGTAACCCAACGCATGCGCCCTGGTACGGAAGCTTGGAGGATGACTAAGGATTTGTCACGCGTCCAAGGTCGGCGGAGATGTGCCCTGGGAACATGAGGGTGAACAGTTCATATGAAGGAACTTGTTCGAGAAAAACTGTTACATTTGTATTAATAAAGTTTTAAAGATGTATGGGAAAGGAAGGGCGGAATAAAAGTTTGAGGGGAGGAGTTTGGGAACAATGGTTTAAAGAAATGAATGAAGTATAAGCATTGTAGTGTAGTTCCTATTTCCCTAATAGGCTCTGCGCATTGGAATAATATACCCTATAGGTTTGACATAGGACTGAGGTCAGTATGCCCCTATCGAGTATATTAAACTTAATTTACTTTGTACCAGCTAACTCAGAGGCCACTAGAAACTCCTTGTAAACAAGAAGGGAGTAGTTTCTGGCAACCGCATAAACATGACAACTTTGCTTCCCTTTAGAATCGGAACACTCTCAGAATCGATCGTGGAAACAGCAGATAACAGTTTCACTCAGCTAATCGTGCATGCTTAATTTCTTCAGAGTTACACAGAAATAATAGACGGGCGTTTCAATAAAAGGATTTATTGAACAGTCTTGTTTCTCGTGTAAGAGATATGAGCTGTTACAATCATAAGACAGTATGCGAGATATATTATGTACAGCGTAAGCAGTAGAAAGAAATAATACTACGTTAGCATTATCTTTTAGCTATGATACATATATTCATATACATAAATAACATAAGCTAAAAATGCGAGTACTCATAAGATGCTTCTCTAACTAGTTCTATCCCAGTGTACCTAACCTAAGTGTAGTGCAAGGTAAGAAGTAGGTGATGTATTCTATAGTATGGTATGCTATAGTATGCCAAGTCTGGTATGCCAAGAGTCCCTCTAGGTTCTAGTCCGCTCCATACCTTGAGAATGAGAGAGGTGGGAATCTCTTTCCGGGTCTCGAACTCTAACACCCCGCGAAGGGAGTCAGAACACTGGAAGCTGGATTCTCTGCGAGCAGGGATGACAGCGTCTCTTGTCAGTGCGTCAGGCCGGGACACGGGCTCCTCTAAAGTCGAGGTCTCCTCCCACTTGCTTGGGCAAGGGAAGGTATATTTATACCCGGTAGGTGCCTTGGAATGTTAGCATTGACGTAAAGTCGGGCAGAGGAAGACGTCAGGAATGAACCCTTAAGGAATAGCGGTTCATGCATAATAAATGAGTTCTTGGAGAAATCAATAATCCTGTGCTAGGGGAACTCCCAAGAGCTTAAGGGTCTGGTTTCTAAGAACTCGTTGTGACGTTAGGGTGGACGGATGTAGGTGACCATGCCTGTATTTGGATAGCATGGCTAATGCCTAAATAAGGACTGGGATCTTATGCCTATATAAGGGCAATGCGAATTGTGCCTATATAAGGACATGTATCAGGAAAACCTATATACGGACACCTAAAGCGGAATACAACACCCAATCCACTTTCGAATGAACGATAATACTAAATGCTTAAACATTAACCTGAGTACCACATGTTGCTAAAAACATTTCTAAAAGCATACTAAAAGAAGTTAAATAAAAAAAAACTGTTGCTAAACATGTAATGCAATAGGTACTGTACATTTTAAAGCATTTTTTTCATTCTAAGCATATATTGGAAATAAATGCAACATGAATGATAAAACAGAAATATATACATATGACGAAATGGTTGACAAGTATTCAAAAAATCAAAGCCATTTCATACCATAGTACTAAATGAAATTGTGGTAAATAAGGTGACAATGTGTCCCTGGAAGTATTCAAAGAAGTCTATATGAACAGTTCTACTGTAAGCAGATTGAATTGCCATGTATTTTCAAAAATAGAGAGAAAAAAAAATAAAAAATTTAGGAAGAGTTCCAAGTTTTGTTTTGTTTTGAAAATATGGAGGCCAAATTCATTGCTTCCCCGGTACACTGTGAGCCGAATCAAAGTCAGTGTATGGGTCTGGTGTAAACATGAAATCATCTATTCCTGTAGACAAAAGATCGTCTACCGATATCTGTGACAGTTGGAACACCTCGTTTAGAAGGTTAACTGCACAGAGATGTGAAGCATCGCCTTCAGCATAGGATGCTGCAGCAATGTTAGGGGCCGTTGTTACTTGTGTGCCTGTTGATCCATCTCGTACCTTAGCAGTAGCAGGAAGCATCTGTGAGATCTCAACGAATGCCGTCATCAGGATTGGTAGCCTCTGGGGACAACACAGAGCATGGGCCGTTATCGGGTCCAGCAGAGTATCGATATCTGTTGGCATGACTGATGGGAGTGTTAGACAGATGTCTAGCACGCATTCTTCACCGCAAAGGAGGCAGCGTAGAACAGGTAAGATGCAATCTTGCCAGATTGGTCTAAATGACAGAAACCATGTTGTATTAAGTTCCCGTAGACGAGGTATGCCCAAAAGTTGCACTATGCGCTCACGGCACTTCCGTTCTAGGAGAGCTTTCTCCAAATTGCTGGGAGTGACGCCGGTTGATAGGCTTGCCATAGCGTAGTAGTAGGAATAAAAACAGGATTCCTGCAACGAGTGCTAGAATTAATGGCACACCACCAAACACCGAATGTGCGAAGTTTGGAATGATTCCGAGGACTGCCTGAAAAGGTGTTAACAGTCCTGAACAGATGGTCTTAAATACATGTACAATTCCGCTCGTATCAGACATGTTTAAGATACGTCACATTATTTCTACGAAATGTATAGGGCAGTTTGTACGAATTAGAGCCTGTATCTAAGCCGAAGTCCTTGCAATTTGTAGATCATAGATTTCTTTGGCCGAGGTCAAAGGCACGGTTTGTTGTAAAAGCATGGCTTTCATTCTCATTAAAGTATCAAAACATATAAAAGAAACATTCAATGAAGGCCATAGAGGCGACTCCCTGACTGTGTCTATTTGGGGGAACAATACTTGCATACAACAAGTAACCCTGGAGCTAACCGTTACCAGATATGGGATTCCTGGCAACATGCCACAGCAACTCTGATCATTCAACCTGAGGTAACTCCCGTTAGAAAGTTGACCATACGTTGGATTAATCACAGCAGCTGGTGTACCCTGCAGGTGGCAGGACAAGTTTGCCACAGAACCATTACAAGCCCTGTGTAAAGAAATGTCCTGACATATGAGAGATCCGCTCAGTGCATTTTCACAGTGTGTACCGCTTAGAAACACTTCACGATCCCCACTCCAACATCTGTATTTGTAAGGTAAATCCCAGGATGTCTTAATGTATTCTTTACCCAACCTTTCATATTTGCCTGCTTGCATTTGTTTGAGGCAATACTGAAAATGAAAAGTAGTGACAGGCAGAGTTATTTTGCCATGGATAAGCCATTCTGTAGCTGGTTTTTCTGCTACCGTAAATAGTAATTTTTCCAGTTTTTCAATGCTCAGCACTGTATACTTTGCTCCCCTTTGTGCCAGTTCGACCTGTTTATCCGTGAGATTGTATTCTGAAAACAGAGACGACGTGTTGATAAAACGCCAAGGCACATAGCCTGCACGCAAGGATTGCAGCGTCCAGCCTAATAACATAATAGAACGTAACTGAGATTGGCCTTGTTGTAACATGGCTAAATCTTGTTCCAGTATGTCAATAGCAGAAGATACAATGTTGTCCAGTGAATAAATTCTGGATGACAAAGTTGTTAACCCATTGTCGACCACAGTGAGAGATTTCTCTAAGTTAATACGATCAAGCTCACGTATTCTTTCTGCGGCCTCTGCCTGTGAAACCTTCCATATTTCATTATAAGCAGCATAAATGCCGGCATATATGAAATGTTTTTGACACGGTTTTCTTGGTCCTAGCAAGAAATCCCTAAGGTCTGCGTCTTCTTTAAGTAAAGATAAGTGTTGTTTCACATCCTCGAGTGTAGATTTTTGTAACCAGTTGAGGCACAATTTTCCTACACTGTATGTTGTTACTACCCCTGGATGTTGTCGTTGAACGTAACGTGGGTCTGGCCTATGGATAGTAAAGCCCTGTATTCTATTCAGGAATCTTTCTTGACAGATGTTTGTGTCTGTGGGCCAGAGCAACCATTTTTTCCAATCAAGATCTGATCTGTTGTTTTGTAGTATTGTGTCTACTGTGACCGCTCCCTGTGTAGTGCTATTACTTGCAGGTGTTGGTACAGAAGGTGTGTTCATGTCTTTGATCTTGGCTAAACCAAGGCAAGACGTTTGTTGCACAGTGTCATTCAAAAACATTATTTGCTGTGGGATGATACAGGCTCTAAACAAAGCTTCTATCCCCTGCACTTGCCAATCTTTAGAACCCCAGACAGATTTTGTGTCGATTGTGTCTTTCCAAAAGTCAAATCCTTGTCTAGACAGTTGGGTAATAAAGGCTGCAGAATAAATCTGTTTTGTATTAGTTAACATAATTTTCTGTCCTGTTTTGTTTACATTCTTATAGTAAAATGTTTCTGGATCAGATGTATTGTACCCTGAAAAATATGGAAACTTATTTGCAAACGTTTTTAACTACCCCTAGATGGTGTAGGACAATGTTCCCATTGGTTAAACATAAACACATTTCTAGGTGTTGCAGATTTATGCAAGAAATGATGACCATAGTGCTTGTAACAATAAAGCTGTTCGTAGTCTGATGAACCCTCTAAGTATTCATTGTTAGAGAATGCAGCAGACCTTTCTAGATCAGACATCATGTTATTAACAGTCTCAAAGTCCCAATCATCAGAATAGGTACTGGAGGTAATAAAGTCACTTAATGAAATTTTAAATAAATGTGGAATCTTCAAAATTTCCATTGGGCCGAATATGTCGAAATCGGTTTTGTCCCAAACTATACCATCCTGTATAGGAACGGCTGTGATGTTCACTGCTGACAAGTCTCTTGCTTCACGATGGGATGATTTGTGTGGTTTTAAAAGTGAGTTCACATTTTTACTTTCAGTGTCCATACGAATGTATCTGCCATTTATAAGCACGCTAAGAGTCATTAATAAAGCTAGCCAAAGCAGAAAGAAAAATATTCCATAAATAATCCATAGTTCAATCCATGGTGAAACCAGATAAGTCTCTTTCAGGAAATGAAAAAGGTCTTGTACTTGTTGTTTGAAAGTTTTTAGGGCTGGCGTCGTTTCAGGCTCACTTGGATCCTCAGAAAACGTATCAAAGTTAATGAAGTAGCCAGAAGCAGTTAGGTCAGTTGTTGAAATTGCATCAGGATTCGTTGAAATCGCTGGAACCAGTTGATCACGTGTTACGTTGGTGTAGACAGGTGTATCTGGATGAACTGTTACTTGATGTTCAAGAGGGATGAGTTCCATAGCATTATTGCTTAGTCCTTCATCTCTTACTGCTGAATTCTCGATGGCTATGAGTCTTTCAGTCTGAACCTCTTGGATAGTAGCGAGAGGAGTGCGTCTGCTACTAGGTCGGAGTCCACGAGGCCTACTATTTAGTATTGGCCACATACTGTGGTGTGATGAGGTCGATTGACACAAATCTTTTCTCCTTTTTTCCAGCAAGGGGCAGTAGAAGTACTGTTCTTGTTCCGTGGACGGCTAGGACAGTTACTGGTTGTCTGTAAGAAGGTCCAAATTTCTTCTTGTCCGCAATCTTCTCTCTGACTAGATCCCCAACTTTTGGGATCCAGACAGGCCTTGCTGGGACTGCCGGTTTTTCCCCAGTGGTGGTTGGCTTCAGGAACACGTTGCTTTGTTTCGATCTTAGTTCATTTAGATCCTGTAAAACAGCCAAACGATCTTTGATATCAAAGGGTTTATTTTCCACCACTGTGCTTTACATTTGAGATCAGGAACCCACATTCTTGTCCCAAATAGGACCTCATATGGAGTGACCCCCCCTAGAGAACTTCTTGGCAAATTATTTAATGAGCGTTGGACCCCATAAAGATGTTTGACCCACCCATCACCCGAACCTAATACTCTAGCTGTTATAGACTGCTTTATGTCCCGGTTTTTCCTTTCCACAACAGAATTTCCCTCAGGATGAAATGGAGAGGAGTACCGCAATGCTACGCCCAAACTGGCCATGGCTTCTTTGTAAGCCCGAGAGCTAAACGCAGGGCCCTGGTCAGAATGTAGTGTGCCAATTGCGTATGTGCCGATAAAGACTCGCAAATCTTTTATAACAGTTCGAGCGTCAGCCGAGCGCTGAGGCTACATCCATAGGAAACTTGAGCACGAATCCACTGCGACCATTATATATTTATAGTTACCGTCCCTTTGCAAGGGACCGCAGTGGTCCAGGTAAACACAAGCTAATGGTTTGTCTGAAATCAACAGGGGTGTCTGCGCAGGACGTTTCACTGTGGAGACTTTCATCTGTTGGCATATTTCACATTCCAAAACATAGTTTTTGGTCTGTTTCCTAATGCCAGGCCACCAATATCTTTGTTTTAGTAAAGTTACTGTTGCAGAAACACCTGCATGGGCAGAGGCTATCCCTTCATGTGCTGCTAGGATCAGTCCTAATCTACGTTCCATGTTTGGAATTACCCTATCCCCCACTCCAGGGATTCGAGCAAAAGGAACGTTATTTGCATCAATTACATAAGAGAACTTGAGTGGAAATTTCTTTGGTAACGCTGCACCACTGCCTTTGCTTGAAGCATTGACAGCCAACAATATCTCACTGTTTATTCTCGCTTTTGAACGAGTGATCGCAGCTACGGAAGCCGTCTGAACAGCCCCCTTTGCGGCTTCATCAGCCAATGAATTCGCTGCAACGTGAACGCCATCACGTTGATGACTCAGCGTGTGTATCAAGTGAGCTTTTGGTAGTCCATTTCTCAACTGAACTACTTGTTCCCAAAGCGTTTTATGCTTTATTGTGCCACCTTTTGCATCTTTGAATCCGTTTTGAAGCCAATTCTGTATATATTCATTATATGACTGAACACAGTAAAAGGAATCGCACACTATAAGTGTGGGGAATTCGCGATCTGTATTTTCAAGTGCCAGTTTGAATGCTTGTAGTTCAGCTCGCTGAGCTGTACAATCTCCTAGAGATTGAGTTTTAGTGACCACTGGTCTGAAGTTACCATCGCGCATGCGACCTTTAACGATTGCGCATGCTGCACTGTAAGCTTGCTTACTCCCTGTAGCGGGTTGTGCTGATCCGTCAGTATAAATTATAAATTCGTACTGATCAAGAGGCAGAATTTCAGTGGGCAGAGGATATTCCTGTTCATATTGCAGGAACGCTTGTGTTTTTAAATCAGGATCAAAAACATATTCAACATCTGTTGCAGCAAGAGAATTAACCCATTGTATCCATCTAGGATGTAAAGCTTTTGCATTTGGAATGCTCGCTTTTGTGACCGCCTCTAAGGCTGGTACTGGAGTTACGACAATAATGTGTTTCCCTTGAGAAAGAGCTCTTTCTTTTGCTACAGCGGTTTGAACTGCTGTCAGTATTTTTTCTGTTGAAGTGAAGGGCATTTCTGCTTGTGTATACAAATGTGATTTGTATGCTATTGGTACTTTTTCACCCTCATTAAATGTTAAATAGGTGAATCCGCATTGACCCGAAATTATTCGGATCACTAAATTGCGTTTATTTACGCGTGTTTGTAAGTGATTTGTTGCTAACATGTTAGCTTGGAGTGAACGCAGGATTTCTGTGTGTTCCTGTGTCCAATGTTTTGTTGAAAAATCAGGTTTGATTAATTCGTAGAGAGGTTTAACCCTTTCTGCGTAATTTAGAATGTAAGTTCTTCCAAAATTTAGGAAACCCAAGATGGATTGTAAATTTTTCAGCGTTTTTGGAGGTTGGAGCAGCGCGCACTTTTCTAGAAAGTTAGCTGCCAGGCTCTTACCTTCACTTGAAAGCTCATATCCTAGGAAAAGGACATTGAGATGGGCAATTCTGGATTTTTTAAAGTTGAATTTATAGCCTTCAAAGGCGAAGCCCAATATAATGGTACTCCCCCTATTCAAGTGCCTATCTAGGTCATCGTCTGTCAGATAGATGTCATCGACATATGACAATGCCTCATTATCATAAATTTGCAGTAACTCTGTTACTCTTGCTGAGAATAACCCCGGGCTGTTTTTGAACCCTTGTGGGAGTCGACAAAATTGACCTGGGTCCCCATTATTGAGAAAGCTGTTAAGTACCTGCTGTCAGGTGCTATGTTTTGACAAAAGAAACCATTTGAAATGTCCAATGTGGTTTTATATTTTTTACGTACAATGTTATTCATTAATGCTGTACTATGTGCATTTTGCACTGCAAATGTTTTGGAACAAGTGTTCAAGTGTCTGTTATCCAAAACTAGACGATATGTATTGTCTGGTTTGGATACAGGAAACAAAGGATTGTTCATTGAGGAGGTGCATGTTTCAATCACCCCTTGGTATTCAAGTTGTCCTAAGATCTCCCTGACCTGTTTTTTTAGCTTCTTGCTCTATTGGGTACTGCCTTTGTGCAGTAGGTTGATTTTTTGCTGTATTTTGTGGTGAGGTGAGTCCTCATCCCTTCCTACATGATTTTTGTATAATGCTGGGGCCTGGGCAACTGCCCATTTCCTGGCATAAGTATATTTTAGGTGAATTGGAATATGGTTGGAGAAGGCTGGCATAATGATGTCCTCGCCATGTGGGCACTCCCTGACAAAGTTTGGTGGCCAGTCCTTTTCTGCTAGAAGTATATCATAACCCCTTGAAAGTTTCTCCCAAAAGAATGTTTTCACTTTTCTTGGTATGTCTCCCTCCATTCGGAGTGTTATTTCATATAGCTTTTGTGGAGTACTAACCCTGGTGTCTACAGTCTCTACTGTGATGTACTCATTCAAGTCCACTATCTCCAGAAGTTCCTTCAGGTTCTGGCGAGCTATTGTTACTTCTGCTGCACTGTCCAGCATTGTCTGAGCCCATTCTCCGTTCTTGAGCTGTGTTCTCAGTATTCTCGGCATGTCTGATCTTCAGACCTGCTACCTTCTTTTTTGTGAATTGAGGTTTTGATTTATTTTTCTGAACGTGATTATCGTCTTTGGATTTTGTTTATTAGTTTCCCACTTCTTTTTAGAAGATGTAGGATTTTGTTTAATAGAGTCCTTCTCAGGACTTTCAGATCGTTTTGGCTTCAAAGGTTTTCCACCCAAACTATCTCTGCCTAATTCTGCATAAGATTTTTCTATTATTCTGGGTAGTTCATGTTGATGTTCTGTTACATCAAATTCCCTTAAGCGTTGGTGGATCGCCACTGATGCTGCCTCTCCTTTAATATTAGATAATATTATTGTTGAGACCTGGTCGAAGTTTTTCAGTAATTTCAAACCTAAATTCAGAGCAGGTTCTGCCCCGTATTCGTTTTGAATTTGTTTCAGGACATCTGGTATTACGGCAATTGACGGAACACCATGTGTTTTAGTATAGATGGCAGCAAAGACTGTGCCCCAAGTGGTGCAGTCTTCCAGTTGTGGAATGATCCCCATTGGTAAACAGATTGTTAGGATTCTGTGTTTCTCATAAGGGCTAGTATTTGGAAATACTGCTTCGATTTGAGTAATTTTTAGAGCTATCCAGAATGGAATTTGTTCACATTTTGTGGGCATTTTACCCATGACTGCGTGTAAAGTCTGTGGAGTAATTTTTAGTATATTCCCCTGTTGAGGGGTCTGATTTGGAATTGTTATAGGTGGTTGGACTGTGAAAGTCTGCATGACACATTGGACTAATTGTCTGTAAATTTTTATTAACTCTTGTAGTTGAGTAAGTAATTCTTCGTCTGACATTTCTTCGATGTCAGGATGAAGTGTGTAGCCGGCTAAAATCGGCCATGTTGCTCCTGGTCTACCTAGTGGACCGAGCCTGGTAATGTTTTTGTGATGTTTTAGGGCGCCTTTAAACCAGAGATTATGCTCCTGGTATGTGAGTGGAATTTCAATATCCTCGAAAGGAATATATTCCTATGGTGGTTCATCTTCTTTAAAGAAGTGAAATATTTTAGTTATTGGATTTGATTCCGGGAATACAATCCATGAATAGAATACCTCTGTCCGAAAGGATTCGTGTGCCTCTATCACGAAAACTGCTCCACCACCTCTTGGTGTTAGGCCGTGTTTTATAAGTTTTAGAGTGATGGCTCTCCTTAAGTTTGGAGGGATGTTTATAACATCCTCATCGGTTTCATTTACACCTGTAAAATTAAAAGCTGTTACGACTTGGTCAGCCGCAGCTACACCGTTCTCGGTGTTAGTATCCCCGTTCAGGGACATTTTTTGAAAGAAAATGCAGAACAAGTTTCAAGGAAACAAAGATAAGGTGCACAATATTTTGGAACACTGTATCCTTCAACGTTGAACAAACCATACAGCTAATATATAGGATTTTTGTCCTATTCAGCTTTGGCGGATACTTAACCCTACCCACTCCAGACGTCTTATGCAGTATGTGAGTAGGGGTCTCTGAGAAAAGCACGGCTGAGTTACTCAGTATCTAGCGTTAAATTAGTGCCTTACCAAACGTTGGGCGCCATGTAGTGAAGTTCCTATTTCCCTAATAGGCTCTGCGCATTGGAATAATATACCCTATAGGTTTGACATAGGACTGAGGTCAGTATGCCCCTATCGAGTATAGTAAACTTAATTTACTTTGTACCAGCTAACTCAGAGGCCACTAGAAACTCCTTGTAAACAAGAAGGGAGTAGTTTCTGGCAACCACATAAACATGACAACTTTGCTTCCCTTTAGAATCGGCACACTCTCAGAATCGTGGAAACAACAGATAACAGTTTCACTCAGCTAATCGTGCATGCTTAGTTTCTTCAGAGTTACACAGAAATAATAGACGGGCGTTTCAATAAAAGGATTTATTGAACAGTCTTGTTTCTCGTGTAAGAGATATGAGCTGTTACAATCATAAGACAGTATGCGAGATATATTATGTACAGCGTAAGCAGTAGAAAGAAATAATGCTGCGTTAGCATTATCTTATAGCTATGACACATATATTCATATACATAAATAACATAAGCTAAAAATGTGAGTACTCATAAGATGCTTCTCTAACTAGTTCTATCCCAGTGTACCTAACCTAAGTGTAGTGCAAGGTAAGAAGTAGGGGATGTATTCTATAGTATGGTATGCTATAGTATGCCAAGTCTGGTATGCCAAGAGTCCCTCTAGGTTCTAGTCAGCTCCATACCTTGAGAATGAGAGAGGTGGGAATCTCTTTTCGGGTCTCGAACTCTAACACCCCGCAAAGGGAGTCAGAACACTGGAAGCTGGATTCTCTGCGAGCAGGGATGACAGCGTCTCTTGTTAGTGCGTCAGGCCGGGACACGGGCTCCTCTAAAGTTGAGGTCTCCTCCCACTTGCTTGGGCAAGGGAAGGTATATTTATACCCGGTAGGTGCCTTGGAATGTTAGCATTGACGTAAAGTCGGGCAGAGGAAGACGTCAGGAATGAACCCTTAAGGAATAGCGGTTCATGCATAATAAATGAGTTCGTGGAGAAATCAATAATCCTGTGCTAGGGGAACTCCCAAGAGCTTAAGGGTCTGGTTTCTAAGAACTCGTTGTGATGTTAGGGTGGACGGATGTAGGTGACCATGCCTGTATTTGGATAGCATGGCTAATGCCTAAATAAGGACTGGGATCTTATGCCTATATAAGGGCAATGCGAATTGTGCCTATATAAGGACATGTATCAGGAAAACCTATATACGGACACCTAAAGCGGAATACAACAGCATGGTGTGATGATCATCCCCCCCTTGCCTGTCCAATCAGAAGTCAGTATTCCGTAAAAATGAAACATTAATGGGTGGTACATGGCTTATAGAAAGGTATAATTGAGGTAGTTTAGTTAGATGAAGGAAGAAGCTTTGGGGGCACATTTTTGAAGCGGGCTTTTGGGAAAATTTCGAAGAAGCTTTTGGAGCGCGTTGAAGAAGCCAGAGATCAGGGCGTATTGGGGTGGTGTTGATGCTCTGAAATGCTGATGAAGAAACCGAATGCAGAACCATCTACTTAATTTGGGTGGGTTAGAAAGAAGATCGCGGAAGAACCACGAGGAGGAAGAGAGTGTCAGAGAGGGGTGCGACGTCGTCGGCATCTAGAGAGGTGAAGTATCCTGTCCTGATTCCTGTCCTGAAGTCTTTGTCTCCTGATCTGTACTGTGAAGGCCCTTACCAGCCCTTTGGCCAGGGGGTTGGTCTACACACCATACTTTTGTAATTATAAAATTCATCGTTTAACAAATGCTCTTCTGTCTCTATCCTCTCCTTTCTGAGCATAGTTGTTGTGTGGATCTGATTTGATAAATGTTATCTGAAATATTTTTGAATTGGCACTCCCGTGAATGAGGGTGTTTGTACTGAAACGATTTGAGATGGTTCAAAACCCTAATTTAGATAAAGATTTAAAAAACTTACCGAGTCTGTTATTATTTATTTATTATTAGGAATTGTATATTGAGTTATGTCAATTATCGCCATCAACTAGTTCCACCTAACTGGTCCATTGACCAGAGGAAAGAACTGTTTGATCAGCGGAAGGTTTAGTTAAAGAAGTGATAACTAGATCTTGAGGTATGAAACACTAAAAACTAAAAGGGATTCCAGTGGTATACTTAGCAGCAGAACGGAAGCAAGTTTTATGGGCCCATGTGAGTATATGGTAGCGGAGTATCTGTTGTTAGTACACGGCTGGATCACCAGCACCCAACTTTGAACCCTCAACCCCAGACAACGCAACAACTACAACAGCAAAACCTTTTTCCTGCCTTCACTGCCCCTTCCGCTGCAACACAGAGCCCTTCACTCTAGAGCCCCCACCTACCGCCACCGCAACAGGTCAACTCCGATGCCTGCTGATCAACACCCGATCACTCCACAAGCACGCCTGTGAGATCTGGGACACCATCACCTCCCTCATGCCTGATATCATCTTCCTCACCGAAACTTGGCTGAACCCGGCATCAGCCCCCGACATTGCCACCGCTACACCTAAAGGATACAAGATATTTCACCGGGACCACACCAACAAGCACAGCGGTAGATTAGCCATCATCCACAAAGAGTCCCTCAACTACACAGCCACCACCAACACCACCACCCCCATCATGGAACACCTCAACTTTCAGATCAACACCAACTTCAAAACAACAGTCAGAGGCGCCCTAGCCTACAGAGCTCCCGGACTATGCCTGCCTTCTGCAAGGCCATCTCTGACTTCATCTCCCCGCTGGCCATCAATTTAAAAGACTTCCTCTTCCTCTGCAACCTCAACTTTCACCTGGAAGATCTCAACGACACCAATACAACTAATCAACTAGAGAGCATGGAAATACTCAAGCTCTCCCAACTGGTCATGGACCCCATGCATATTGTTGGACACACTCTCGCCCCCATATTTCCAGCCAGCAACAGAATCAGGTGCAGCCACACCACTGAAATCACCTAGTCCGACCACTCCATTTTGCACTTCCACATCAGGACCACCTCCACCACACCCGCTGCCCCACCCAAATCCCTCTACAGGACCTGGAGTGAAGTAACTAAATACCTCAGGAGCAGCTCCCTCAATGTCTCACCTCCCGAGGCCATCACCGACCTCGAAGGGGCAGTAGGAAACTTCAACGCATGGATCAACAATTGGGCCGACATGGTCGCATCCCTCAAACTCACTAAAACCAGCTGATCCTCCAAACATCACAGCTGGTTCACCCCAGGGCTCAAATCCCACCAGCACACCTGCAAGCGTCTTGAAAGGATCTTGCGCACCAGCAAAACAAATGATGACCAGTCTAACTTCAAGCTCACCTCAACACAAGACAGCCAGGAAAAATGCCCTGCCCTCCCGCCTGGATGCCAGCTCCAACCACATCAAGGAACTATTCTGCATCATCAAAGAATTTTCCAACCCCACAGCCACCAAGAACACCACCACCACTTCTCAGGAGCTCTGCGATTCTCTCGCAGACATCTTCTACAGCAAAATCGGCACCACCGGCTCCCACAAAATTTCACCAGACAAATGGGAACCTCTCTCCGCAAACACAACCACCACCATCATGGGCTCCATCCACTCAGGAGCTCCTAAGGATCCCTGATCCAATGCCCCACCACATGTTCAACCTGCGAAAAAATCACCATCAGTAAGGAACTGACCTCCATTATCAACATATCCATTGCCTTGGCCTCCTTCCCTGAAGGATGAAAACACGTGAAAATCAAACCACTCCTCAAAAAAACCACAGGAGCCCTCAAAAATGATTGCCCCACCTCCCTAGTGACATTTCCAGCCAAAGTGTTCAAGAAAGCAATTAACCTCCAACTTACCACCCACCTGGACAACAACACCTACTGGACCCCTCACAATCCGGATTCCACTCAAATCACAGCACTGAAACCTCCCTGATTGAGGCCACAGACGACATCAGAACTCTCCTGGACAGGGGAGAAACCACCGCCCTTATTCTCCTCAAACTCTCTGCAGCATTCAACACCATATCCCACTTCACTTTCCTACACGGTCTCCACCAAATGGGGATCCAAGGGAAAGCTCTTCAATGGTTTGAGCCCTTCCCCTCCAGACGAACCCAAAGCGCCCACCCCCCCACCCTTCACCTAGGGTCTGAAAAACACCAGCTGCAGCGTCCCACAAAAATCAAGTCCAAGGCCAAGGTCAAGGAAAAGGGTCCTCTCTAAGCTCAACCCTATTAAACACCTACATGACACCTCTGGCCACCCTGGACAGATCCTAAGGCATGAACATAATCTCCTACACGGACGATACTCAGCTCATCCTCTCACATTCCTCAGAGCCGACTAGCACCAAGTCTAACTTCCGAAGTTTCATGACCAGCGTCGCAAGCTGGAAGCAAAACAAATGCCTCAAACTCAACACAGACAAAGCAAAAATACTCATCTTTGGGAGCAAACAACTCCCTGTGGGATGACTCCTGGTGGCCTACAGAGCTTGGCCCCACACCCACAGAACATGCAAGAAACCTCAGAATCATTCTGGATAGCAAGCTCTCGATGAGGAAGCAGATAAACACTGTCTCATCCTCCTGCTTCATCTTCCTGCGCATGCTCAGGAAAATCTTCAACTGGCTCTCCATCAGCACCAGACACACCGCCATCCAGGCCCTCATCACCAGCTGCCTGGACTAAGGCAACTCCCTCTACGTAGGAATCACCTCACAACTACTAAACAGATTACATACCATCTAGAACGCAGCAGCCAGGATCATCCTTGACCTCCCGAGATGGACCCACATCAACCCCCACCTCAAATCTCTGCACTGGCTCCCCATCAGCAAATGATGCCAGTTCAAACTTCTCACTCACGCATACAAAGCCCTACACAACAAGGGACAGGCATACCTAAACCACAGGGTGTACTTCCACCAACCTACCTATATACTTTGTTCCTCATCCCTCTTCTTGGCCCACACGCCCCGCATTCACAGGAGCAGGAGCGATGGCCGTGCCTTTTCACACCTGGTAGCCAAATCCTGGAACGGCCTCCATCTCCGCTTAGCCCCCACCCTTCAGGAGTTCAGGAAGGATCTAAAGACCTGGCTCTTCAACTAATCCATCTCAGCAGCAGCAACCCCCCCACCCCTCCCCAGCACCTGGATACCTTCGTGGGTGATAAGCAGTGCTTTACAAATCCCAATTGATTGATTGATTGATTGATTAATTGATTGATGTTATAGTTAGGTTCAGATTTCACTCGTACAAAACCAGTGAAATTCAGCAGTTATAGTTACCTGAGCTGACTTAAACTTACCCCCCGCAATGCACTGCTCATGACCTCACATATTACATCACTCATGACATGATCACTGACATTGCATTAAAAGAGAAGAAGAATACACATTCTCAACAAAAGAACATGACTGAAGAAGACTGGTAGGCTCTCAAGGATTTACAAAAAGGCAAGAATATCGTGATAAAATCTTCTGATAAGTAAGGTAACATAGTGGTGATGGATCACCTCAAGTATTATCAAGAGGTCAAGAGACAATTGAATGAGCCGAACCACTAAGAGAAATTAAAAGAAGTTCTGACTACCAAAATTACAAAGGAATTCCATAAAAACTCACCCCATCACACCCACAATTTATGTACTAACCAAGGTGCATAAAAGTTTAGAGAATCCACCAGAAAGCCCAATTGTAAGTTCCTGTGACTCTTTACTTGAGAACGCTTCTAGATTTGTTGACATTTTCTTGTTCTCATGTGTAGTAAATCTCCCGTTGGACATTAGGGACTCTATGGACTTTTTAAATCGGATTAATGGCATATGTTGGAGGACAGAATATATAATGGCCCCAGTAGATGTTGTCTCTCTTTATACAATAAATACAGCAAAATCCTTGGGTCTAAGTTGACTGAACAGAAAGACAAAACACTGATAATGTCACGACCCCCTCTCTGAGAGGGAGGAGCACAGGGATGTTTTGATGTCTACTCTATCTGGATATTCTAAATCCATCAAATGAGATATGTAGTGTGGGTGAGGACGCAGCGCAAAGAATAAAGTGACGTGGGTGAAGTGATGATAAAACTAGCTAGAGAGAGCTAAATACATGCTTTATTTGGATGTTCTCGCTGCCAGGATTAAAAAACAGTGCACCTGCGGTATGGATATCCAGATAGAGTAGACATCAAAACATCCCTGTGCTCCTCCCTCTCAGAGAGGGGGTCGTAGCCCTCAGAGGAACTAGGCTTTTCCTCTGAGAGGAGAATCCCAAATGATGAAGCATGCCACCTTAGGTGGGTGAGGGACTTCGTCCTTAAAGGGATTATCCCACAGCTAGATCTGTGTGACATTGTCAGTGTTTTTTTGTCTTTCTGTTCAGACAACTTAGACCCAAGGATTTTGTTGTATTTATTGTATTGTAATAGTGGGGATGTAATCCTTTGCAGGTCTTTACATTTTTCTCTAGGACCCTCCCTTTATATTTCCTTTTTGTAGTCTCTCTTTATACATCAATAGCGCATGAGGATGGTCTTAGACCATGTGAACACTATTTATGTTTGATCATGTGAATACTATTTACATTTGAGATCACTAAGTTTGCTTCAATATACACATATGCATTTAGATATCATGCACTACTGTTTGACCAATAATGTCTTTCTCTTTGATGGCAAGTTTTACATTCAGAGAAAAGGTTAGTTGTGGGTGGAATTTGCGTAGTCGCGCTACGCAAAGTTCTGTGAAACGGCAAAAAATCTCCGCGAGCATGCGGAATTCCGCGTGCTCGCGAAATTTCTTGTTCCGCCCGTTGTAACTTTGCCACCGCGCCGAAAGGCGCCGGGGTCCCTTGAGTGAGCTGTCCATCATCGTGGGTAAAGAGCGGGAAGACGTTGCATACCACTAGTGTGTGTGGGCGGGGCCAAATGGGCAGGGCTTCTAGGCCAGTTCACATGCCTCTTTTTTAAAGGGTCAGAGCAGGGTCTCAGTGGCAGACGAGGAGAAGGAACCGCCTGGTCACAGGAACTACACGAGGATTGCGCTCGAGAAAATCAAGGATGCAAAGACCTCCATCAGGGATTACAGCTAGCTTTTCAGGATGGAAATGGGGAGAAGGCACATCTGCTTAACCACACTCACGAATTCTACACGAGGATTGCGCTCGAGAAAATGAAGATGCAAAGACCTCCTTCAAGGATTACAGCTAACTTTTCAGGATGGAAATGGGGAGAAGGCACATCTGCTTAACCACGACCATGCTCACGAATTCTACACGAGGATTGCGCTCGAGAAAATGAAGGATGCAAAGAGCACTTTCTACTGGCTAATCAGTAAGTGCTACCTCGAGGGGTAGATGTATAGTGCTTTTCCTACACTACAGCTGCGTAAAGTGCCAGAAGAGTTGTCTCCAGTGACCATGTGTGTCTGTAACTTTGCCACCGTGCCGAAAGGCGCCGGGGTCCCTTGAGTGAGCTGTCCATCAAAGTGGGTAAAGGGCGGGAAGACTTTGCATACCGCTAGTGTGTGTGGGCGGGACGAAACGGGCGGGGCTTCTAGGCCAGTTCACATGCCTCTTCTTTAAAGGGTCAGAGCAGGGTCTCAGGGGCAGACGAGGAGAAGGAACCGCCTGGTCACAGGAACTACACAACAATTGCGCTCGAGAAAATCAAGGATGCAAAGACCTCCATCAGGGATTACAGCTAGCTTTTCAGGATGGAAATGGGGAGAACGCACATCTTCTTAACCACGCTCACGAATTCTACACGAGGATTGCGCTCGAGAAATTGAAGATGCAAAGACGTCCTTCAAGGATTACAGCTAACTTTTCAGGATGGAAATGGGGAGAAGGCACATCTGATTTACCATGACCACGCTCACGAATTCTACACGAGGATTGCGCTCGAGAAAATGAAGGATGCAAAGAGCACTTTCTACTGACTAATCAGTAAGTGCTATCTTGAAAGCTAAATGTATAGTGCTTTTCCTACACTACAGCTGCGTAAAGTGCCAGAAGAGTTGTCTCCAGTGACCATGTGTGTCTGTAACTTTGCCACCGCGCCGAAAGGCGCCGGGGTCCCTTGACTGAGCTGTCCATCAAAGTGGGTAAAGGGCGGGAAGACTTTGCATACCGCTAGTGTGTGTGGGGCAGGGCCAAACGGGCAGGGCTTCTATGCGAGTTCACATGCCTCTTGTTTATAAAAGGTCAGAGACCGATCAGAGCAGCAGATGAGGAGAAAGAACCTCCTGGTCACAGGAACTACACGGGGATTGCGCTCGAGAAAGTCATGGATGCAAAGACCTCCATCACGCATCACAGCTAATGTTTGACGGTAGATATGGGGAGAAAGCACACCTGCCCAGCCTCGACCGAGCTCACAAATTTTTTGGGCTGATTAATGCGTTACCGAATGTGAGCTTCAACTTGGGCACCTGCTTTTTTTATATCTGTAAGTGCTTCCTGTTGAGGTTTAATTTTTGTGACAGGAGCATCGTGCCAGAATGAATCCTGCCCTGCATATTTATCCAAGAAGATGCCACCGTTTTGTGCAATACCTCTACTGTACTCACCATCACCAAGCCCACAAATTCCGTTCCGCCGCGGATCGCGGAATTTCCGGCAATTCCGCGCGGAATTGCCAAAATTTCGCAAATTCCGCGAGCGGAACGGAATTTGCTGCCCACCCCTAGAAAAGGTACAGCAATGGGAACATCCTTTGCCCCAATGTACACCAATCTGACAATGGGACATTGGGAAGCTGAATGTATTTGGACGGATAAAAACAGTGAGATCATGAAAAAAGGTAATTTTATGGATTTGTTTTTATCAATGATCTGTTTTAAACATAGGAAGGAGGAGAAGATGAATTGGAACATTTTTTACAGTCTCTTAATCATAATCCTCAGAAATTGCAATTCACATATCAAATAAGTAAAGAAACAATTGATTATCTGGATATTCGAGTTTACATACAGATTAATAAGATCTGTACAAAATTGTTCTGCAACCTAGCAGTTGCAACAGCATTTTGCTTGTGAATAGTCCTCATCCGAAGGCTCTGAGATGTTATGGTGAGTTTTTAAGAGCAAGGAGAAATTGGCTATCCAATTTCTGTCCTAGAAAATGCCAAGAGGTGAGCTACTTATTAGTGTCCAAAACATTGAAAAAAGATAAGAATGGAAAAATATTGAGATATATAATGGATTTTAATCTCTCAAATAGAGAAGTGAAAAATGAATTGAACAACAATTGGAGCATCATAGGAAGGGATCAAGATCTGAAAGAGTTGACAATATCTCATTATTACTAATAGAAAGATATCGTCTCTTGGGGACATGTTGACTCAAAGCTATTTACCACCTCGAGAAACAGATAGAGGAAATTGGCTTAAGAAACTTGGCATTTTAAAATGCCAGAAATGCAAGGCTTGTCAATAGGGACAAAACAGGACAGATTCTATATCTTTTGATGGCGTGAGTAGGCAAATCAAAGAGTGTATACTCTGTGAAACTTCACATGTTGGTTATGTGTTAGAATGCAGCTGTGGAAAGAAATTTGTAGGCAGCACAGTGAATAAATTGAAGCTACGCATTCTTCAACACATAAGAGCAGTCGCAAGCAGAGATTACTCCTATGTTATAGCTAAACACATGTGGGATGAACACAATGGAGATTTAAACAGATTGAGTTACTAGGGCATTCAACATATTCCAAACAAGTTAAGAGGAGGTAATCGAGAATTAGCATTAAGAAGAGCAGAGTCTAGATGGATTATCAAAATAGGGACAGAGATACCGTTGGGTTTAAACACAGATGCTGAGTTGCATGTACATTTATAATGAATGTTTTTCTGCCCCCCCCCCTTTCTTGCCTTGAATACGTAGGTATTTATTTATTCATTCACTTATTTATTTATGTATGTATATGAATTCAAGTATTTACTTTAACTCTGCTCATTTCTGGGTGGAATTGGGGTTCACGGTGGGTACATGTGCAATAATTGTGAAGCACCTTTACATCTTAGCACTTTATATGGAAAGGATATGATGTACTGTATTGAATATGGTATAGCACTTTATTTCAGAAGCATGATCCACTTTAGTCTATTTATGAATTTAGAATAAAAGAAGTGGACATTGCGCCACCTGTAACTCGTGATAAAGTCTATGTACCCAATTACATACTGTAATATGATCAATTTAGGCTCTGCTAATAGTATATGTGTAGCTCGAATCTGGATATTGGGAATAGTGATAATATTTGGAATTCTGATTTGTTGCTCCGAATAGCCAGACTGAAATTTTTGGAAATAGGTAGCAAATGTTGATCCTGGGGTAACATTAGAAACAAGCCACAAATACTGTTTTAGATCTATATGCAACATCATTGTTGTGTAGTTCCTAATAGTACGTAGGATCTGCACGTTTAGACAACATAAACTAAGGGATTGGTGTCCAGACTGATTCCAGACACCCCTAGAGGTTATGTTAGCCTTTAGACCAGCTAGCTCACAGTGCCACTATCAGCCCCCTAACCTTAACAAGGAGCGAATAGTTTCCGGCAACTATTGAACATGACAACCCTTGATCCTTCAGGGATCATGGAAACAGTACAGTACTTTTCGTTCAGTCACTCGTGCTCACTTCTCAGAAAGATATACAGAATAAACGATGGGGGTGTTTTCAATAAGCGTTAATTGAATCTGCGTCATTCTAGTATAAAATACGTGTGCTGCGA
This sequence comes from Calotriton arnoldi, assembly GCA_963921515.1. Classification (NCBI taxonomy): domain Eukaryota; kingdom Metazoa; phylum Chordata; class Amphibia; order Caudata; family Salamandridae; genus Calotriton; species Calotriton arnoldi. The sequence goes on from CAWUFW010002652.1 coordinate 57,237, forward strand.
CAACCATTAGACAGAAACAGATATATACAATTGCAAGCACTGACAGAGTAAATAAAAGGTAGAATTCTACCATGGTGCATATGAATACATAGCAGTAATCAAGCGTACTACTAAGATGCGAACCCAAGCTAAGTCTACCTAAGTGTATCTAGCATGTATGTAGGTGCGAAGCCAAGAATCGACCAAGGAAAGAGCCAACCCCATTACCTGATGGGAAGTGAAGGAGCAAGGACCTCGTCTTGGTCTTGTTTTGGACACTCCGCAAGGGATGTCAGACCACTTCGTGCTGGAGTTTCTGCGTGTAGGGACTCCAACGTCTCGTGCCAGCATGGAAGCTTCTCCTCTAGTCTGCCCAGCGAAGATGTGGTGCTTATATATTCCCAAAAGGTACCCTCAGGAGGTCTACCTAGAATGGTACTGTGGGCCTATCGTTCAAGGATGACGATAGCGGTGACCTTTGTACAGAGTTACTACACAGAAGATGGTAATCCTGCTGTGTAAGACTAACAATCACCATGCATAATAAATTAGGCTAGTTTACGAAGAAAACCACACAACATTTATTCCGCACATACTAGGTAAAAGGTCAGCGCCAGAGCTGTTATTTAGAGCAAGGTAGGACAAATGTAGGTAAAAGATTGTGCATCCACCTAGGCCTATATTGGGGTACATTGGAGCTCATAACATCAAAGTGAATTGGAAATTAATTTAGAAGGGAGTTTGTACTTTACAATCATTTTTGTACATGAAACCCTAGGGTTTTTGTGCGAAAAATAGAAAGAAAAATGAGGTTATAGAGAATAATCTTTTAGATAATGTTGTGCTTTACAATCATTTCACACTCAAATCTGGAGGGTCTTCAAGTTCTTCCCTCTCCTCTTTTTCTTTTTCTTCTTTTATAATGATTGATGTTGTACAGGTATTAAGGCTAATTGTACACCCTTTAGATCACAGTTAAACAAGTTGTACAAAGGACATTTTACTAAAACTCTAATGCTGTTTCTTTAAATGATTGGGAAGGGTAATTGGGGCAGTTGCCTTTTAAAAGGACACTATAGATGTGACCACTCTATGGCTCAATTGAAGGCTTCGGCCGAAATGCGTAGGCCTTTGTTGTTCTGCACTATGCACTTGGAAAATAAAATATAAAAGTAAATACATTTGACTGTGGAGATCCATAACGGACTGTGCCGTTTGTCCTGCTTTCCTGTTCGCATTTGACAATTGCATTGGTGACGACAAGAAATTGGTTCAAGGAGTGTGTATCATATATATATTTGTATTTTTTTTTAATTGGGTAGTTATTGAGATGATCGTGTTTCCATACGTAGACCCACAAACCTAATAGTTCGAAACTCTTGAGAGCTCAGGGAACCAAGACTCCACGAGTGGAGTAAAACGTTTGGAAATGACACACCACTTTGAGAAAATTGACATCCAGATCTTAGAAAGGTTGACGAAATACTGAAAGGGGAAGAGAACATTTAAAATAATTTCTAACAAGTTGAACACCTGACTAAGTTGGTCTAGTAGGAGTCGCTAGAAAGCACAGGTTAGTCCAACACTACACTTACAAAAGTAAATTGCATATACATAGCCAATACTGTTAAGATATGCCTTAAATATCTGTAATTGGACACCAACACCACTCAACAATTACACAACCTTATGCATAACAATTTAGACAGAATTATGTGCAAATGAACAACACAGCACAGATACGCCAATGTAATGAGTGTCAACCGGCCAACAACAGCATTGCCCACAACACATACCAGAAGCCACCATAAAACAGCACATAGTAAGGCAGAACTTTGAATTTACACTCACTGGAGCCTGAATATGCTAGTAACTGACTATGAAGGCATTGTAGAGCACTTTCCACCATTAGCTACTTAGCACACCTGCACATTTGACAAACAGTGGGGAGCAGTACCAATCGATGAACTAACTAACCGGTTTGGGTCATTCCACCAGCTTCTCCCATTGAAAAAACCTACAGCTCATTGAAAAAGACATACTCACCATAACTGATCGACTGCACACCTGTATGAACTGAATCAGGCTATAGACTGCTATGGAAATATTTGCAGAGTAAAACTCCGACTACCAAAAGATGCTTCAGTGCTACAGTAATGGAAGGTCGTGTGCCATAATTAACAATGCCTTTCCATCAGTGCCGCCATATTTGAAATGGTAGGTTATAGCCATTTCTCAGGTGGACTCCTTGACGACAAGCAGCAAGCAATAAACCTAGTCAGGTGTAGTATTGGGATTTCAGGCATGCAGAAGACACACCCTCGTACTAAAGGTTTGGGATAAACATGTTAAAATGTAACTTAAAGATACACTTTGTTTACTAGTAAATATATGCACTGTGTATGTCCTTTGGTAACACCGACAAAGACGACTGTTATGGGATACTGTCCTGTACTGTTTGTGTTGGAATTCTATTTCCCTTTAATATTGTGTCTCCTTCTATACTGCACAACTTTACTGTGTGTACAAAATAAAAGGCGCAGGGCAGCCGACTCATGTAAGTTATGACTATTAAGAAGAAACTTAATCAGCTCTTGGCAAGCCTCCCGGGTCGCACAAGTCTGTGCTGTGTTCTCTGACTGTCCCACAGTGCCATTATTTTTCACTAGTCCCTCGATGTTCAATTGCATTTTTCATTTTAAGTCACAGGTGCCACTCAAACAACAACTCTGGGGCTCCCGAGGGACTTTGCTTGTGAGCTGGAATATCCCCTCTAAAACCCAATACAGTTGGTTCCTAGTAGGTGGCATTACATTTTCTTTTGTGGGTGCACCCCAAAGCTGAGGCCTGCTGGCTCCCCAATTAAAGTTCAGTGCCGCCCCTTTCCGGCCTTGGGACTCCTCCGCTGTCCCTCATGAAACGTGTATTGGTGTTGATGTGGAGTGTTGTGATATGGTGTGATGTGATGACTGGTACCCACTCAACAAAGTGTCATTCCATCCCTTACTCCACCTTCCCCAAAAGTAGTGCCTGGCTTGGATACAACATAAATGCCGCACTGCAACCTCTTAAAATCAAAATAACTGGACTATAAATGCCATTTAAATGAAATGGAATTGACTTTGAAACTCTGATTTAAACTAGGGCTTATTTAATATAAGAACTGCTTAAGGCGTCAAGACTTTTGGAGGAATTTTTTTGTAAGTTTCCCATGGACACTTTTCATTACCAACAACTGAGTATTTTTATGAATTGCCCCAGGGGAAATTACACTCCTTTGTTAACTTCTGCCGGAGCTCTCGACCGCTCCAGTGCTATCCATAGTGCTGAAACACCGTGAGCTTACCTTGCCCTCTTGTTTCCTGTGAGAGTTGTACCAAAAACAATTCATGAGCTGCAAAATAAGGGTCTGCCTAAAAAACTATTATTGATTTTAACATATGAATGGTTTGTGCTAGAAACATCAATCCACCTTCATTCTTGTCAATATTTATTGTTCTACAATATAAAGGTGTTTATTAAAAATGTGTTCCTTTTTAAGACATAACAGTTTTTGGGCTTCATCTGTATTATGACTGCAATGACTATGTTACATAGTATCTGGCTAAACCTTCACTCCACCTCCCATGAGCTACTCCATGCTTTATAGACCATACTAGCCAGGAGAGTATAGGAGGGTGTTGGATGAGTACCCAGAATTCTGGTCATTATAGAACAAATGTAAATTCGATTTTGACACTGCTAGGTGGTGCTTGAATCTTCTAGGATCTTAAAGGAGCCTTTCCCTATGATAGATAGATATTTATTGATGTTCAATTAATTATAATTAGGGCTCCCTGTTTTCCGTTTTTACGGATATTTACAGATAACTGCAGACAGAAAACAATGTGTATTCTGTCTCAGGCGCGGTCAGTGGTAGGAGTGCCGGTCGGGCGGTGACGTGGGGCGGGGGAGGGGCAGGGTGGGGGGTAGTAAACTACGGATTAAGGCCTAATACAGGTAAGTAAACATTTAAATAAATAAAACGAATTTCGTTGTGAGCGCTGCATCGCCAAATGCGATGCAGTGCGCGCAACGAAATTCGTTTTATTTATTTAAATGTTTACTTACCTGTATTCGGCCTTAATCCGTAGTTTACTACCCCCCACCTTGCCCCTCCCCCGCCCCACGTCACCGCCCGACCGGCACTCCTACCACCGACCGCGCCTGTTCTGTCTGCATTTATTTTTAAAAAATGGATAAATACAGAAAATTTGCTTTTTTTCAGTGACTCTTCGTGCTGTCTTTCATGAATTTAGCCCAACAGCTGAGCAGTTGGACAGCATGTGAAATTAAAACACGGGATGACATTTCTTTAAATAACTGCATTTGTCAACATACATCTGTGGTATAATGCTAATATTTGCCAGTGGATGTACTGCTATGTAATATTTGGCAACTTAAATAGCTTAAACACGACAGACATCAAAGTATGAGTGCGCATCTATTATTTAATAAAATATGGAAATGTACAGTTTTACAACTACATTTATACGCAAAACACAAAATAAATATGGATAAATACAGATAAAATGGACAAAAATTAAATATGGATAAATACAGACGGAAAAGTTAAAAAAATAAATACCGTAAAACCGGGAGCCCTAATTATAATCATTAAAAACATCACGAAACACATAAGTAAATTTAAAAATCATTACATTAAGCAAAACCTAAAGATGATATTAAATTAATTAAAATCATCACATCACAACACACAAAAGTATGATAAAGAAAATCACCTCAAGCAAAACCTGGACATCACAAAACAGTGTGTTGCTCCACACTCCTCCAACAGACCCCTAGAATACGTCACTTCTTTGATTCTTGCAGGACCCGTGCGGATCATATTTCTGCAATAGCCACCAAGTCCAAAAGCGCTTCATACGAGAAGGCTATGCCTCCGAGTGTTACCTGACCTACAGTTTTTTGTTCACTGTTAAGGCCATCTTCGTACCAACGCCCATATTGCTCGTAGACCCTCTATTCCCCTGAGAGGGACAAAGTGCGTCATGCAAGAAAGTGCTCCATGCCAAAGGACTATGTATATGGCTTTGTTCCATTCACACCACTATTGGTTCCTGCTACAGCATTCCCATGAGCAATCAACATGGCCCTAAGTGCAATGTGCTGTAGTGTCTTTACACTCCAATGTCAAAGTGGATTGCCATTTAATATTGACGCTCCGGATCCGTCTTTGGTTCCGACCTACTGTCCCAAAAGACCCAAACTCCATCATGCAAAGATGGCTTGACACTCCCATACCTCTCTGGTTCCAGTCTACTGTCCCCAAAGACCAAAAATGCATAATGCAAAGATGGCCTGACATTCCCATATCAGCGATCTTCTCGTCTGATGTTGGTTCTTGGGCTATCACTTTGGTTCCCTCCTGGTAGTCTCCTCAGAATGACTAGCCTAGTGACGGTTTAATGCTGATAGATAAGGAGGAAAAAGAGCACCCCAGCTACGCTGTTTGCTTGCTTTTTGAAATGCTGCTGCTTCTTTCATAAATTAGAAAAAAAACGGCCTGATAGCTTGCACGATTCTCCTTTTAAACAACAGAGAACCGCTGCCATGCAGTTCTTCACATTCAAAAACTGAAACATTGGTTGGAGACCTAGTCGCCTCAGGGATTTTAGGCCTTCACATATGCAGATCGCATGTGTTAGGGACACAACAGCTTGGTCACACCATCTACAGTGTGTGTAACCTTCACCCTTCATTCGGCCATACCAATAACTCCTTAGTGGAGTCAGACCAAAGCACAATCTCATAAGATGATACTCTGCCGGGTTACGAAGAGGAGTGCCCCCGGGGTATAACATCGGTGCATCGTGTGGCTCCCCAGCCCTGGCAGTACATTTTTTTTACTCACCTGACAGACGCAAAGCATCAACGGCTGCTTCTGCATTAATTTCTTACATCCGTGCAATGCGCAGAGATCGCACGTCACCGTAGTACTGAATAAAAAAAGGGAAACAGTGAGAATATTTTGAGCACTGTAATAGAGAAAGGACTTTAGAGGAAAAGCCCTTAGGAATAGACCAGACACACTGTGGCCATCTTAATAAATTGGGATACAACACTAAAAACTTTATAGTAGCAATTTTGATTCCTTGGGCAAACTAACTGAACTCTGGCAGTTGTAGTCAAACCAACTGTGACAACAGCTGCTTCTTCGTGCAGAGCCCAGCAACCTTAATAATTACTTACCGCACAGCATGTCCCTTGAGCCGTCAGTAAGTACTATGGCGAATAAGATGGAAGGGCTTGTAAACAAAGCTTTAGATAACATAATCAATAAAAAACTAGAGGCCCTCTAAAAAAAAAAGGTTGGCCAGTTGCTGGCGCAAAACACCCTTCAGAGGCAGATGGGGCGACCAAGGCCCAAAGAAAAAGAGCTGCAGGGGATAACATGCCTAAGGGACTAAAAGAATTGAACCCTCAAATCAGATGACATCACGCATTGGCGGTGACACGGACGGTGCCTTGGGCGCTAAAGACGGGCAAGAAAAAGGCCCCATTACTATTCCCATCGACAGTGATGATGACTTGGAGGATGAAATAAACCTCTCTTACTCCCCTGACTTGGATACAGATATTGAGGAGGTTGAACAAAGAACTATGAAAACAAATGACAAGGCACCAAAGGCCTCTGGGCCAAAAAAGGGCAATGTGGACCCATTTTCAGAAAGTATGTTCGACCCACTCCTAATCAAATACCCCCAATCTCCGCTTATTCCAGAGTATCTCTCCTTTTGGCTTCGCAAGGAAATACCAAAAGAGGTCAGGTACCGCCTAAGATCCAATTGCCCCACCCCTCCCTATCAGATAAAGTTGCTTCAAACCTAGAACTAGGCCCAAAGGTGGTGGCGTTTATCGCTAAAGGAGGAAAAGACCCTAGGAAAGGTCTTGATAAAGGGCTAAAGTCCTGCCAAGACCTTTTACTTGATATCATTGGCCCACTTACAAAGATGTTCGAAATGGCCGAAGGGGCTTATCTTGATAACTCCCTCATTGACTGCAAGGAATTGGGCCAATGGGCGCAAAGAGCCATTTGCCTCCTGGGAAATGCGAATACCGCACTCTCCAATGAGAGAAGAAAAAGCATTCTACTCAAAATAGACCCAAAGCTGGTTGAACTGGCCATGAAAGAAGGAGGAGCCACGTCCCAGGGCCTACTCTTTGGGGACGACTTTATCAGAGATATGGCCAAGTACGTAGGAATATACAGCTCAATCCAAAATTCCCAGAAGGACATCAAAAAAGTCTTTCAGGATAGGGTTTTTGGCAGGGTCGGGAGAACAAGGGGCCGGTTCCTCAGCCATGGCCAAGCTCTTCAAGACCCTACATGGGACGTGGCCAGAGATTTATGCATCCAAGCTTTGCTTTCAACTCCACCTTCTTCCCCTAGAAAAAAAGGAGTGAGTGGTAGAGGCTTCAGAGGTGAGCGGAGACAAGGAGGTTTTTCCTCAGGTAAGAACCACCAAAGACCTTTCACATACCCCTATAAAGGTGGAAGGGAGACTGGCCCAATTCTCTGGAAATTAGAATTTGGTGACACAGGACCCATGGTCCTGGAGACAGTCAAGGGCTACAAGATTGAACATATTGGTACACCACTACAGAGGAAAATCCCCCAGGAAGATACAGTCCTAGTATCACAAGAAGTAGAGGACTTGTTAACCAAAGGGGCAATTCAAGATGGCACGGGGATTGGATAACCCGGCTAGACCTAAAGGACGCACACTTGACCATCCTTCTCTGGCCACCACAGCAAAAATGTCTCCAATTTACCTGAGGGGGGCAAACTTTGGCAGTTCTGCAGTACCCCCTTTGGGCTTTCCTCAGCCCCTTGGTGCTTCACCAAGGTTCTTCGTCCTGTAGCAGGATGGCTAAGAGCAGAGAAGTAAGACTAATACTGTACTTAGACAAAATCCTAATAATGGCCCAGTCCAGAGAAATGGTCTTACGTCACACAGACCTTACTATAAGCCTATTAGAACACTTGGGTTTTGTCATAAACAAGAAAAAGTCCTGCATGCTTCTAAGCCAGGAAATGCAATTCCTGGGCTTTGTCACAAACTCAATACGGGCAGAATTGAAATTACCTGGAGAAAAGTTAAGGAAACTTTACAAAGAATTGAAGAAAATATTAGGGAAAAAGGAATTCCATTTGAGAGCCCTAGCTAGGATCCTAGGGCTCCTATCTTCAATGATTCAAGCTATCTACCCAGGCCGCTTATACTACTGAGCTCTCCAAAGACTCAAAGCCAAAGTATTGAGAACAAGTCAATCTTATTCCTAAGTGCTATCTCTGCACCCGGACTCAAGGAAGGAGCTACTCTGGTGGTTAAAGAATGCAGAAGCATGGAACGGCAGACCCATTTTTGGGGAAGAACCAGAGATAGTGATAGAATCAGACACAAGTTTAGAAGGATGGGGTGAGAGATGTGGTAACTCATTAGCAGGGGGACGCTGGACAGAACAAGAGAAGGAGTTGTACATCAACTGCTTGGAATTACTGGCAGGTTCATTTGAAATTCACTGCTTCACCAAGGACTTTGTGATGTTGCGCATGGACAACGCATCTGCAGTCAGATACGTCAACAAAATGGGAGGCCCTCACTCCAAGGGTCTTGCTGACTTAGCCAAGATCTTCTGAGGTTACTGCCTGAACAAAAGCATTTCGGTAGTAGCGGAACATACCCCCGGTTTAAGCAATGGTGTTGCGGATTGGTTCTCCAGGAATTTCAGAGACTCCAGAAATTGGAGGTTAGACAAGGGAATCTTCCTCAGTATCCAGTTGATATGGGGACCCTTCCGGGTAGATCTTTTTGCAGACAGACTGATCACTCAACTATTTAAAATTTTCAGCTCGAGACCGGACACTCAGGCCTTGGGGGTGGATGCCTTCCTTCAGAATTAGAAAGGACTAGCACCTTATGCTTTCCCTCCATTTGCATGCTACCAAGACTACTGTTGCACTTTCACAGGAACAAGGAATTCACTGTAGTGATAACACCCCTTTGGAGGTCTCAGGCATGGTTCCAAATCCTACTATAAATGAGTATAGACTTACCAATCTTAATACCAACTTTCAGGGAAATAATTGCAGGTCCAGAAGGACAATTACACCCTCTTGTAGAGCAGGGTCTACTGACACTGATGGCCTTGAGAATTTCTTCGGCAGACGCTTTCAAACTCATATCGGAGTCATGGGCACCTGGCACGAGGAAAGCGTATAGACTGGCTTGGGAGAAATGGGTTTGTTGGTGTCTTCGATGGAATTACAATCCTGTTTCAACTGATTTAGTACATGTAGTTAACTACATATCTGAATCTTTCACATCAGGCCTCTCTTACAGAACAGTTAATGTTTACAGATCAGCTATTGCAGCAGATCACTATCTTGTAGATGGAGTCTCTGTGGGTCAAAACTTACTAACTAAAAAAATCATTCGAAGTATGTGGGTATTAAACCCACCTTCTGCAAAATGTGCTGCTTTATGGGTTGTAAGGGATGTTCTACAGGTCTTAGTAAGTTGGGGTGAGAATTCTACGTTATCCCTAAAACACATCTCCTACAAACTCACCGTCTTGCTCTGCCTGGCATCTTTTAGACGGACCTCAGACGTCAAGGCCATAGACATCACCAGCAGGGCCTACCAACCCGAAGGGGTTTGCTTTTATTTCAAAAGACGAACAAAGACCATGTCAACCTCTGTTTTCTACCCTTTCTTTGCACAGAATCAAATATTTACATGGTGAAATGCTTGATGGAGTATGAGAGAAGGACTGTGAGTCTGCGAGGAAATACAGAACAAATGCTAATATCCCATAGATCACCTCATAGAGCAGTTTTCTCTCTTACTTTAGCAAGATGGGTGAAGGAGGTAATGAAAGAGGCTGGTATAGACACTACTATGTTTGGTGTACATTCCCTTAAGGGCGTCTCAGCCTCTAAAGCTTTCTTCTTCGGAAGAATATTTCTGCAGGATATCCATAGAGCTGTGGATTGGTCCAATGAAATTATGTTTAAAAGCTGTTATTTTAGACCTGTTACAAGCGCAATTGACAATGTGTTAAATGCACTTTAAACTTGCATAATGTTTGCCTCTGTGTCTTGCCATAAAATGTAGATTTTTCACAGCCTGGTGGAGAGAAAATCTGGATTTTATTAAAGACACAGAAGCTAAGATTATACCTCCACAAAGATACCCTCCCTAGAGGAGAAAATGTTACTGAATTTGTTTTTGATTTTATTTTTCACAATAAGAACATTTTAGTGATGAAAACTCTCTCATTTGATAGTTAAAGATATTAGAAGTTAACTTGTTTGCAACGCCAAAGAAGGGAGAAGAGCATTTTATAACCTGTTGGAATGCTATTGAAGTTCTAGATTCTTCAATTTTTGCTGCTGTGAGTTGGCAATAGAGGAGATTTGCATAATCTTAGCCTCCGTGTCTTTGATAAAATCCAGATTTTCTGCCCACCAGGCTGTGAAAAATCAAAATTTTCTCCCAAAGGAGTTGTTTCATTGAGGAAATTCTGACCTTAGACCTTCTAGGAAGTCCACCAAGATCCCTGCAGACTCATGTTTCTATTTTGTGGATGGATGCAGATCACTGTTACCAATATTTAATGGTTAAAGCATTTCCTTTAGCTGGCTTTTTACCAGTTACATTTTTCCAAAATAGCATCACCTTTTCCAGCCCAGACAATAGAGGTGTTAACTTCCAGATCACTTTTTACTTGGGTGGAAACCCTACCACTTGGGAGTCCACCACACTGAGAAGGCAGAGCAGGAGCAGTAAATTCTATGTAATTTGGAAGGGGCTCAGGATCCAAGCACCAAGTTTCCTGCAAACAGATAATGTTATTCACAGTTAATTTATCCAGCTCTTTTATTTTAACCTCATTATCTCAAATTCTTTTTGCATTGCGGAAGCAAATCTTGACCTCCTTTGGCACTGCCCTCACTCGGCACTTTTTCCAACATTAGGAGCATTGATTTAGGGGACTAGCTAGCCAGTCCCAATTAAAGTGGCAAGACATTTCAGGTTAAATTTTTATCTTATTTTCCACCCTTAATCATATGGGCTCTTCCTCCCAGGGACGGTGGACCCCTTCTGGCTTATGTTTTGGATGCTATGGTGATTGTGAGATCATGTCAGATTCACTTACATATTTGGAGCTATATGTTCTGTTAGGGGCAATTAGTTCCCTTTTGCCCTTTTGTGCTGCATTACCCTTCCCTTTCTCTACATTCTGAGGTCGATGTGAGTCTTCCATCACTTTTTGCCCCAGACTCCATAATGGAGCATCTACCTGCAACCCTATTGCATTTCTTAACATGGACTAAGCTTTTTTTGTCTGATGTATCTCCTCTGGGGGAATGCCGTACAGATGATATGGAGGGATTAAGTATCAAAGGGTATCTGTCTGACTGATTACAAATCAGGTTATTTCCCCACTTATACAATTGTATTTTGTTGCTTATGAATCTTTGGACAAATGGCTACTCCTTGAAACCTATCTCCATACGTTTATTAATTTCACCACACCCCAGCGCCTTAAAAGCCACATATATGATGTCGTTTGAGGACAGTGTTTCCAAACCTGGCAGTTTGGAAGCTAATCTTATTATGTTTTGTCTGTTAAGGATGTTCCAACTTTCACATGAAGCATACTCCGGGTAAAATGTTATGTTTTTTATATCCCTTTCCTGGTCCCTTTGATGGTCCAGAATTGTTGCTTTCCGGCAGAGCTTTGATGATCTTTATTATCTGCTCTTCATTCACTGGGCAGGGTGCTGCAAACTTGGTGGAGCTCAACCTCTAATGTTGTTTTTATCATTTTCACTTTTCCCTCCTGGCCTAAGGGGGTACTTGATGCTACAAAAAGGTGTTCACGCCCCTCACTTTGCCCACTTCTGAGCTCAATATTTATAGGTGGCCCTATCATCTTTAATGTTGGCTTAATTGTTCAATTGTCCCTTCCCTGTGATGGGCTACCTCTGTTGGAGTGTCGGAGCCCTTTATTTGAGTGACCTGCTCCTGACATCCAGTTGCCACTGATGGTTTTTGGCCTTTGACATTTCCCACGGTCTCAGCTCCCTGCTCCACTGGCGCTAATTCTGCTGTTAAGGTAGAATTTTCCTTTATTTTAGTTTTAGTTTCAGCTTCCTGGTTATGTAATGGTTTGATGTGGTTGTCTTGACATTGGGAATGTATCAACGATCTTCTCATTTTTGTGAAGAATGAGAAGGGTTTAAATTCCTGTTTTGGAGGAGCTAAGCCTTAAGCTCCTTTTTTATGCCGTTCCAATTTAGCTTGTGTGTGAAAAAGGCCGCTTTATTGAAGAAAGGTGCACATCACATCAACCAAAACCCTAGGCCTTCACCTCACAAAACTACACCTCACTATAAAATGTCTTCCCCCTACCCCAACTCCAAACCCCTAAGACTTCCAACCCCACTTAACATCATTATCTTCTAACTGTAACTCCTGCCCTGGCATTGAACTATTAACGTTTACATCCATTAACACTTTAACCTACATCTATTAACATCTAAGCATCCTAAATATTAACTTTTAATTTGTTGGTTCCTCCGGGTTTAACTTTATTGCCACACCCCGTTGCCCTGATTCCCCAATGTTCACAACGATTACCTTAATGCATAAACATGGCAACTGATACTGCCCACTGCCACTCAGAAAATGCCTACTCCCAACGTTTTTGACCCCCCCAGGAACCTCTGTCACACCTGTTCCCCTTCTATGTTCTCTTGAGCACCTCTTTTACCTGCAACAAATATAGCTCCACCCCATACTGTGACAAATGAACTCCACCCCCTAAAAATTTCGGTGAATCATACCTCAACTCTGGATGCTCTACCGACCCAAACATTTCGGCCCTACAAAAAACTTTCTTGCCCCTATTAATTTTGCGCCCGGCCTTATCAATTGCGGTGGGCTTCGTCGCCCCCCTCAATTGTCGCCTCGAAATGAACTCCATCTAGATGACAAAAGTTCCTGACCACTGCCTCTTTATTTCCAGCATGTCCCTCTTGATTTCTTTTAATAAAGCCAGACTTTTGCAGACCACCAAATCATTTTTGCCCAGTTGTAAAACAATAATATCTAGACATCTTTGTCTCTTCTGAAACCTATTCAAGCATTATAACAAATCCCAACACCTCATACCACCTTTCTCATGCCAAGTCTCTTTAAAGAGGTGTTCACAAAGCCCGAGATTAAAGCCCTGTCCTTTTGGAGTTCATGCCTTTCCACACAATTAATAAATGAATATCCAACTAACCATATCGACAATTCGTTTGCCGCCGGCCCAGCAACTACACCTGAAAAGAACAACGTATGTGAGATACAACTGAAATGACATGACTGATAAATCTCCCCTGTTCTCCATGTGCACATACTGCCGAAAGCACTCCGACAACTGGCACCACAACTGCATAATCCTAACCCTGCCTCAACAGCTCTGAGCTGCCTTCCGCATTAACCACAACAGCTGGTAAGCATTTACCCGAGCCCCATCAGCATGGTAAAAAAAAACGCTCATTTTGTGGCCCCACTAATCACCCTCCACATTGATCCCCAATGTACTAGACACACCTCCAAGACTGGGAATGCCGGGAGCAACCCCAACTTCCCTGTTGACAGATACACAACTCAATACTGCCACTCGTACCTCCCACATCCACCAATCCAACCCAGATACCCCTTACCTCCCCGGTAGTCCAGAGACCCTAAAGGCCCTGAAACATATCCACAACATCAGCGTGGGGGCAAAAAAATCTCTTTTTTCCTACACAAAGTTGGCAGCACTACCAAAACCTTTCCTAGCAAAAGCCTAGATAACGGCCTCCTCACCCATCGCCGGCGACCCCTTCCCCTTGCCCATTCCTCTAGCATCCTCCGTCCCAGCTCCCCAGCCGATGGTGTATAACCCCAGAAGAGCTTGCCCATGAAGGCAATTCTAGCCAGTTTCCCCACTATTGTTACTTTAAGCAGACCTTTGGCAATCAATGTCCGGATGAACTGCACTATGTATTCTTCCCTACCCCAAAGCTCTGACCTCCATTTTGTCCTCCCTGCTAGAAACTCCTGCCAAGCCTGCAAATAGGATTTCCTGGTGGATTCTGCCAAAGACCCTACCACCCACTGGAGCATCCTCCCTCTCCTATATTCCACATGTCTGCCGCACAGGTGTCTTGTCCTTGTCTGCCTCCATGGCCAGCCCAAGGAACCTCTCCCACTGTGAACAAGACAAAGCATCGGCAATGCCATTGCCCACCCCTGGCACATGTTTCACCTGGAAGGCTACATCATGTCTCAAACAATCCCTCTCGAAGACGTGCAGCAAGTTGAGGACCTGCTTATCCTTTGCTGACTGCCTGTTTACCACATGGACCACTGCCATTTTGTCTACTCTGAATAACACCCTCTTGTGAGATATCCTGCCCCAATGCATCACTGGGGAAAAAAATCACAAGAAAAGCAATGCCCCTGTCCCTGTGCTTCCACGCCGTGGGCCATTCCTCCGCACACCACCTGCCCTGCCAATACAACCCGAAACGGAAATCCCAGAAGGGTCAGAATATATCTGCATGTCACAGTCACATTTCTTTTAGGTGACCATCGGAATGCCATTGAAATCCTCCAAAAACCTATGTCACATGCGCAGGTCTTCTCGTGTGTCCACGAACAAACGCATGTGATGATGAGGCAATGACAGCCCAGCTACTGACATGCCCAGTTGCCTACAAATAGTCCTACCTGTCCTGACTACTCTACAAACAAAATTCAGGTGCCCGAGCATGACAGTCACCTTGGGTTTTTCCAACACTGCCTCTAATAACAGTTGCACCTTCTTGTCCCCTGAGAAGTGCACTTCCATGGACACTGAGTCCAATTCGATACCCAAAAATAAGAGTACTGTGGCCGGCCAATTTTACCCCAATGTCAACCATGAGTTCTTGAAAACTTGCCAACTGTTGTTGACAGTCCACAGAACTGGGCTGATCCACAAAAAAAGAAGATGTCACAATAGTCTGTCACCGTCCTCTTCCCCATCTGTCATTTGAAAACCCACTGTAGGAAGGAGCTGAACCATCCAAAGAGATGGCAGAGCCCATGGGTAATGCCTTGTCGACATACCAGCACCCTTCAAATTGTATGCCCAGCAACTGAAAATCCTCTGCATGTGCTAGCAGCAGCCAAAAAGCTGACTTAATGTTGCACTTCATCGTGAGTGCACCCTTTCTCACCTGTTCCACTAAGGCCAAAGCCACATATCCTTCCAGGGGAGGTTACCGTTGTAGCCTCCCCTGGAGTGAAATCGTTGACGGAACTCTCTTCTGGCCATGACAAGTGCTGTCCAAGTCAAAATTGACCTTTTTTCCTTTTTTGGCACTACCCCAATGGGTGATAAGATCAAATTGGGCATAGGCCATGTCCCAAATGGCCCTGCCATTCTGCCCTCCTGAACTTCCTTCTGTAACTTCACCCGTACCAACTGCTTATGTGACCGTGCAGATTTTAAGTTCTCTGCCCATCTTGTAACTCTGGGGCCTTGTACCCCAGCTAAAATCCTTTCCAAAACTATCACTCAACAACTTTTTATCCCTTTTGTCATGGTAATGTGCCAACCAACATTCGGATTGTTACCCATCAATTGGCATATGAGCCTTTGCCCACATTTCCATGTGTCCCGCATCCACCCCTGTTCCCTTCGCCTGAGTACCTTGCTGCCCGCTGTATGCCCCTTGATGTTGAGTCCATGTGCCTGCCTGTGTCCCCTGTCTACTACCTCCTGCCCCATAGGACTGCACAAGGGTGTTTGTGCCGGAATTTACAGTAATCACTCGAATATAATCCTTTGCTAAAATCCCAACATGTCCCAAGTGCTCCTCCCTGTGTCTTGGCCACCATCCCCACCCCTCTCCGGGTGGGGTGGGGCTGAAAGGGCCAATATATAAATGGTAGGCCACTCGCCGTAAAGGTGGTTTTACCAAATGTTACCGAACCCATCATCTGCAGATAGAGATTGTTGTCAATCTCTCCCCATTTTACCTCAGGATCCCAT
Source organism: Calotriton arnoldi (assembly GCA_963921515.1). Classification (NCBI taxonomy): domain Eukaryota; kingdom Metazoa; phylum Chordata; class Amphibia; order Caudata; family Salamandridae; genus Calotriton; species Calotriton arnoldi. The sequence continues at coordinate 73,365 of CAWUFW010002652.1, forward strand.
GCTAGGTGGGCGCAAAATTCCTCGTCATAATGTGCCCAGGCCTACCCCGTATGTGATTTGCACTCTGCAGATCACATCCATACATTTGAATCACGAAACGCACTGTTCTGGGTATTTTTTGCAATAGACGCTTGCGAAAATTAAAACGCTGCCGTCCAATTTCCAACTCTCGTAGGAACACAAGGCCATTTTGACAACTCAAATTCTTCTTCTTTGGACCACTCCTATGCCCTAAGTTCTCTGTGGAGGAGCTTCAGCATCTATACGTACTCCCCTTTCCATATCTACTCCTTGGTTGCCAACATTAAATGAGCACCAAAGGACTTGCTCAGCCCCATATAAGGCAATTTCTTGACCTGGATTTCCTTACTCTTTTTTGCCCCTGTGTCCTGCACTCCTGCCTTATCTGGTCCATCCTCCCCCTCTCCTTTCCTTGGTGGCATGCCCTGTTCTCCCTGAGCCCCTGTTCGTGGTACCTGTCCCACTACCCCTTCAGCTTGCACTTAGCCGACCCCAGGCCTCTTTCCTTCTGATTGCCTTTCTACTTACCCTGGCATCCCTGACATACAAACCTCTCCTTAAATGTATTTCCCTGCAACCCCATTCTCCCCCTGCATTCACCCCTATGGACAACTTGCGTATATGCACTGTGTTCTCCCCAGCACCTCCTGCACCATTACCTAGCATCAAGGTCAGCCTCCACTCCGGCTCCAGCCGCCTCACCATTTGCGAAGGGGCACCACCAACCTCTGCCTTTCGACGTGCTCCCCGATTGTCCTGGCACTCCTGCAAGGTACTAGGGACAACCAAGTTATCCAAACCTCCCCTTGCTCCGCTTCGCCACCGCCTGTTTTCTTCTTCGCTTGAACCTCATTATCCACCACTTCACCTTCTTCCAAACTCGTTTCTTCGTAATCCAACTATGCATGATCCTCCCCTACATCCTACTGCCCTGTGGGCACCATGCCTTGTGCATCCGTACTGCATTTCGCATTCGATTTTAACCATACTGTGCTACCTAAAGGAAGCCAGAGCGCCATGTTACACCCTTCTGGCCGAGCCCCCACCTCCTGTTAGCCGCTGTGCCAGGGGCTGCTTTACGTCGCCCCGGTTGATGCACTGCTGAAGCCACACCAGACCTTCATGTGGCTGTGTTGTAGTCGGCATCCGGCTGGCCGCCCAAGACCCTGTCATCTCTTCCCCTCGGGGTCTGTGAGCAGCATAAAGCTCTGTCTGAGTCAGCATGTCCGCTGTGATATTGATCCTGAAACATAACAGGAAGGTCCCAGTTCCATTTACCTTAGACCTCAGTGAGGCCGCCTCACCATTGATGGCACACAAACCTATCTGCATTTGTTAAAAGATTAAATTACATTTACCCATGCAGTTCCCCGAGTGCCACAGGTGTCTCCTTTAGAATATATGGACATGAAGGAAAAATCTCTATCTGTATATTGTGTGTGTTATCCTAATGGGGAATTACATTTTATGGTGTGGTGTTGTGGTTTGACTTTAAAGTGGTTATTATTACCCAGGTAACCAACCATAATAATATTCCCTTTGTCTGTACTAACTCAAACTGCACTAATGCCATGTTTCACTTAATGTTTTCTTGCTTGTTTGCTTTTAGGTGCACAAGAGAAGAGATATCACCCACAGTGCTGCCAAACAGAAGGCCTGTACAGGGAAGTCACACATCAGTCCTCCAATCTCTTCTGCTTGTGCAAATTAGTGCAACTGCCAAATGAAAGCTTTAAGATGGCCCCAAATAAAGATGATTCCAAGAAAGTGGTCAGTAAGAAGAAACAGCTTCCCACCAGTGGAGTGTTGACCCAAACCTTTTTATGGCCACATCATGTTCCTGCTGCGATTGTATGATTGAACCACGAATGCGTTTATCACGCATTCCGGAACTACGAAGTCTAAACAACGAAATTCTTAAGCACGAATATGCCTTTACCACGCATGCCTTTACAACAAATCGTGTTGTTAAGGCATTTTTGGTAAATACATATTTGCGGTTAAGAATTTAATCCCCTGACCCCTGCACCTGGCCTGAGTTCCTAAAGTACCCCACTCCCCCATCCCTAGTCACTTTTTCACCTCCGCCCTCCCCATATCCCTAAAAACTACCCCCTATTCTCTAAAAATGACCCTCCTCCCGCCCTAAACCCTAAAACGGCCCCCATGCCCTGAAAACTAAACTACCCCCTAAGCCCTAAAATCAACCCTGCCCCCCTAAGTACTATGTTCTATCACGATCCCTACCCCCCGCCCTGAACCCTAAAACGTCAACCCCGTGCCCTGAATACTATCCCGAACCCCCCCAATCCCTGAATACTACCCAAAGCCGCCCTCGGCCCTCAAAACACCCCGAGCCACCCCCAACCCAGAAAACTACCCCCAACCCACAATCAGCCAAAAAACAACCCCCGACCCGTCCCAGCCTAACTTTAAATAACCCCGACCCACCCCCAGCCCAGAAAACTACCCCGACCCACCCTAAGCCCACAAATCAACCCGACTCACCCTAAGCCCACCAATCAACCCCGACCCACCCCCCCAACCCCACTTACCTCACAACGATCTCTTCCTGCTTCCGTCCGGCCGCAAGCCCTACCGCGCATATGCCTTAACCACGCACATGCGTGGTTAAGACATATGCGCGGTAGGGCTTGCGTAGTTCAGCCTTCGTTGTTAAGGCTGATCGTTGTTCAGCCTTCGTGGTTAAGGCTGTTTCCCTCCTGCTGCACTGGCCTCTGGGGAGCAAACTAGGAGCAGCACTCCCATGTCAACAGCACCACCCCAACCTAAGCCCAAGACCATATCTGTCAGTGAGGCGGCCACTGCAATCATGACAAGTCCGTTGAGCAGTGACGTTGAATTGGATTTTTCCATTTAGCATAGTAGTACCTAATCGTTTCAGGAAACACAGCAAACTGGACAGCAGCCACAGCCAGCAATAGTACATGTTACTGATGTTGGAGCAGAACAAGAGGTTGAGCTTCCTGCCGAGCAAGATCTCCAGCAAGGAAAAGAAAGGGTACTACTCCACCTATTTCTCCAAGCACCACTTCTGATGATGATGATGATGATGATAGGGACATGGAGTGGACCCCGGCAGAATCTGGGAGATGCCAGGAGAGGCAAGGGAAAAGAAAAGTTCCTGAAAGCCTTGAAATTATGGAAGGGGTGATGCGGGGGATGATGACGATGAGCTAGTCACTCTGAAAGGTGACACAGGGGAGTCCTACATTGCTTTTCAACCTGATCCAAGGGATGTGGTACAAGTAGACTGCCAGCTCCCATATTTGCAAAGCCACAGCTGAGACCTGCACTAACCCCTACCTCAGTAAAAGTATGCACTGCAGAGAGGCAATAAAGGACACGCCCACCTACCTCCAGTTCTTCTTCAGGCTTTGGTAGTGGCCCAGTAAAAAGTACTTCTCCCCAGTTTGGGAATTTTTTGTGGTTATCAAAGAGGGGTAACACATTGTAGTATGCATCATTTGCCACACAAATGTTCATTAACGTATACCTAGTACACAATCATTATGGTACTGGAGGCCAAACAACACATATGACAAAACACCATGCAATCCGGTGGGAGGAGCGCCTTAAAATAATTGCTGAACGTGTTTGTGGTGGTGAAGGTGAGAAGAGATAGGGAATATCAGCAGCAAGTCCAATCACCGTGGGAGGCAATGAAGAGGAAGAAGAGGGTGACATCCTCATGCAAATCAGACCTGTCCCCAGCAGTGCACCAACAAAATCACCCGCCTCAGCGACTTCACAATGGCACAAGACTCGGAGTCAAATGGAGACACCACCGCATACAGTGACTGCCCCACCTCGACGCGCACTGAGTCTACCACCACCTACTTCTCAAAAGTCACCTTCATCAGTGGCTCCAGAAAAGAAGAAAAAAAACACAGGCTACTATTACGGGCATGTTTAGGCAGGATGGGCCCTATGACCGCAATTACCCAAAGGCACGTTTGTACAATGGGAAGCTGGCAAAAAAGTTAGCGCTGGGCCTCTTCCCTTTTTCTTTTGTGGAAGGAGTGGGAATCTTAGAATTTGTGACAGCCATCTGCCCAAAATGGAAGGTTCCAAGTCAGATCAATTTTTCCAGAGTTGCTGTTCCAGCGCTGCATCATGATGTGCTGCAATTGGTTGGACAAGCTTTGCAGCAAAGTGTTGTTCACACTATCCACCTGACGACAGACTTGTGGACCAGTTGTCAGGCGACTGATTACATGTGCATCACTGCACTCTGGATCTCTTTTGTGGGGTTAAAGCAAAATATATCTACAGGTCTTGGCCCTGAAGAAAGTTTTAAAAGCATTCAGCGGCATGCAACAGTGGCCATGTTCGCCATGGAAAAATCACAAACAGCTGTAAACATCTTGAATGAATTTAACAGCAAGGTGACTGAATGGCTGTGACCCAGAGGTCTCAGAATTGGATTTGTTGCCATGAACAATGGCAGTAACACACTCAAGGCTGGACTATTCCCATGAGGCACAGGGTCAAGACTGATTTGCATATGGCTGGGTCTAAACTGAGGTGGCGAAGTGAGCTAAAGTACGATGATGGATTCAACCCAGGTCTGTGACTGTGGGGTGAGTGTCCGAAAAGTTTCAGTGCTCCGTCCATCATCTCCTTGTGTTTGCTTTGTTTGCCCTAAGTTGGCAGGGTATGCCCAGACGTGGGTCCCTTGCTCACTATGCCACTGGATTCAAGCTAGCCTGGCTGATGAGGAGTGTTACCCCGAAACCGGTCCCAGGATGCTTGTTTCTGGTTCAGGGAAGACCTGGCTTGGCAGTTCGGGCTGGACTGTTCCCATGAGGCACAGGTTCAAGACTGATTAGCATATGGCTGGGTCTACACTGAGGTGGCGAAGTGAGCTAAAGAACGATGATGGATTCAACCCAGATCTGTGACTGGGGGTGAGTGTCTGAAAAGTTTCAGCGCTCCGTCCATCATCTCCCTGTGTTTGCTTTGTAACACACTCAAGGCCATGGCAGACGGTGGCTTTTTTAGGGTCCTGTCTTTGGCCCATTGCATCAACCTGGCGGTGCAATACTTTCTGAAAAAAGAAGACATAGTCAGCAAATACTGACCACCTGCAGAAGAATCTGTACTCATTTCAGCCATTCTTTTAAAGCCCGGAAGCAGTTGCAGATTATTCAGCATGCTAACAGAGTACCAGTTAAAACCCTGAAACAGGAGGTGCCAACACGTTGGAACTCGACCTATTACATGTTGCAAAGTCTGTTTGAGCAGTACAAACTGGTCAATGACTATGTAATTCAAAGAGGTTGGGATGCAGTTGGGAAAGTTATGGCCATGGATGTGGAGAAATGGGGCCTAGTCAAATGCCTGACACAGATGCTACTCCCTTTTGAGGTTTCACACGTGAAGTTAGAAAGGAGGACAGTACGATGGACCAAACTATCCTATTTTTGCATTTGCTACAGGACCAGCTGAAGAAGCTGTCTGAAAGGTTCGCCCCCACAGGTGTGAACGAAAACACAGAAGCGCATGCCTTGGTACAGAGTTTACTCTTTCAATTGGCTTCCAATGCAAGGCTGCAAGACAACATCATCTTTTCCAAACAGTACATCTGTGCCACACTACTTGATCCACGGTACAAAAAAATTGTGCCCACCTTCATTACTTTTTCTGAAGGGGATGTTTCAAAATACAAAAGGTGGATTGTTGATGAAGCCAGAGACTTTGAAGAACAACGGCTGGAACTTAGAGTCCCACCTTGCAGTTCTGGGGTGCCGCCTTCAACTTCCAGACATGGCAGTCTTGTCTCACAGCAGCCAACAACACTATCAACCAGAACACTGGCAGCAACAGAAGGACCGGACTCAACCTCTGCATTGTCTTGGTATCAATTGGTAGGGCTTAAGTCCAGTGCAGAGGCAATGGCAAAAGAGGTCGAGCAAGTGGCAGCATCAATGATCATCCAGAGGATGTTCCAGGAGTATATGGATGATCCAAAAGAGGTCTATGTGGATCAAAACCCATTGATGTATTGGTATGGGAAGATGAGTCAATGGCCAGAGCTCAGCAGACTGGCACTAAAGTATCTGGCTTGTCCTAGTGGCAGTGTATCTGCTCAGTGTGTGTTCAGTGCAGCTGGTGCAGTTGTTACAGGGAGAAGGAACAGTCTTTTGCCTCAAAATGTGCAGAGATTGACTATGATAAAAAGGAACAAACATTTCGTACCACACACTTACACCATTCCTGAAACAGCAGAGGAGGAGGATTGGTCAGAATCAAATGTGTTAGCTGGCCAACTTCTGGATGAACAACCTGCGTTTGAGGCCGAACTCTACTTCCCGGACTGAGTATTCCAGTGCCATCATAGAACTTTTAAATTATTTCTCGTTGAACTTCTTTCTTTACAAAAATAAAAGTAGCTAGTGGAACACTAAGTTTGTGTCAGATTTGTGCTGCCCCACCATTTTTAGACACATATATTGCCGGATTGCTGTTGGACAAGCCTCCACAATTCCTTCATGACATTTAAGACAATGCCCATCTCCCTCGCATGCTTATCCTTTTTTACATCACTTAACAGGTCTGCCCCAGAAGATCGTTGATTTATGTAACTCAATGATCTTCTGGGGCAGCCCTGTTAAGTGGCAACACAAAATTCCAATGTGTTGCCTGCCACAAGCATACAATTGTGTACCTACTACCTAACCTACCCGTGCCTTGATTGGAAGAGGTAACTACAACTATTGCTACAGTGAGTGAGTGATTGTGAGTGATGATTGAGAGATTCATGTGGTAGCAGACAGTGAGTGAGGGTGTTCAACTTTAATTTGGGAACTTGATTGAGATGATTTGCAATGTTTGGGGCCAGATTGAAAGGTGATCATTTTTTCCTGGAGGTGATTGGCCTTTACAAACGTACATAGTAAACATTTACCTGTACGGTCCACTCCTATGATCCTTCTTTTTGTCATCACCTAGAAGGACTGTCCTAGAAGATCATTTGATTTAGAAGACTGCCAATTTCCAATATGTTGGTTGCATCAAAGAGGAGATACAATTGTATACCTACCACTGTGCTTGGATTGGAACATGTAACCATTGCACCAATGAGTGATATATTATTGAGTGATTGTGAGATGATTGTGAGCGATGACTGATGATTCATATGGTGGTAGACACTGAGGAGGGTGTTCAACTGTAATTTGATTGAGATGATTTGCAATGTTTGAGACCTGAATGATGGGTGATCATTTTTTCCTGGAGGTGATTGGCCTTTCTTTACAGACTTACTTAGTAAAAATTAACATGTACGGTCTACTCCTATGATCCTTCTTTATCTCATCACCTAGAAGGACTACCCCTGAAGATCATTTGATTTACAAGACTGCCAAACTCCAATATGTTGCTTGCATCAAAGAGGAGATACAATTGTGTACCTACCACGAGCTTGGATTGGAACAGGTAACCATTGCACCAATGAGTGATATGTTATTAATTGATTGTGAGTGATAAATTGATGATTCATGTGGTGGCAGACAGTGAGGGGGTGTTTCACTGTAATTTTGGAACTTGATTGAGATGATTTGCAACATTTGGGGCATGCATGATCGGCGATCATTGTTCTTGAAGGTGATTGATCCTTTCTCACTTAGCCAGATTTATTGTCCACTCCTTTTTTCTGGTTCTTCAGAGACCAGACCCGTCACTTTAGTTAAACAAAAACCTATAAAAAATACTGCAATTCTGTTTCTCTACTTGTTCTTCAACAGCAGTGCACTACACGTCTATCTTACTTGGGTCGGGACTGGGACGGACTTACTCGGAGTCAGGAGGCGGATGGACGAACTCAGGGATGCACTACCTCATCAAACAACTAGAAGAAAGAAGTTATCGACTTCAAAGGGAAACCATTACTCTCAGGCCTAGTACTCAGCTTGTGGAATGGAGAGAGGTGCGTTGATTTGTGAAATGGTGCTGAGTGTGTGTGTTGCACTGGTGGCAAAAGTGAAACTCTGAGTCCTTGCTGTGCCTCTGAGTATTCTTGGTGCACTCCTCATGAAGCTTTCTTTCCTTCAGACCTTCTCCTTGACTGTAAAATACAGTTTATGTTTTACAGTCTACAGGCCTTCTCGTCTCCCACATGAACGAAAATGAAAACTGAGCTCCTGCTTACCTACCAGACCAGTCCAGACAGGTACCCATGAGTGATGGACATTCCAGAGGAGAATACAGATGCACCACCTAATTTTGAAATACAGTATCATTTTTTTTTTTAAACAATCATAATTTTAAAACTGGGTGGGTTCACTCCTCCATAAATTGATTTTTTCAAACCTAGAAGACAGAGCACTTAGACATCTGATAACTTTGGTCTCTGGGGAAGAAGGACTGTTTGCAATGCATTTAACTGTACTTTCTCATACTCATTCCTTCGTTTCCTTCCACAACAGATTGATGATGATGAATTGCTGCTCATTGCCCAGATGAATATTGTCCTTGTCTAGTATATGTATTTGTCACACCTTTTCCCGAATACCCTTTACCATCCATGTATCAAACCCCTAACCCTCTTCCCCCGGGCTGTGTGATTTATTGATGTGTGACTTAATTTAAACCATAAATGGATTCCGCACCTGGTGGGGCGGATATGGTGAAAGCGACACCAGCTGCTTGTCCGCACTGTGCAATCATTGCAAACGGCATCTTGCACAGTGCAAGCGGTCGTTTTCTGCCGCTTGAGTAGATTTGTACTCAAGCGGCAGTTTTCTCAACGCGGACTGGTAGATTCTCATCGCGAGCGGTCGCGAGCATACGCGACCACTCGCAATGAGAAACCTGACCTCCCTGCGTTGAGAATCTCGCCGGGAGGTTTATTTTCCACGCTCGCGATCGGCAACTTGATGTTGCTGATCCCGAACGAGGAAAAAGACTCGCCAGGATGTCATTTTGCTCGCTCCTGGTCGCCAACTTGACGTTGAGGACCGCGAGCAAGCAAAAAATGCCCGCTACGCGTTTTTGCACTGTGCTACGTGCAATTCGCGTAGCGTGTAGTTGCGCAAACTACGCGAGCGTAGCATAGTTTTCCGCCCAGGCCTAGTCGTAACTAAGGTTTTGGAGGTAGCAGCCATCACTTCATCTGTTCATGTAAGAGAACAATGGAGTGAAGTGAACTAGTTTAGTTAGTACGTAACTAACTTCTCCTACAGATAAGTAATTTTTTTGTCTAGGTTGTTGTAGGCAATATAGGTCATGGCAGCATACACCCCTAATGGTCAAGATACTTACATAGGATAGTAAGACAAGGGTATATGACTAACTATAAGTAATCAGTATGTATTTTGATAAGTGGATTAAAACAAGAGGCTGCACAAAAAGCCAGCACTGCAAAGTAAAAGTTAAACACAAAAACTACTGCACCCATAAAGTATGATAACATTATTTTCCCTTTACATTTTAACAACAAAAAAACCACCCTCTACACCCACAACAGGCCCCCTCTCCCCAAACAAATCGCCCCATCCCCAACCCATATCCAAAGAAAACTGACCGAGAAAGTTCAAACTCCCGGTCCCAACTCCCATCTTTTCCACCCACAATAAAACACCCTCCCACCAAAACAAAAAATTTAAAAAGGGCTAAAAGAGGGAATCATCTATGTGGGTCCGGAGGCGATCAATGCTCTGCTCCATCCGGGCCAACCTGTTCTCAAATTGGTCCATCGTCTGCAGGAGGCAGTGCTGGAATTGGCGGTCCGAGCAGGAGGGGGCAGCTGTGGTGGTTCGGGCCCCAAGCAATGTACTGGACGGGAGGCTATGGCTGACTGGATAAACTGGGGCCCGGGACAGATGCTTCCATCTCCTCCTCCTCCTCCTCCAGAGCCACCAAACAGTGGTATTCTGCCTGGATAGTCTCCAGCCTCTGCCACCACAGCCGGGCCACTATCTCCTTCTGTGTCTGTAGTGGTGGTGGACTAGCAACAGTAGCTATATTAAGAAAAAACAAAAAGACAAATTGTAAACAATGCTTTGTGGAAACACTTCTTTAAAATTAAATAGTGGCAAAGTAGCAGTATATTGTTGGTCCCCTAGGGCCATTGAAATTTGATGTGAATAGGAGAGTCACAGAGCCATTTTTTACCCACACATGCCTCATATAAAAAGCACTGACTGTCTGGCTGAAAAGAATGAAGGCAGAATAACACTGAATTAAAAAACAGAGTGATTTTATTTTTTTATTTTAAAGGCTTTCAAAGTAAAAAAACTAAAAAGACACTTTGGGCATCATTTTGTCCGCCCCGCCACCATAACGGAATGTGGGACCGTCCGCCAGGGGTGCGGCGGTCCCGCACCTGCAATTAGGATGCCACCGCCACCGTGGCGGTGGCATCCCCCATTCCCCCATGCTCACAGCACCACCCGCCACAATGCTGGAAATGCACGTTGTGCATTTGCATGTACAAGGTGACAGGCACCGCGCGGTGCCTGCCACCTTGTGCATGCAAATGCAGGGGGGTACCCCCCACTCCCTCAATACCCTGGGGGCCCGCAACGGGCCCCCAAAAGCAAACACTGTATGCCTTTCCATGCCGCCATGGAAAGGCTGCTCTCCGCATACATCTCAATATGGATGGCGGTGTCTTGCAGACACCGCCACCATATTAAAGGTGTTTTCCGCCCGGTCGAAGTGTCGACCGGCGGAAATGCGGCGGACGGTCTTTCCGTCCGCCGCGGACCCCCCAGCCATCCTAATATGGCGGGGGTCTTTCTGGTGTGGATGTCGGGCGGTTTGCCACCGCCGCGCCGGCGGTGGCGAACCGCCCGACATCCTAATGAACCCCTTTGTGCGGAAAAATAAAAATAAATTACCTCTCATTAATGAGTAAGGCATTATGCACTATGGAGTACAAGTTGCTGAGCTAAATTAATGGAGGCATGCTAGCCAGCTCTCTGGCAGTTTGCTACTCTCTGCAGTTTGCAGTTGAGGCAGCTGTAATGGACAATTATCTTACTTTAATTCAAATGGATATGCTCTTCTTCTCCAAAAGCCTTTCAAATTCTACCCTGACTCCACACAGCCAACACTGCAGTCACAATGCTGCACTTCGATCATGGGTGGCGAAATGCAATGGGCAGGGAGGGAGGTGATGAATGATGATGGGTGGGGTACATATTTGCATCGCTTAACGAATACAGTGAGTCAAGGGAGTACACCACAAATTAAAATACGCCCCCAATTTGAGCCATAGTTTTGATAAAACCAAGTAAGGAAAGTAGGTGGGCATGCCCCTCTCCAGAAGAGCTCCCTTGTTTCTTCATCCAAGCAATTAATCATTCATCCTTTCATTCTTCTATAGTCACTTATTGATAGCCTCCAATATTGAAGCTTTACTTTCTCTCATCCAGTCTTTCATCAAAATGTCTAATCAATATATCCATCCATATATCCATTCATTCAGTATCCACCCTTTCAAACATCCATCCAATCAGCATGCAATATGAATTACCAGCGCCCGTCACTGCCGCTGCTGTGTCTTCCTCTCCAACTGACTCTCCAACCCCGCCCACACCTGATCTATCATCTCACGCTGGACTCCTACCGCACTACGTTGAAATTGTATCTGTGGGTCCTCAGAGTCCAGGGTTGTGGCTGTGGTGGTAGGTGGTGCTTGCTATCAGTGGGTCCTCAGAGTCCAGGGTTGTGGCTGTGGTGGTAGGTGGTGCCTGCTGGATTTTTGGCAGGCTGCTGGAGATGCCACGACACTGCTGGATCTCCCCGGTTCCGGAGATGGGCTACCTATGGACTCGAGATGCTCTTGGACAGTGTCCTGGTCGATGATAGTGAGCTCTTCTTCACTGTTAGACATGGCACCATAGGCGTGGGTCTACCTTCCATCTTTCGCTTTTGTCTCCTCTGTGTTTGCTGGTGTTAGATGCTCTGGGCGCGGTGCCACTGCCATTCAGTGCTACAGTGCGAATGCTCCCTATTGTAAATTGACTGGATGAATTGGTATTCCCATAATTGGCTCATTTGATTTAAATGTTAGTCCCTAGTATAGTGCACCATGCGTGCCCAGGGCTGGTAGACCGAATGCTGCTGGTGGGCCTGCAACGCTGATTGCGCCACCCACAGAAGCAGCTTGTAAAGTGTATCTCAGACCTACCATCGCAGAGTCTGTGCGCAGTCCAGAACTGCCATTTTTGACTGTGAAGTAAACCCACTTCCCAGTCCCTCAACCTTCCCTTGGCATCATGTAAGTCACCCCTATGGCAGGATGCATTGTATGTGAAAGGTAGGACCTGCCTTAGTCTGTGTGGCATGTCCTGATAGTGAATTACACTCCATTTCGTTTTTCACTATTGCAAGGCTATCTGTTCCCTTAGACCAGAATGGGCAGTTTCATTATTACATCCTATAATCCTAGCTGACCCAAGGAACATGTTTGGAAAGTCGAATTTAGTATGCCTGAGCTCAGAATATTAAAGTACATCTTTTAGTGAGGATTATTTTTATATTCTGTGTTTGGAAAATACCACTTTTAGAAAGTAGGTATTTTCTTGCCTAAGTCTTCCAGTGTGCTCTGCTGTTATGTGTATTGGCTGTCTGGTCTTGGAGGGACAGGGCAGGCTGAGCCCGACCTGGATTGAATAGAGAGATCTGCAGTTGGAGTATGGGGAGGGGTGACCCTTTGATCTGAGCAGGGCTGTGCCTGGCAAGGTGAATGATGGCTCCACCTCCCACTGTGCGTCTGATGGCAGACCCCCTCTTCCTCAAAGGCAGGATGCAGCCTTGTAAACAAAGTGCTCCAGGACCACATCGAACTGGTTCTGGCTGGGTTCAGTGACTTGTGACTTTTGAGAACAAAGACCTGTGGGGTATAAATATCTGGGCCAAAACCCCTACAGGGTGTGTTACTTCTGGATGTCAAGACGAACCTCTGTCCGTGTAACTAGAGGGAAAGGACTTTGAAACTTTCATCCATCTTGCTGAAGCAACTACCCAAGGGCCTGATTTGAGCTTGCCTCCTGCTGAAGTCTCAGGGACATTAGACTTCACCCATCAGCCTTCTGAATTCCTATTGAGGGGGGTTCTACTCGCAGGTGAGGCTTCTGTCGAGAATTCCAGAGCTTCTGGGTCTACTGCGGGGAACGCGGGCTGAGAATCATCGCTATCGCTATTGTGGGCCGCTGCAGCCGAGGAGCTGTTGCTGCTGAGAGCCCGCATCTGTCTGTGCTACGAGAATCATCGCTATCGCTATTGTGGGCCGCTGCAGTCGAGGAGCTGTTGCCGCTGAGAGCCCGCATCTGTCTGTGCTACGAGAATCATCGCTATCGCTATTGTGGGCCGCTGCAGCTGAGGAGCTGTTGCCGCTGAGAGCCCGCATTTGCCTGTGCTACGAGAATCATCGCTATCGCTATTGTGGGCCGCTGCAGCTGAGGAGCTGTTGCCGCTGAGAGCCCGCGTTTGTCTGTGCTACAAGAATCATCGCTATCCCTGTTGTGGGCTGCTGCAGCTGAGGAGCTGTTGCCGCTGAGAGCCCGCATTTGCCTGTACTACGAAAATCATCGCTATCGCTATTGTGGGCCGCGGCAGCTGAGGAGCTGTTGCCGATGAGAGCCGGCCTTTAATCACGTCTCAGGATCATCTTGAGTGCACGCCGCGGACCGCTGCAGCTGGGAGCTGTGGCCGCTGCGAGTCCGCCTGTCATCATCGCGGCTTCCTCCCGAAGCTGCGTGCCGTGCCCCTTTAAACCTCAGGGACATTGTGCATCGCCAGGTCGCGTAGACCCCGGCCTCGTACTAAGTTCATTTCACACGCTTTTGAGTGCTTTTATTGCCTTTTAAGTGAATCTATATGTACGTGCATTGAGCCTTGTGTTACGCTTACATAAAGATACTCATTTTTCTATAGCTACTTGTGTGGTGTCCCTTTGTGGTGTCTTCACTGCGTTATTGTGTATGGTCAATAATGCTTCACACACTGCCTCTGAGATAGACCTGTCTGCTCGTACTACATTACCACAGGGTTGAGCAGGGGTTATCAAAGGGTGTAGCCCCCTTACTCTGACTTAGGAAGAAGGGTCCCTACTTGGACATTGGCGCCAGCCACTGCCAACTAGAGATCCCCATTTCTAACATTGGTGGTCAGCGGTGAGGATCAGGACTTGCATTTGTGATCCACATAAAATAACTGATGTACACTACTAGTGAGTGCAGACCTAAACGCAACCACATACGTTTTTGATCTTGTTCTATTTTTGATCGTAATTGCCAGTTATTTCTACAATGGGTAAGCCAACATCCAATGCTTCGGAGGATCTCACCTTTGAGGAAGAGAGGTTAGAAACCTGCCAAACAGCTAAAGTCTTTTTGCAAGCAATTCACCGTCCCTATTGCAGGTCTCTCTAGGAAGGAGGAGTATCAGAAGGTGCTAGAGGCCTGGTTGGAGGCGAGGGAGTCCCCTGGGAATGGGGGAGAGCCTGTGGACGGGGGAGAGAATGCCGGAGGGCAGCAGGATGACGAAGTGGATTTAGTGGGAGGTAAAGCCCTTTCCAGTCCAGGTACTAGTGTGTCCTCAAAGGGCCTGTCTCCAGAAGAGATGGAGGACAGGGAGAGAGATAGGAGGCATAGTTTGGAGATGGCCAAATTAGAAGGTCAGAAGGACCTAGAGAGTAAAAAGTTGGATATTGAGAATAACAGGTTGACATTTGAACTTGAGAAAATGAAACTGGAGCATGAGAGAGTATTGAGGGAGCTGGAGATCAAGGCTAAGAGTTTAGAGATCTCCCCCTCTGGTGGCAGCATACCTTTAGTACCTACCGAGAGTAGAGTTTATATACCCATGGATGTCATCAAGGATTTCCATAAGAGTGAGGATATTGGGCAATGGTTTGCCGCCTACGAGATAGCAATGGTGTCCCACCGGGTCCCTGAGAAGGATTGGGGAGCGGGGTTGTGGGGACGCTTTGTGAGTGATGGGAGGGATACCCTGTTGGATCTGCCTGAAGAGAGCAGGATGGTGTATGCCCATATGAAAGAGGCCTTGATGACGCGATATGGTTTGACCCGAGATGTACAGGCAGAGATTTAGAACCGGTAAGAAGTTAGAGGGTACCACTTGGGTTGAATATGTGTCTTTTTTTTGCAGAGCAATGGATCGCTGGGTAAAAGGTAGCAAGGTGGAAACTTTTGAACAACTGTATCATTTGTTTGCGTGGGAGCATTTAGCTAGTAACTGTTTTCCAGAGCTACGCCACCACCTTATTGATAGCAAGCTAACTAACCCTAGGAAGCTTGCTGAGGAGGCGGACCACTGGGTGAGCACCCGGGTTCGCAAGGGTCATGTGGGAGACTTCACCAAAGGTGGGCAGGGTCCCCAGCAGAGAAGTGGGGGAGACAGGGGTAAACAGAGGGAGTTCCAGAGAGGGCCCCAAAGTAATTCCCAAGGGAACCAAGGAGTGGTGTCCCAGTCTCCCCCTGAGAAGAAGCCAGTGCCCCCGACAGGTAGGCCTGTTCATAGGGGGCCCCTTACTTGTTTTAAATGTGGTCAAGTGGGCCACCGGTATTATGATCCCCAGAGTCCCCAGAGGGACCTCAATGCACCACCCCGTGCACCAACCCGCCAGCTTGCTAGTGTAGCCCTGGGAGGGGAGGAGATGGGTGCCCAAGGTGGGTGGGATCCCGTAGAATTGACCCTTGTCTCGCTAGGAGACTTTGAGAAGGTCCCTAACCCCACGCTGCCTGATAACACTAAGAAGTACAGGCAGTGGGTGACCATCAATGGCCATAGGGTGGAGGCTCTGAGGGACACCGGAGCGAGTGTGACTGCTGTCAGCACCCGGTTGGTGTCCCCAGAGCAGGTTGTCCCCCATGCATTCTGCCCAGTAGTGTCAGCAGACAACTCTGAGAGCCAGTGTGAGGTGGCTCAAGTTCCCTTTGAGTGGGGGGGTCTCAGGAACTCTTCAAGTAGCTGTGAGGCTAGCCATGCCGGTAGACTGTCTGTTGGGCAACGATTTAGAGAACTCCCCGTGGGCTACGGTGGAGAGGAAATCTCACTTGGAAATGTTGGGTCTGCCTGAGTGGGCGTGCGCGACCACTTGGTCCATGGCAGCCAGTAAGGACGTTCAGAAGGACCCGGAGCCTGAAAGTATGGCCCAGGCCCCTGCCTTAAAGAGAAGGGGTAGGGGGCACGGGAAACCGGCCCCCATAGTTCCCACGGTCCAGGAGGGAGCAGACCTTGAGGGGGATGCCCTGGAGCCTACAGGGGAACAAGTAGCCGAACTGGGGGACCTGCCTGGGCTGACCCATTGGCAGCAGGAAGGAGGGCCCACCAGGGAGGAATTTTGTGAACAGCAGAGAACGTGCCCTTCTCTTGAGGGGCTGCGGCGACAGGCTGCAGCCCAGGCAGCAGGTGATCAGTCAGGGTCACATCTGATCTATTGGGAGAATGACCTCCTTTACAGCGAGCCTAAGGTTGCTGAGCCTGGGTCAGCCCGTGTGCTGGTGGTACCCCAGTGCTTCAGAGCCTTCCTACTGGGGTTGGCTCATGATGTGCCATTGGCAGGACATCTGGGGCAGACCAAGACCTTCGAGAGGCTGGTCACCCACTTTTATTGGCCCCAGATGCGCAGAAGCTCAGATGCTCACTGCAGGACATGTGAAACTTGCCAGGCAAGTGGGAAGAGTGGGGGGAAGATCAAAGCCCCACTCTAGCCCTTTCCAGTTGTCAGTACCCCATTCGAGCGAGTGGGCATTGACATTGTGGGGCCTCTGGACCCCAAGACAGCCATGGGCAACAGGTTCATCCTGGTCTTGGTGGACCATGCCACCCGGTACCCTGAAGCCATCCCACTCCGGACAGTGACGGCCCCCGTGGTGGGACGTGCACTGATGGGGATTTTCTCTCCTTTGTGGGGTTCCCCAGAGAGGTGGTGTCTGATAGGGGTACTAACTTCATTTCCAAATATATGAAGTCTCTGTGGGAGGAGTGTGGGGTAACTTATAAGTTTACCACCCCCAAGGTAATGGGCTGGTTGAGAGATTCAACCGGACCCTCAAAGGCATTATTATGGGCCTAGAAGAGTCCATGAGGCATAAGTGGGACGTCCTCTTGCCATGCCTGTTGTTTGCTTACCGTGAGGTGCCACAGAAGTCCCTAGGGTTCAGCCCCTTTGAACTACTCTATGGTCACCTGGTAAGAGGGCCTCTGAGTCTGGTCAAGGAAGGCTGGGAGCAATCTCCCAGGAAACCTCCCCAGGATGTGTTTAGTTACATGCTGGCCTTCAGGAACCAGACTCGGCATTTCAGAAAGCTTGCTGAGGCAAATCTGGAAGCCAGCCAGGAAGAGATGAAACGTTGGCACGATCAGAATGCCACTCTGAGTTTCAGCCTGGTCAAAAGGTTTGGGTCATGGCCCCAGTGGAGCCCTGTGCGCTCCAAGATAAGTGAACCGGGCCATTTGAGGTGGTGGAGCGCAAGAGTCCTGTTACCTACTTGGTGGACTTGCGGTCTCCCCGGAACCCCTTGCGGGTCCTGCATGTCAACCGCCTGAAGCCCCACTTTGAGAGGTCCGAAGTGGGCATGCTCCTGGCCACAGATGCTGGGATGGAGGAGGAGAGTGAGCCTCTTCCTGACCTCCTGTGTGCAAAGGAGCAAGATGGGTCAGTGGAGGGTGTGGTCCTCTCTACCACACTGACCCCTGAGCAGCAGAGTGATTGTCGCCAACTGTTGGGACAATTCAGTGATCTGTTCTCCCTGGTGCCTAGTGTCACTGATTGGTGTGTCCATGAAGTGGACACTTGGGACAGTCCTCCTGTTAAGCACAAGGCTTACCGAGTGACTGACCGGGTTAGGGCATAGATTAAGGAGGAGGTTTCCAAAATGTTTGCTTTAGGGGTGATTGAGTCCTCTAGCAGCCCTTGGTCCAGCCCAGTGGTCTTGGTATCAAAAGCTGCAGTGCCTGGTGCCACCCCAGAACTTCGGTTCTGCGTGGACTACCGAGGTCTCAATTCAGTCACAAAGACTTACGCGCACCCCATCCCCAGAGCTGATGAGCTCATAGATCGGCTAGGGGCTGCACGGTACCTCAGCACGTTTGATTTGACGTCTGGGTATTGGCAGATCGCCTTGACTGATGGGGCAAAGGAGAGGTCAGCATTCTCCACAACGGATGGGCACTACCAGTTCAGGGTGATGCCCTTTGGGATGAAGAATGCCCCTGCCACCTTTCAGAGGTTGGTCAACAGGGTGTTGGTTGGGCTGGAGGATTTCATTGCCGCCTACCTGGATGACATTGCAGTGTTTAGTTCCTCATGGGAGGACCACCTGCGCCACCTCTGGGAAGTGTTGATGGCACTGCGAAGGGCAGGCCTCACAGTCAAGGCGAGTAAGTGCCAGATTGGGCGGGGTTCTGTGGTGTACTTGGGACACCAGGTTGGGAGCGGCCAGGTGGCGCCCCTACAGCCCAAGATTGAAAGCATCCTGGCTTGGGAACCCCCAAAGACCCAGACACAGGTGAGAGCCTTTTTAGGACTCACGGGTTATTACAGGAGGTTTGTCAAGGGATATGGCAACATTGTTGCACCCTTGACTGAGCTGACTTCTAAGAAGCAGCCAAAGATTGTGAACTGGACTGACACCTGTCAGGAAGCTTTTGACGCCCTGAAGACTGCCATGTGCACAGCGCCTGTACTTCAGGCGCCCAACTTTTCAAAAGAATTTGTTGTCCAGACAGATGCTTCAGAGCATGGTGTGGGGGCTGTTCTGTCACAGATCAATGAGGAGGGCCTAGACCAACCGGTAGCCTTCATTAGTAGGAGGTTACTTCCACGGGACAGAGGTGGAGTGCCATTGAGCATGAGGCATTTGCTGTGGTCTGGGCACTGAAGAAGCTGAGGCCATACCTGTTTGGGACTCACTTCCGGGTTCAGACGGACCACAGGCCCCTCAGATGGTTGATGCAGATGAGGGGTGAGAATCCAAAGTTGTTGAGGTGGTCTATTTCCCTACAGGGGATGGACTTTACGGTGGAACACCGCCCGGGTACAGAACACTCCAATGCTGATGGTCTGTCCAGATTTTTCCGCCTTAGTGATGAGAACCCCCAAGTGGGTGGGTAGTTCTCCCCACATATCAGCTGGAGGGGACACGTGTTAGACCTGGCACCATTGGCGTGGGTCTCCCTTCCATCTTTCGCTTTTGTCTCCTCTGTGTTTGCTGGTGTTAGATGCTCTGGGCGCTGTGCCACTGCCATTCAGTGCTACAGCACGAATGCTCCCTATTGTAAATTGACTAGATGAATTGGTATTCCCATAATTGGCTCATTTGATTTACCTGTTAGTCCCTAGTATAGTGCACTGTGCGTGCCCAGGGCTGGTAGACCGAATGCTGCTAGTGGGCCTGCAGCGCTGATTGCGCCACCCACAGAAGCAGCTTGTAAAGTGTGTCTCAGACCTGCCATCGCAGAGTCTGTGCGCAGTCCAGAACTGCCATTTTTGACTGTGAAGTAAACCCACTTCCCAGTCCATTAACCTTCCCTTGGCATCATGTAAGTCACCCCTATGGCAGGGTGCAGTGTATGTGAAAGGTAGGACCTGCCTTGGTCTGTGTGGCATGTCCTGATAGTGAATTACACTTCATTTCGTTTTTCACTATTGCAAGGCTATCTGTTCCCTTAGGCCAGAATGGGCAGTTTGATTATTACATCCTATAATCCTAGCTGACCCAAGGAAGATGTTTGGAAAGTCGAATTTAGTATGCTTGAGCTCAGAATATTAAAGTACATCTTTTAGTGAGGATTATTTTTATATTCTGTGTTTGAAAATACCACTTTTAGAAAGTAGGTATTTTCTTGCCTAAGTCTTCCAGTGTGCTCTGCTGTTATGTGTATTGGCTGTCTGGTCTTGGAGGGACAGGGCAGGCTGAGCCCGACCTGGATTGAATAGAGAGATCGGCAGTTGGAGTATGGGGAGGGGTGACCCTTTGATCTGAGCAGGGCTATGCCTGGCAAGGTGAATGATGGCTCCACCTCCCACTGTGCGTCTGATGGCAGACCCCCTCTTCCTCAAAGGCAGGATGCAGCCTTGTAAACAAAGTGCTCCAGGACCACATTGAACTGGTTCTGGCTGGGTTCAGTGACTTGTGACTTTTGAGAACAAAGACCTGTGGGGTATAAATATCTGGGCCAAAACCCCTACAGGGTGTGTTACTTCTGGATGTCAAGACGAACCTCTGTCCGTGTAACTAGAGGGAAAGGACTTTGAAACTTTCATCCATCTTGCTGAAGCAACTACCCAAGGGCCTGATTTGAGCTTGCCTCCTGCTGAAGTCTCAGGGACATTAGACTTCACCCATCAGCCTTTTGAATTCCTATTGAGGGGGGTTCTACTCGCAGGTGAGGCTTCTGTCGAGAATTCTAGAGCCTCTGGGTCTACTGCGGGGAACGCGGGCTGAGAATCATCGCTATCGCTATTGTGGGCCGCTGCAGCCGAGGAGCTGTTGCCGCTGAGAGCCCGCATCTGTCTGTGCTACGAGAATCATCGCTATCGCTATTGTGGGCCGCTGCAGTCGAGGAGCTGTTGCCGCTGAGAGCCCGCATCTGTCTGTGCTACGAGAATCATCGCTATCGCTATTGTGGGCCGCTGCAGTCGAGGAGCTGTTGACGCTGAGAGCCCGCATTTGCCTGTGCTACGAGAATCATCGCTATCGCTATTGTGGGCCGCTGCAGCTGAGGAGCTGTTGCCACTGAGAGCCCACATTTGCCTGTGCTACGAGAATCATCGCTATCGCTGTTGTGGGCCGCTGCAGCTGAGGAGCTGTTGCCGCTGAGAGCCCGCATTTCCTGTGCTACGAGAATCATCGCTATCGCTATTGTGGGCCGCTGCAGCTGAGGAGCTGTTGCCGCTGAGAGCCCGCATTTGCCTGTGCTACGAGAATCATCGCTATCGCTATTGTGGGCCGCTGCAGCTCAGGAGCTGTTGCCGCTGAGAGCCCGCATTTGCCTGTGCTACGAGAATCATCGCTATCGCTATTGTAGGCCGCTGCAGCTGAGGAGCTGTTGCCGCTGAGAGCCCGCGTTTGTCTGTGCTACGAGAATCATCGCTATCGCTGTTGTGGGCCGCTGCAGCTGAGGAGCTGTTGCCGCTGAGAGCCCGCATTTGCCTGTACTACGAGAATCATCGCTATCGCTATTGTGAGCCGCGGCAGCTGAGGAGTTGTTGCCGCTGAGAGCCCGCCTTTAATCACCGTCTCAGGATCATCGTGAGTGCACGCCGCGGACCGCTGCAGCTGGGAGCTGTGGCCGCTGCGAGTCCGCCTGTCATCATCGCGGCTTCCTCCCGAAGCTGCGTGCCGTGCCCCTTTAAACCTCAGGTACATTGTGCATCACCGGGTCGCGTAGACCCCGGCCTCGAACTAAGTTCGTTCCACACGCTTTTGAGTGTTTTTATTGCCTTTTAAGTGAACCTATATGTACGGGCATTGTGGCTTGATCGTCTTTGAGTCTTGTGTTAAGCTTACATAAAGATACTCATTTTTCTATAGCTACTTGTGTGGTGTCCCTTTGTGGTGTCTTCACTGCGTTATTGTGTATGGTCATAAATGCTTCACACACTGCCTCTGAGATAGGCCTGTCTGCTTGTGCTACGTTACCACAGGGTTGAGCAGGGGTTATCAAAGGGTGTAGCCCCCTTACTCTGACTTAGGAAGAAGGGTCCCTACTTGGACATTGGCGCCAGCCACTGCCAACTAGAGATCCCCATTTCTAACATTCACCATCATCGTCATCATTGAAGAGTGGGACAGGCTGCTGAGCAGGAGGTGATGTTTCATCCTCTGCAAAGTAAAGGGCAGATATTGTTGTATGTGTCTGTTCATTTTTTCAAAGCATTTTAGCATTTTACAATCCGAGTGCATGACACTTCCCATTCTCTTGTGTTACATGGGACACCTGTTACACGCAGGTTTGTATGTCAGTGTTCAAAATCAATGACTGTTACAATTAGGTTGGTCATTGATTTTGACATTTTCCCTGTATCCCAACAGTGAGTTGTAATTTATAAGCCCATACTACCCCTATAACTTCATCTGTGCAGACCTTCCTGTGGTGCTTATTACTTCACCTTATTTACAATTCTGCATTGAGCTACTTCACATGGATACGCACCGCCCTGGTGAATATGCACCCTTCCATACTCCAGTTTGTGTATAATTGTGGATCTTTGAGGTCCTCATTTATGATGGCCTACCGGTATCATTGTGCTGCCAGTCTGTCACTTGTTACGGTGGCGCATTGTGACACAGGCAGATTTGATATAAGGCCATGTCAAGCCACGTTATGTGGCTTGTCATGGGCTTATGAATCTGTGCCCCTTTTACACTGAAAAACACTTGAATGGGATGTTCCTGGGATGCTGCTGGGGGCATTCCCGGCAACATCCATGGCTTTTTGGCAGTGCCCCAGATTTTGTAGTAATTGTAAGTCTGAGGCCGTCCAAAAACCTTACGCCGCAACAGCAGAGGCATGAGGGAGGCACAGGGAGGACAAATCTTTTCATTTCTTATCATTATTGATTGTTCTATGTGCATTCTGCAGCACACATGTAAAGATGAAAAAGCCTATTCTGATTGATATTGTGCAGGAAGGTTTCCGTTCCTGCACAAAAGATGATCATCTACGCAATGTAGGCAGCCTTGCACCATGGTGCAAAGGCTGCCTGCATTGGCACAAGGCAGGACATTGTGCACCACCACAGGGGAAAATTACAGGAATGCACCATATCTAATAGATACGGCCCATTCATGGTCGTAGGACAGTACAGCAGCAAGGCCACCTGCGCTGCCCTATGGCTGATTACATATGAATGATGCACAGAGTTTTGATGTGGGCATTCCACTGAACCCACCATTGATATTGCCAATACCACCTATTTACTAGTGTGGCTTGAGGATGAGGCCACTCATTCACTTGAGCCCATGGATACAGCAATTTCAAGGATGTTGAGATAAGGTGATTTGTTTCAATTAGCATTATCTGAGATGTGTCTATGTGTTTTTATGTGAGAGGCACACATTGGCCCAGGCCAATCCCATTAAGGGATGTTTGAGTGCAGGAAAGAACACCTTCATGTTCATTGACAGTCATACCCTCTACCCAGACCCCCTAGCCCTTTAGTCCAAGGGAGCCTTGGTTGGTACAAGGTAGCTTCAATACACACAGGTACAATTATGAGTGCTGGGGTGAAGTTTAAAGTGGGAAATCTACACAACACAGATTGTTCATGATGGTGAAGCACGTTGTTAGTAAATTGAACTTAAACATACACTTGGCCTTTCTGTGGTTAAGGTACTACGAAGTGGCTACAACCTAACCAATGTTTAAAATGAAAATCACAGACATCCTTTGTATTACATTGTTTTGAGTGTTGGTGTTTAGCAAGATGTGATGCAGCATAGGTATGTCTTCTGTACAAGGATATCTGTCCATCGATCCCTCTGTGCATTTGAGACTGAGATCAGGACAAACAACTGACTGTCACACAGTTATGTGACCATGTTACTGAGTATTGTCTAATGTGGCTACCGTTCTTGCATCTTTTGTGTCTTGCCACAACAAGAAGTTGTTGCAATCTGTTAGAGGATGCCATGTGTGATTCAGCACACCCAGGGATGCATTATTTGTGTTAACTGTGTGATTTGACTACATATACCCCTTAGACCAGATTTAGATTGTACATGGTGCTGGCAAATTGTTAAAGTGCTCATTCAAACATGTGTCTACAGACAGGGGGGTGGGACAGTGTGGAAAAGTGCATGCCCTCCCATTGTGTTTCCCACAGCAGTGACAATGATGACTTGATGCAAGCAGGAGGACATGTGACTCTAAGGCATGCTTCAGGAATTGGTGCATTGATGCACAGCAGACCTTTGTTGGACAGCACAGTTGTGTGCACATGGATGATATGTACTGTAGTGTACCAAGTCATTTGATGCATTAGTTAATGGCTGAATGATTAAAGACATCAGTAGCTATGCATTTCCCCCTGCCACATTTGACTTTAGCTAAGACCCATGTTTCACATTGACCACCAAACCCAGGACCATGTATACAACGACATACTGCCAATGGAACATCACATTAAGCAATTTTCATGTGGATAAATGCATTTTGAGTAATAATAGCAAGACAGTGTGCAGCCAAGTAAAATGCATAAATGCAACATTGTGAATGAGGCCCCTTCCCATCCTTCACTTACCATGATAGGAATGTGTGGTTAAATGAGCATTGCATACGCAACAGGCATGTGGATATTTATGATGAACCCATTCCTACAATGCTGGGGCAGTGAACAATACTTGTTCGTGCCATGAGAGCCATGAGCCATGAGCAGCATTAAGCCACGATAAGTGGCTTAACGCTGCCTTGTAAATAAGGCAAAGCCCCTATCACCACGGAAATGTCACAAAAAGTGACGTTCCCGTGACGATAGGGGCTTGTACATATGCCCCATTGTTTATAAAAGAAATAGTGAATAAGATTTGTTTGGGTCTACATTTAGGGATTTATAGGAAGTGGTGTGTAAGTGGTAGTGCTTAGGAATAGTTTTTAAAAAAGATCTTGGTTTGCCGAGTGGATCAAACTTTGAAGCTGGATAAATTTCAATTGCTGGAAGAACGTACACAACAATAGCTATCAATTTTCATGAAAAGTACATATAACTTTAGGACACTACACTGTGTACTTAAAAACTCTTAGTTGATGGACAGAATTTAATGACAGTAACCTGACATTTAAACATAAACTGCCTTTCTAACTTCCAAATTCATAACTTTTGTTTGTGCAACCAAAGTTCTAAGAAGGATTTCTCTTTAAAAGGTGGTGTACTGTGTTTGTACTGTATGGATTATAAGTCTTTAAGATATAATTCAGCCTTGTAAGGGTAAAGTATTTAAAATGGGCTTTTACATTTGGATGTATGTTACATCTATGTTCATAAATGGACTAGTCGAATATCATGCTACATTTTTTGGCTATGTTTATTTATAGCAATTTAGTAGGTAGAAGTGAAATGAATTTTTAACTGTTTGTAGTGAGTGTATGCATAGTATGATATATTTACAGTGTTACACTGTGCAAGTCTTCTGCAATCCATATGATTGTTTTTTCCCCTCTGCTCAATGATGAAATTCATACAGTACATTGTTTAAGGTCTACCAGTATGAAACCCGAGAACAGCAAAAATATAAAAATAAAATAAAAATGAAATGTTTTAGATACATGTTTAATTGCTATTGAGATTTGCAGCTCTGTAATGTTTCATTATTAACAAAACTATTTATATTGCAGAAAGTTAAACTTTACTATGTAAATGTATACTGTATAACTTTAACTTATCTTTATGCTTTCCCTCTTTTATCACAGATCCAAGGAATGATTTATTGCAATAATGTAGGTACCTAATTATAAGTTTACATTTATAGTATGAAAAAAGGAGAAAAAATGACAAAAGATACTCTTCTGTTTCTTCAACAAGAAAATAATGTCCTCATTTTTTCAAATGATGTCTTGCAATAACCACTATTAACCACTATTTAAACTTCAATGCTGGTTGATCAAGTATTAATTTTCAGGCATGGTTGGCGCATCTTCCTGCTTCTCTGTCACTTGAGGGACTTAAGTATTTTTAACAAGTATAAGATTAGCACATGTCCATCTGCTTCTACAAAATAAAAAAAAAGAATTAATAACAGTGTCCGTTTACCTTCTCCAATATGGTGATAAGGTCATTGTTTTCTATCAAAACAAGTTCTTAGCATTTAGAACACTGAACAACCATTTCTTTAAACTCTGGACAAGTTGTTGCAATGGTGACATTTGCAAAAGGTTGGTTGGCCGTAGATGACAATCCTCTCACATCAGTAGAAGAGGTCGCATTCTGATTCAGGATTCTTAAATATTCATGTTCATGGTTGCTCTTGATGTGCTACCACATTGAGGATACCTCTGGAAAGCTGTTTCCTACAAAGGTTAGATTCAACATATCTGGAAGTGGGTTTTTTCTCTCCTGAAGGCACAACGAAACAGGTCCACAGGATGAAAGTAACTGTTTTGGGTGTGATTTTCACAAAATTGTAAGTGTGGTAAACCACTTCGCTGCTAGGCCTCCCCCCCCCGTGCTAAGCCTTTTTGGCCGATTTGGGGTAGTTCACGCTTAGGCCCCAGTACCTTTTTGTCCACATAAGCTATCCACGTAAAATTTGCGCCTTTTTTTCCAACACCCTGAGGATTCTAAAGGTACCAAGGGTTTGTGAATTCCCCTGGAGGGGACCCATAAATTAGCCGAAATACAGCTACATTTTGTTTTGTTTTTAAAAATGGGAAAAAATTGCTGCAGAAGAAAGCGGCTGTTTTTTTCCCTGCAAATGGCATCAACAAAGGGTTTGTGGTGCTGAAATTGCCATCTTCTCAGCTTTCAGGGCCAGGCAGACTTTTGTGACAAAACCAAACGTTTCTACACCGTTTTGGCATTTTAATGGGACACGGCCTATTTTTCCTACTTTGTGTGTTTTCAGCCTCCTTCTAGTTAGTGGTAGAAATGAGTGTGAAACCAATAATGGATCCCAGACAGCTATACATTTCTGATAACTAGACAAATTCTAAATTCAGCAAGGGGTAATTTGTGTAAATCCTTCAAGGTTTTTTTAGAGAAACTACCAGTTGAAATAGATAAATTTTAAATTGAGTTGCAAAAAACAGCCATTTGTGCCAACGTTTTAATCTGTAACTTGTTCTAAGTAGGACAGATTTTTTTAAAGCACTATACCGCTACATCTGCTGGACCCTTCAGGTTGTGGGGATATATAGGAATTGTAGGTTCACTAAGAACCCGAGGAACCCAGAGCCAATAACTGAGCTGCCTCTTGCAATGATTTTTCATTGTGTACCAGTTGTATAGCAATTCATTTGGTAAAATATAAAGAGTGAAATATAGGTATCAAGGAAACCAATATATTTCCGAAATGGGAACAAAATATAGAGTTTATAAGCAGTGGTTTTTTGCACATCTCCAAAATTGTGGGTACCCATACAAGCATGGGAATTAGAGGTCATTTTTCAAAATGACTTCTTTTTTATAAATTGTCTTACATTCGGAAGGCAGAAATGCAAAGAAAGTCAATTGGTAATAACACTTGTTCTACTATTCTGTGTTCCCCTAAGTCTCTTGATAAAAATGCTACCCCACTTGTGTGGGTAGGCCTAGTGTCCGCGGCAGGAAACGGCCCAAAACGCAATGTGGACACATCAAATTCTTCCAGTGAAAACGGACCCTTTTTGTGCAATGTGCCTAGCTGTGGATTTTGAACCCTTGCTCAGTCAGCACCTAGGGAAACCTAGTAAACCTATACATTTTTGAAAACTAGACACCCATGGAAAGCCAGGATGGGGTGACTTGTGTGGCTCTCACCAGGTTCGGTTATCCATTCCAGAATCCCTTGCAAACCTCATACTTTGTCAAAAAAACACATTTTCCTCAAATTTCTGTGATGGAAAGTTCTGGAATCTGCATCGATCCACAAACGTCCACTCAACCCACATTCCCCAACGTCTCCCGATGAAAATGGCACCTCACTTGTGTGGGTGGGCCAAGGGCCTGTGAGTGGAAAGGGCCAAAAATATAGGGACTAAGGGTATAGCACAGCAAACTCTAAGCGCTAAATCTTTTTACAAAGTTTTTAGGCGATTCTGCATTGGACACCCACACAAGTGAGGTATCATTTTAATCGGGAGACCAAGGGGAATGCTGAGTGGTAGGACATTTGTGCTGGAATGGTGATCCCACACAAAAATGTGTGGAAAATGTGATTTTTTCCAGCTAAATTTGAGGTTTTCAGGGCATTCTGGGTTGGAAAACTTTGGGGGGGTCCACGCAAGCTATACCTCTCTGGACTCCCCAGGGTGTCTAGTTTTTAGAAATATGTGGGTTTGGTAGGTTTCCCTAGATGGCCGCCGAACCCGGGGCCAAAATCCAAGGTGACCCCCCCTTTCAAAACCAGGTTGTTTTGTGATAGGTAATTTTGATGTCTCCACAATACGTTTTGGGCCTTTGCCTGTTGCGGATACTTGGCCCACCCATACGAGTGAGGTACCATTTTAATCGGGAGACCTGGGGGAATGCTGGGTGGTAGGAAATTTGTGTCAGACCGGTGATCCTACAACTTTACCACACAACATTTTGAGAAAAATGTGATTTTATCAGCTAAATTTGAGGTTTGGAGGGGATTCTTGGTAGGAAAACGTTCGGGGCTCCACACAAGCCATACCTCCCTGTACTCTCCCGGGTATCTAGTTTCAGAAATGTGTGGGTTTGATAGATTTCCCTGGCTGCCAATCCCGGGGCCAAAAACCCAGGGGACCCCCTTGCAAAACTAGGTCGTTTTGTGATAGGTAATTTTGATGTCTCCATAATATGTTTGGGCCCTTGCCTGTCGCGGGTACTTGGCCCACCACACGAGTGAGGAACCATTTTTATTGTGAGACTTGGGAAATGCTGGGTGGTAGGAAATTTGTGTCAACCCGGTGATCCCACAACTTTCCCATACAGAATTTTGAGAAAAATTTGATTTTTTCAGCTAAATTTGAGGTTTGCGGTGGATTCTGGGTAGGAAAACATTAGGGGTCCATGCAAGCCATACCTCCCTGGACTCCCCCGTGTGTCTAGTTTTTAGAAATGTGCGGGTTTGGTAGGTATCCCTAGATGGCCACCGAGCCCGGGGCCAAAAACCCAGGTGACCGCCCCTTGCAAAACCCGGTCGTTTTATAATAGGTAATTTTGATGTCTCCACAATATGTTTTGGGCCCTTGCCTGTTGCGGGTACTTGGCCCACCGACACGAGTGAGGTACCATTTTTATTGGGAGACTTGGGGAAACGCTGGGTGGTAGGAAATTTGTGTCAACCCGGTGATCCCACAAGTTTCCCATACAGAACTTTGAGCAAAATGTGATTTTTTCAGCTAAATTTCAGGTTTGCAGGGGCTTCTGGGTAGGAAAACATTGGGGGGTCCACGCAAGCCATACCTCCCTGGACTCCCCCTTGTGTCTAGTTTTTAGAAATGTGTGGGTTTGGTAGATTTCCCTAGATGGCCACCGAGCCTGTGGCCAAAAACCCAGGTGACCCCCCCCTTGCAAAGCCAGGTCGTTTTGTAATAGGCAATTTTGATGTCTCCACAATATGTTTTGGGCTCTTCCCTGTCGCGGGTACTTGGCCCACCCACATGAGTGAGGTACCATTTTTTATCGGGGGACCTGGAGGGAATGCTGGATATTAAGAAAATTGTGGTTTTTCGGATACCAGAAGATTATGACACAGTAATGCAAGGAAAATGTGTGTCTATAGTCACATTTTGAGGTTTGCATGGCATTGTGAGTAAAAAAAGTTGTTGGGATCCATTAGAGGCACACCACCAGTACTCCCCATTTTTTTTGTTTACAAAAATATCTAAAGTTGGTAGATTTTCCCTAGAGACAAACTACACCTTAGCACAGAAAGACAGACAAGACAAATATGACGGCCTAGCCATCTGTTCCTCAAGTACACACACATACTGGTTGGATTTGGCACGATGGTGAGTGAAAGGTTCAAAATGTATATTTTATTAACAAGAGATTTCACAAAAAGGAAATGCACTGGTAATAATTAAAAGGTTAAAAACCTGAACCAATGACTCACAGCTCGTGAACTGTAAAGCCATGTCAAGGCACCAACCTCTTTACAGGCCATTCACACACCTTTCATACTTGACACACACGTTCACACCACCAGCTTCGGGCCCAGCACATTACTACACTCACATAAACAGACAATGTAGAGACAATGTACACCCTGGCAGAGAAAGACAGAAAAGACAAATATTACTTCAAAACAAACTATTCCTTAAGTACGCACACATACTGGTTGGATTTGGCATGAGGGTGAGTGAAGGTTAAGAGCATAAAATTTTATTAACCAAGAAATCACAAAAAGGAAATGCACTGTTAATAATTAAAAGGTTAAAAACCTGAACCAGTGACTCACAGCTCGTGAGCTGTAAAGCCACGGCAAGGCACCAACCTCTTTACAGGCCATTCACACACCTTTCGTACGTGACACACACAAGACCATTCACACCGCCAGCCGGGACTCAGCACAATACAACATTCACATCAACAGACAGCACCATTCAAGGGCCCATCACTTTCATACACCCACATGACTGACACAGCAATCACACTGGCTGGCGGTTGACATAGTGTGTGCAGTGGCGTTTGGCTAGCTGTGTGTGTAATGACCAGCAGCAAGTCACTACTCACACACCGCCAGCCAAATGCCTGCCCAAGCACACTGCCAGTCAAGCGCCAGTCCATGCACACCACCAGCCAAGCGCTAGTCCACACACACCGTCATCAATTCTTTTTAACAAGAAAGAAAACACAAACCTATTGGAACTAGATTCGAAACTATAACTACAAACACAACAGCGGTAACTAAAGACATCTTTCTAATGCCAACCGTGAAACTGAACAACAAATATAAAACCATACATATCAAGCAATACACTATTAGACTCATGGTTGCTCCCAAAAACTATTTTGAGTGTGATATAATGTGAAACATGTGGGCACACACAGCCCAGGAATAGAAGGACAATCAGCACAGTGCATACAACTCTCCTTCCGCATACCTCTTCGCAAACAGACTCTACATCTTTCACAGGGATTGTTTTTTTGGGGCGTGGGAGGTATTAAATCGGGAAAGTGGCGATCTTTCAATCTAGCCACATCCTCCACCAATACAACTCTAGAAACACTTGCCTGTTACACTACAACAAGGCTGCCTAAGCACAGACTCCTGAAACTGAATAAAAGTCATCCTTGAACCCAGAGAACACTCCTTGAAGACAGCCAAAGCATTAAAAGTTACTAAATTGAAGAGATGGATGGTCAACTTCTTATACCAAATATAAGCCTTACGAACAGCAGTGTAAGGTTCCAACCTCTGATCTACTCTATTGGCACCACCCATGCACTTATTGTAGTCTACAATGCACACAGGTTTGCGCACTTTAGCAACCTGACCCCAAACAGTCACAGGTGAAGTACTTTCATCATGGATGGTAGTCAGCATGTACACATCCCTCCTGTCCACAAATGTCACAGCTAGCAGTTCATCACTACGCAAGGCACTGCACTGTCACCTCTGAAGCTTTTTGCAAACAAGCTCTTTTGGGTAACCTTCACGGTTAGAGCGGATTGTGCCACAAGCAAGAGTGTCCACTTTGAACAATTCCTTAAACAACTGCACAGCAGTGTAGAAGTTATCTAGGTACAAATGGTGACCTTTGTTAAAAAGTTCTCTAGCAAGTTCCCACACACTTTTCTCTGAAACTCCAAAAGAGGACGGACAACCAGGGGGGTCAATAGTGGAATCCCTACCAGTGTACACCCGGAAATTATAGACATATCCTGTCCTACTCTCAGACAACATATACATCTTAAATCCATAACATGCCCTCTTGCTAGGAATGTACTGCCTAAAAACCAAATGGCCCTTGAACAGGACCAAAGTCTCATCAACAGCTATTTCTTTCCCTGGAGTATAGATCTCTGAAAATTGATCTACAAAGTGATCAAGGACTGGCCGAATCTTAAAAAGACGGTCACAGTCAGGGTGATCTCGTGGCAACGCCGAAGCATTATCAACAAAATGCAGCATCGGAAGCAAAAGTAAATACCGATCATAACTCATAATTGCAGGAAATATGGCAGTTGCCATCAAGGGACTGGTAGACCAATATGAAGCCAGGGACGGCTTCCTTATCAAGCACATCAAAAAAGTTAAACACAAAAACTTCTTCATCTCATCCAGATTTGTGGGAGTCCACCAGGTAGCTCTAGAGTGGGGCCTAAGTCTGGCACTGTTGTCCCTCAAATAATGTTCAGCATACAAATTAGTCTGCTCATCAATCTCAGCCACAAATACATCATCCAGAAACAATTGAAAAAAACTGCATAGGCAAAAATAATTCACAATACACTCTACACCCTGCATCAACACTAAAGGCAGGCAACACCGGCTGCACCATGTTTGGATCAACGCAGAGTCCAGCACTTCCAAAGGGGAAGCCTTGCAGCCCCAGGCTGCAATCCAGATGCCTCTTGCTGCACCATCGACACATCAGTGTCCTCCTCTAAAACAGGCACTTCATCCGCACTGAGAGTAGCTTCATCATCAGATGATTCCTCGTGGACAGAAAACTCACTGCCAGAATTTTGCACTTCCTCCTCTCCCTCAGACGCACTGTCAGTCTCATAATCATGGTCAGAGGAAGATTCAAAAAGCATACCAACCACCTGCTGAGCAGTAATTCTGTGGCTAGCCATAATCCTTACTAATAAAGGTAACTTGTCAAACAAGTCAACAACAATAACGAACACTTTGTGAAATAAGTAATAAACAAAATGTGGCTGTGTCACAAAGATCTATATACTCCAAAATGATACCACTCACTTTCCAGAAACAACTAGACTCACCACCACCTACTCTGAACAGACACAGTAAGGACCAACAATATCCCACTAAAAAAGAAAAAGAAAAGAAAATTACACATAAGACAATGAAAAACACATCGCAAAGAATGTCATGTCATAACACAAACTAAATATGCTGCTGTTATGGCACCACTTACATAAAAATGCATTCATGCATGGCAATAATACTCATTTGGAGTAAACACAACAAAAATATCTTTCTTACCAAATTCATGCAACTACGCAAACTGCAGATCAACCACTGCCGAAACCGCAAACAAGAATCAAAAGCTTTGCACTAGAATAAAAAGGAGAAATAAAACATTACAATCAAATATGCAAATAATGCACCAGTCCACACACAATCCACCAGCCAAGCCGGGGGGCAGATGGGCCTAAAAGCATAAGGCCGATCTGCCCCAAGGGGGGGCAGAAACATCCAAAATATTAACCCCCATAAAAGGAGAGTGAACCTTGCCCAAGGGGCCACTCCCCAACACCAACATTTAAAAAACCCTGGTGTCTAGTGGCTTCTGCCCCCCTTGGGGACAGATGGGCCTAAAAACATATGGCCGATCTGCCCCTAAAGGCACAATAATCACGCCATAAAGGGGAGCGACCCTTGCCCAAGGGGCCGCTCCCCGCAAACATATCACAAAATAAAAATTCCCTAGTGACCTAGTGGGACACACAAAAAATGGCCCAATCTTCCCCCCAGGGGGGCAGAAATGGCCAAAATACATGCTCCCCAAAGGGGAGCGACCCTTGCCCAAGTGGGCCGCTCCCCGCAAACATATCACTAAATAAAAAATCCTTGGTGGCCTGGTGGGGAACACAGTATTAAAAAACAAATGGCCTGATCCGCCCCCCCAGGGGGGCAGAAATGGCCAAAATACATGCTCCCCAAAGGGGAGCGACCCTTGCCCAAGGGGCCGCTCCCCGCATACATATCACTAAATAAAAAATCCCTAGTGTCCTAGTGGGGCATACAATATAAAAAAAAAGGTCCGATCTGCCCTCCAGGGGGGCAGAAATGGCCACAATACATGCTCCCCAAAGGTGAGCGACCCTTGCCCAAGTGGCAGCTCTTTCTGAACCAAGACCTACCTTTTTGTCAAATTTGGTGTAATTCTGTTCAGCAGTTCGGGCTGTAGCTTTGTTTAAAGTTTCCTATGGAAATTAACATGGGGAAAACGCATTTTGGGACCCCCTTTTTTCTCGGCCCCCGCTTGATGAATCACCCCGAAACTTTCAAGACAGAAGCTGACCAGAGCGGGCCAATAGTTTTGAAAATTTTGCGTAGATTTGTCAAACGACGCCAAAGTTATTGGGAAAACAAAAAACGCTTTTTGAATAGAAACGAGGTCCTAACTATAACTACCTACTCACTGGAGTTTATTACCTTAACACTGCAAGATCCAGAAGGCCATGGGAATGGCCATGCCCACAGAGGCGGGGACTTTAATATTTAAGTGTGTAGGAGAACCGCTTTCCTGATTTTCTCAACAAAGCCACTGAAGAAAGGTTAACACCCTGAAACGCGTCTGGCTGACCAGGAATTTAGATACCGGTTCCTTGCCGAGTGCCTGCCTGAGATGTGTCATCGTGAATAAAGGGACATTTCACTACCTGTTTGGCGTCTCCCATGGGGGTTACCTTGTGCAATGGATGTGAAGCGGCTGAGCCCAGCCGCGGGAGTTTGCCCACCGCTGAAGAGCGGATCTGTGATGGCGCCGTGTCAGGTGCCGTCAGAAGTACAGAAGGTAGTTCCAAAAAGGACATGCAGTAATGGGGCAGGCGCTGCTGTAAGAACTGTGCATCCCCCATATGGGGTATCAACGTTGTGTTTAATTTGAATTTCTCGAAAGACGGACTCACTGGAGTTTATTACCCTAACACTGCAAGATCCAGAAGGCCATGGGAATGGCCACGCCCACAGAGGCGGGGACTTTAATATTTAAGTGTGTAGGAGAACCGCTTTCCTGATTTTCTCAACAAAGCCACTGAAGAAAGGTTAACACCCTAAAACGCGTCTGGCTGACCAAGAATTTAGATACCGATTCCTTGCCGAGTGCCTGCCTGAGATGTGTCATCGTGAATAAAGGAACATTTCACTACCTGTATGGCGTCTCCCATGGGGGTTACCTTGTGCGATGGATAGATGTATATATATATATATATATTCACTGAAAAAACCATAGGTTTCAGGCACGTTATAG
Organism: Calotriton arnoldi; assembly: GCA_963921515.1. NCBI lineage: Eukaryota > Metazoa > Chordata > Amphibia > Caudata > Salamandridae > Calotriton > Calotriton arnoldi. The sequence continues at coordinate 108,159 of CAWUFW010002652.1, forward strand.
TTAGAAATTAGCATTTAAAAAACCTTAGAAATTCACTGAAAAAACCATAGGTTTTAGGGACAGTTATAGTTAGTTGGACATTTCACTCGTACAAAATCAGTGAAATTCCCCCGTTATAGTTAGTTCAGCTAACTATAACTCGCGCCCCCGCAATGCACTGCTGATGACGTCACATATTACATCACTCATGACATGGTCAGTGACATCAATGATGACATCACTGATGACATCTCAAATGACATCACTGATGACATCATCCAGTGACTTTGTGTTTCTGTAAAGTTTAAATATGTTTAATATATATAGGGAAAGGCATATTGAAGAATGAGTGGGTGTATAAGTGTCTGAATGGATGATTTAGTAGGTGCGTGACTGAGTCTATAAGTGAGTGATTAAACGTATCTTACTGAATGCATGGGTTAGTGACTAAACTGTGTGAATGTCTGTATCCGTCTGTCTGTTGGTGTGTAAGCGGCTGCATGGGTTTGTGAATAGCTATATGAGTGTCTATATGAGTTATTGATTGGTTGTGTGAGTATCTGTATGGGTGCCTGAGTGTTTGTGTGGGTGGGGTGTGTGTGACTCTGTGCATAGATGTGTGAGTGGGTGATTCACTGGGTGCATGGTTTCAAGAGTGCATCTGTGATGGACTGTATGGGTGGGTGAGTGTGTGTATGGGTGTGTTAGTGAGTGAATGTATATCTCAGTGGTACATGTGTGAGTAACTTCATATGTGAAAGGCAGTATATATGTGTGTTGGAGTATATAAATGGCTATAAGTGAGAGTGTGTGATTGTGAGAGTGGCTGTATGGATGAGTGTGTGCTTGTATCAGTGATTGTATAAGAGCATAAGAATGTGCTAGTATTTGTATGAGTAATTGAGCTGGTGTGTGTATAACTGTATAGGTGAGTAAATGGCAGTGTGATTAATTATTTGCATGACTGACTATGTGTGTGAGTACCTCTATGGATGAGTGGCGGTGTGTGAGTGTCTATATAGGTGTATGAGTGCATATGATAGTCCTGTACCGAGTGACCATAAGTATGAGTGACTGTACGGGTGAGTGAGTGGATGTGTGTGTAAACCTAAGAATCAGTGAGTGGGTATGTAGTTATTGGTGTTGGAGTGTCGATGGTTTTGAGAATGGCAGTCTGTAATTTAGAGTGGGTGTATCAAAAGTTATATTAGGGTGTGAGAAGATGCATGAAATTATCACATGGATGATGTCATCAGTGATGTCATCAGTGATGTCATCAGTGATGTCATTTGATCAGTGATGGTTTTTTCAGTGAATTTCTAAGGTTTTTAAATGCTAATTTCTAACTATAACGTGGCTGAAACCTATGGTTTTTTCAGTGAATTTCAAAGGTTTTTTAAATGCTAATTTCTAACTATAACGTGCCTGAAACCTATGTTTTTTTCAGTGAATTTCTAAGGTTTTTTAAATGCTAATTTCTAACTATAACGTGCCTGAAACCTATGGTTTTTTCAGTGAATTTCAAAGGTTTTTTAAATGCTAATTTCTAACTATAACGTGCCTGAAACCTATGGTTTTTTAAGTGAATTTCAAAGGTTTTTTAAATGCTAGTTTCTAACTATGCCTACAGAGGTAGGACATGTGAAGAAAGAAGAAAAAACGCACAGAAAGAAGCAAAAGAAATGCAGAAAGAAGCAACAGAAGTCCACAAAGACGAAGAAAAGAGCAGGAAGAAGCAAGACATGTGCAGAAAGAACCAACAGAGGAGCAGAAAGAGGCCTTGTTGAAAAATCATCCTGTGCACACAACGTTTTCAGACGGGTACTGGTGGAAACTGACTCTGAGTAACTAGGCCTAGAGCCAGTGCTATGCTAAAAGACACTTCGAATACAGTGAAAACACCTACATACACTAGGGAACACTATGCGTTGGGGTACCCCTGTGATTAGCACGACCTCCTCTGTAAGGCCCTAGTACATAATAGGGCAGGGGGATTAAAACTACCTCTTAAAACACGCCACGGGGCGCGTTTGCACAGTGGTGAAGGGAGTGGGGGGCCTGAGGTGACATGTGTGCAAACACGCCCTGTTGCCGTTTTAAGTTGGGAGATTAAGTCCCCTTGAATACCGAGGGTCCCTGGGGTCCAACTAGCCCACTAGGTACCTCCAGTAAGCGCCACAGAGCTGCGTTGCAGAGAGGTGTAAAAGGGGCGTGGCCTGGACCACCTCTCTGCAACGCAGGCCTGTGGCGCTACTGGAGGTACCTGGTGGCCTAGTTGGCCCCCAGGGGCCCTCAGGTTTGAAGGGGTATTAATTCCCCAACTTAAAAGCGCGCCACAGGGCGTGTTTCCACATGTCATCTCAGGCCCCGCCCTCCCTTCACCACTGTGCAAACGCGCCCCGTGGCACGTTTTAAGTTGGGGGATAAAGTCCCCTTGAATCCTGAGGGTCCCTGGGGTCAAACTAGCCCACGAGGTACCTCCAGTAAGCGCCAGCACAGCCCCGGGGTGGTGGTGGTCCCCGGGGCTCGGGGGTCCGTTACGGACCCCCGCATTTGAATATTAGTGCCCCGGGGAGGTGGCGGTCCCGGGGCGTGTGGGGGGCTCGAGCCCCCACACAGGTCTATGTTTTTTTTTTTTAAAGCCCCAGGGGGTGGCGGTCCCGGGGCTTGGGGGCCTTGGAGGCCCCCACACTTAAAAATAAGAAGCCCCGGGGGCTGGTGGTCCCCGGGGCTGCGGGGGGCCGTGTGCCCCCCGCAAATGTTTATGGAAAGCCCTGGGGGTGGCGGTCCCCGGGGCTGCGGGGCCTCCCTGGGCCCTCCGCAATTATAATATTGCATGCCCCCGGGACTTGGCCCACCCGGGGGCTAAATAATAACGAAGCGCGGGAGCCCGCGCTTCGTTTTTTTTAGTTTTGCGGCCGGATCCGCGGATACGGCGCGCATTTTGCCGATTTAAAAAAAAAAGCTTTTTTGGGCCCTGGGGGTCCTTGTGGGACCCCTAAGCAGAGCCTAGGGGTCAGGGTGTTTCTACCCTGCCCCTTTTCTTTTTTCATGTTTTTATTCTGATTTCTTGTGACTCGGTTCTACCGAGTCACAAGATGGCTGCCAACACTTCCTGGTTTGGAGTGTTGACAGCCAATTAGAATAAAGCTAGTGGTCGGGAGGGTGCACGGATCCTCCGTGCCTCTATATATCAAAACTTTTATTTCTTGATTTTCTCAGCAACTACTGAACGGATTTAGACCATTTAAAAAAAGGGCGCTTTCTGAACCAAGCACTACCTTTTTGCCGAATTTGGTGTAATTCCGTTCAGCAGTTCAAGCTGTAACCGTGTCTAAACTTTCCTATGGGAAATTGATTTTTTGACCTCTATTTTTTGAATTTCTCAGGAACTACTAAACGGATTTACACCATTTAACAAAAAGGTCTCTTTCTGAACCAAGGGCTACCTTTTTGCCAAATTTGGTGTAATTCCGTTCAGCAGTTCGGGCTGTAGTCGTGTCTAAAGTTTCCTATGGAAAATAACATGGAGAAAACACGTTTTGGGACCTCCCCTTTTTCTCGGCCCCTGCTTGCCGAATCACCCTGAAACTTTCAAGACAGGAGCTGACTGGAGCGGGCTACGATTTTTGAAAATTTCGCGAAGATTCATCAACCGGCACCAAAGATATTGAGAAAACAAAAAACGAGTTTCCTATGGAAACTAGGTCCTAACTATAACTATGCTTAAAAACTTTGATAGAAAAGCAGACATTTGAGGTGAGCAAATTTAGAGTGTCGCTGGTGTTGAGAGTGCTCTTACTGGAGCTGCTTTCCACCTAAACTTGAGAACTACCCAGAGTTCTCTGCTTCTGTTTTTGCACACATATATATATATATATCCACCACCAAGCTTACACGATATAGTAAGCACGAGCCACGCCAATCCAAGTTTTCAAGTTAGATGTTTATTCCGGGCACAAACGACGCGTTTCGAGCTAAACAGCTCTTGACGCTTCGTTTGTGCCCGGAATAAACATCTAACTTGAAAACTTGGATTGGCGTGGCTCGTGCTTACTATATCGTGTTAGCTTGGTGGTGGATGTATGAGAGTGGGGGCGCCCACGGAAGGGCGTTTTCGTGCGCCACTGTCTTTTCTTTGAGATATATATATATAGATGTGACCAAGACCACGGACGTGGTCGAAACGCGTCGTCCTTGTCTGTCCTAAATAAACTGCCTTGACCGACCGAGTGGGCTCGCCTGGATTCTGTTCATTCTAGATCCTTTCTGTGGATATATATATATATATATATATATATATATGAGATAATCAAAATCCATACGTCGCCGTCCTCCTCAGCAACAAGAACAGGTACAGACCACAATGTGGATTAAAGATGCTGTGCTTTTATTGCCAAATTAGTGCATATTAAAAAATAACATAGCAAGTGCTCAGCCTGACGCGTTTCGACCGCGTTGCTGCGGTCTTGATCACATGACGCGCTTGACCAATCAGACTCTTTAAATAGTGTAGTAACCAATGGAAATTCCCAATACCATCAAACCTGACCAACAATAAACATAAAAGAAATATTTAAAAGCATTACATTGTCCTATGTTATTTATAAAAATACAAATGTATAAATATATAAATAAATAACTACATAGTCATTTCAGAGGTCATCAGTTAAAGGCAACAAATACTCTAAATAGCATAATTCTTTTCCAACTTAAACCACTATAAACCTCTTTAAAGTAATATCACTGATACCTCACTATACTTTCTAAGTGATCACTTATATCATAGTACTATGGTGGTCAATTGTAATGCCTGAAAACATACAAATCTGTTTACGCTAAAAAGTGTCAAATAGTGCTTAATTGTGCAACCTATATCCATGATACTTATACAATTGTGTCTTTAAAATGGCCTAAACCCATGCCCAATTCATACCTAGATAAAGTGCAAGTGCATTTTAACCTATACATTCAACAATTTAAATATTGTTATCATGTTTTTACAATATTGAATTCATGTTTTTATAAGAGGGCCATAAATTCCACATAAAGTGCAAGTGCACTATGACTTTCAATTTAAATGCAAAAACCCACAGAGGAATCATCATTAAGTTGTAACTTGACATTTCAGTACAGTACTAGCTTTTCAGCAGGAAGAAACAGTTCTCTAATTCATCGTAAAACCAGCTGCAAACCAGGTAACACCTAGTAAAAACCGGTTAAAAACAGAATAAACACCTGATTAAATAACACAGTAAAAAACAGAGTAGAAATCTAAAAGACTAGAAATAATGCATACAATTATAAATGATTAAAACTCATCCTCAACTCGCTTAAAACCAGATAAAAACTAGGCACAGCCTGGTTAAAATCTGGTAAAATTAAAGTAAAAGATTGAGCCATAAAATCACCATAATGTAATGCATCGTCCATACAGTTCTAGACACCAAGTAAATACCTTATAGAAAATTGTGTAGGTCTTCCCCTGTATTAAGGCCATTTGGCATCTTGGTGTCTAACAACATGATGAACTCAGATTCTAGCTGCCGTAATCTTTTTTCACGATTACCCGCTCTAATAGATTTGGGTACAGAGCCTACTACATAGTAACTCAGATCATTTAAGTTGTTATTGTGAACTAATTGGAAGTGGCGAGCCACTGGATAGTTTGGATCGGAGTTAACTATTGCTCTAAGGTGTTGGAGTATATATATATAGAGAGTTATAAAAGTTATAGTAGTTATATGCAAGAGATTAATGGTGTTTAATTGTTTTGCCAAATAATTGTATTATTGTTGTTCATATTTTGGTCTCATTCTCACTCTTTTGTCATCTATTTTTCAACTCTATCTATTGCATTGTTTTCTTTCTTTTCCATCATTCTCACTCCTTTTACCTTATTGTTTTTGTAGTATTTACAGTACTTTGTGGTTGTATTTTTTGAAAAATGTAATACTTTTGTCTTTTCAGGCACACACTGATGTATACACTGACACACTCCATTAAACACTGATGCATACACTAACACACCCAAGTACTCATTGAAGTATACACTCGCACACCCAGACACACACTAATGCATTCACTCACATATTATTAATCCACTCACTTGTACACACACTGAAACATTCATAAACTTACTAATACATACACTGGCACACCCATAAACACATTAATCTGCTCAGTAATACCTTAACAAACTTATTCATACACACCCTGACACACTCTAGTACTGACTGATACATAGACTAAGACACTCATGTACCGGTCATGCATTCATTGACATATAGTAACTCACTCCTTTATAGACTTAGGTACCCCAGGACAAACTGATAGATACACTAAGACGCCCCTACACACAGTCATGGATTAACAGAGTCACTCAGTCATGCATAAACTGAAACACCCTATGAGACTTTGATACATACACTGACACACCCATTGACACACTGATGCATACACTGACACTGCCATAGACACATTGATGCATACACTAACTGACACAGGCATACACTACAGCATACACTGACATACCCATGAATACACTAAGACATACACAGACATATCCAGCCATACACTCATTTATGCAGTGATAGACGCAAATATATACTTACACATACAGTTCCACAAGCAGGTACATTCCTACACATTCACAAACACAGCTAGGGATACAGACATACATACACTGACACACCTATGAACACACTCATTAGTAGACTGACACAGCCAGGCACAGACATCTATGCATACACTGACACACCCAGACAGACACTAACACATAAACTAACACACCCGTACACACACTCATTCATTCAGAGAGAGACCCACACACACACTGATGCATACAGTGTCACACTGATGTATTCAATGACAGACAGACTAATACTCCCATATGCACAATTTCCCAGCAATGGCACATCCGCACACACAGTAAGACATACACTGACACATCTACACACACTTCTTTAAACAGTGACATACACAGTCACAGACACAGAGATAGACTGACACACCAGTGCACTCACTTAGTGAGAAAGTGACACAGCGAACCACACGCTGACACAGTAACACATACACTGACACGCCCATGCAAACATTTATTCATACACTAACACACCCAGACACACATTAAACACATGACCTAACACCCTCACAAACACTTATTAAAACACTGATGCAGCCATACAATAATGAGAACATTGACACAGCTCTTTATGGAAAATGTTGTGTTTCTGTTTTGCAAAGAAATGCACTATTTATAATAGTAAAAGTGCAAAAACTGAAATTATATGCAAAACTGTTGCATATTAAAAGAATATACTTTTTAAAAACAGTAAAAAATTAAGAAAATTTAACAAATAAGAGTCTCTTGTTTCTGCAACATGAAAATAATGTCCTCATACTTTAAAATGACGTCTTTCAAAAATCACTATTTAAAGTTCATAAATGGTTGACTGATGGTACATCTTTCTGGTTCTGCATCACTTGAGGCACTTCCTGTGTCTTTAACAACTGTAACATTAGCACATGTCCTTATTGTGAGAAGCTGGCCTGGTATATGATGTCCACAAATGTAAGTGGGCACCTTGCACCGGTCCCAACAATCCTTATGGTGATTTAAGAGGTCTTAGACAACCTTAGAAAGCTCTCTAAGTGATAGCTGTGGAGAGCAGCCTTCAGGCTTAGTCCAGAAGGAGTGTAAAGCAGCTTGTTTTACCAGAATGCAATCTTATAGTATAGATTAAGTGAAAAAGAACCACACAAAGTATTTATAAAAATATGTATTTATTATATAATACTCTCTAACAGATAGAAATATCTCCTACCCAGAGATATGCACAATACACACAATACTTCAGCAAAGAAACACAGTAAACACCACTAAATATACAGTGGACCCAGGGAGGGACCAAACCATATACTAAGAAAGTAGTATAAGAACCACGACTCGGATCAAGAGAGTGTCGAGAGGGCGAAGAAGTGCTGGGACCCCAAGGGACCACCTAAGGTGAGTAGATAGGGACCCCACCGAGAGCGTACGGGATGTACCTAAGTACTGAACACAACAGTTTAGGGAGAAAGCAGATAGACTGGGGTCCTGATTAACAGGATCCCAGTCAGACTAGTCAAAAACAGCTTAGCATCAGGCAAAAAATGGGGGTAGCCATAGAAGCAGATCCTACTTTTCTACACAACCCACCCCCCAAATGTAAGGAGATGAGACTAACTTTGTCTAGTTAAGTCTTCATTTTCTAAGTGGAAATATCTGGAAAGTCCATCTGCATTTGCATGGTTACTCCCAGGTCTATGTTCCACTGTATAGTCCATCCCCTGTAGGGAAATAGACCACCTCAAATGTTTGGGGTTTTCACCCTTCATCTGTTTAAGCCATAAGATGGGCTTATGGTCTGTCTGAACAGTGAAGTGAGTGCCAAACAAGTATGGCCTCAACTTCTTCAGGCTCCAGACCACAGCAAAGGCCTCCCTCTCTATAGCTGATCAACGTTTCTATCTGGGGGTCAACCTTCTGCTGATAAAAGCTACTGGTTGATCTTGGCCCTCTGCATTAAGTTGTGACAACACAGCCCCTACCTCCAACTCAGATGCATCTGTTTGGACAATGAATGTTTTAGAGTAGTCAGGACTCTGCAGAATGGGATCAGTGCACATGGCCTTCTGGCAGCTAACTGTCCACTGAACTTTCTTGGACATTTTCTTAGAGGTAAGATAATTCAAGGGCGTCCCTATGGACCCATATCCTTTGACAAATCTTCTGTAATACCCAGTCAGGCCCACGAAAGCTCTGACCTGAGTCTGGGTAGTTGGAGCAACCCATTCCATTATGGTCTGGATTTTGCTCTGTAGTGGTTGAACTTGGCATCTACCTACCAGGTGGCCCAAGTACACAACATTGCTCTGCCCTATCTGGCACTTAGTAGCCTTGATAGTGAGGCCTGCTTTCTGCAGAGCATCCAAAACATTCTTCAGGTGGACCAGGTGATCCTCCCAGGTGGAGCTAAAGACAGCTATATCATCTAGATATGCTGCACTATAGGCTTCCAGGCCTGTGAGAACTTTATTCACCAACCTTTGGAATGTGGCAGTTGCATTCTTCAAGCCAAAGGGTATCACAATAAATTGATAATGCGCACTAGGGGTTGAAAATGCGGTTTTTGGTTTGGCATCCTCAGCTAGTCTGATTTGCCAATAGCCAGCAGTAAGGTCAAATGTACTTAAGAACTTGGCTGAGGCCAAAGTGTCAATAAGCTCATCTGCCCTTGGAATTGGGTGAGCATCAGTCCTAGTGACTGCATTGAGTCCCCTGTAGTCTACACAAAACCTCATCTCTCTTTTTCCACCCTTGGTGTAAGGTTTAGGTACTTGGACTACTGGGCTAGCCCAAGGGCTATCTGAGGGTTCAATCACTCCCAACTCCAGCATCTTTTGGACCTCTGTCCTGATTCAATCTCTGACATTGTCAGGCTGCCTGTAGATTTTATTCTTAACAGGTAGACTCTCACCTGTGTCCACTTCATGGGTACATCAGGTGGTTTGACTAAGAGTCCGAGAAAACATATGCCTGAATTGATTGAGGACCTTCCTGCAATCAATCTGCTGCTGATCAGTGAGGCTGCCTGCCAAGGGTGCTCCATCAACTGATCCATCATCAGGGTTTTGGGAGAGGAGATCAGGGAGAGGGTCATTCTCTTCCTCCTGTACCTCATCAGTTGCCATGAGCAAGCCCATGCCAGCCCTGTCAACAAAAGGTTTTAGACTGTTCACATGAAGTCCCCTTTGGGGACTTCTGGGAGTGCCAAGGTCCACCAAATAGGTAACCTCACCCTTTTGTTCAAGTATGGTGTGAGGTCCACTCCATTTGTCCTGGACAGCTGCTGGGGCCACAGGCTCCAACACCCACACCTTCTGACCTGGTTGATAAACAGTCAGGACAGCCTTTTGGTCATGCCAAGCTTTTTGGAGTTCTTGGCTTGCTTCAAGCCATTTGTTTCTGGCCTTCTTCATATATTCAGCCATTGTGGGAGTGCAGACCAAGTAATAATAATATCAGTATTTGTAAAGTGCAAACAATTACCCGAGGGTGTCAAGGCGCTGGGGGCCATCTGGAAGATTAAGCGAGCTATTGCCCAGAGTCACATGGTGCTGGGCTAAGCTGCCGCTGGCACAGGGGATCGAATCGTGAGCCCCTGTGTTCCGGATTCAGACACCCTGGCCGCTGCACCACACCTCTTCCAGTCCACTATGTCCTGTTTGGGAAGTTTGAGAGGTAACTCCCATTCTTCCTTCACTAAACATAAGGGACCCCTAACTGGGTGCCCAAACAGAAGTTCAAAAGGGCTGTAGCCAACCCCCTTCTGAGGGACCTCTCTGTAGGCAAAGAGAAGGCAGGGCAGCAGGAAATCCCATTTTCGCCTAAGCTTTTCTGCGAGGCCCATGATCATACCCTTTAGGGGTTTGTTGAATCTTTCAACCAACCCATTGCATTGAGGATGGTAGGGTGTGGTGAATTTGTAATTCACTCCACACTCTTTCTACATTGCAGTAATATAACTTGACATGAAGATTGTACCTCTGTCAGTTAAAACCTCCATAGGGAAGTCCACTCTGGGAAAGATTCCTAAGAGGGCCCTTGCCACCACAGGAGCTGTAGAGGTCCAACGGGAAATGGATTCTGGGTACCTAGTGGCATGGTCTACCACCACTAGAACATAGCTGTGCCCAGATGCTGTTGGAGGTTTCATGGGACCAATGATATCAATCCCAACCCTCTCAAAGGGAACCCCAACCACTGGAAGTGAAATTAAGGGGGCCTTTGTGCTGCCACCTGATTTGCCACTGGCTTGGCAAGTGGCACAGGAGCGACAAAACTTCTTTGTGTCCTCAGACATAGGGGGCCAGTGAAAGTGAGGGACAAGCCTGTCCCAAGTCATACTTTGCCCTAAGTGTCCTGCCAGAGGAATATCATGTGCTAGGGTGAGTAGGAAACCTCTAAACTTCTGGGGTATTACCAACCTCCTGGTGGCACCAGGCTTGGGGTCTCTACCCTTTGAGTACAGAAGTCCTTCATCCCAGTAGATCCTATGGGACCCACAGACATTCCCAGCAGCCTCAGCAGCAGCTTTCTGTCTGAGGGGTTCAAGAGAGGGGCAGGTCTGCTGCTCCAGACTCAAGTCTGCTCTGGAAGGGGCTCCTGCCCCCAAGAACTCAACCTGATCAGGTTCCAGTTCATTTGGGGTAGTTCCTTCACAGAGGCTCTGATCCTCTCACTCTGAGTCTGGGGGAAGGCACCATCTTACCCTTCCTGCTCCTCTTCTTGGAAGCCACCTGGTCCATTGCTCCAGGATCCAGGGCTTGTTCAGTGGAAAGTTGCTTTGCTTGTGACCTGGTCACAGCAAACACACTTCCAGAGATGCCCAACATTTCTGCATGAGTCCTTAGCTCTACTTCAGGCCAGGCTGAAGTCTCCAAATCATTACCCAACAAGCAATCCACAGGGAGGTCTGAAGATACCATAACCATTTTAGGCCCAGTTACCCCTCTGACGCTGAAATGAACAACTGCCAGGGAATGATCAGTCCCGACATTGCTAGCATTGGTCATGGTACATTTGTCCAAGCATGATCTGGTCAGGAGACACAAGATTCTGTGTCATCATAGTGACACTTGCAGCAGTATCCCTGTAGGCCATGGCCTCTTTTCCATTTATCACAGGCTGCTGCCTGTACTTGCCCTGGTTACTGGGACTGACAAGTAAGGTGGTAAGATCTATGCCACCATCACAGACCAACACAGCCTGAGCTGGAGTTCTGACTAAGTCAGAGCCCATCTCAAAACCCAAGGTTAACCCTACTAATCCCTTGTTTCCTGTACCACCACTTGTACCTGTCCTAGTGGATGCAGTTGCCTTAGGGGCAGTGGTAGTAGGAGTGTTCTCCTTGACTTTTGGACAATCAGCATCCTTTGTCCAATGAGTTTTCACCTTATAAAAGTAACACCAAGGTTTCTTCTTGCCTTTCTTGTTGGATTGTGACTCCCCCCCAGATGCAGGATTTTGGGGCCCTAGAGAAGACTCTTTCTTGTCTTTGCCCTTGTCCCCACTCTTATCTTCAGTTTTAGAAGCATCCTGCTTCTTCTGGTCCCCACCACTGTTCTGGTTCTTCTGCTTAACCCTGGTTCTGACCCACTTATCTGCCTTCTTTCCCAATTCTTGGGGAGATGTCGGATGTGAGTCCACCAGATACTGATGCAAAAGCTGGTTCTGACAATTATTAAGGATCTGCTCCCTCATAATCAAATTATACAATCCTTGATAGTCATGCACTTTGCTGCCAAGTAACCAACCTTCCAGAGCCTTGATGGCACTATCCACAAAGTCTACCCAGTCCTGGGTCTGTGCTTTCTGGGTGTCTTTGAACTTAATTCTGTATTGCTCAGTGGTTAAGACAAACCCATCGATGAGAGCACTTTTCAAAACTGAGTAATTATCAGCATCCTCTTATCTAACAGTGAGGAGCTTATCTCTACCTTTGTCAGCAAAGGAGAGCCACAAGATAGCTGCCCACTGCTCTTGAGGGACCCTATGTACTTTACAAAACCTCTCTGAAGCAGTTATCCATTTGTGGATGTCATCCCCAACATGGTAGGGAGGGACAATCTTGTTCAGGTTCCTATGTTCAAAGGAATGTTCTTTAACTCTAGTGACCCTGTTGCTGCCACCATGGGACTATAGTCCCAATTTCTTCCTAGCCCTCTGGACTTCTAGGTACTCTCTGTCAAGGGCCAATTGCTCTTGCCTAAGCCTATTTTTCTCAAGCTCAAGGAGTTGGTACTCCCTATCCAAAGCGTTACCTCTTCTATTAGAAATGGAGGTCCCTGCTGACTGTCCTGAGGCATTGGATTCTGCAGAGGAGGATCTAGACCTCCTTGGTCCACTCTGCACCTTCCCAGGAGGATAAAAGGGGGCATCCTCTAAGCCACCTGTGTTCTCCTCTGGGAGGTTTGAATTATCCAGGTGGGAGTCATCAGGCTCCACCTGGTCAGGGTTAGATTCTAGGTCAAAGAGGGGCTCCCCTCCTGTCCTATCCTCATGTCCTACCCCACCCACTCTTTCCTGTTCATCTGACCCTGTGGTTTTCCTAAGGTCATCTAACAGTAACACCTCTAGGAGCGTTGAGGGTGGGCTCTTTTCCCTGTCTTCAACTTTCTAGAGGCACACAGTGCTTTCAATTCTTGGAATGAAAGTTCACTGTATCTAGTAGTCAGATAGCCACTGGCATCTCCTTTGGAAGACATACTAAGGGGCCTATTACGATGATGGTCTGGAAACCTCCCCGACCGCCATGGTAGCGGGAAAAGACCGCCCGCAGGTACCGCGACATCATCGCTGGTCGAATTACGATGACCTGCGGTCAAAATCCGACCGCGGCGGTCTGATCGCGGGCATTAACATTGCAGCGGTTGCTGCTGCCCGCAGCACCGCCGCGATGCCGAAAGGAGCATGTCCTGCATTTCCCTGCACTGCATGGCAGGCACTGCACAGTGCTTGCCACCTGGTACAGGGAAATGTAGGGGGGACTATGGGTACCCCCCAGTGCACCCCCCCAACACATTGGGGGCCCGCAACGGGCCCCCGGAAGACAATTACAGCATCCCTTTCCATGGCGGTTTGACCGCTGAGGAAAGGCTGGCTACCGCCGGCATCATAATCCTGCCAGCGGAGCCTGCTCTGCACCGCCACCATTATCCCAGTCCTGCTCCGTCCGCCAGGCAGGAGTACGGATGGCAACCGGCGGTAAAGCGGCGGTCAGAATTTCCCACTGCCGCGGTCACCACCGCCATCCTAATATGACCGGTGGTTTTCTTGGTTGCAATGGTGGGTGGATGTCCACCGCCGGTACGGCGGGCGCCACCGCCGGCCCGGCGGTGGACATCCGACTGCCATCGTAATAGACCCCTAAGTGTGGTGTGGTGTTGCATCTACCTAACCTAGTGGGAACTAAACTCTCTGAGGTTGGAGGAAGGGTGTGCTATATCCTTAACTACCCAACCCTACGTTCAGTAGAACTTACTTATTCTAAGCTTGTGCTATATGTGCCTAGTATTAGTGATGGTTTTCGAATTAATCAACAAAAAGATTTATCTGGTAAAACAATGCAGGATTGAATCCCACCGCTGCCACCAGTGTGAGAAGCTGGCCTGGTATATGATGTCCACTAATGTAAGTGGGCACCTTTCACCAGTCCCGGCAACCCTTATGATGATTTAAGAGGTCTTAGACAATCTTAGAAAGCTCTCTAAGTGAAAGCTGTGGAGAGCAACCTTCAGACTTAGTCCAGAAGGATTGTAAATCAGCTTGTTTTTAACAGAATGCAATCTTATAGTATAGATTAAGTGAAAAAGAACCACACACAGTATTTATAAAAATATGTATTTATTATATAATACTCTCTAACACATAGAATATCTCCTACCCGGAGATATGCACAATGCAAACAATACTTCAGCAAATAAACACAGTAAATAGCACTAAATACACAGTGGACCCAGGGGGGGACCAAATGATATACTAAGAAAGTGGTATAAAAAACCACGACTTGGATCAAGACAGTGTCGAGAGGACGTAGAAGTGCTGGGACCCCAAAGAACCACCCAAGGTGAGTAGATAGGGACCCCACGGAGAGCATGTGCAGTGTGGGAACACAACCACGTGCTCCATACAACTCTACGTGTAAGTCGCAGTTGGATTTTTAAAGATTAAGGACCTTTCCCAGTAGACCCTGAAGAAACCCTGTGGAAGACAGAAGGTTTGAGAGCCACTCCACCTGTGGATACCCTAGTACCCACGTTACCTGCACCAGGGAAGCTGGGTACATACATGTGAAGTGGTGTCGGAAACCGCCGAACCCAATGGAGGACTTCAGGAAAGTGCCACTGCTGGAAGAGGAGAAAGTGTCTGGTGGTATACAAAGATGGATTCTTGATGAGAGGTACCTGCAAGCAGAGGGGACAGTGTCTATGTCAGTCAGGGGTGACCAGGAGACTTGGAAGACAAACGCCCTCCAATGTCGGGTGTTGTAGGATGGATGACGATGACCTTGACTCTACAGCTGTTAGGACCAGGCGATGCTGAGGAGGACCAGGAGCCATGCACGAGCTGTCCCACGAAGGAGGTCGAGTGCTGAGGGGTCGGTGTCTGGCGGGAGCACCAACAAGCCTTGGCAAAAGCAAGCAACGCAGCAATCAGAGAAGGAGTAACGTTGGGACCAGCAATGTCCAGGGGACTCACCAAAAGCAGGGGAGTCAGGGCAGGCCCTGAGCAAACAGGGGAGCCCAAGAGAAATAAAGGTGACCCTCAAATGGACCCACAGGCCGGAGGCACTGGAGTCGCAAGAGGACCTCAAGCAGCTCACCAAAAGATGCAGGCCACGATGCACACGATGCGTTGTGGCTGAAGGTTCTGGTCACTGGAGGTGCTCGAGGGTGGGGCTGCTTGGAGCCCGAAGATCTTCTTGGAAAGAAGTCAACAAGCCTTTGCAACTGCAACTTGACGCAATGCACAGCGGTTCAGTTATTGCCACCCCCATGAGGGATACTGGCCTCAAACTTGGTGGGAGGGCAGGGCAGGCCTCAGGACCTGTGGAAAATCACTACCTGTGTTTCAGAACCTTTCGGAGTCCGGAGGAGCTCAGGATCAGCAGACAGGTCAACTTAGTTGCAGTGCCTGCGAATGCAGGGGAGTGACTCCTTCACTCGAAGGGAGATTTCTTCAGGTGTCTTTGATGCTTCACATGCCTTGGAAGGTTCCTGTATGATGCACAGGCACAGACGATGCAGCAGACTGGAAGGGAGACGAAGTCAGGCCCAAACGAAGTGCAGCAAAGTCCAGAGTGCCCAGACGTTAGAAGAGCAGTGGTGTCTGATCTGAATCTTATCCCATGATGAATCTAGGGACCTACACCTAGGTAAGCCTTTAAGTACCCTAGGGAAAGGGTTGGGAAGATTCAGGGGACCCTCCTGGGGGAGGGTCTGGACAGGGGGGAGGTTACTCCCATGTCCTTTGTCCAGTTTCGTGCCAAAGTAGGAATCAATGGCTCCCAGGACTGGTTTGAACTGGACTATGCACATGGACACCAAATGTGCACCTCATGCAGACTGAGTGGTGCTGGCAAGCACACCCACCCCATCCCAATACACTAAATCCTGTCTGGGAGGTGGTCACACCTTCCTGTGACAGGATGCCTATTGTTCTGCCTTCCCCTGCTCGAGCTTGGCTCAGCAGCAGGAGGGCAGGATCGTGCCTCTGGTCGGCAGAAACCATTTTGTGCTGTCTGGTATCAAGAAGGCTGGTACCGGGAACACTGAGAGCCTACTGGAGGGCTCTTCCAGTGCTTTGAATCATACCTCCCACACCGTTTACAGTGTGGGGGTATGATTCCAACATGTTTGATACCAAACATGATAGGATTCGTTGCAGCCGTTTTCAAGATGGTCATCGGGTAATTACGTGGGGCCCCTCTAAATAGTATATGGCTGCTTCACTGACAACCCGGGAGAATGGACTCTGTAGGCTGCAGGGGTGTCCTGCTCATGCAGGGGAACCCTCTCACTTAGATCCAAGCACCCTGCCTTCAGGATTGCAAAGGCATGCTGTAGGGGTGACATAGGTTTTAAGTGCAGTGACCCTAGATATAGGAAACCTATATCTTTAGTAAGTGGTGCTAGCACCAGCGTACACAGGCTGCAATGAGGCCTGTAGTTCCATTTGGAATGGTGTCTCATGGGTGGCATAATACATGCTTCAGCCCATGGGAGACCTCTGGGGTACTTATGCCCTGGGTACCTTAGTACCATTTACTAGGGACTTATAAGGGTACCCCAGTATCCAATCTGGGATGTACCGAAGTACTGAACACAACAGTTTAGGGAGAAAGCAGATAGACTGGGGTCCTGATTAGCAGGATCCCAGTCAGACTAGTCAAAAACAGCTTAGAATCAGGCACAAAGTGGGGGTAACCAGAAAAGCAGATCCTACTTTCCTACACTTATGCTTTTACAACGAAAGAGAATAAAGAAAAAAATCAACCATGGTGTGCCTTCACCTTCTCCAATATGGTGATAATGTCATAATTTTCATATAGAACAAGTTCTTGACATTTATAACAAAGCACAACCATTTCTTTAAATTCTGTGCAAGTCAAGGAATGGTGATATTCACAGGAGATTGGTTGGATTTAGATGTTGATGCTCCTGCATCAGTAGAACATGTTGCTTCCACCGTCAGCTTTCTAAGATATACACTTTAGTGGTTACTTTTGATGTGCTTCCTCATCAATGATGTGCTATAACTGTACTTTTTCATAGTACGTCTTGAAAGCTGCTTCCCACACAACTTGCATTCAACAAACCTGGCAGTGGCTTTCTTTTCTCCAGATGGCACCATGAACCAGTACCAGACATCACTCTTCTTTCGGATGGAATT
Organism: Calotriton arnoldi; assembly: GCA_963921515.1. Taxonomy (NCBI): domain Eukaryota; kingdom Metazoa; phylum Chordata; class Amphibia; order Caudata; family Salamandridae; genus Calotriton; species Calotriton arnoldi. The sequence continues at coordinate 125,635 of CAWUFW010002652.1, forward strand.
AACTTTTTCTTGTTCCACTCCTTGTTCATACTCTTGTGCAGGTACAGCAGCTAATAGATTTGCCTCTGCCATAATGGAAGGATCAAATACCTTTGCAGCTCTCTCCACCAACAGCCAGGATCAAAGTGACTACTTTTGGTGTGTTATTCCAAAATTTATGTGTGGCTAAACAGGAACCAACAGAAATAAAGCTTTGTTTTTTATTATCGAGCGAGTCTGCGAATTCCAAGACAAATCCTCGGATTCGAGTAATAATAAAATAGCTAATTTCAGTTGGAAATTGAAAAGAAACATTAAAACATGTTTAAAATATGTTCAGCCTAATACTATAAAATAATTACAAAGGTCGCAGAGTTGGAACTGTATGGTTTGTCCGTGAGAAATCCGCAGATTTGAAATTTTAATTAAAAAAACAAAAACAGTTATAATACATGTACAGAAAATAATAGTATTCAGTTGCTTTTTTGAAAAAACAATTTACTATTATTAATTACATTTTAATATCATTGTTAGTCCTCTGACATCTATTTTTGAACTTGATGTACTATATTAATTCCTAACTTTTTGAATCATTGCCACTGCTTTCATGTTCCTGTTTTGCATTATTTACAGTACTTTCTCATTGATCTTTTCTATAAATGTAATACTATCCCCATTTTTTGTCATATTTTGCATTTAGATATATATTCTTTATTCAAGGGCGTGTAAACTAATAGTAATCCAGGTGACTGGGCACTGACTCTTATTGTACTAGAACTCCTGTAATCAATCTACTAGATAACTAAAAAATAAGAAAAATTGACTTCAAAAAAGAGAGATGTTATACGTAGCAAACATAATTTAAAAAACTATAGTAATTTACTAAAAAACCAAAGCTTACAAAAATGATATACTAATAAAATCAAAATTTTTAAAACCATAGAAATTCACTGAAAAAAACAAAGGTTACAGGGACATTATAGTTAGGAAATAGAATTTTAAAAAAAACCTTAGAAATTCACCCAAAAAAACCAAAGGTTACTGAGACGTTATAGTTAGGCTGACATTTCTGTATGGGCCTTACTGAAGATAATAGGATAGGTAGTTGGCCCCCGTGAGGGCCAACTACCCCTCCTGTTATCTCTAATAAGTCCCACACAGCGGGATTGCTAAGAGGTCTTCGGAGGTCATGCCCCCTTTCTCCACCACTCTGCAAACTTGGCTCGTGGCGCACTACTGGTTGGGGGATAAAGTCCACCCACTCACTCACCCATACAAACACTCCCACAGCCACTTACCTTAGTACATATGTTTAACACTCATTTACTCTTAGAAAACACTCAGAATCACTGGATGATGTCATCCGTGATGTCATTTGAAATGTCATCAGTGATGTCACTGACCATGTCATGAGTGATGTAATTTGTGTAGTCATAAACAGTGCACTGCGGCGGCGTAAATAACTGCTGAATTTCCCTGGTTTTGTACAAGTGAAATGTCAGCTTAACTATAACGTCTGTGTAACCTTTGGTTTTTTCAGTGAATATATATATATATATATATATATATATATATATATATATATATATATATATATATATATATATATATATATATATCAAACAAGTACTTCCTTCCCAGTTAGCAAGAAGTGCACCGGACACTGGACCTTGCTGCAAATGGTTGTTTTTATTCAATAAAACAGCAATGGTCGTCTTGTCATACTACAATCCCCAGGATGCATTGTTATACTTTGCCGGTTGATTATAATTTTGTCTTGCAATTCGTTTTCCCATCGTTTTGAATTTTTAGGGGACATTGCAGTCTATTTCTCAAAATATAAAAGTGTTCACTATGCATGCTATTCAGGGTAATAGATTCGGTGGCTGTCACAAATGCACAGCTTCTCATGAGCAACCGTGTGCACAAAAGTCCTTGGTGAAGAGAAACTCCTTTCACTCCCTTGCCTCGCTATTGCCTCCTTAATAGGGTCGAATAATCCTTGTACCTTCTTTTTAACTGGCATAGTGCGGGCGGGTCTGGCTCTTTCTTACCACATCTCCACCACGACTTCTCCGCCGAGGAGGCCCGACCTCACAGGGCAGTCTACGGTGCTGGGGGACGGAGCACCCCCATAAAACATCAAACAAGTACTTCCTTTCCAGTAATCAAGAAGTGCAACGGACACTGGACCTTGCTGCAAACGGTTGTATATATATATATACCTACATATATAGATAGATATATATACACATATGCATACATGTGTATGTATATATATACATATATATTCCAAACGACGAAGCCCCTGTATCCAGGGGCAAACAAAAGCCCACCAGCCGGTTAGTAGCATTGCAAATTCTTTTAATGGCAGAGGATTACAGCATGACCGGTTTCAGCCCCATTGGGCCTTCATCATATGCATCCTGTGACCTCGGCAGTTCGTCTCTTTTTAAATCCACAGGCTATGCAACACTAAGAACGGACTCAAAGTAATGTTCTCTTTCATCAGTTTAAAAAACTATAGTAGTTCGTTTTTCTTGTTACTGTGGTCATAATAGGTATGCTTTTCATTTCATTGTCATTTCACCCGGGATTGTTTTATTGCATTATTCACTGTTTATAAATTCCTCAGGCCACAGCGTGCGCAATTCATTTCAACAATTAGTTGCACTCATTTGAATAGTAGTAAAACTTTAGTAGTTCATTACCATCACGCTGTGGTCACAATGAATCATTCATTCATATTGGCACGATGTCGTTGCAACCCAGGCTTCCGTAACTCCATTTAGCTGTTTCTTCATACCTGGGACCTCAGTAACCATCATGCATTTTGATAGTCAGTTGCTCTCGTTTTTTGCCCCTCATGAATATCCTGCCTTTCACATGTAGTTTTAGAAAATTAATTTGTTTTCCCAAAAGAGAACCCTCCACCAATGTCTTTACAGCTCCCGGCATGTACGGAGGAAATTCCTCCATAAATCCTAGCTGCCAACAGTGCTTCCCATACTCAATTTATCTTCGGTGGGCCTCCCATTCAACTGACGGTGGCCTCACCTCGGTCCATCTTTCCGTTTCCACTTGGCAGCCGGCGGGCGTCCTTTCTACAAAAATCCACACGAAGTTGACGGTTGCAAGGACACCCTTCCTGTCGGATCGGGGCTTTCTTAAACGGGCGTCACCGTTTAACATATTCCAAACGACGAAGCCCCTGTATCCAGGGGCAAACAAAAGCCCACCAGCCGGTTAGTAGCATTGCAAATTCTTTTAATGGCAGAGGGTTACAGCATGACCGGTTTCAGCCCCATTGGGCCTTCATCATATGCATCATGTGACCTCGGCAGTTCGTCTCTTTTTAAATCCACAGGCTATGCAACACTAAGAACGGACTCAAAGTAATGTTCTCTTTCATCAGTTTAAAAAACTATAGTAGTTCGTTTTTGTATGTATACATAATATATATATGTATGTATATATACACATACACACACTATATATATATATATATATATATATATATATATATATATATATATATACACACACACACACATAAACATACATATATATATATATTTGTTTTTAACCTTATAGCTAGTTAATAGTTAGGACCTACTTTGCATAGGAAAAGCTTTTTTTGTTTTGCTAATAACTTTGGTGCCGTTTGACGAATCGTCACAAAATTTTCAAAATTAGAGTGCCAATCAAAGCAGCTGCTGTCTGAAAGGTTTTGTGGTTATTTGTCAAGCAGGTGCTGAGAAAAAGGGGTGGTTCTAAAATGAGTTTTCCCCATGCAATTTTCCATAGGGATTTTAGACAAGACAATAGCCCGAACCGCTGAACAGAATGATACCAAATTTGGCATAAAGTTAGATCCTGGTCCAGAAAGAGTAATTTTGTAATTTGAACCCGCCCCCCCCCCCCACAGGCCCCAACAAGGATATGGTGGGTGCCCTGGATGGGCAGCAGGACACCCTCCCTTTGTTGGCCAGGCCCCAGGGAATGGGATCCCTGGGGAATGGGGTCTCTGAGGCCAAAATCAGCGGGGGAGGTGGACTGTTTTTCCCCCTCCCCCTTATTAACTGTGGGCGGGCCCCGGGGTATGGGGTCCTTGGAGCCTAAATCAGCCCAGGAAGGAGGGTTGCGTGCCCCCTACCCCATAAATATAATGCTGGACCCTGGGGTATGGGTTTCCTGGGGCTAAAATTGGTCCAGGGAGGGGGACACATGCCACCCTCCACCGCAAAATATAAAGGGCCCCGGGGATGGGGCCCCTGGCTGAAATTGGCCCAGGGAGGAGGGTCTGTGTGCCCCTTCCTCCCTCAAAAATATGGCTAGATCCCAGGTGGTTGGGGATCCCTGGAGCCAAAATCGCACTGGGGAGGGGGGCTGTGTGTCACATCCCCCAAAAATATAATGGTGAGGCCTGGGTATGAGGTCTGCGGGGCCAAAATTAGCCTGGAATGTGGGGCACTTACCCCCTCTCCTAAAAACAATGCACTGGGCTCTGGGGGATGTGTCCCTGGGGCTAAATTTAGCCCAGGGAGGGGGATATGTGCCCTCCTCCCTCACAAAATGTGCCAGGTCTGGGGGATGGGGTCCTTGGGGCCAAAATCGGCCTGGGAACAGGGTCGGCATGCCCCCTCTCTCTTTAGAATATGGCTGGATGGCAGGTGATGGGGTCCACTAGGCCAAAATTGCCCCGGGGACAGGGGCTGCATACCCCCATAAATATAATGGTGGGCCAGGGGAATGGGGTCCCCGGGGCCAAAAGCAGTCCAGGAAGGGATGAGGTGTGCCTCCCTCTCCCTAAAAGATGCTGTGATCCCCAGAGGTTGTCCAGGGAGGAGTTCCGGGGGTTGGCTACCTTTGGCTACAGGTCCAGGCCTGGTGGCCAACCCCCCACTGTGCACAGCCGAAGACTGTGAGTGGTATGCGGTTGACTGTATGCTGGGGGTTGGCTGAAGGGCCAGGCTGCATGTCAGGCCCTGTGACCAACCCCTGCCACGCACGGCTGCAGGTCATGCACGACGGCAGTGGGATTAACGTATGGTAATTAAATATTAATTTACATTAAAAAAACCTTGAAATTCACTGAAAAAATAAAGGTTTAGGGACGGCATAGTTAGCAAATAGAATTTTAAAAAATGTAGAAATTCACTGAAAAAACCAAAGGTTACAGAGACATTATTGTTAGGAGATAGAAAAAACAAAGGTTATGGGGACATTATAGTTAGGTTCAGATTTTAATACTTATATTTATATATTTTACCCTGTGGTGGTCGCCACTGGGTAGTTATAGTAAGGATCGTGTTTCCATAGGAAAGGCATTTTTGGCTTATATCGTTGTTGTTTGACGAATCTTCACGATACTTTCCCAAAAAATTAATTTCATCTCAGCTCCTAACCTGAAAGTTTCGAGGGGATCTGTCAAGCGGTAGCCACGAAAAAGGGGGTTCCCAAAATGATTTTTCCCCATTCATTTTTTCATAGAAAATTTAGACACAGCTACAGCCCAAGCCGCTGAACGGATTTACACAAAATGTGTGTGAAAGCCAGATATTGGTTAAGAAATATTGCTTTTTGCGATTTGGTGTAATTACATTCAGTAGTTTTTGAGCAATGAATGGTCAAAAACATTATATATATCATGCCCCGGAGGATCCGCGGTGCCGACAGATCTCACAGTAAGATTTGATTGAATGCCACCACATCAACACCGATGTGGTGGCAGCCATCTCAGTACTCAGTTCCAAGTCCTAAAAAAAGGTAAAAATTAAGACATAAGAGGGGATGGTAGGGATATTCTGACCCCCTTGGCCTGGTAGTGGGGTCCAAGAGGGATGTGTTTTTTTAAAACAAATTGCTGCAAATTCGCAGAGGATCCACTAATCTGCAGCATTTTTTTTTTTTTAAACCTGCCTTAGTCTGAAAAAAACGTGGCCTGGGGAGGCACTGCAAATTTTTCTTAAGGGGAGTGGGGCATGTGGCCCCCCACCCCAAGTCTTTGTGAGGCTCTGGGGACCCCATTCCCAGGGCCAATGTGTAAATGAGTGAGGGCGCACAGTCCTTCTCCCCAAGACTTATTATGCCCTGGGACCCATTACCAGACACTGAATTCCATATTCAATGGGGAAGTGGCTCCACGGCCTCCCCCCAAGCCTGATTATTTTATTTATTTATTTTTTTAAAGTTTTTTTTTAAGTTTTATATAGCGCTGGCTAGACCCGGAGGTATCAGAGCGCTTTACATGAGGATAATGGTTACAAAAGAACAGTGTTACATAGTTACAGTAGTTTCTAGAGCAGAGCATAACATAGTGTAAAGAAAGACAGTGTGAAATAAATAACATCCGTTGGTAGCGCAAAAAATAACATAGATGACAAGTCCTGAGAAGTACAGATGGTAGAAGGGGAAAAGCCAGGGGGTAGGAATACGTATCGAGTCCAGGAAGACCGGTCATGGCGAAGAGAACATCCGTGGATACCAACAAAGTTAGAGTAAGTAAGTCGAACAAGACCGGAGGCTCAGAGGGGGTCAACAAAGGGCGAATGTTCAATCTGGAGGTAAAGGGCGCTGACCTGTGGCAAGAAACAATCAGGGGGACCATCGGATCCGCAAAATGGAGGAACCAGGAAAAATACCTCATAGACTGCGTAAACAAGATGGCGGGAATGGGGGTAGACAAAAATCCGAATAAAAAGTCAGCATTAAAGAAACCTACCCCAAAAGCGGAGCTGAATGGGGAAGGCAGAAGTCGGTTCGGGAGGGAGGAAAGGTAGATCACTCTCGGGGTCCTCCAGCTCAGCCATCCTGGAAGAAGAAAGCAGTTGCTGAGCCAGGAGGGCGAGCAACTCAGAAAAAAAAGGAAAGCGGGCTCAATGGCACAGTACAGCAGAGTCGTGAAGTAACCTTTGCTGCGTTCACATCGTTTCTCGTTCCTGCGCAGCTGGACGCCAGGACACCGCGTCTCAGGTCCGGAAAGTCAGGCAACGGTCGGAGGAGAGAGAGATCCTCCGCCATATCCCCAGCAGCCGCCGAGGAAGAAAGAAGATCCACTTTTCCCTGGTATCTCAACAGGGCGGCGGGGGAAGAAAGCGACACCACGGAGAAGACGAGGAGAGCTAGGTCCGAAGTCCGGCTGGGTAGGTGACGGCTGAGGTGACAAAACCGGAGCCAATCTCCCCTATAGCCGATCTAGCAGCTCCACCGGACATCGGCCAAGATAGCTCGGTCTCCGCGGTCGGGACATCCATCACGCCTTCATCCGAAGATCTCACGCCAGAAAGCAGGAGATTGGAGAGACGATGACTGCAGTTGAAACATGACCCCCGGTGAGTAAAGGGGTCCGGGTAGGAGGTAGAAATCAGGGGATAAAGGCCAAAAAGGCCATCCCTCGCCGGGAGCTCCCGGCTGGAGCTCCTCACCTGTCAGCCATCTTGGGAGTCCCCAGGGATCCCACCCCCTAAGGCCAAATTGTTTAAAAAAGCTGGGGAGGGGGCTGCGCAATCCCCTTCCCTGACCCTTAAAAAGCCCCAGGGACCCAATCCCCTGGGACCGGCTCACAGACTGTGGAGCCTACCCCTGGAGGACAGTAGTTTCCCTGCCTGCATCACAGCGGGCAGAGAAGCATATGTCTGCTTCCACCTGGCGGGAGCGTTTTTAAAGCTCTCGCCGGGTGGGACCAGACATGCCTTACCTGCCTGCAGGAGCGTAGGCAGGAAAGGCATATCTGCTCTCACCTGGCTGGAGCTTTACAAATGTTCCCACTGGGTGGTAGCAGACGTCTGTTTCCCTGCCCACGCTTCTGCAGGGAAACCCTGATTGCTCCCACCCAATGGGAGCATGCAGAAATAGCTGCTCTCACCATACCAGAGCAATACCAGCTCCCGCAGTATGAGGGGGCCAGTTGGGGCCATAGGGGCCCTGGGGCTCCCTCTACAATGTAGGGTTTTTTTTATTGAAGAAGGACACGAGGAGCAGGAAGGAGAGTGGCCAGGCAGGGGAGGCGGCAGACACACAGGTAAGTGCCTTCTTTTTTAATTTTTAAATAACTTGGGAGGGGAGGGAGTGGTGAACTCCACTCCACCACAGAGGCGGAGTTTTGCCTACCTCCGAGTTCGCAATGGAGCGCTGAGTAGGCAAATCTCCGCAAACTCCACTGGTGGAGCGGAGTTACCCGCCCAGGGTTAGAAATCCCAGCGGTGTGCTGCAAGCTGGAACTAATGGATGCCAATATCACGGTTCTCACCACGGACACAAAATCTGTCATTGTGAAAATCAGGGTGTTCCAGAACCGGCTGGATAGAGTGGAGACCTGTCTCACCCTATTGGAGTCCTGGATGACGACCACTGAAGACCAGGATACTGAGCTCTGGGGCCTCCACCACTAGGTCACTGACCTAGAAGGCAGGTGTAGGAGGGATAATATCCATTTTTTCGGCTTCCCGGGGAAGGTGGAGCAGAATGACTTGGGACGCTTCCTATGTGATCTCTTCCCATGCCTTTTGGGGTTGTCATTCACCCCCCCTTGAGATCCAGCAGGCCCACCACATTCGAACCTGCAGGCCACTAAATGCTGACAAGCCGTGCCCACTCATAGCATGTTTCCTATGACACTCACATACCAAGCAATTTCTGATCGAGGCCCACAAACACGGCTCTTATGACTACAAAGGGCATGAAATCTGCATGGAAGGAGATTTCCCCAGGGCGACCAACGGTAAACAACGTGCTTTCCTGGACCTGCGCCAGGACATGCACAAATGGCAGATCAAATATAGTCTGCTTGAGCCGGCTCGCATGTGGATCACCATTGATGGCAAAACCAGAGACTTCCTGGATCCAGAAGACCTCAGAGGTTTCCTAGACTCCCTGTAGAACTCTACCATGGAAATGGCCCCCGGGGTTCCCGGTGGGGATGTCCCTGCGTCCAATCCCTCTGGATAGTCTCAATGACTGAGTAGGCCATGGGAGAGGAGCCGACACTTATACTCCCACAGCGGGAAGGACAGAACTATGAGAGCAGTGATGGAGCTCACCCAGAAAGCAAGCAGAGGCAAATCCCGCTCCCCACTGAAAACATCCATAGCCTTTGGAACTCGTACATAGCTCTGAACCTCATGACTACCCGAGGATACCCTTCTGCCATGCAAATGTGAGTGGCTATCCTAATGTGCAAATCCCTCCCCTGCACCGTTTTGAAGACATGGACAGATCCAGAGGAGAGATATGTCTTTGCTCGCCTCAAGATCCATGACAAGATTATGTGTGTGGGCTCGATCTATGCCCCGTAGGGTCCACGGCGAATTTCTTCCTCCACCTCAACTGTACCCTCACAGAGCTGGGTTCTGCACCAGTCCTCCTGAGTGGTGATTTTAACATAGCTGTGGACGCTGTACTCAACCGAACCGGCCTAATAGATAGGGTGGCCAATGCACACAGAGCCCCTGTGCATGACATCTGGGAGGACCATGGTCTTATTGACGTCTGGCATCTTTTTCATCCAACCGATAAGCCCTACACATACCTGTCACCAGTGAATGGCACTCAGATCAGGCTGGACTTCTTTCTTGTCTTCACTCCCATACCCCGATGGTGTTGGATGCCTATGTCCTAGAAGGCTCCCTCTCTGATCACCTAGGGAAGGTTGATTTACCTCTCGTACCTTCCTTTTTTGGAGAGTGATAAATATCCAAACACTTTCTCAGATCCTGGACAATGGCACACTCAAGTCCTTTGCAGCCTTCAGGCAGGAATTCTACCTTCCCCCGCATTAGCAATAATGATACCTTCAACTCCGCCACTGTCTCCACAGCAATCTAGGGGCACCGCTGAGGCATGTGGCGTCCTCCCCTATAGTCACCTATTTGCAAGTACGAAGACGCTTCCGTTGAGTAATGTCAAGCCTGTACAACCTTATGATACAGCATAAATATTCTCTACCCCAATCACAATGCCTGAAAGCGTTTTGGTAGATGAAACTTCACGTAGAGGATAATAAGGAGGACTGGATTGAGTTCCTGTGCCACAGGGTGCAGGATGAAATTCAGCCTCTTCAAAATGGTGCAGGATTAGTACTGGACACCCTCCAAACTGGAGCAGGCTGGCCTCCTACACCACTTTCACTGTTGGCAGTGCGATCCACAGGGCAGCAATATGCCTCATATTCTGTACGACTGCCCTGCCATCCAAGGGCTGTAGACAGTGGTGACGGCCATGCTAAGCTGAACATTGCTTCTTCCTGCATGACTTCTCAGATGCTTCCCCAATGAGACACCACCAAGGCCATTTTTTAGCCACAGCATTGACCTTGGTGAAGTTGTATATCCTGCAACACTGGCGCTCCCAACATTTACCTACCAATATGGAATGGCTAACAGCAATGTTTCAAACAGCGTCCTATGAGAAGATCATCTACATGCTTGCCAACAAGACAGACATTTACCAGCAAGTTTGGGCCCCATCTCTGACTGCTGATTCCTGACGGGATGGAGACTAGCCAAGGGCACCTTGACTCTGGAATTATGGATGTCACCACTTGCCCCCTCTCCCCACCACGGGTGGTCCCTACCCTCCCCTGAGGATCGGTGGAGCTCCCCGCATACGCATGCAGGTTCTCCCAGCATTGCACACCTTCTCCCTGGCTGCCCCCCCATTCCAATGTTCCTAGCCGTTGCCTTGCCTTTCCTTTAATTCTGGGTTCATGGTAGCAGAAATTCCAAGGTATTCTCTGGTAGCCCGCCTCTGGTATTTGTTCCTACTGTTGAATAACTTATCCCATGGCATTCCTCAGTAGAGCCAGTACTTTGTATTGCATGTTTGTTTTTTTAGCTTAAAATAAAGATTATTAAAAAAAAGGAATTCAGTCCTGGGGAACTGGCTCCCCGCAGCCTATTAAGAGTGAAGGAGGGGGGCTGTGCGTCTCCCTCCCCTTAATATATATGTTTGGTCCCCAGGGGATGGTGTCCCTCCTGGCTCGGAGTTGTGGCCACATGCCCCCTCCCCTTTACAAATATCATTTGACCCCAAAGAATGGGTCTGCAGGGCCCAAAGTCGTTCAGGGAGGGGAACCACACACAACCCTCCCCTTTAAAGAAGAATGCCCTGAGAGATGGGGTCCTCGACCAGTCTGAGTAAAAGAGAAGGGTGTATTAATTTTTTACATCAATATGGGGTGTCAATGACATTCTTACAGGAGATGCATACTTGGTACAACTGTGTGGCATCTTTGAAGCACAGGTGGAGGGGGCCACCTCTTTGCTATTTCCTATTCCAGCTACTCAGGAGGTGTACTTATTTGGGTGGTCCCCGGAGCCCCCTTTATTTGCCAGAAAGCCACGATTGATCCAAAGGGGAGGTATGTGATTGTTTGGGAGCGTTGGATGCTAGGGATGTTTTTTTGGTGAATGTCTATGCACCCAACATGGATGATGAGAGCTTTTTTGGAACTGTGATGAGTTCAATGGCTGAACACATGGGTACGGAGATCATATTTCTGGGGGACCTTAATTGTATGCTCGATGGGGAGTTGGATCACCTCCTCCTTCGATCGGATACTAATCCCATTATGACTGGTGCCCTTAAAGAAGCGATGGTTGGTGCTGGCCTTCAGGAAGTGTGTAGAGTGAGGAATCCATATGCTAAAGTGTACTCCTGTCATGTGCCTGCTACTGGGACTTATAGTCACTAAGACTATTGCTTGTTAACTGGTGCACTACTGCACTGTGTGGAGGCCATGACATACCTGGCACGTTATATTTCTGACCACTCCCATTTGCTGGAGAAGTTCCGATTGTCCAGAGAGCCCCCATGTATACCCCTATGGCAAATGCGGGTAGAGGCCCTCAATGTTCCGGTGTTCAATAAGGGTGTGCAAGAGATAGTTGATCATTCTTTTACAGAAAACTGGGGCAGTGCATCAACAAGAGGAGTTGAATGGGACGCTATGAAAGTGGTATTGCGTGGTGAATGCTTAAAAGTAACCTCCGGGGTGAAACAACAACTATCTAGTTCTTTAGATTCTCTGGAACAAAGACTGGGTGCCTTGGAGACTTACACGACAGAGCGGCCACAGGCGCTGGTTGAGTGGTGTAAGTGAGAGTTACTTGAGACTTGGGACTGTCTTGAAAAAGTCATCCACATGGAGGGAAACAAGACTATTAGGTTGCTTGCCATTCTCCTCCGTAGCAAAACACAGGTTCCAACATTAACAGGGATTCGTGACAAGTCGGGGGACAGGGTTTGCACACAGCGGGGCATAACTAGGGTGTTTGCATCTAGAGACATTTTATGCCAGCCCGCCACCTAGCTCGGCGCAGATGAGACTCCATTACTTGGAGGGCTTGGAGTTGCCATCTCTGCCCCAGGAAGAGAGAGACAGTCTGGAGGCCCCCTTGCCAAAGAAAGAGATAGTAGCAGCTATACTGGTGTTCAGGACAGCTAGGGCCCCTGATGGCAATGGCTTACCATGAGAAATCAGCATAGGAGGGTGATGGCTGAAAGGCTCTTAGCAGTCTACACTGAAGCATTCGTGAAAGGAATACTCCTGGTCTCCATGAGGGAAGCCATTGTGGTTATGCTGCCCAAGCCAGCTAGGGATGCGGCAGTGGTCACTTCGTATTGCCCCCTCTTCATGCTTAATGTCAATATAAAGATCCTGAGCAAGGTCCTGGTGACACAAATCTTGCCCTCCATGCCTGGATTAATCTACGAGGATCAATGTGGTTTTATCCCGCTGAGAAATACCATCTGTACTCTGAGGAGATTTGCATTGGTCTGGCACGCCCTGACACCTGAGGAGGACCTGTACGTGCTGGCCCTCCTAGATATCAAACAAGCCTTTGATTCTTTATCATGGAACTATTTGTGGGATGTCTTAAGCAGAGCAGGAGTTGGTGACAACTTTCTGTGATGGGTTCAATTGCTTTACACACAGCCAATGACATGGGTGCAGGTGGGGGGACAGTGTCTCACCAGATCTCACTACATTGCAGTACTCAACAGGGGTGCCCGTTGTCCCACCTGCTATTCGCATTAGCGATTGAGCCATTGGCATGTAGACTGTGCGATGCCTTATTGGGATGGAGAGTGCAGACTGGGGAGAGCATATATGTGATCTCCCTATATGCTGACAACACCCTGATTTATTTGAGACAACCTGAATATTCAGTTCCTATCTTGTTAGTTCAGCGAATTTTCAGGTATCACATTTAACTGTACCAAATCTAGGCTGTTTTTCTATGGGAGGGTTAGCTGGTAGGGCTCTGGTGACCCTTCCCCATACCGACATGCCCAGGGTAACTGAAACTATTAGGTACTTGGGCATTAGATTGGCCCATGGTGCATCAAGTTTTGTGGACTCATAATGGTGAGAGTATTGGAAAAGCTAAAACCATCCCTAAGATTTTGGAGCACTTTGCATTTATCTTTAATGGGAACCTTATACGAGATCTCCAGGAAGGTGTTCATAGAACTGGATAAATTAATCGTTGAGTTAATATGGGCATCGGGTAGGAAGCGAGTGGGCCTCTCTACACTTAAATGTACTTGGGGTTAGGAGAGGCTTGGAAATGCCCTCTTTGGAACTCTACTATTTTGCTGCACAGCTGCAACATGCAGTTAATTGGTTTGATGAGAATTAGAACTCAGAAACCCGATTGCTTAGGAGCACCTGTGGAGACCTTTCGTTACCCAAGCTTTTAATGATGGGCACCAGAGTCCCTCCTGTAGCGTAGGTATGTGCGACCTGGGAATCAGTGGAAAAAAGGGGTACTGCGTCAAGCGCCGTTCTCATTTGATATGCATATTTGGGCACTCCAACTCTTTTCCCAGATTTCCAGACCGATGTCTGTGGTTAGGTGGAGTGAGGGGGGATGTGAGATCCTGCTAGACTTGTACCCTGATGACTGGTTTGTTACATTAGCGGACACTATATCCTCATTTGGCCTAGGTACGGGGCAGTTTCTTCAATATGCTAAAATTTTAGCGACAAGCCATGTGATTTAGCTGTCCTTTCTGGAGGCACACCCGGAATCCCAGATCCTGGGGGCCTTGCTGAACTTGGGAGGTGGACATAGACTGGTATCTCATCTTTACAGGGCACTGAGGGAAGACATGCCAGCTGCTGAGCTCCCAGTGCAAAATATATGGCAGAACTTACTGGATACTCCATTATCGCCAAAAGACTGTGTCATTGTACATGAGGGGGTCAGGATGGTGTCATCTAACGCCCACTTTAAATTGATTCAATTTAATGTAAGACAGCAGGTGTACTTATCTTCCATAACCCTGCACACCAAATACCCGACGGGATCCTCTTCCTGCCCAGGTGCAATCATGTGGACGCAGACTTCATTCATATGATATGGGGCTGCCCTGAAATAATCGGATATTGGGACGAGATCCTGGCCTCCCTGGCCAGGGTCACTGGCTGGACCATTGCCCTATATCCTATAACCAAACGAAGGTTAGCTATATGCTGGTTGTCCCTGAGGGTCCCTACATTTGCTGAGGGGAAAAAACACATGGCTGAATGAGCAACTGCAGAAGAAATCCCACAGGGATGATAAACTTACAGATGATTTGGGGGCATGTGCAGCAATGCTCACTCAGCAGCGCTCACTGTGCTGTTGGACCCCCCCCCCCGGATGCTTGTCATCCATGAGCTTAGCTGGGCTTGAAGGTTGGCCCATATGTGGAGAGGGAGAGGGATAAGGTCCCCTGATGGGGACAGGCTTGGTTTCAGAAAACTGACATGTGTAGTTGTCGTGTAGTTCTCACTCATCCGTAGGCCCTGCATGTTTGTGTACAACATAAACTTAGGGTGAGGTGCCTAAATTGATTCTTTATTTATAATAAAAAGCATCTTTGCAATGTACACACAAATTAGCATTGTTATGGATATGTAGATAGCCCTGTCGCCCCGTGGATGAAGATAGAACAACATTTGTACATTGTGCCTAAATGCCTTGTACTCGGTGTTTAAGGCATCATGATAATGTTGCGCAAACCTAGATGCATAAGGAAAGAAGTTTCAGAGAAACGAATCCAACATTGTCATGCACGCAAATAGGTGCAAAAGGTCGCAGCAGTATTGTTATTTTGCAGAAAAGAGGACAATGTAAGAAAATGTGCAGCATTCCTACATGGGCCTAACTTGCGCACATAACATAATGTTCCATTAAGCTGTAGTGTGACTGGATATGGGTTGTAGGGCTTTCGTTGGGTGGGTATCCATTTTGTTGCTGAATGTACATTGATATGTTTCTATTCTGTCATCATGCTGAATGTGATACTATGTTCTCTTGCTGATGTTAAATGCCAATAAAAACCTATACTTAACCCCTTCGCTGCTAGGCCTTTTCCCCCCCTGTGCTAAGCCTTTTTTTGGCTATTTGGGGTAGTTCGCGCTTATGCCCCTGTAACTTTTTGACCACATAAGGTATCCACGCCAAATTTGCGTCCTTTTCTTCCAACATCATGGGGATTCTAAAGGTACCCAGGGTTTGTGGATTCCCTTGGAGGGGACCCAGAAATTAGAAAAAATATAGCTAAATTTTGGGTTTTTTGGGAAAAAAGGGCTACAGTTGAAAGCGTCTGGTTTTTTCCCTACAAATGGTATTAACAAAGGGGTTGTGGGGATGAAATCACCATTTTCCCAGCTTTCAGGGACAAGCAGACGTTTGTCAGAAAATCAAACTTTTTTACACAGTTTTGGCATTTTTCTGGGACATAGCCTATTTTTGCTATTTTTTGTGCTTTCAACCTCCTTCCAGTTAATGGTAGGAATGGGTATGAAAGCAATAAAGGATCCTGGAAAGCTATACATTTGAGAACAGTAGATGAAATTCTGAATTCAGCAAGGGTTCATTTGTGTAGATCCTTCAAGGTTTCTTTATAGAAACTAACAGTTGAATATAGGAAAAATTGAAAATTAGTTGAAAAAAACAGCCATTTGTGTCAACATTTTCACCTGTAACTTCTTCTAATTATGACAGCTGTTTGAAAGCAATATACCGTTACATCCGCTGGACTTTTCTGGTTGTGGGGATATATAGGACTTGTAGGTTCACCAAAAACCCGACGAACCCAGAGCCAATAACTGGGCAGCGTATTGCAATGGTTTTTTATTATATTCCGGGTATATAGCAATTAAATTGGGAAAATATATACATGGAAAAATCAGTATGAGAGACACATGTATTTCTGAAATTGGAAAAAAATATAGAGTGTAGAAACAGTAGATATTTGCACATTTCCGAAATTGTGAGTACCCATACTAGCATGAGAATTATAGGTCATTTTTCAAAATGACTTCTTTTTTACACATTGTCTTTCATTTGGAAGGCAGAAATGCATCGAAAGTCAATAGGTAATAACAGTTGCTCTACAATTCTGTGTTACCCTAAGTCTCCTGATAAAAATGGTACCTCACTTGTGTGGGTAGGCCTAGTGCCCACGACAGGAAATGCCTCAAAACGCAACGTGGACACACTTTATTTTTACAGTGAAAATTGACCCTTTTTTTTGCAAAGTGCCCAGCTGTAGATTTTGAACCCTAGCTCTGCCGGCACCTACAGAAACCTAGCAAAACTATACATTTTTGAAAACTAGACACCCAGGGGAATCCAGGATGGGGTGACCTGACTAGCTCTTACCAGGTTCTGTTACCCAGAATCCCTTGCAAGCCTAAACATTTGTAAAAAAAAACACATTTTCCTCACATTTCTGTGGTGGAAAGTTATGGAATCTGCGTGGATCCACAAAATTCCACCCACCCCGCGTTCCCCAAAGTCTTATGAGAAATATGGTACCTCACTTGTGTGGGTAGGCCTAGTGCCCGCGACAGGAAACGGCTCAAAACGCCACATGGACACCACATTTTCACAGTGAAAACTGACCCTTTTTTTGCAAAGTGGGTAGCTGTAGATTTTGAACTCTAACTCTGCCAGCACCTAGGGAAACCTAGCAAACCTATACATTTTTTAAAACTAGACACCCAGGGGAATCCAGGATGGGGTGACTTGACTAGCTCTCACCAGGCTCTGTTACCCAGAATCCCTTGCAAACCTAAACATTTGTTTAAAAAAAACACATTTTCCTCACATTTCTGTGGTGGAAAGTTATGGAATCTGCGTGGATACACAAAATTGTACCCATCCCGCGTTCCCCAAAGTCTTCTGAAAAAAATGGTACCTCACTTGTGTGGGTAGGTCTAGTGCCCGCGACAGGAAACGGCCCTAAACACAACATGGACACACCACATTTTCACAGTGAAAACTGACACTTTTTTGCAAAGTGCCTAGGTATAGATTTTGAACCCTAGCTCTGCCGGCAGCTAAGGAAACCTAGCAAACCTTTACATTTTTTAAAACTAGACACCCAGGGGACTCCAGGATGGGGTGACTTGTCTGGCTCTCACCAGGTTCTGTTACCCAGAATCCCTTGCAAACCTACAAATTTGTCCCAAAAAACAAATTTTCTTCACATTTCTGTGTTGGAAAGTTATGGAATCTGCGTGGATCAACAAAATTCCACCCACCCCGTGTGCCCCAAAGTTTTCCGAGAAAAAAGGTACCTCACTTGTGTGGGTAGACCTAGTGCCCCCGACAGGAAACGGCCCAAAACGCAACGTGGACATACCACATTTTCAGAGTGAAAACAGACCCTTTTTTGCAAAGTGCGTAGCTGTACATTTTGAACTCTAACTCTGCCAGCACCTAGGAAAACCTAGCAAACCTATACATTTTTGAAAACTAGACACCCAGGGAAATCCAGGATGGGGTGACTTGACTAGCTCTCACCAGGCTCTGTTACCCAGAATCCCTTGCAAACCTAAACATTTGTTTAAAAAAAACACATTTTCCTCACATTTCTGTGGTGGAAGTTCTGGAATCTGCGTGGATACACAAAATTCTACCCATCCCGCATTCCCCAAAGTCTTCCGAGAAAAATGGTACCTCACTTGTGTGGGTAGGTCTAGTGCCCGCGACAGGAAACGGCCCAAAACGCAACATGGACAAACCACATTTTCACAGTGAAAACGGACCCTTTTTTTGCAAAGTGCCTAGCTGTAGATTTTGAACCCTAACTCTGCTGGCACCAAGGGAAACCTAGCAAACCTATAAATTTTTTAAAACTAGACACCCAGAGGAATCCAGGATGGGGTGACGACTAGCTCTCACTAGGTTCTGTTACCCAGAATCCCTTGCAAACCTAAACATTTGTCAAAAAAACCAAATTTTCCTCACATTTCTGTGGTGGAAAGTTATGGAATCTGCGTGGATCCACAAAATTCCACCCACTCCGCATTCCCCAAAGTCTTCCGAGAAAAATGGTACCTCACTTGTGTGGGTAGGCCTAGTGCCCGCGAGAGGAAACGGCCCAAAACGCAACGTGGACACACCACAATTTCACAGTGAAAACTGACCCTTTTTTGCAAAGTGCCTAGCTGTAGATTTTGACCCTAGCTCTGCCGGCACCTAGGGAAACCTAGCAAACCTTTACATTTTTTAAAACTAGACACCCAGGGGACTCCAGGATGGGGTGACTTGTCTGGCTCTCACCAGGTTCTGTTACCCAGAGTCCCTTGCAAACCTCAAAAATGTGTCCAAAAAAACACATTTTCTTCACATTTCTGTGTTGGAAAGTTCTGGAATCTGCGTGGATCCACAAAATTCCACCCACCCCGTGTTCCCCAAGGTCTTCCGAGAAAAATGGTACCTCACTTGTGTGGGTAGACCTAGTGCCCCCAACAGGAAACGGCCCAGAATGCAACGTGGACACACCACATTTTCACAGTGAAAACGGACTCTTTTTTTGCAAAGTGCCTAGCTGTAGATTTTGAACACTAGCTCTGCCGGCACATAGGGAAACCTAGCAAACCTATACATTTTTGAAAACTAGACACCCAGGGGAATCCAGGATGGGGTGACTTGTCTGGCTCTCACCTGGTTCTGTTACCCAGAGTCCCTTGAAAACCTCAAAATTTGTTACAAAAATCACATTTTCCTCACATTTCTGTAGTGGAAAGTTCTGGAATCTGTGTGGATCCACAAAATTCCACCCACCCAGCATTCCTCAAAGCCTTCTGAGAAAAAAGGTACCTCACTTGTGTGGGTGGGTCAAGTATCCGCGACAGGCAAGGGCCCAAAACCAATTGAGGCGACATCAAAATTACCTATCACAAAACAACCTGGTTTTGCAAGGGGAGTCCCATGAGTTTTTGGCCCCAGGGTCAGTGGCCATCTAGGGAAACCTACCAAACCGACACATTTCTGAAAACTAGACACCTGGGGAGTCCAGCAAGGTATGGCTTGTGTGGGTCCCCCAACATTTCCCTACCCAGATTTCCCTGCAAACCTCAAATTTAGCTGAAAAAAATCACTTTTTTCTTACATTTCTGTGTGGGAAAGTTCTGGAATCTGCGTGGATCCACAAATTTCCTACCACCCAGCGTTCCCCCAAGTCTTCTGATAAAAATGGTACCTCACTCGCGTGGGTGGGTCAAGTATCCGCGACAGGCAAGGGCCCAAAACCTATTGAGGCGACATCAAAATTACCTATCACAAAACAACCTGTTTTTGCAAGTGGGGTCCCATGAGTTTTTGGCCCCGGGCTCAGCGGCCATCTAGGGAAACCTACCAAGTCCACACATTTCTGAAAACTAGACACCCGGGGGAGTCCAGCGAGGTATGGCTTGCGTGGGTCCCCCAACATTTCCCTACCCATAATCCCCTGCAAACCTCAAATTTTGTTGGTAAAATCAATTTTTTCTCACATTTCTGTGTGAGAAAGTTGTAGGATCACCGGGCTGACACAAATTTCCTACTACCCAGCGTTCCTCCAGGTCTCCCGATAAAAATGGTATCTCACCTGTGTGGGTAGGCATAGTGGCTGCAACAGGAAATGGCCCAAATGTACTGTGGAGACTTCAAAATAACCTATAACAAAACTACCTGGTTTTTTGGGGGGGCACCTGTTTTTTTGGCCCCGGGCTCGCCGCCATCTAGGGAAACCTACCAAACCCACACATTTCTGAAAACTAGACACCCGGGGGAGTCCAACGAGGTATGGCGTACGTGGATCCCCCAACGTGTCCCTACCCAGAATCCCTTGCAAACCTCAAATTCAGCTGAAAAAAACACATTTTCCACATATTTTTGCGTGGAAAAACTGTGCCGTCACAAATGTCCTACCCCACAGCATTCTGCTTGATGTCCCGAGTAAAATTATACCTCACTTGTGTGGGTGTCCAATGCAGAATTGGCTAAAAACGCATTTCTTTAAAAATGTAGCGCTTAGAATTGTCGGTGCTATACCCTAAAACCCTATGTTTTGGGCTCTTCCCGGTCACAGGCCCATGACCTACCCACACAAGTGAGGTATCATTTTACTCGGGAGACTCAGAGGAACGCTGTGGGGTAGGATATTTGTGCCGGCACGGTGATTCCACCCAGAAATATGTGGAAAATGTGTTTTTTTCAGCTAAATTTGAGGTTTGCAGGGCATTCTGGGTAGGGAAACACTGGGGGATCCACGCAAGCCATACCTCGCTGGACTCCCCCGGGTGTCTAGTTTTCAGAAATGTGTGGGTTTGATAGTTTCCCAAGATAACCGCCGAGCCGGGGGCCAAAACCCAGGTGTCCCACCTTGCAAAACCAGGTTGTTTTGTGATAGGTCATTTTGATATCTTCTCAATATGTTTTGGGCCCTTGCCTGTCGGGGGTACTTGACCCACCCACACGAGTGAGGTATCACTTTTATCGGGAGATCTGGGGGAACGCTGGGTGGTAGGAAATTTGTGGAACCACGTAGATTCCAGAACTTTCCCAGACACAAATTTGAGAAAAAAGTGATTTTTTCAGCTAAATTTGAGGTTTGCAGGGGATTCTGGGTAGGAAAACATTGGGGGACCCACGCAAGCCATACCTCGCTGGACTCCCCCGGGTGTCTAGTTTTCAGAAATGTGTGGGTTTGGTAGTTTCCCAAGATGGCCGCCGAGCCGGGGCCAAAAACCCAGGTGACCCCCCTTGCAAAACCAGGTTGTTTTGTGATAGTTCATTTTGATGTCTCCTCAATACGTTTTGGGCCCTTGCCTGTCGCGGGTACTTGACCCACCCATGCGAGTGAGGTATCATTTTTATCGGGAGACCTGGGGAACGCTGGGTGGTAGGAAATTTGTGGATCCACGTAGATTCCAGAACTTTCCCAGACAGAAATTTGAGAAAAAGTGATTTTTCAGCTAAATTTGAGGTTTGCAGGGGATTCTGGGTAGGAAGCGTTGGGGAACCCACGCAAGCCATACCTCGCTGGACTCCCCGGGTGTCTAGTTTTCAGAAATATGTGGGTTTGGTAGTTTCCCTAGATAGCCGCCGAGCCCGGGCCAAAACCCAGGTGACCCCTTGCAAAACCAGGTTGTTTGTGTTAGGTCATTTTGATGTCTCCTCAATACGTTTTGGGCCCTTGCCTGTCGCAGGTACTTGACCCACCCACGCGAGTGAGGTATCATTTTTATCGGGAGACCTGGGGAATGCTGGGTGGTAGGAAATTTGTGGATCCACGTAGATTCCAGAACTTTCCCAGACAGAAATTTGAGAAAAAAGTGATTTTTTCAGCTAAATTTGAGGTTTGCAGGGGATTCTGGGTAGGAAAATGTTAGGGGACCCACGCAAGCTATACCTCGCTGGACTCCCCCGGGTGTCTAGTTTTCAGAAATGTGTGGGTTTGGTAGGTTTCCTTAGATGGCCGTCAAGCCTGGGACCAAAAACTCATGTGAGCCCCCTTCCCCCTTGCAAAACCAGGTAATTTTCGGATACATAGGTGGCATCTGCGTTTTTGGTCCCGGGGTCCGCAGCCATCTCGGGAAACCTACCAAACCCACACATTTATGAAAACTAGACACCCCGGGGAGTCCAGCAAGGTATGGCTTGCGTGGATCCCCCAACGTTTTCCTACCCAGAATCCCCTGCAAACCTCAAATTTAGCTGAAAAAAATCACTTTTTTCTCAAATTTCTGTCTGGGAAAGTTCTGGAATCTACGTGGATCCACAAATTTCCTACCACCCAGCGTTCCCCCAGGTCTCCCGATAAAAATGATACCTCACTCGCGTGGGTGGGTCAAGTACCCGTGACAGGCAAGGGCCCAAAACGTATTGAGGAGACATCAAAATGACCTATCACAAAACAACCTGGTTTTGCAAGGGGGGTCACCTGGGTTTTTGGCCCCGGGCTCAGCAGCCATCTTGGGAAACTACCAAACCCACACATTTCTGAAAACTAGACACCCCGGGGAGTCCAGCGAGGTATGGCTTGCATGGGTCCCCCAACGTTTTCCTACCCAGAATCCCCTGCAAACCTCAAATTTAGCTGAAAAAATCACTTTTTTCTCAAATTTCTGTCTGGGAAAGTTCTGGAATCTACGTGGATCCACAAATTTCCTACCACCCAGCATTCCCCCCGTCTCCCGATAAAATGATACCTCACTTGCGTGGGTGGGTCAAGTACCCACGACAGGCAAGGGCCCAAAACGTATTGAGGAGACATCAGAATGACCTATCACAAAACAACCTGGTTTTGCAAGGGGGGTCACTTGGGTTTTTGGCCCCCGGCTTGGCGGCTATCTTGGGATACTACCAAACCCACACATTTCTGAAAACTAGACACCCGGGTGAGTCCAGCGAGGTATGGCTTGCGTGGATCCCCCAACGTTTCCCTACCCAGAATCCCCTGGGGGGGCAGAAAGACTGGAATTTCTCTGGGAGGGGGTGGATGTATTGTCATGCCCATTTTGGGCAGCCCCCACCCCTATACGAACAAAAAAAAAAATATCCCTGGTTTCTAGTGGGGTTTCTGCCCCCATATGTCCCCCAGGGGGGCAGAAAGACTGGAATTTTTGTGGGTGGGGGCATTGGCATGCCCATTTTGGGCAGCGCCCACCCCTGATTCAAATTGGCAAAATAAAAACCCTGGCATCTAGTGAGCTTTTTGCCCTCTGGGGGGCAGATTGGGGGCTGCTGCCCCCATTTGCCCCCCGGGGGGGGCAGAAAGGCTGTAGTTTTGGTGGGGGTGGGGGCATTGGCATGCCCGTTTTGGGCAGCCCCCACCCTAATTAAAATTGCTCCAAAAAATCCCTGGTTTCTCTTGGGCTTTCTGCCCCCCCAGGGGGGCATATTGGGGGCTACTTCCCCATATGCTCCCCAGGGGGTGCAGAAAGACTGTAATTATTGCGGAGGGTGGGGGCATTGGAATGCCCGTTTTGGGCAGCCCCCACCCTAAAAACAATTGCGCAAAAGAAAATCCCTGGCGTTTAGTGGGCTTTCTGCCCCCCCGGGGGGGGCAGAAAGGCTGTTATTGTGGCAGGGGGTGGGGGCATTGGAATGCCCGTTTTGGGCAGCCCCCACTGTAAAAACAATTGCGCAAAAAAAATCCCTGGCGTTTAGTGGGCTTTCTGCCCCCCTGGGGGGCAGAAAGACTGATTTTTGCCAATTTTTTTATGGGGGGAGTCGAAGGCCCTTGCCCAAGGGGCCGCTCCCCCCTCCCTGGTGTCTAGTGGGTGGATCCCTGCTTGGGGCTCGCCCTCCTGGGGCAATCCCCAAGCAGGGATCCACTGGAGAAGGGTACCATTGGAAAGGGAGATTCTCCCCTTTCCAATGATACCTCTCCCGTCTTTCTACGTGCTCAGGGGGCTGAAATAGCCCCTGAGCACGTAAAGTGAAACTGAAATGAGCCTAAAGGCTCATTTCAGTTTCGATTTCGGTGAAATGATGTCAGCGCGACGTGCGCGCTGATCATCATTTCACAGAAACGGGGGGCCTCGGGAGCTGGGGAAGCTCTTCCCCAGCTCCCGAGGCTACAGGGGAGAAAAAGAAATCCCTCTGGTGCCTGCACCAGAGGGATTTCCGGTGTCATGTACCAGGACGGCCGGGAGCCGTCCTGCGCACACGAGCACCATGGTGCAGGACGGCTCCCGACCGTCCTGCGCACCGAAGGGGTTAAAAAAAACATTGAGGACTGCGGGGGAGCCCCAGGGCCCCCCTGACACCAGCCAGCTCACCGTATGCTGCGGGAGCCGGCATTGCTCCCATGCTCAAGGAGCAGTAATCTTGATTTGTTTCCTTACCCACATCAATGCAGGAAGGGGAACAGATCAAAAGTTGCTCACAGCCAGAGGGAGCATTTTTAAAGCTCCTGCCAGCTGGGAGCAGACTTTGTGCTTGCTCCCATGTTGCAGGAGTTTTAAAAAATGCTCCCACCAGACGGGGACAAACAGAAGTTTCCCTGCCGGGTCTGGCAGGAACACTGCTGTGCCCCAGGGTGGGCTCCCTGGGACACAGCAAGTGATCCGGCCTAGGGATGAAGTTCCCAGGGCCATTAATTGCTCAGAGAGGGGGGCCACGCAGCCCCTGCCTTTTTGCTAAAAGCAGCGGGCCTGGGAATGTGGACTCCAGGGCCTTTTAAAGGCTTGGGTAGGGAGGCCTGTGTGCCCCCTCTTGTATTTTGTAAGTTTCAGCCCTGGGGGTGGGCTCCCAGGGGCCTATAATGGCTCTGGGAGGGGGGCCCTCTATTTAATTAAATAAATTGGCCTCAGTGGTGGGCTTTCAAGGGGCCTTTGAAGGCTTGGGGAGGAGAGCCGTGCAGCCCCCTCCCATTTTTGGCACATTTCAGCCCTGGAGGTGGGCTCCCTGGTGCCTATAATAGCTCGGGGAGGGTGGCCGCATGCCTCTCTCTCCTTAATTTACCAATGCAGCCCAGAGATGCCATTTTGGATTTTTTAGGGGTTCTTTTATGATCTCGCAGGAACTAAGTCCCCAGTGATGTAATTTGAGATGTCTTCAGTGATGTCACTGCCCATGTCATGAGTGATGTAATATGTAAGTCATAAGCAGTGCATTGCGGGGGTGCGAGTTAAACTGCTGAATTTCTCTGGTTTTGTACGAGTGAACTGTCAGCCTAACTATAACGTCCCTGTAACCTTTGTTTTTTTCAGTGAATTTCAAAGGTTTTTTAGATGCTAATTCCTAACTATACCGTCCCCAAAGCCTTTGTTTTTTTCAGTGAATTTCTAAGGTTTTTTAAATTCTATTTCCTAACTATAACCTCCCTCTAACATTTGTTTTTTTCAGTGAATTTCTGAGGTTTTTTAAACGCTAATTCCTAACTATAACGTCTATGTAACCTTTGGTTTTTTCAGTGAACTTCGAAGGTATTTTTAATTTTATTTCCTAACTGTAACCTGTAATCTTTGAGAGTGGGTGTGTGATTGGCTGTATAGGTCGGTGACTGGGTGTGTGAGTGGCTGTACGGGTCTGTAAGTGTATAATGTCTAGGTAATTATGTAAGAGCACGAGTAGTGACTGGATGATTGTATGAGTGCATAGGTAGTGCCTGTGTGATTCAATGAGTGCAATTGCCAAGGATACACTGTGAATACTGGGGGGCCGATTCCGATCTCGGTCGGAGGCGCACCCAATACTATTCGGTCGGGAAAAAAGCCATGCGAAAGCCAGTTTCCCGACCGATCCGTACAGCACACCGAACGAGCAAGTACGATGCGCACAACAGCAAAAATTCCGGCCGAGCCGTACTCACCCAAACCAGGTCCTGTTCTCCGACCGAGGCGAATCCGGAAACGCCGAATCGAGTCGCACGGAAGGGAAAATGCAGCCCCGTCCGGCCGGACAAGTACGATGCGCTTTCCGTACGCGCCGAACCCGTCGCTACGCACGGCACGTCAAAGCATCCGGGAGAGGCGCACATAAGCTCCGAATCGCGCCACAACACGATCCACGGCTACGAGACGAACACAGCACAGACGAGGACGACGCGAGCGACGAGGACGAAGCGAAACGACGAGGACGAAGCCAAGCGACGAGGACGACGCGAAGCAACGAGAAGGACGAACGACACGAACCAACCATGAATCCCTTCGTCCCGATCATACCAATATTCTACATCTACTACCGGAACAGGCACGGACGCGTACGGCGCAGAAGGTAAGTCAGACACCAACCACAAAACACATACAACACGTACACGACACATCACACACATACACTGGGAATCTGAATATACTTGCAACAGCAGCACCATAGGGGCGGGATGCCCATCACCAATGCCACATATGCACACAGGGGCCTGAATGCGCGCCACCACCCCAACCCAGGGGGCTGGATGCCTACCACTACTACCACCCTTAGCCAGGGGGCAGGATGCCTACCACTACTACCACCCTTAGCCAGGGGGCAGGATGCCCACCACTACTACCACCCTCACCCAGGGGGGCAGGATGCCTACCACTACTACCACCCTTAGCCAGGGAAGCAGGATGCCTACCACTACTACCACCCTTAGCCAGGGGGCAGGATGCCCACCACTACTACCACCCTCACCCAGGGGGGCAGGATGCCTACCACTACTACCACCCTTAGCCAGGAAGCAGGATGCCTACCACTACTACCACCCTTAGCCAGGGGGCAGGATGCCTACCACTACTACCACCCTTAGCCAGGGAAGCAGGATGCCTACCACTACTACCACCCTTAGCCAGGGGGCAGGATGCCCACCACTACTACCACCCTCACCCAGGGGGGCAGGATGCCCACCACTACTACCACCCTTAGCCAGGGGGCTGGATGCCTACCACTACTACCACCCTTAGCCAGGGGGCAGGATGCCCACCACTACTACCACCCTCACCCAGGGGGGCAGGATGCCCACCACTACTACCACCCTCACCCAGGGGGGCAGGATGCCCACCACTACTACCACCCTTAGCCAGGGGGCAGGATGCCCACCACTACTACCACCCTCACCCAGGGGGCAGGATGCCCACCACTACTACCACCCTTAGCCAGGGGGCAGGATGCCCACCACTACTACCACCCTCACCCAGGGGGGCAGGATGCCCACCACTACTACCACCCTTAGCCAGGGGCTGGATGCCTACCACTACTACCACCCTTAGCCAGGGGGCAGGATGCCCACCACTACTACCACCCTCACCCAGGGGGCAGGATTCCCACCACTACTACCACCCTCACCCAGGGGGGCAGGATGCCCACCACTACTACCACCCTTAGCCAGGGGGCAGGATGCCCACCACTACTACCACCCTCACCCAGGGGGGCAGGATGCCCACCACTACTACCACCCTTAGCCAGGGGGCAGGATGCCCACCACTACTACCACCCTCACCCAGGGGGCAGGATGCCCACCACTACTACCACCCTTAACCAGGGGGCAGGATGCCCACCACTACTACCACCCTTAGCCAGGGGGCTGGATGCCTACCACTACTACCACCCCCACTCATAGGATGGACAATGCATGACACAACAAGCACACCACAACCTAGGGAATGCAAGATTAAGACATCCCCCACCACCATGACAAGCGTGTGAGCAGGCTGTGTCAAATGCCTACAACACCGAACATGACATTGAACATACAATGTGACCCCCTAGCACATGTGCCACACATATATGTGTGTGGCACCCACAATGCAAGCAGCCCATGACCATTGTGGCAATGGGGCCTAAACCCCCATCATCACAGTGACCAAAAGGCAAGTGTGGGGTCCATAGCTGAAGCACATTTTGACCATTGTGGCAATGGGGTCTAAACCCCATCATCACAGTGACCAAAAGGCAAGTGTGGGGTCCATAGCTGAAGCACATTTTGACCATTGTGGCAATGGGGTCCAAACCCCCATCATCACAGTGACCAAAAGGCAAGTGTGGGGTCCATAGCTGAAGCACATT
Organism: Calotriton arnoldi; assembly: GCA_963921515.1. Taxonomy (NCBI): domain Eukaryota; kingdom Metazoa; phylum Chordata; class Amphibia; order Caudata; family Salamandridae; genus Calotriton; species Calotriton arnoldi. The sequence continues at coordinate 153,375 of CAWUFW010002652.1, forward strand.
TTGACCATTGTGGCAATGGGGTCCAAACCCCATCATCACAGTGACCAAAAGGTAAGTGTGGGGTCCATAGCTGAAGCACATTTTGACCATTGTGGCAATGGGGTCCAAACCCCCATCATCACAGTGACCAAAAGGCAAGTGTGGGGTCCATAGCTGAAGCACATTTTGACCATTGTGGCAATGGGGTCCAAACCCCCATCATCACAGTGACCAAAAGGTAAGTGTGGGGTCCATAGCTGAAGCACATTTTGACCATTGTGGCAATGGGGTCTAAACCCCCATCATCACAGTGACCAAAGGTAAGTGTGGGGTCCATAGCTGAAGCACATTTTGACCATTGTGGCAATGGGGTCTACACCCTCATCATCACAGTGACCAAAAGGTAATTGTTGACAAAGAAAGAGCTGCAACTGCCAAACTGCATGGATCATTCCTGGTCACAGAACCAAAAACTCATCTGTGGCAAAGTAGTGTATGTGTCCCATTGCAACACAAATTGGGGGAGCCAAATACTGCAGTGCAAATGAAACATTCCTTTGGCCATGTGCAGACAAACAACACCCATGGGGGCTGAGACCGTCAACAGTCATCAATGACACAATGACAGAAGTGACCATCAGAATGCAGAACCACATATTTGCACCAATGGGCACACAAATGCAGATACCCTGTGGAGACAGCAGATGTGAGGTGAACAGATACCATACCATGGCAGCAATGGGACACACAAACCATGATCACTGTGCTGACCGATGACCTAGGAGTCCCAGGGACAGCAGCGGAAACACACCAAACAACATACAGCCAATGGCACACCCAAGATATGCCAATGCAGTGGTGCAGATGCACAAACACAAACAGGCAGACCAACACTGTCATCATACACAGCAGGTGAGGGGTGGGGGTGCCAGTGTCCCCAGGCAACAACACAACACATGAGGAGAGCTGAATACCAATCATACAGATGTGCATACACTGCCACACTAAGGTAACTCATGGATCCAAATCCCCTATGTGGGCAAGCAGGCATTGACAGGTGAGAGGGAGCACAAAACACACATGTCACACAGGCACGTAGGAACAACAACTGACACAGCAAGTCACAGACACACCACAGCACCACCCCCAGGGCCCCCACAATGTGGTGACCCTGGGCTGAAGAAAAATACCACTGTGATGACAAAGCTAAATGTCGTTCACACTGTGAACCACAGTCAGGTGTCCTGAGCAACTAACTACCATCACACCTACACAAGCACAAATCAATCAGCATGGCCAGTAAGCCAAGGCCAACATGGAGGCAGGGGACTAGCCGGGCAACAACTCTCATCTGCACACACTCAAGACCACACCCTCGACCTCCAACAATGTGCAGCAGTGAAGTACACATGCACTGGTGACATTGCACATGCACCCATGACTATTCCAGGGTGGTGGGTGGGAACCAAGGTGTAGAAACACATCACACATGGACACTCAACAAGACTCCTGAATGTCTGACACACTGCACACTACGCTGTACATGGACATGACGGCAATACCACACCGACCAATGGGATCCCAGCCACAGTCACACACCAATGAAGAAGCCAAGGTCACCCACAAAGAACACACATAGACAACAACCAACATTGCAGCCCGGACCCTAAGGAGTGCCAGCAGTCACACACACAACGTGTCACAATCACTGAAAGATAACACAAACTGGAAATCACATGACAGGGGCAAACAACAAGTGCCAAAGGGAAACCTGACTGTGACCCATCTGCGTCAGCACACAAACTCTGCCCTGACAGCAAACACACCTATGGGTGACACCCTGATGACCAGTAATGTGCCATGCACCCACATCACAGAGAACACAGGGAGAAGACTTTGGGGAACATAGCTCAAGTCAGCAAGCATCACAAACAGGTACAACACTAGGGATCACAGCATGCGCAGATGAATGGAAGTGAACACACAGACATGCACATACAACACACACCTTGGGCGCAGGCAATGTCACACGTGTACACACTGCCATGAGGGGACTCCACTCCTGTGTGAGGAAAGCTGTGCCATATGTTGCCTCAGTAGGGCCCCATCATGTCAGCTGAGCACTTGGTCACACAATCAACAATTAGCACCAAATGAGGGCTCCCATCACATCAGCCTGGTCATGGATGTGCCAACGGAATCATCAGCACAGATCCAACACACTTGTATAGCAATGTTGCACTGACTACACGGATGAGTCCCTCCCCATTGATGCCCAAACCTGCATGTCCACTGGAGATGGCAACACGGTCAGGGAAGTAGACAAATGCAACAATGGCAGGCACAACAGATGTGCAGGGGTGGAAGCCACAGATATGAAATTGCCAATGTAAGTAGGAAACCCATTGCAAAATACTGAACACATGACACCCTCAGATGCTGCTATTGATGACATGGATACACCACATGATAGGACACATTCCCCTGGACCACATGGGTTCCTGCACAGTAACACTTCATAATCATGAGACCAGATATCACCATCACTGCAGCAAGGGCATGGTTAGCTGCACCAACAACATGTACATCTGAAGCATGAGCACTAGAGAAAAGAAAGTTGCTTTATTCAGCATATGTGTTGAGGCCAAACGAAGTCCTGAAAAAGAGCAAAGGCCAATGGCCAGTCCATTGTCAAAGTTCAAACAGGGTGACACTGGCAGATGTCACCCTACGCATGCCTGCACAATACCAGGGACAATCCACTAGGAGGGGCAACCGGGGGCAGGCCAGGCACCCGCAGGGACAGGATCAGGGCTCACCAGGGGAGTCAGGGAAGGGGTGGTGGGTGCTGGAGAGCCACTGACAACTGCAGTGGAGGTGTCTGACATGGTGTGTGCCGGCACAACTGGGGGCATGACACAGATGTCGTGGGTGCCGGCACAACTGCAGTGGACCCTGCAGATGGGGTGGACAGGTCCGCCACTGCAGTGCCCAAGTCAGACAGGGCGGTAGTGGACTCCACTGCAGTGCCTACCTCCAGGGGAGGAGAATGGGGAACAGGCAAGGTGGGTTGGACAGAGGGGGGGACACCCTCACCACATCAGTGGCACAGACAAGCGCAGCGGGGGTGTGGTGCTGGGAGAGCAAGTGGCAGGGGAGAAGGCCGGAGCATCTTGGGGATGGTATATCTGTGGGTGGGGGAACCTGGGGCAGGGTGTGGTGGGGGCACCTGTGCAGTGGGGGCCTGAGGGATGGAGGACGGAGACCTTGTGCCTGAGCTGCAGGGCGGTGGCGGGGTCTTGCTCTTAGCACTCCGGGGGACTTGCGGGTGGGGGCCTCAGTCCGTCTGCGCCTGGGGGAGGGTGTCCGGGGCGAGGGGCACTCTGCTCCGTGTGGGTGGGCTTCCTCTTCCCCCGGGATGCTGGAGCAGCTTCATCGGTGGGGAAGAGGCCGAGGTCACAGAGGAAGAGCTGCTGTGACTTTGGGGTTGCAGGTGAGGCAAGGGAGGGTGCTTTGGAGGGAGAGGGAACTGAGGACTGCGCAGTGCATGTGGATGCGTGTGTGTGTTCCAGGGCCCCATCCCCTGTGAGTCTGGCTTCAGTCCCCTGAATGTGCGTGCGTGTGCGTTTTGTCATTGGCGTGTGTGTCAGTGTGCTGGATGTGTGTGTGCTGGTGTGTGCCAGTGTGTGTGTGCCTGGGATGGGTAAGGTGCTGGGGAGTGTGGATGGAGCAGAGGCAGGAGGGGTGAGGGACCGTTTGAGGAGGGACACTGCTGCCGTCAGGGAGGAGTCCATGGACCTATTGCCCCTCTGTAGGTCAGACATGCCCGATGAGATGCCCTCCATGAACGACACCAGCTGAGTCAACAGCGCGGTGTGCGCATGGAGGACACTCAGCATGGCTGTCTGCCCTACATGGAGCTGGCGAAGGAGGTACACAGACTCCTCACTCAGGGCAGCAGGGGACACAGGGGCAGGGGTGCGGTGCCTGGCCCAAAGGAGACACGCTCCCGGACATGGGAGCCTCCACGGACCTGGGGAATGGGAGCCGATGGGAGGGCGGTGGTGGTGCTGGTGGTGGCGGGGACAGCAACACTAGCTGGGGTGTGGTGGCTGCTGACACCCGCCTCCACAAGGGAGTCATCCTCCGAGTTGCTCTGGTCCTCAGCTGAGGTGGATGCTGCTGAGGACTCCTCGGTGTGGCTCCCCTCGCCCTCCGTGCCACTGGGTCCCTCCGACCACTCCTCGGCTGCTGACCCAGTCTGGCTCTCCGGCTCCTCCTGGTCCGTGGAGCTGTCCCCTTCCGTGGCCGTGGATGTATCTGCAAACAATGGGGAAACAGACAGACATCAGTCACCTGCACATAACGCACACACCACTGTGAGCACAGCACATCCCAGAGCAAGCCCTGGCATCATTAGTTGTACATTGCTAAAAGTGCACTAATTGAACAGGAGAAGTCAATTGTCAGTCTGATGCCAAGCATGGCACTCACATCCCACATGGCCTTGCACCCATCTGTCTGGTGTCTGTTGGATTGCAACACCCCAGTGTTGACACATGCACCAAGTACACAGTAGTTGGACAGTGCAGAGGACACGGTGTGGACACATCACAGCTCTTGCCACTGAGTCAGTACAGGTTTACGGATGTAAGGGATGCCCAGAGTCAAATAGGAAATGCATGTGATGCATACCAGCGACAGACACCATGATGCACCCATGTCCTGATAGCCAGCGCCACTATGGTGTGCATGTAGCACATGTCACTCCCCTGCAGGATCACCAATCAGTAGACACATGCCATGGCGGAGGCATGACTGCAAAGTCATACATCACTGTCTCAGTGATGTATGACTTTGCAGCCAGACAACAACACTCTGCACTGTGTCACAATAGTAGGTCATGGGGAATGCAAGTCCTGGAGCTGCACAAGTGCACATGTACATCCCCCCACAACACATCCTCTTAACCCTCATCTGTCCAGGTCATACCTATTGGACATATGGGAGACCTGTGACACTACCCTCTGAACCTGAGCCCCTCACACTCTGCTGTGCATGGGGAACAGCTGCCTGAACTTCACATTTACATGCCCCAGTCTGCATGGGCAGCTGATCAGACACCTATGTGTCACACAAGTATCGTCTCCTATGGTCACATCTCCAGTGGCATGCTGAGCCCCTACCAAGAAACTCCACAGCAGTCCTGGCGACTAATCCACAGCACACTGACACAGAGGCAGACACCTGAGGGGCAAATCACTGTGCACAATGTGTCCTCTGATACACGGGAGTGGGAGTACAGAGTGTATTGTATGGCCTGGAGTAGGCATGACTGTCCAGCCCCACATGAATGAGGGATGAGCCCTGGACTGTAGGCAGCTGGCTAAGTATGTGTGACACACGTCATATACATACTCCTGGGGCCCAAACATTGTTCCCACCCGCAGCATGGGTGTGTGCCAGGTACCCCAGCCACATGTGGTGGATCAGCTCAGCAATTGGACCACAGATCAAAGTAACACGCTGAATACATGTCAGAATACAGGCATCGTGTAAGCAATGGACCCACCCATGATGCCCACCACAGAGTCAGGGAAACAGATGCTGTCTCCCACCTTGAGTCAAGCAAACTGCAAGGACACAGTCCTAAGTGACAGAATTCCCTGCATGTAAGGGCCACACCTGGGTATCAGATGAGGAGTGGGCAGTGCACAATAGAGGGACATGGCTCCTGGACAACATGACTGCTGTACTGTGGCAGTTCAACCTGGCCCGAGGAGGGCACATAGCATGTTAGACAGAGTACACAGTGCAGTCTTTGACTCACCCCCTCCTTGCTGCTCTCTGGCCTTCAGCTGCCCATCCAGGTCTGGAAAGACCACCGCCAGGATCCTGAGCATGTGGGGGTCAGGGTCCGTGTTCCGCCCCTCCTGCGAGGAGGCGACAGCTTCAGCTGGACCCGTGCAATCCTCCGGGTCCAGCCCCGAAGGTCCTGCCACCTCTTTTGGCAGTTGCGGATCCGGCGCTTGTAGACCCCCACGGACCGGACAGCCCGGACGATGTCCTTCCAGATCTCATGCTTCCGATGGGCAGAAGCCTGTCAGGATGACAAAGTGATAAGGCCATTACTACACATGCAACATATCCGTGCATGACACAGTTGCATATACATGTCGCAATCACAGGGGCACATGGTGTACCCAGGCAGTGCACGGCTGCCCATGGACAGTTTTTCAGAAGTCACTACATGGTATCATTGCATGGGGAGTAAAACCCTGTTCAGAAGCACTGTCACTGCACCATACCTGTCCAGTGCAAGTCACTACACACTATGGGGGTGACAACTACTCAGTGAGCCTGCTAGCCAGTGGTGTGCTGACTCTCAGCCTTGCTAGTCAGACAAAATGCACATTCAGAAAGGCAGTGCACAGAACACTCACCTGCTCCCCTGGTGTCCCATACAGCTTGCTGTACTGTGGAAGTAGGCTGTCCAGCAGGGCCTGGTTCTCTTCAAGGCTGAAGGCTGGGGCTCTCTCCACAGTACGTGCCATTGCAGGGTCCAGAGGGGCAGAGACAGCAGCAGTGCAGTGGCAGATGTCGTCCTGGAGCATGTAGTGCAGGCAAGTGGGCTCTCAGGGGAACATGCAGCAATATATATGTGCTGGAGAGGCAGATACTGTCCCTTGTGTCCAAAGTGATAGGTCCAAGTCGTTTGCATCTTCTGAATCTGGCCAATCCATGGAATAGCAGCACCAAAACACGCCCACAGCATCCTTCAAAATTTCAACTTCATGACATACATGATTTTGCAACATTGTTGTGGGTGACCAACTGATTTTCCAGCAACCGACTCGTTCGAATATTCGAAAACGCGTCCGTTGCCAGGCAAGCCCATTGTCAATGGGTGCGCACCGATCGGTCCATTGAGGTACAACGCGCACAGGGGTACAACGCGTACCCGCACACATTGAATGCAATGGGCCGGCCGGAGGCACCGATCGGTCCATTGCAGTACAACGCGCACAGGGGTACAACGCGTACCCGCACACATTGAAAGCAATGGGCCGGCCGGAGGCACCGATCGGTCCATTGCAGTACAACGCGCACAGGGGTACAACGCGTACCGCACACATTGAAAGCAATGGGCCGGCCGGAGGCACCGATCGGTCCATTGCAGTACAACGCTGCACAGGGGTACAACGCGTACCCGCACACATTGAAAGCAATGGGCCGGCCGGAGGCACCGATCGGTCCATTGCAGTACAACGCGCACAGGGGTACAACGCGTACCCGCACACATTGAAAGCAATGGGCCGGCCGGAGGCACCGATCGGTCCATTGCAGTACAACGCGCACAGGGGTACAACGCGTACCCGCACACATTGAAAGCAATGGGCCGGCCGGAGGCACCGATCGGTCCATTGCAGTACAACGCGCACAGGGGTACAACGCGTACCCGACACATTGAAAGCAATGGGCCGGCCGGAGGCACCGATCGGTCCATTGCAGTACAACGCGCACAGGGGTACAACGCGTACCCGCACACATTGAAAGCAATGGGCCGGCCGGAGGCACCGATCGGTCCATTGCAGTACAACGCGCACAGGGGTACAACGCGTACCCGCACACATTGAAAGCAATGGGCCGGCCGGAGGCACCGATCGGTCCATTGCAGTACAACGCGCACAGGGGTACAACGCGTACCCGCACATTGAAAGCAATGGGCCGGCCGGAGGCACCGATCGGTCCATTGCAGTACAACGCGCACAGGGGTACAACGCGTACCCGCACACATTGAAAGCAATGGGCCGGCCGGAGGCACCGATCGGTCCATTGCTGTTCAACGCATCACTGTACATGTGACTGGCATATGTCAGCATGCCTGTCTCAGATGGACATATGCCAGCCACAGATAGCTCCCAGGGAGTGAGGGGCACACCTACATCACGACAGCCTGTCCAAACCTTATCATAAGGCATGTAAGGCTGCATTTCCTATTGTGTGTATGTTGGTGTACATGTTGTCCTGTGGGTGTCACCTGTGGGCAGCCACCCCCAGGCTGTGCACGTGTTCATGGGGACAGGATCCTGGGTGTTACGTGTACGTGACCACTGTGATGTGCAACTGTTCATATCTGTGCATGTGCCATGGTCACATTTCACAGTGGTGTTTGTGTATGTCATGTCACATACCCCGTGAGTCCCATGTGGGACGGTATGTTTGAGCCAGGGTGTCCCAGTGGCACAATAGTGATGGCCCTCCACAGTCTTTGTGCATGTAGTGTTTACAATGTCTCTGATTTCATGTGCACAATGGGAGACAGTCTCCACATCCACGTTGTGTGTGCATGGACTCTGATGTTGTGCGTGTGTGTCACAGACGTCCATGGCTCTCCTGCCATGGCAAGTGTGGCCACTACCTGTGGGGGTCATGTTTGTTTTGTTGTGGTGTACACATGATACTCCAGGTGATGCCAGTGTCCATGTGGCATTACAGGGTCCCTGGGAATGTGCCTGTCGTTGAGCTGTGGTGCCTGGGGCACATCTGTCCTCACATGTCACTGGGGGGTGACTGTGACACAGCATCATGATATCCAATGGGCCAACCTGGGACAAATTGATGCCACCTGTAGGACCGTGTTGACAGATGTTGGCCATGTATGTACCATAAATGTCGTTCCGGTACTGCACACTTCATGTAGTTGTGCCTCATGATGATGTATGTTGGGATCTTGAGTGTGTTCAATGCCGCATATGTGGGGTGACTGACGATCTTGCTTACTTCTCCTCTGCACTGCAGGGCTCCTGCTGTCCATCGGCCATTCCCAGACCTGGCAACGATGGTGGAACGGGACAGCATCCGACGGTACCGCTTCACCAGGCAGCTGATTGAGGATTTGGCAGTGCAGTTGTCCCCACATTTGCAGCCTGGCCGGCCGTATCCTACAGCGCTGACCCCCAAGGTGAAGGTGATGGCAGCCCTACACTTCTTTGCCACCGGTACCTTCCAACATACTGTGGCGTCTGCTGGTGGGATGTCACAGACCATGTTCAGCCGTGTGCTCCGCGATTTCTTGGCGGCAATGTTGCTCTTCCTGAACCGGTACATATATTTCCCTAGACTGCGACGACTCACTGACGTGAAGAGTGACTTTTATGCCCTGGGGAGGATGCCGCATGTCATTGGCTCCATTGATGGGACACATGTGGCTTTGGTACCACCACAGGCCCAGGAGCAGGCCTACAGGAACCGCAAGCACTACCACTCGGTCAATGCACTGGTGGTGTGTCTTGCAGACATGACCATCACACACGTGTGTGCCCGTTTCCCTGGTTCAGCACACGATGCCTTTGTGATGAGGAGTAGTCGCATCCCCAGGTTGATGGCACAGATGCAGAACCAGCGTGCCTGGCTTGTCGGTGTGTACTGACTTTGTGCCATTGTGTGTGATCTGATCTGTAGTATTCCGCCCACTTTTCCAAGTCAGCTGATGTGCACTTGTCTGTCCGTAGGTGACTCGGGATACCCCAACATGCCGTGGTTGCTGACACCCCTCAGGAACCCTGTGACACCTGCCCAGATGCGCTACAATGAGGCACATGGTCGGACCAGGAGAGTGATTGAGCGGACCTTTGGTCTCCTGAAGAGCCGCTTCCGCTGCCTGGACAAGACCGGAGGGTCCCTCCCATATGCCCCTGCGAAAGTGTGCAAGATTATCATCGTCTGCTGCATGCTCCACAACCTGGCAGTGCGGAAGGAGTTGCCTCTCATCCAGGATGACGATGACCAACATCCGCCACCTGTGGAGGATCCTGGCCTGGACCACGATGCCAGTGACGATGATGATGATGATGGTGATGGTGATGTCCGCACACAGCTCATCACCAACTTCTTTAGCTGAATGTGAGTATCCTGAGGTGTCATGTGAATGATGTGAGTTGGCATGATATGTGGGTGGTGCTCTGGTGCTGTTGGAGTGTGTCCATGGGCTACTTGACAGGATGTGTGTTGCGATGTGTGGTGACAGGTGGGCTGTACTCCCCAACAGTGTTGACATGCTAACTTGGTTCTGGGTGGGTATCTTGTAACATGTATTGTGCATGAGTTTTGCTGTTCTGTCCTGTACTGCATTGCTTTTGACTGTGTGTCATTTCTGTCCTTCACAGGGTACTTTCAGATTCGTTTGGTCAACTGTGTCCACCGACGACGTGATTGCACATCCAGGCTGGTAGCTGTTGTGTCCCTACAGGTGATGTGCGCCACACTCATGGACTTCCTTCTGTCTACAGTTGTTGACTGTGTGCCCGCTACCAGGTGGGGTTACCTTGCATCTGTAGTGGTTACGGCATGTTGCTACTGTGTAATAAACCTGTGCTTCACTTAGTGATGTGCGTTGTCTGTGGTCACACATTTGACTGCCATTTGCTTACTGCACCTGTGGGCTACTTGACTACAACTGGGAATGGGTGTGGTGTCTGTGCATTGCACCGTCTTCCCTGGCAACATCAGTGTAGGCAATGAGTCAGATGGCCTAGGTGTGTATGTGTTGTGTAGCCCTGGTGGTGTGTCTCCCTCATATGTGTCACGTTGCCTGTACTCACATGCCTGTGTTGTCCTTGCTGTTGCAGTTCGCATACACAGTGTAATTTTGCTGTTCATCAACCCCATAACAGCACCCACGTTGGAATCACGACAGAGGCAAGTATGGTGTATTATTGTGTTTATTGTGATACATCTGTGATAATAGTGCATAGGATGGATTGTGCTGTACATGAATCTTGCAATCCCAAGTTCCTAGATGAATAGAAAGTCCAGGTAGACAGGATCCCCAGTATCGGGGCCACAGTTGTCTGACACATTGTTCCAACTTGTACTCCCCATGCAATGTGTGGGAGTAGTGTTGCCATCAACAGGGTGAACAGTCTGTGCACAAAGGCGAAAATCCAGAACAGGTTCAGGCTTCCTGGGAGTTGCGCTTGGCCATCAGCCTCTCACTTTCCCCTCCTCGGACGACCCCTCTTCTTGGGGGGGCCCTCAAGTGCAGGCTGCTGCGGTGCAGGGGACTCTCCGCCAGAGTCCTCCTCCCTCCCTGTGGCAGTTGCAGTTTGTTCGGTGCCAGATGTTGTTGGCACACAGGGAGGTGTGGACTGGTTGCTGTTCATCTGGCGGAGGCATTGTAAAATGTCCCTGTGCACCGCCGTCATCTCATGTAGTACATCCCACTTGGACTCCACGCGGGTCATGTGGGAGTCCACACGTGACATGTGGGAGTCCACACGTGACATGTGTGACTCCACGTGGGACATGTGGGAGTCCAGCGGGCATGATGGGCAGCCTGCTGCTGTTTGATGTCTCTGAGGAGCCCCACTACCTGGCTGAGCTCTCCGGTGCTGGACTGGTACGCATCAGCTATGCGTACCAGTTGTGGGTCTTCATGCACACCAGCAACGTCTGCAAGCAGCGACCTCTGTCTCCCACCCCTCCCACCACCCCTGCTGACATGTGCAGTGTGTGCAGTTGCACGCACAGATAACCCTGGTCCACCTTGGGGGTTGGTGGTGGTGGTGGTGTCCATGGCCCCAGGTTGGTCCAGGGTCACTGCGCTGGTGTTGTTCCTTATTCTGTCCATGTCGGCAGGGATGGTATTCGTGGTGACAGTCGTTGGAGGGGTGGGTGCAGGGGGTGCAGCTGGTGGACCTGCTGGTGCTGCAGCTGGTGGTCCTGCTGGTGCAGCATGTTGACTTGCACCGGATGTGCCAGGTTGTTCTTCATCGTCCGAGGAGGACAGAGGCTGTACGACGCCAGTGAGCTCGGCATCCTCTTGAGCCTGGGACTGGGACTCCTCAGCGTCTGCTGCTGTGTCCCTATCATCACCTGTTTTTGGGAGACACAAACAATGTATGTCATGTTTCTGCAGGCATCAGTTGTTGACACACCTGACAGTTGTGACTGTGCCTCGGGGTGCGGGCCTGTACATTGTATTGTCCTAAGTCGTCACAGTCAGGGGTTGATATTGGTGTGGCACATTGTCCTGCATTATTTGGGCATTTCTATGTATTCTCTGGGGTGTGAACATGGTCTGCATTGATTGTGTTTGGTTGACAGCCAGACCTCCTTCCCACCCACCCAGCCAGCCAGATATCCCACCATGGAACGTGCTTGCATTGCAGGGAGTGGAAGTTGTCTCTCAGGATGTCAGTCAGTGGTGTCCTGCTGTTTGTTGGTGCACAGTTGCCAGCAGGGCCTTGTGCTCCCCACAGCAGTAGCCAGTGTCGGCCATCTTGTGAGTCCTTCTCCACTCCCTGTGATGTGAGCATGGTTCAGGGTGGTGTTGATGGGCCAGTTGTGAGGCTGAGCAATGTCTGTGACTACGACTCCCATCATGCTATTGCCTCCACCCCCTTCCCAGCATGCCCATGCTTCCTTCCTTTGACTCTGCTTCCCTGTGGGGTGGGCTGGCTGTGCTGACAGGATGGCTGGGAGTGTTGTCCTGGCAGTTGTTTGGCTAAGAGTCCCAAGAGTGTCCCTGTGCTTCACACAACATAACCCAGGGTGGTGGTGCTTTGTGGGATCTTGTGTTAGGATGGAGGGCATTGCATTCTACCAGGTGGGTACTGTGGAGTTTGTGTTGGGGGGGTGTGAGGGGAGGTGCTGGTGACTATGGTCAGTGCTGCAAGTCCCCCTTCCCACCCACCCAGCCAGCCAGATATCCCACCATGGAACGTGCTTGCATTGCAGGGAGTGTAAGTTGTCTCTCAGGATGTCAGTCAGTGGTGTCCTGCTGTTTGTTGGTGCACAGTTGCCAGCAGGGCCTTGTGCTCCCCACAGCAGTAGCCAGTGTCGGCCATCTTGTGAGTCCTTCTCCACTCCCTGTGATGTGAGCATGGTTCAGGAGTGGTGTTGATGGGCCAGTTGTGAGGCTGAGCAATGTCTGTGACTACGACTCCCATCATGCTATTGGCTCCACCCCCTTCCCAGCATGCCCATGCTTCCTTCCTTTTGACTCTGCTTCCCTGTGGGGTGGGCTGGCTGTGCTGACAGGATGGCTGGGAGTGTTGTCCTGGCAGTTGTTTGGCTAAGAGTCCCAAGAGTGTCCCTGTGCTTCACACAACATAACCCAGGGTGGTGGTGCTTTGTGGGATCTTGTGTTAGGATGGAGGGCATTGCATTCTACCAGGTGGGTACTGTGGAGTTTGTGTTGGGGGGGTGTGAGGGGAGGTGCTGGTGACTATGGTCAGTGCTGCAAGTCCCCCTTCCCACCCACCCAGCCAGCCAGATATCCCACCATGGAACGTGCTTGCATTGCAGGGAGTGTAAGTTGTCTCTCAGGATGTCAGTCAGTGGTGTCCTGCTGTTTGTTGGTGCACAGTTGCCAGCAGGGCCTTGTGCTCCCCACAGCAGTAGCCAGTGTCGGCCATCTTGTGAGTCCTTCTCCACTCCCTGTGATGTGAGCATGGTTCAGGAGTGGTGTTGATGGGCCAGTTGTGAGGCTGAGCAATGTCTGTGACTACGACTCCCATCATGCTATTGCCTCCACCCCCTTCCCAGCATGCCCATGCTTCCTTCCTTTGACTCTGCTTCCCTGTGGGGTGGGCTGGCTGTGCTGACAGGATGGCTGGGAGTGTTGTCCTGGCAGTTGTTTGGCTAAGAGTCCCAAGAGTGTCCCTGTGCTTCACACAACATAACCCAGGGTGGTGGTGCTTTGTGGGATCTTGTGTTAGGATGGAGGGCATTGCATTCTACCAGGTGGGTACTGTGGAGTTTGTGTTGGGGGGTGTGAGGGAGGTGCTGGTGACTATGGTCAGTGCTGCAAGTCCCCCTTCCCACCCACCCAGCCAGCCAGATATCCCACCATGGAACGTGCTTGCATTGCAGGGAGTGTAAGTTGTCTCTCAGGATGTCAGTCAGTGGTGTCCTGCTGTTTGTTGGTGCACAGTTGGCAGCAGGGCCTTGTGCTCCCCACAGCAGTAGCCAGTGTCAGCCATCTTGTGAGTCCTTCTCCACTCCCTGTGATGTGAGCATGGTTCAGGGTGGTGTTGATGGGCCAGTTGTGAGGCTGAGCAATGTCTGACTACGACTCCCATCATGCTATTGCCTCCACCCCCTTCCCAGCATGCCCATGCTTCCTTCCTTTTGACTCTGCTTCCCTGTGGGGTGGGCTGGCTGTGCTGACAGGATGGCTGGGAGTGTTGTCCTGGCAGTTGTTTGGCTAAGAGTCCCAAGAGTGTCCCTGTGCTTCACACAACATAACCCAGGGTGGTGGTGCTTTGTGGGATCTTGTGTTAGGATGGAGGGCATTGCATTCTACCAGGTGGGTACTGTGGAGTTTGTGTTGGGGGGTGTGAGGGGAGGTGCTGGTGACTATGGTCAGTGCTGCAAGTCCCCCTTCCCACCCAGCCAGCCAGCCAGATATCCCACCATGGAACGTGCTTGCATTGCAGGGAGTGTAAGTTGTCTCTCAGGATGTCAGTCAGTGGTGTCCTGCTGTTTGTTGGTGCACAGTTGCCAGCAGGGCCTTGTGCTCCTCACAGCAGTAGCCAGTGTCAGCCATCTTGTGAGTCCTTCTCCACTCCCTGTGATGTGCGCATGGTTCATGGTGGTGTTGATGGGACAGTTGTGGGGGGCAATATGTGTGACTGCGACTCCCATGATGCTATTGGCTACACTGACTTGGCCAGCATACGCTGAATTCCTTCCTTTGAGTGGTCTTCACTGTGTGTTGGTGTTGTTGTGGTGGCTACATGTGTGGATGTGTGTGTTAGTTCTATTTGTGCCACTGCCTAGCTGTAGTTGTGGTTGTGTTTGTACATGTGTTGGCACGGTTGGATGTGACTTTTTGATGGCATGTGTTGTGTTTATCTGACTGACATACACATTTTGGGATGATTCTGTTCTAGTTGCTGTGTAATTGCTATGAGTGCATGGTTTGACTCTCCCCTTGACAGTGATGTGTGTGTTTTGTGGCAGTTTATTGTGTACATTTGTTGTGTACTCACCAGGCTCTGGGATGTTCTCTAGTCCATATACGCTCACTGGCGGAAGGATGGCCCGCACCTTCTCCTCCCAGGGCCTGAGGTATATTGGCTTGGCAGGAGGGCCACTGCCGGTGTGTTGGCTGTTGATGTAGTCTATCTTCAGCAGGTCCCGTACCCTCCTGCGCACGTCATACCACCTGTTCTGGATGTCGGTCTTTGTGCGCCGACATGGTGATTGGGCGTTCACCCTGTTGATGATCCTCTCCCACATCTTGGTTTTCTGCGACATGGGGGTCTGTTGGACCAATGTGCCAAACAGCTGTGGCTCTACCCTGAGGATCTCGTCTACCAGGACTTCCAATTCACAATCTAGGAACTTGGGATTCTTCTTGGGGGGCATGGTGATGGGTGGTGATGGTGGGTGATGTGTGTGTTGGTGTGCAGGTGAGGGTGTGTGGGTGTGTGTTGTGCTGGGTGTATGTGAGGTAGGTATTTGTTGGTGTGCTGCTGGTGTGTGGCTTGTGTGAGGGATGAGCTGTGGGTGTGTGGTTGCTTTCTCTTGGGTGCTGGCAGTGGAATGGCATTTGCAAAGGCTCATGGTAGTGATTTGTGTCCTTTATATAGGTGGAGTTGTGGGTGTGTCTTTGTTCTCTGTCCCCACCCCCCAGTATTTATTGGCTTGGTAATTGCTTGTTTGGGCTTTTTTGGTTGATTTTTCCTTTGTGCTGTTTGTGTATGTTGGAAACGTTCTTGTGACCGAGTCGGACCCTGCATTGGTCTCGTACGGTGTTTTCCGTTTCGTTCACGCTGTGTTTGTGCAGTTTTGTATGCTGCGTACGCGTCGGTCGCGGTGTATTGTGTTGCTTCGGCTCGGTTTTGTATGCGTGTCGGTCGTACGGCTTGTCCTCCGTCCGACTCGGTCGTGTTTTTCGCGCCTTGCATCGTACTTTGCGGGTTGGAGTTGGCGGGTACGATTCGGTCGGATTTGTTCCGGGTGCGTGTCGGTCGGTTGAATTCACGTGTTTTTCCGGCCGGATTGCTATTTTCCGAGCGGCTCGGTCGGTCGGCTTGGTTTCCTGACGTGTCGGTCGGATTTATCGCGGCTTGCATCGTACTTGGCGTGTCGGGCGCCACTGGTACGTGTCGGTCGGTAATTTTTCCGGCTCCGAGTCGGTCGGTGCTTTTCCGGCCCGAATCGGAATCGACCCCTGGGTGTTTTTGCCAAAGTGCAAAACACATATATAGACATATTTTACATAAAGTTTCAGTGTAGCTATTCAGTAAGATATGAATTTAACTTTCCCCTTTGTATTCATTTCTCGAAATATCATCATAAATGAATTTTCCTTTTTCACAGTAACACCGGAGGTCACAATGACATCAGTAGTCAGTAGTGACAAAGTGTAAAACAGATATATATAGAGCTATTTTACAGAAAGTTTGAGTCTAGCTATTTTGGTAACATAATGGTTTAACTTTATTTTAACAGTACATTTGTAAAAAAACAACAGTTTCAAAAAATAACTTTCAGCATTGGAACTCACGAATGGAACGTAACTACCAAAGAAAGAAATGTCAGATTTACACCTAAATTGGTGAAGTGTAGCATATGTGACAAGACATTATCTCACGGCACGGCAAAAACGTATTCATGTGGTACAACAAGTATGTTTGCACAGTTCAAGCACTGGGCAAAAATTGAAAACAAAGAAAATTTGTTAGGATTTAATTTTGAACATTAGGCACCCAAAACAAGTTACAATGGTGAAGTTGATAAGAGACTTCTTAGATAAAACTTAAGACTGCTGGTATTATAGTACCTCCGTTTCATTTTTATCTGTAGTAACAGAATGTAGTCCTGTAATGTTTTATAAATTAATTTCCTTCAGTTAAAAATAGCCTTTCATTTCCAACAACATGCTGTAGACAATATCCCTAATAGGCCGAATAATGTCCCAGAAACTCATAATTCATAAACATTTCAACACAGTAACACATTTTGTTATCGTAAATTACCCTAAAAACTTTGGTTCTAGAAATAGCAGATATAAGTTTGTTAGCTTTTTACATAGTCTTGATTTGAATGACATATCTATGTCATTGCACTCTGTCCATTCTGTTTGACATCTTAAATATATTGTGCAGTGTGTAGAGGTTATATTAGCTGCCTCGTGAAATATGTTTGCTATAATTGTGAAACTTCTTTTTTAAATGGAAATTTGTCCAGCTACAAAGTTTCTAATTTCAGTTTCTAATTTGCTACCATCCACTCTGCATCATTGTAGCATTACTATGACATATTTCCCATACATGTTAATAACAACGTACACCTAAGTTCTAGTCTGCAGTTTGGACAGGTCATATCTTGATTGACATTTTTGGTTACATTTTCAAAGGCCACAGCTTTACAATCTGGTAATGTCAAATAGAGGAATCATTCCGAATTAATATCAGTGCTACAGGTAAATTCACAATGTTCACCATTATTGTTCCATTTATAACTTAAACCAAATAATTCATTGATATTCACATCCTCTTCCTCTACTAGTCCTAGCATTACCATTCTTGAGCATCCTGCTAAATATTTTGAGAAAACACTACTAATACAGTACAGTACTCTATCTTTTTTACCTTTCTGCAGCTCTGTTGGTGTTAGCTTGCCTGTCTTTGGCTCCATACAGACTATTGCCTGAAATGGATGTATACTTTGTATAAGAATTGTCTCATAAATATTTAAAACCTTGAAGTGGCTCTAGAATTGGAACCAGTATTGACTTGTTAGGCACAGTTCTAGCTGGCATTTCATTATCGTCTAATTTATTGTAACAGTAGTTGCATATAACTTACTGTGTGGACAAGACAAAGCATTCCTCTACAAATAAGTACACAACAAACTTTTGCCAGTTATCATCATTTTCTTTTTCACTTTTTACATACATGTCTACAGTCTGTGTTTCAATCTTGTAGTGAGTGTGTCGACAACGTATACAAACATACTCTGGTTTTTCAGAGCACACTTTGTTAAATTTCGTAATCTCTTCTTCAAAGCTATCAACTATAAAACCTGTGTCCTGTTCTGCAACTCCTCCTGTTATTAACTCTTCATTTTCCATAGAGCCCTGTTCTGGACAAAAGAAATGAAACTGCACATCATCACAAACCTTTTCTGCCTCTGCCACAATACCATAGAAAAGTGTTATATTCATTTCTTCTAAACATAAAGCAGGAATTTTCACATAGTACAACCTCCCAACTAAACTTCGCATTGTTGAGAGGTGTACAGCTTACATCCTGAAATGATGAAAGGTGCTTTGCCACAATATCTTTGATAAACAAGGTATTGAGTGTCCCTCCAAATTTGTGTGCTTTCTAACCTTGCAAGAATCGAATCCTTGTAAAGTATTTATTTTGTGTTTTAAACTTCACCTTCGAAAGATATATAGAAATTTTCTTAGAATACCAATGGATTACTGTCAAATACCACAAACACAACTACAATACCATTTGTCTACAGGGTTGACTATGCCTTCCCTGTATCTCTCCTGCAATAACTTATTCTACATTTCTAGATACCATCACCTCTTTCGCTATAGGAGTGCCCTTCTTCATTTCCTAACATCGTCCTCTTTCATCAATAGCATGAACTAATGTGTTATCCTAGAGAAAGCTTTCTTCATTAAAGAAAGGCTCTGTAGTAGAAGTATGTATCCATTCTCCACTAAAAACTGTATAAAAGTTACTTCTATTGACTAATCTTTTCTTCTGGTTATGCCTCCTTATGTACAACACAATTTTGTCAAGAGTCTTTATTCTATTTATAATTAAAATGAAAAACTTCCTCTTCAAAGCAAAGGCCTAATCAACTACTCCCTCAACTTGTTCTTTCTGTTTCAGTGCGTATGTCCTTCTTCTATACTTCTTCATATTTCTCAGTACATTTACAACCACTCTGCTTCGAAACATTTTGGCTCTGATTTCCTTACACTGCTACATGTCTTCTGGCTAAGGTGTGTCCATCTTTGTTACATTCTTTCCTGTTCTTGTAATATAGATTTTGTCCACTCTTATTGTTTCTCATAGTTTGGTTTTTACTTACATTATTTTCAAATCTTTGCAGCTGTCCAGATAGATTTGTAAGAAATTTCCACTTACCAGTAGCTGCTTTTTTTCACCACTTTTTCTGCATTTTTCGCCTTTTGTGTGTCAGTTCTTCAGAGATACTGTAGTTGCGTCTGTTGCTTTTTCCTACAAACATTTGTAGGCATTCTAACTGTCTATAGTTATGTATATATTGTTGTGTAAAAAAACATATTTTAATTTTTACTCTAACCAATGTACGAACTACTTTACTATTGACTTACACATAATACAAAAACTGTTTTTATGTTATGTTGCAGTTTAAAATCTACAGATGAACCTCGCTATATAACTACATGCACTTACTTCAGTATACCAAACCCAAAGCAAAACACAAAACTTTATTTATTAGTTACCTTTTAACATTCCAGCACCCTTTCCTACAACACAGCTACATCATATCTTAGTTCTCACTTATACATGGTGAAAGACCAGTTTATCCCTTCAGTTTTAAATTTTAAAATGAACATCAACCAAAGTGTAGAAGTACATACAGTGTCTCAACACTGTAAATCCGAAAAACACAACATAAGACCTATGTGTGTGCCTCTCTACCACTGTGCCACTGGTGTATTTAGTATCTCAGTACTTTTCTACTTAAATGTATCACATGTTGCGAAGCTCACTAATTCTTCTGAGTACATGCAAAGAGTGTGTGACAGGTTGCATATATAATAGACATGATAGCTCTAAAAGGCTACATATTCCTCACTAAAACTTATAAATACATGTATTTATAGTTGAATACATGAATACTCCCTGGATGTTTGACTGAGTGCATAGGTAGTGCTTAGGTGATTCCCTAAGGATACATGTAATGCCTGGATGATTCCCTGAGTATGTGAGAACTCCATGGGTCCTTCCATATCTGCATAGTTACTGCCTGTGTGTTTGCACGAGTATGAGTTGGATGAGTACATGAGTAGTGCCTGAATAATTAGAAAAGTGCATCACTAATGCTTCAATAATTCAATACATGTATACATAGTGGTTTGATGATTAAATGAATGCAACTCCAGTGCCTGGATGATTGCAGGAGTGCATGCATAGTATATAGGTGATTTATAGAGTGCATGGATAGTGCATATGTGATTGTTTAAGTCCATACATAGCACCTGGCAGATTGGATGAGTGCATGAGTGGTGTTTCAGTGATTGGATGAGTACATGGCTGCTATTGATGTGTTTGTGGTTGAGTGAACAGGTAGTGCCTGGGTGTTTAGATAAATACATGGGTAGTGCCTGGATACTTGAATTAGTGCATTAGTACTGCCTAGCTGATTAGATAAGTGCATGACTAGTGTCTGAATGATTGCATGAGTCCATTGTTAAAGTTTGAGTGATTGCATGAAAGCAAGTGTACTTCTGGGGTGATTGTATTAGTGAGCAGTATTGCCTCAGTAACTGAATGAGTGCATAGGTACTGGATGGGTGATAGGTTCACTCAGGGCTTTAAGTGGGAAAAAAAACTGGGGGTGCTCTTAAAGGGGCGTGGCAAATCTCTTCAGGGGGTGTGGCCTATCCGAGTAGGGGCGTGGTCTAAATCAAGATAACTAGCATTGTGTGCTTAAGAAAATCATGAAGTCGCATCTAGCAAAGTATAATAAAATAGGCAAAAAGGTATATTTATTAAGTATAAGCCATAAAAATACCAAACACTTTAAAAACATGTAAAAATTATTTACATTACTTAGAAATCTATTGCAGGATTGCCCAAAACCCTTGAAGATATTCACTGTGTCTATTTTGCTGGGGTTTCTTGGCGGAGTCAGAGGTGTGGCAGAAAGAGCAAAATATCCCAATTTTTAGTATTTGTTTCCCATTTCACTAACCGGTTACAGCTGATTACGTTATTTAATTTAACCAAGGGATACACATGTTTATTTAAGGTTTATTATGAGTTATTGACATTAAAATACATTCAGAAAGTGGGATACGTTTCCAATCACAGAATGCCCCAAATATCCTTAAAAGTGGAATCGCAAGCCATGTGTCTCCCAGCCATGGAGTTTCTGTCATCAGCACTTCTCCCTTTTTCCACAAGAGCAGTTCAAATATGGATGGCAAAATATCCTAGTTTGCAAATGTTTTCCACATAATTATGGCTCTGCCATATTTGCCACATAATACATCATCTGCTGCATAATCTGACGATTTTAACTAATAAATTGTTTATAGCTCCGTGCAGGTAACAGCGGTGGGGCTGGGTAAGGGGGTTTCGAGGATGATGCTGAAGGAAAATTAATTATTTAATTTTCCCTCAGCATCGTCCTCGAAATCCCCTTACCCGGCCCCTCTGCCGCACTGCTGTTAGCTGCACGGACCGCGGCTGGTCAGCGCCTGGTGCGGTCGCACTGCCCTAGAGCCACCCTGTTCAAGGGTCCTGTGACCTCAATGACAGAGTCACTGTCACTGTATGGTGTGCTGCTTCATAGGCCTGCCTGCAAGACTGGAGGTGAACTTCAGAATGAATCGTGGGGGATAGGCCTTCAAGGTTAACCCACACTTGCCACTGCTAGGGTCCACCGGCTGGTGCTAAGACACCAGGGCTTTTAAGATCTTGCGGGGCCTTCTAAGGTCTAGCATGGGAATGTGCTCCCTCAGGGGGAGTGGTCTGGTGGACTGGTCATGAAGGCTGAACATGGTTCCCCAGTTCTGAATTCAGCAGCTCTGACCATAGTGCCACATCCTCTCCCCCACTGAACACCATACTGCCCCACTGAGAGAAACTTGCACTGCACTGACCCGCTATAAACACCTGGATGTGACTCAATTCAAATTACCCACTAGACAAGAGCAATATGCTGCCTAAAAAAAAATTACCAACATCCTAGAAAAAGCAAACACTCATAGGGAATGCAAGATTACTAAAGCATGTGAAATGTAAGCAGGAACAACATGGTTACCTTTTTCCTTTTACACTCATTATTCAGAAATTAGTGAGTGCTTTTGCCCGAAAAGGTAAGGCCATGACTACAGGGCCCAGAAGGGACCCGTTTCAATGCCCATTGCTTATATCCTTACAAAACGTAAGCAGTATGGTTTAAAAAGACCACATTTGTGAACACACAGCTGCTGTGCACATTTTCTTTTCCAATTCACCCATCAAGCAGGTATTTCAGTACCTCCAGGAATGGTGCACTTTCCCACCCACGGAAAGCAATGTTGTTCAACGAGAGACGAGAAAACAAAAGTAGCGCTTCACTGGCAAACACTGTAAAGTGGCGCTAATGTGTTTAGGTGTGAATAAATCAATCTGGCCCCTTGCAACCACTCTGTCTTGCTTTAGCTAGTTACTTTTCATATTTTGAATCTTTTAGTTCTCTCCACCCAGAGGCTGCACTTAGAAATTGAAAAAAGTCAGAAAAAGAGGACGATTGCAGCAAAAGTGTTTTTCTTTTTTGGATCCATTTCACAGGGGAGCAAATAAACAAAAGGAGGAAAGAGAAGGTACTACCTGTTTCTAAAAGTCTCAGTTTTCACCATCCCACGCTGGCACCACGATGACGTTGCTCCTGCGCTGGAAAAAGAGAAGGTGACGAAGGTCCCACGCTGGCACCACCACGACGTTGCTCCTGCGCTGGAAAAAGAGAAGGGAAATCCTGAGAGAAAATGGCTCTCTTAAAGGGTTTCCCTTCCTCCAACAACGTTGACCTGGCATGACGTCATGCCGTCGTGCCGTGGACGTCATGCCGTGACCTCCACTACTCAGTGAGGAAACTGAGCTCTCACTGCAGTCCAGAAAAAAAAAGAAAAAAAAGAAAGGACTACCTTTGCCAGCCGCGAAAATAGAGCCCGATAGAGACCCGTTTCGAGGGCCCCCCAAAAAAACTGCCGGTGCTCAGACCCGGACAGACCCGGCCCACTTAAAGCCCTGGGTTCACTGCAATGGTACCGCCTGCGTAATTGGATCAGTGCATGGGTCGTTCCTCAGTATTTCGATGAGTGCATAGGTTGTAAGTGGGTGTTTGAATGAATGCATGGGTTGTGCTTGGGTATTTGAATGACTGCATAGGTACAGCCTTGGTGATTGTATAAGTGAATGGTTAGTGCCTGGGCCACTGGATCAATGCATTAGTTTTAACTGCATAGTTCAATGACTACATAATTAGTGCCTGCGTTATTGCAAGAGTCCATATGTAGTGCCTGGGTAATTGAATAAGTGCATAGATAGTGCATAAGGGATTCGATGAATGCCTTAGTAGTGACTGACTGATTGGATGAGTGCCTGATTAGTGCCTGGCTTACTGTGAAAATACCTCCCTTGTTGTTAGATACATAACAGTTGTGACTATTTCTATGACTCATTGTTTAAATCCTCCTGTCAGTATGAAACTATCTGTTTTAGTGTATTTATCCTTTTTTACTGAGCTATGTGTGAGTGAAGTCTATATATCACACTTGATATATAATTGGATATGTGGCTCTCTAGGGGCATACATTGCTCTCTCTGTTTCTCAGTGTGCACATGCACCGGTAAGTTTCTAAAACTGAAAACAACAATTCTCACTATTTCAAAGCATAAAACCTTTTCTTAATGGCATACCTATATTATTTCTCAAATGTTTCTTGTGACTTTAAAAACATATATTCATCATTTCTCAAAGAAAAGTTACACACCAATTGAAGCTAGAACTAGTACTCTTAGGAGACATTCTGCATTGTTTACCTCCTCAATTTTAAACAGAGCATGTTTAAAGAAATGCACCACTCTCATCATATACATGAAATTTTCAACAGCCTTAAACATAAATGTGATTTCATAATAGATATACACCTTCAGGCCATCTTTCCAAAAATATATAGTTCTCTACATCTTTAATTAAACTCAAGACTCTCATCCTACATATAACTATCTGCAACCAGAAAAACAAATCTCACCATCTAAACATATGCAAACTGGTCATATAAGTTAAAAACCACATTGACAAACACTTCCAAATACATACCTAACAAGCATTACTACTTTATAGCTCATATAGAGGCACAGCAAATTTTCTTATGTTTAATTCATGACTACACTACTCCTGTTTAATAATGTGACTAAAAGTACTACATTCCCAGAATGCAAATAACATAGATCTGTCTGTTCTGCTCATGATGATTAGACATTTAAAACATTATAATTTTAAAATGCATTGCTCATGGTAACTTTCAACG
Source organism: Calotriton arnoldi (assembly GCA_963921515.1). Taxonomy (NCBI): domain Eukaryota; kingdom Metazoa; phylum Chordata; class Amphibia; order Caudata; family Salamandridae; genus Calotriton; species Calotriton arnoldi. The sequence goes on from CAWUFW010002652.1 coordinate 177,628, forward strand.
GTACTAACATCTTAAACACATTCTCTCTGCCAGATACAGTTCATCTGATATCTTTTTATTAGATCACTGTGATACTCTTTTTAATTAAACTCCCATTTACATCTTCATTTCTAATGTAAATCTTTTAAAAAATTAAAAAGTTATATACATACCAGTGAATTGAGTTTGTAGAATATTTTGTTGTTTTAGCTCTTTCTGGATAGTTTTGAGACTTAAAATCTGTAAAAACTAAGCACAAGAATGGCACACCACTCTCATAGAAATCAACTATAAAATGGCATCCTCTTCAACTTTCCACTCTATGAACATGAGAAAGACAGCAAACAAAATCATGTCTTTCATTTTAGACTACTGTATTTCCACTTGTGAATGGTTAGCATCTGTTAACCCTTTCCCTCTCTTTCAAAACGAGGTTCCTGCTCCGCGTGTTCGCGATTTTTTCGCGATCATCGCGGAGTAATCACGAAATAAACCAGGAGTCCAAACTGATATATAGCTTCAGTTTTTTAAAATTTAAATACTGCAGAGCAGATCATTACATAGTCCTGAATTGGAAATTAAAGTTTATAATTACTTAAATTATGTCATAACTCCTTGACTTTTTAAAAAATGTTCTGATTCTTTAACACCCTTTCCCCCCAATACACTCTTAACTCAGTGTACCTACCAACGCAGTGGAACCAGTAGGTCACAAGTTCACAACACATTCTAGAAGTAACATGCTACTTCAAAAAGAGATACAGCAGGTGTGGTTTACTCCACAGATTCAAAAGCATATCCATGTCTGGATTATATTTCTTTTTATAAACAACAGCCAATAATAGGACTTCTTGCCAATGCATCCAACACACTACCTAATTTTATTCACTTACATGCTGATAGCATCCAAAGAAATATATCTTGTAATAAAGAAATTACAAAAAAAACACCTCCATTGTAACTGCTTTTCATTTGGAAAACTACATCATTCAGCTCCAGTCTTATTCTGACTGCTATTGCTCCTTCACTTCAAAATGCTTGGAGTGTGGATTGTGAGCCATAGCTATGTCTATTGGACTAAAGAGGCTGCAAAAAAGAGTTATTGACAGGGACTTTGGTTTGACAAAAGTGGAGATTAGTTGGTTTGCCCAGAGAGGCACAAAGTTTCATCAGTTGACACACATTGACGGGGTAGGGCTGGAAATCCTAATGAAGGATACCTTTTAAGAACTAACGTCGCTTTTCCCTCACACGGTCTTGGTGTACTCTAATATATGCTAAAGACAGAAATGGAAGTGGTCAAATCAATTCTGTTCACAGGTTGACAAAGTCAGGAAACATGTTAATAAAACTGTTTCTGCTTTCCTCAGAGACCATAACATGGGCTCTATCTACAACAACAACCTGCATTTTAACATGCATGGAATCTATAGAAGTGATGAAGTTCACTTTACAAACTAAGGGAACAGGGTGTTTCTAAGCAACCTGAAACTCTGCATACAGTCTTATCTTTAGTTGTCTTATATGCACTCTCAACACAAAGGCTCTTGTCAGAGCCACCCAAAACCCCAGGCACAGGGTCAAGACTGATTTGCATATAGCTGTGTCTGAACTGGGGTGGCGAAGTGAGCTAAAGAACAATGATGGATTCAACCCAGATCTGTGACTGGGGGTGAGTGTCTGAAAAGTTTCAGCGCTCCGTCCATCACCTCCTTGCGTTTGCTGTGTTCGCCCTAAGTTGGTAGGGTATGCCCAGACGTGGGTCCCTGCTCACTTTGCCACTGGATTCAAGCTAGCCTGGCTGATGAGGCCTGTTAGCCCGAAACCGGTCCCAGGATGCTTGTTTCCGGTCTAGGGAAGACATGGCTTTGCAGTTCGGGCTGGACTGTTCCCATGAGGCACGGGGTCAAGACTGATTTGCATATAGCTGTGTCTGAACTGGGGTGGCGAAGTGAGCTAAAGAACGATGATGAATTCAACACAGATCTGTGACTGGGGGTGAGTGTCTGAAAAGTTTCAGCGCTCCGTCCATCATCTCCTTGTGTTTGCTGTGTTCACCCTAAGTTGGCAGGGTATGCCCAGACGTGGGTCCCTTGCTCACTTTGCCACTGGATTCAAGCTAGCTTGGCTGATGAGGGCTGTTAGCCCGAAACCGGTCCCAGGATGCTTGTTTCCAGTCCAGGGAAGATATGGCTTGGCAGTTCGGGCTGGACTGTTCCCATGAGGCACAGGGTCAAGACTGATTTGCATATAGCTGTGTCTGATATGGGGTGGCGAAGTGAGCTAAAGAACGATGATGGATTCAACCCAGATCTGTGACTGGGGGTGAGTGTCTGAAAAGTTTCAGCGCTCCGTCCATCATCTCCTTGTCTTTGCTGTGTTCGCCCTAAGTTGGCAGGGTATGCCCAGACGTGGGTCCCTTGCTCACTTTGCCACTGGATTCAAGCTAGCCTGGCTGATGAGGGCTGTTAGCCCAAAACCGGTCCCAGGATGCTTGTTTTCGGTCCAGGGAAGACATGACTTGGCATTTCGGGCTGGACTGTTCCCATGAGGCACAGGGTCAAGACTGATTTGCATATAGCTGTGTCTGACCTGGGGTGGCGAAGTGAGCTAAAGAACGATGATGGATTCAACCCAGATCTGTGACTGGGGGTGAGTGTCTGAAAAGTTTCAGTGCTCCGTCCATCATCTCCTTGTGTTTGCTGTGTTTGCCCTAAGTTGGCAGGGTATGCCCAGACGTGGGTCCCTTGCTCACTTTGCCACTGGATTCAAGCTAGCCTGGCCGATGAGGGCTGTTAGCCCAAAACCGGTCCCAGGATGCTCGTTTCCGGTCCAGGGAAGACATGGCTTGGCAGTTCGGGCTGGACTGTTCCCATGAGGCACAGGGTCAAGACTGATTTTCATATAGCTGTGTCTGAACTGGGGTGGCGAAGTGAGCTAAAGAACGATGATGGATTCAACCCAGATCTGTGACTGGGGGTGAGTGTCTGAAAAGTTTTAGCGCTCCGTCCATCATCTACTTGTGTTTGCTGTACTCTAATATATGCCAAAGACAGAAATGGAAGTGGTCAAATCAATTCTGTTCACAGATTGACAAAGTCAAGAAACATGTTAATAAAACTGTTTCTGCTTTCCTCAGAGACCATAACATGGGCTCTATCTACAACAACAACCTGCATTTTAACATGCATTGAATCTATAGAAGTGATGAAGTTCACTTTACAAACTTAGGGAACAGGGTGTTTCTAAGCAATCTGAAACTCTGCATACAGTCTTATCTGTAGTTGTCTTATATGCACTCTCAACACAAAGGCTCTTGTCAGAGCCACCCAAAACTCCAAACTTTTGTTAATTTCCTTGTTAAAGAATTGTTTTTTAATTCGCTAACACATTGCGATGATCACGATCACGTCGCGAAATAGCAAAACAAAAGCAGACATTCAACGACCAACACCACATTAAAGAATGTTAACTTAAAAAATTCATTCTATTACAATACAAACATTACTAACTTAAAGAACATGTTTGTACACATATTTTTGTAGTAACTTTTTAAAAAACTGTGTTTGAACCCTACTTCCCGTCTTTGTGATTACGCCGAGTATTGCGATGACTGTGGTAACTGCAACAATTGAGCCTTTTTTAAGCGGTGTAAAACACATATATGCACACATTTTACAATATTTTAAACACTAGAGGTTTATTACTGCACTGTTTAAAGTCATATTTTTATGGGGAAATTGTACAAAAACAATAATTTAAACCAATTTTCCATGTTCGCAAGCATTCTGAGTATCGACAAGACTTCAGCAACCGCGATGATCATGCCGTTTTATATGAACTGTAAAACACACATATTACAGTATTGTAGACACTAGGGGTTTATTAATGCATTGTTTAAAATCATATTTTTCAAGGTAGTTTGTATCAAATTCATCTTTAAAATCGATCTTCCCTTTTCACTGTGACAACGGGCGTCGCAAATACATCGATACCCGCAATGGTACACGCTGCCAGTTGCAGCAACATCACGAATATTGCACAAGATTAAAAAAATTAATTTTGGCACATAACTTGTGTCACTAATACCCCCATTTGTCAAACATGGGGCCAGAGTACCTCTACCATGACCCCTTAAGTTATTTTAAAAAATACATTTCAGCCCCAGGAACCATCCCTGACACATAAAATGACAGCTGCAACTTTGTGTTCAGGTTGTGTCCAGCTAATCACAGCATTCCCGTTGGCGCGCTTATGAGATTCACCTCGAACACCTCGCATGTAACCGCGAGCACAGCAAAACCGCTGCAACTTTATGTTAAAATTGCGTCCAGCCAATCAGAGCATCCCCGTTGGTGCACCCATTCATGGTTTACCGCGAACTCCTCACGATTTAACCACAATCACCGCCAACTCCTCGCAAACTCCTCGCGATTTTAACCACGATCACTGCAAAAACACTGCAAAATATCCGCTACCAAAAATATCACTATACTGTTCGGATTTAATTTCTCAAGAACTACTGAATGGACTTGCACTAAATAACTAAAAGCACAATCTGCGTAACAACATCTACCTTTCTACCAAATTTGGTCTAATTTTGCACAGCTTTTCAGGCTGTAGGTTCGACAACGCTTGTGAAGAAGATCGTTTGATCGAAACGCGTTGCCAGTAAAAATATTGAATTACATTCACCCTGGAGTGCGAGTCCCTTTTTCCTGTTTGAGTGAGGAGCTCTTTAAAACGGGAATTTTCGTGTATCTTTGCCGGGATCCGACACCCGGAACTCGCACCGACCCCGAGTGGAGAGGAGCCGGTATTTGGTCGGAGACTTTCCTCTCATATATATATATATATATATATATATATCAAACAGCTCCTCTCCCATGAAAAGAAGAAAGGGACGCAGCGGGGTACTTTAGGACGTTTATTGGTGAAGAATCGGCATGACCGGTTTCGGCGTTAAGCCTTCTTCAAATGCCGCAGTTCGCCCCAGACAGTCCCAATAAGTCATTATAAAGAGCTCCTCCTACCCAATGGTGAAGGGCCCAGCTGCGGCTCGTTAACATGCAGGCACCGGAGCAGCCCCTGCCACGGACTGCTGATACCATAATGCTCCTTGATGAATCATAACAAGCTGCAGTGGAAAAGTCTGGCGAAATTTCAGGGAATAAGCGTCCTCGGGTCCCCTACTTCCAAGCCTGCTCCTCCAATGCTGCCAAGACTGGAGACGCGAAGACAATGCAAGCGCCTCTCCGGGAAGTCCCAGCCCACCGACTGGCAGCAGCTGCTTGAACAACAAAGGTGAGTAGACTGGCTGTAAAATTCCGATACCTCGGGTTATTGAAGAAAGACAGTTCCCTGCCAGCCAGTGCAGTTCACAGCCACAAATAGGAAGGGTCCCTTAAAGCGTGCCACAGGCTGCACGCGAAAACATCAAACAGCTCCTCTCCCATGAGATAAAACCCTTTCAGGCATAGAGTGACGAATAAATTATGCAGAAGCAGAGAACTCTGGGTAGTTCTCAAGTTTAGGTGGAAATCAGCTCCAGTAAGAGCACTCTCAACACCAGCGACACTCTAAATTTGCTCACCTCAAATGTCTGCTTTTCACCTAAACTTGAGAACTACCCAGAGTTCTCTGCTTCTGTTTTTGCATAATTTATTCGTCACTCTATGCCTGAAAGGGTTTTATTTTGACTTATACTGGGTGCTCCCTTGTGTCTGGACAAAGCTATACCTCTCTGAAAAGCTCTAACGAGAGCGAAACACGTGTCAGGGGTTGCTTTTAATCATTTCAGGTTGGCTTGGATGGTATTTTACCAATCCAAAGCTGTAATACTGTGCCTGGAGTGGTAAAAGGCTTTAGCCATTTTACAGCTCGGCAGGGATAGCACTGTGCTAATCCTATGCTTAAAGACTTTGCTGTATAAATGGCAAAAGACTTTGTCCCTTTCTATCTCGGTGTGGATAGCACTGCGCTAATCCTATGCTTAAAAACTTTGATAGAAAAGCAGACATTTGAGTTGAGCAAATTTAGAGTGTCGCTGGTGTTGAGAGTGCTCTTACTGGAGCTGCTTTCCACCTAAACTTGAGAACTACCCAGAGTTCTCTGCTTCTGTTTTTGCATATATATATATATATTCACTGAAAAAACCATAGGTTTTAGGGACAGTTATAGTTAGTTGGACATTGCACTCGTACAAAACCCGTGAAATTCCCCCGTTATAGTTAGTTCAGGTAACTATAACTCGCGCCCGCAATGCACTGCTGATGACGTCACATATTACATCACTCATGACATGGTCAGTGACATCACTGATGACATCTCAAATGACATCACTGATGACATCATCCAGTGACTGTGTGTTTCTGTCAAGTTTAAATATGTTTAATATATATAGGGAAAGGCGTATTGAAGAATGAGTGGGTGTATAAGTGTCTGAATGGATGATTTAGTAGGTGCGTGACTAACTCTATAAGTGAGTGATTAAACGTATCTTACTGAATGCATGGGTTAGTGACTAAACTGGGTGAATGTCTGTATCCGTCTGTCTGTTGCTGTGTAAGTGGCTGCATGGGTTTGTGAATAGCTACATGAGTGTCTATATGAGTTATTGATTGGTTGTCTGAGTATCTGTATGGGTGCCTGAGTGTTTGTGTGGGTGGGGTGTGTGCGACTCTGTGCATAGATGTGTGAGTGGGTGATTCACTGGGTGGATGGTTTCAAGAGTGCATCTGTGATAGACTGTATGGGTGGGTAAGTGTGTGTAAGAGTGTTAGTGAGTGAATGTATGTCCCAGTGGTACATGTGTGAGTAACTACATATGTGAAAGGCAGTATATATGTGTGTTGGAGTATATAAATAGCTATAAGTGAGAGTGTGTGATTGTGAGAGTGACTGTATGGATGAGTGTGTGCTTGTATCAGAGATTGTATAAGAGCGTAAGAATGTGCTAGTATTTGTATGAGTAAGTGAGCTGGTGTGTGTATAACTGTATAGGTGAGTAAATGGGTGTGTGCTTAATTTTTTGCATGACTGCCTAGGTGTGTGAGTACCTCTATGGATGAGTGGCGGTGTGTGAGTGTTTATTCTCGGTGTATGAGTGCATATAATAGTCCTGTACTGAGTGACTATAAGTATGAGTGACTGTACGGGTGAGTGAGTAGATGTTTGTGTAGACCTAAGAATCAGTGAGTGTGTATATAGTAATTGGTGTTGGAGTGTCTATGGTTTTGACAATGGCAGTCTGTAATTTACAGTGGGTGTATCAAAAGTTATATTAGGGTGTGAGAAGATGTATCAAATTATCACATGGATGATGTCATCAGTGATGTCATCAGTGATGTCACTGACCATGTCATGAGTGATGTAATATGTGACGTCATCAGCAGTGCATTGCGGGGGCGCGAGTTATAGTTACCTGAACTAACTATAGCGGGGGAATTTCACGGGTTTTGTACGAGTGCAATGTCCAACTAACTATAACTGTCCCTAAAACCTATGGTTTTTCAGTAAATTTGTAAGGTTTTTTAAATGCTAATTTCTAACTATAACGTGCCTGAAACCTATGGTTTTTTCAGTGAATTTCAAAGGTTTTTAAATGCTAATTCCTAACTATAACATGTCTGAAACCTGTGGTTTTTTTCAGTGAATTTCAAAGGTTTTGTAAATGACAATTTTTAAATGTATTAATTGTTATATTTATTTTTTTGATACTGATTTACTACATTTTTTTAAACTATTTATTTTTAGATATTTTATTTTTTAAATTACATTATAATTACATTATACATTACATTACAAAATATACTTTCTCAGAATGAATTACTTTAGTTTAAATACTTTGCAAATAGGCAATAGACTTTTAAGTACAGTAGTTACAGTTGTTGCAATGGGCAACACAATTTCAAACACAATGCAACATTGAGCTCAATGTGAATTTCTAGTTAAATGCAATTAGTTACTTTATGGATTACTTTTCTAACCACAGGACTGGATCCTAGATTCAGTCCTGGGACATCTCCTGTAAACAGTTGAGTAAAAGCGTTTTGGTTACAGTAGTGATTTGTAAGGAATATTATTGTATTTTAAAAGTTGACACTTAGAAACTTTTTCACATAGAATCACCAATGTTATCCTATGGGAGGAAATTCACTTAGCAGGTAAGTAGTGTTATCGTTACTTTTTCTTACTCAGTGGTGGATCCTGGATCCAGCACTGGTGCATCTCCTGCAAACAGTTGAAAGAATGCGTTTAAGTCATACAGGCGATTTTTAAGGAATATTTGTAGTTTGTGAAAATCGACACTTTGAAACTTTTCTGCTGAAAACCAGACAATGGATTCCTATGGAAGGAAATACAAGTTACTGGTAAATACGGTTAGAATTACTTTTCAGGGTCAGTGCTGGGCTAAAAGATGCAGCACTGGGTTCTCTCCTGATAACAGGTGAGTAAATCGGAATTCGTAGTTCGGCTGATTTTAGAGGAATATTATAAAGTTCCAAAACTCTACACTTAGAAGAATTTCCAAGTGAAACCAGTCAATGTTAGCCTATGGAAGGAAATTCAAGTTACTGGTAAGTACGGTTAGAATTACTTTTCAGGATCAGTACTGGGCTCAAACGTGTAGCACTGAGGTCTCTCCTGATAACAGGTGAGTAAATCGGAATTCGTAGTTCGGCTGATTTTAGAGGAATATTATAAAGTTCCAAAACTCCCACTTAGAAGAATTTCCAAGTGAAACCAGTCAATGTTAGCCTATGGAAGGAAATTCAAGTTACTGGTAAGTACGGTTAAAATTACTTTTCAGGATCAGTACTGGGCTCAAAGATGCAGCACTGAGGTCTCTCCTGATAACAGGTGAGTAAATCGGAATTCGTAGTTCTGCTGAATTTTGAGGAAGATTTGTATGTTTCAAAAATCGACACTTAGAAACTTTTTCAGCAAAAAGCAGGCAATGATATCCTATGGAAGGAAATTCAAGTTACTGGTAAGATTGGTTAAAATTACTTTTCAGGATCAGTACTGGGCTCAAAGATGCAGCACTGAGGTCTCTCCTGATAACAGGTGAGTAAATCGGAATTCGTAGTTCGGCTGATTTTAGAGGAATATTTGCACAGTGGTGAAGGGAGGGGGCGGGGCTTCAGATGACATGTCTGCAAACAGGCCCCGTGGCGCATTTTAAGATGGGGAATTAAATCCTCCTCAATCCCGAGGGTCCCTAGGGGCCTAGTAGCCCACCAGATACCTCCAGTATGCGCCTGAGAGCTGCGTTGCAGAGAGGTGTTCAGAGGCCACTCCCTTTTTGCACCTCTCTGCAACGCAGCTCTGTGGCGCTTTCTGGACGTACCTGGTGGGCTAGTTGGCCCCAGGGACCCTCAGGATTGAAGGGGATTTAATTCCCCATCTTAAAACGCGCAACGGGGCCTGTTTGCACACATGTCACCTGAAGCCCCGCCCTCCCTTCACCACTGTGCAAACGCGCCCGTGGCGCGTTTTAAGTTGGGGAATTAAGTCCCCTTGAATCCTGAGGGTCCCTGGAGTCCAACTAGCCCACCATGTACCTCCAAAAGCGCCACAGAGCTGCGTTGCAGAGAGGTGTAAAAGGGGCGTGACCTCTGTACACCTCTCTGCAACGCAGCCCCTGGCGCATACTGGAGGTTCCTGGTGGGCTAGTTGGCCCCAGGGACTCCCAGTATTCAAGGGGAATTTGTTCCCTCTCTGCAAACGCGCCAGGGGCGCGTTTGCAGAGTGGTAAAGGAACGGGGCGGGCCTGCAACACATCGTTTTTTTTTTATTCTTTTTTTTTTTAAATGCTTTTTTCTGCCCAGGGGGTCCTTGTGGGACCCCTGAGCAGACCTAGGGGTCAGGGTGTTTCTACCCTGCCCCTTTGTGCATTTTGCGCACTTGTTTCTGTGCCTCGGTTCTACCGAGGCATAAAATGGCTGCCAACACTTCCTGATTTGGAGTGTTGACAGCCAGCTAGCATGCAGCTCGTGATCGGGACGGTGCGCGCAGGGTGCGCTCAGGGTGCGCGAATCCGACGCGGCCATAGATATATATGTGATTTTCCTTTTGATTTTCTCAGGAACTACTGAACGGATTTACACCATTTAACAAAAAGGGTTCTTTCTGAACCAAGAACTACCTCTTTGCAAAATTTGGTGTAATTCCGTTCAGCAGTTCGGGCTGTAGCCGTGGCTGAAGTTTCCTATGGGAAAATGAATGAGGAAAACATGTTTTGGGACCCCCCTTTTTTCTCGGCCCCCGCTTGACGAATCACCCCGAAACTTTCAGGGTAGGAGCGGACCGGAGCGGGCCATAAAGTTTGAAAATTTCGCGAAGATTCGTCAACCGACGCAAGAGTTATTTCAAATAGAATGTTGCGGATTTCTTATGGAAAATAGGTCCTAACTATAACTATCTACTGGCGACCGCCAGTAGATAATATATATATATATATATATATATTTTTTTTTCACCAAAGGTCCAAGAACTTTAGGGAGCGCACACACGGCAAGCTGAGCCACCTGGCTTTCTCTTTCTGGCACAATCTTGCATCATTGTTCGCTGGTAACATGTTACAGACCTGACGCGTTTCTAGGCTGCTGCCTTTCATCAGAGGTCGCTCTTGGAATGACTCACAGGCAGTTCTGGTATACTTATTTATAGCATGCCACGCCCTCAGTGGGTTTACTTTTTCGTTGCATGTTGGGTCCCGTAGTTCCCTTTCCAGAACAAATAATACCTTTAGTAGGTCCTTTTATCGTCATCACTTTCCAAGCATGTTTTCTCCACCCTTAGTGGGCCCCAGAACAAGGTGCAAGTAATTCTCGCCACAGTTCGCCGTGCCGCAAAAATGGGTCCGGATCCAGTTCCGACCCACGGCTTCCTTTGATTATGAAGGACGGTGCTGCTCCCTGGAGAAAACATGCTTGGAAAGTGATGACGATAAAAGGACCTACTAAAGGTATTATTTGTTCTGGAAAGGGAACTACGGGACCCAGCATGCAACGAAAAAGTAAACCCACTGAGGGCGTGGCATGCTATAAATAAGTATACCAGAACTGCCTGTGAGTCATTCCAAGAGCGACCTCTGATGAAAGGCAGCAGCCTAGAAACGCGTCAGGTCTGTAACATGTTACCAGCGAACAATGATGCAAGATTGTGCCAGAAAGAGAAAGCCAGGTGGCTCAGCTTGCCGTGTGTGCGCTCCCTAAAGTTCTTGGACCTTTGGTGAAAAATATTACGCGGCAGTCCTGTCGCAGGGAGCAGCACCGTCCTTCATAATCAAAGGAAGCCGTGGGTCGGAACTGGATCCGGACCCATTTTTGCGGCACGGCGAACTGTGGCGAGAATTACTTGCACCTTGTTCTGGGGCCCACTAAGGGTGGAGAAAACATGCTTGGAAAGTGATGACGATAAAAGGACCTACTAAAGGTATTATTTGTTCTGGAAAGGGAACTACGGGACCCAGCATGCAACGAAAAAGTAAACCCACTGAGGGCGTGGTATGCTATAAATAAGTATACCAGAACTGCCTGTGAGTCATTCCAAGAGCGACCTCTGATGAAAGGCAGCAGCCTAGAAACGCGTCAGGTCTGTAACATGTTACCAGCGAACAATGATGCAAGATTGTGCCAGAAAGAGAAAGCCAGGTGGCTCAGCTTGCCGTGTGTGCGCTCCCTAAAGTTCTTGGACCTTTGGTGAAAAAAATATTACGCGGCAGTCCTGTCGCAGGGAGCAGCACCGTCCTTCATAATCAAAGGAAGCCGTGGGTCGGAACTGGATCCGGACCCATTTTTGCAGCACGGCGAACTGTGGCGAGAATTACTTGCACCTTGTTCTGGGGCCCACTAAGGGTGGAGAAAACATGCTTGGAAAGTGATGATGATAAAAGGACCTACTAAAGGTATTATTTGTTCTGGAAAGGGAACTACGGGACCCAGCATGCAACGAAAAAGTAAACCCACTGAGGGCGTGGCATGCTATAAATAAGTATACCAGAACTGCCTGTGAGTCATTCCAAGAGCGACCTCTGATGAAAGGCAGCAGCCTAGAAACGCGTCAGGTCTGTAACATGTTACCAGCGAACAATGATGCAAGATTGTGCCAGAAAGAGAAAGCCAGGTGGCTCAGCTTGCCGTGTGTGCGCTCCCTAAAGTTCTTGGACCTTTGGTGAAATATATATATATATATATATATATATATATATATATATATATATATATATATATATATATATATATATATATATATATATATATATATATATATATATATATCCTACTGGCAGTCGCCAGTAAAGCGATACCAAAGGGGATGATGGACGGAGCGCTTGAGCTAATCAAACACTCACCCCCAGTCAACAGATCTGGGTTTAATCCATCATCATTCTTTAGCTCACTCCACCAACCCAGTCGACAGTAGGTAGTTATAGTTAGGACCTTGTTTCTATTCAAAAAGCATTTTTTCTTTTGCGCCGGATGATGAATCTTCACCAAATTTTCCAAACTGATGATTCACTCAGGTCAGCTCCTGTCTTGAAAGTTTCGGGGTGATTTGTCAAGCGGGGGCTGAGAAAAAAGAGGGGGTCCTAAAATGCGTTTTCTCCATGTTAATTTCCATAGGAATTTTGGAACAGGCTACAGCCCAAACTGCTGAACGGAATTACACCAAATTTGGCAAAAAGGTAGCTCTTGGTTCAGAAAGAGCCCTTTTTTTTAAATGGTGTAAATCAGTAGTTGCTGAGAAATTCAAAAAATAAAAATATTGATATCTGAGCACCGAGGAGGATTTGCGAACCCTCCCGAGCACGAGCTTAATTCTGATTGGCTGCTAACACTCCAAAGCAGAATGTGTTGGCAGCCATCTTGTGACTCAGTAAAACCGAGTCACAAGAAATCAGTTAAAAAAGGTAAAAAAACAAGAAAAGGGGCAGGGTAGAAACACCCTGACCCACTAGGCCTGCTCGGCACCCAAAAAGTCATTTTTTTAAAAAAAAACAAAATCGGTCGAATTCGCGCTGGGTGCCCGAATCCAGCTGGAAAAAAAGAAAATTAAGCGCGGACTCCCGCGCTTTGTTTCTTAAAGCCCCCTGGTGGGCCAGGACTGCCACCTCCCCAGGGCTTTAAACACTAAGGTAGGGGGGCAGCGTGGCCCCCCTCCTGGAGCCCTCGATGGCCCTGTGGATTGCCACCCCCCAGGGCCGGCTCCTGCAATGTCCCGGGGTGCCTACCCCTGGGACATTGCCGTTAGCTATGGCAGGGCGGGAGCACGGCTCCCACCCTGCCATAGCAAACACTGCTTTGCTTCTTGGAAGCGAGAGCAGGAAACCTGCTCTCGCTTCCATGAAGCAAAGCAGATTGCTTTTGGAAAGGGGAGCTGCATGTCAGCAGCTCCCTTTGCCCAAAAGCAATGCCGGCTCCCTCAGGAGGCGGGGAGCCGGCTGGGACCGCGGGGGCATTGGGGCTCCCCCCGCAGTCCCCAACGTGAGGGCCGTCCCTGGGGGATGGGGTCCCGGGGCCAGAAGTGGCCAAGGGAAGGGGGGCCAAACGTCCCTTCTTCCTTATTTTTTTATTTTTTTTAAAGAAAGAGGTAATGCCCCGGGGGATGGGGTCCCTGGGGTGATTTTTGAATAATGGAAGTGGGGTCTTTTTTTTTTCTTTCGAGGTTGGATTCGCGACTCCAACGCGGCTCTCAGTGCGGCCCCCTGTGTAATTGCGATGGGTTCGCGACTCCAGGCAAAATTTAAAAAAAGACTATGTATGTTTTTTAGAAAGTAAGATTATATGTTGGGTTATAGGGTGGCTCTAAAAAGAGCCCTTGTTTTCATTCTGACTTTGTTGAAGCTACATGTAAGTGCGGACGCACAACTTAAGGTTGTTGAGGAAGACTCTGTTCCCTTGATCTGTGAAGTGCACTCCATCACTTCTGTAGATGTCATCCATATCAAAATGTAGATTGTTGTTGTAGATGGACCCCATTCTATGATCTCTGAGGTATGCAGAAGCAGCTTTATTGACATTCTTCCTAGCTTTCTCAAACTGTGGACAGAATTGAGTTGACCAGTTCCATGTCTGTCTTTGGCATATATTAGAGTATACAAAGACAGTTTGAGGGGAAAAGCAACATCAAATGTGCAAAGGTGTCTTTCATTAGCATTTCCAGACCTACCCCAGTCAATGTGCCTAGGTCATTGCCACCACAGTGCACAATCATGAGGTCAGGGGGTTGGAGATGCAAAAATGTTTTAACCAAAGGCATAAATTGGTGCCACTTTAATCCTCTCTTTGCAATCCATTTAATGTCCACATTTTGTAAAGCTAGGTCTTTGTCAATACCTCTGCGTTCAGCATACCTTCTGCACCAGAAAACATAGCTGTGTCCAACAATCCACATTGTAAGCGTCTTGAAGGGATGTCTGGAAGTAATGAAAAGATGTCTGTAGCTGAGGTAGTCAGTTGGTAGAATGAGAGGTAGCAAAAATGGTGGATAAGATGCTGTTTTTTTTAAAAGTAGTTAAATGATTGGCTGTTTATGAACATTGTATGCTCAAAAATAGGTTGCATGTTATTTTGTTTAAAAAGCATGTTTCTTATTGGTTAGTAAAAAATGTTTGAAAGGTACAGTAGATAGGATAAGGTCATATTTTGCAAACATCAACCACACCTGCTGTTTGCATTTGTAACCTTGTGTGCTGAACTTAAAAATATGGTGAACTTGTGACCTGTCAGTTCAGTTGAATGTTCCATGAAGTGTTACTATGGAAACTGGCATTAAGCAGAATGGGGGAAGGGTTGAATGTTATCTGCTGTTTTAAAATATGGAATTGTAATTAATATATAAGTGATATGTTAATAAAGTAAGATTTCCCAAGTCAGTACTATCTTTAGAAGTGGTGTGTTCTTAAAAAATAGTGGTATTTTTATTTGTAATATGGATTCGCGGCTCCATCGTGTTGGTGCACGGTGGAGTTGCGACTCCCAAAAATTGCAGAACCAGTTTGGGCTCTTCTAGAAGTCAGTTGGTAAGGGTTAATATGTCTAACCAATAGAAATGTGTTTTACAATTTGAAATTATGTAGGAAGCAATGTGATTTGTTACTTACACTTATTTGTGTGGAGAAAGAGAGGGAAAGTTTGCCATTACTGGTTTTACCTTGTTGAGAGCGGTGCATTACATTGATTGTGTGCATAAGAAAATCTTTTATGAGTTTCTGATATTTCATTTTCTACAAATCAATTTGGAAGGTGAGTTATATATTTGTGAGGTGTATTATATAATAGCTTTATTTTAAAACATTAAAAATAATTCAAGAAGTGAGATGTTTGAAATATGTTATTAAATGTAAAGATGAGTATTGTAGTTTGTTTTATTGTACTGAAATGATGATTGAAATAGATTGTGTATAAGTAATTTGTGTATATTGGTAGATGGATTAGTTATTATGGTAGTTTGTTTTAGTGTTTAGGAATGTACATTTGAAGTATACCACATAATTGTAGGTGTTGGTTTCAAATTGGAAGTGGAGTCTGTCACGTTTTACGGTGTGCATGGACTTGTGTCTCAAGTATGTCTCTACTTGTATATCTATTTTCTTATGTCTTACACATTTGAAGGTGCATGATGTATAACAAAGAGGTGTTGTTGCTTTTTATGTGGTAGGCTCAAGACTGTGAGTAGTCGTAGAATGGTGAAGATGCAGCAGAAAAGTGTGGTTTAAAAGATGTTGACATAAGGTATTAGTGATTAGGCTACTTGTTATAAGTCTCTAGAAAAGTACAGTTGAAATTTGCCACACCATTTTTGGTGTTTGCTTGAAATTGGAAATTTGTTCTGTGAATTTTTGAGGTGTGCATAGTGTTGTGATAGATGAAAGTCTATACTAGGAGATATATTCTGATATGTGTTATGTATATAAAGATGCTAGATGTATAAAACACATGTATGCATCTATTTGTATATTTGTTTTATATAGGATGGTGCTAAACAAAAGTATAGAAATATGCATGTATGCTTTCAGGAATATGGTGAGACTTATAGCAGAGATATGTGAAGGGTTGCTGCTTTCTATTTGGCTAGGTGTAATATTATAAGTAGTTGTAGAATGGGAAAGCACTTAGCCAGTACTCATGCAGTTATAAAACCACCCAGGCACTACCTTTGTACTCCTCCAATCACTCAGGCAGTACCTCAGAACTCCTGCAATCACCCAGGCGGGAACCATGCACTTATAAAATCACCCACTCACTTGCTATGTACTCCAGTAAACCCCCAGATATTACCCATGCAGTCATGGAATCACCCAGACACTACTTATGTACTACCCCTGCAGTCATAGAATCATGCAGTCTCTACCTATGCACTCATGTAATAACCCAGGCACTACCCTTGCAGTCGTACAATCACCCAGGCCCTACTGTTGCACTCATCTATTCACCTAGGCACTACTCTATGACTCATCTATGCCTTCAGGTGCTATTCATACAGTTATCCATGTACTCAACATCTATGTGCGCACTCATGCAATTAGCCAGTCACTATGCATCTTCTCCTACAATTACCCAGTGACTACCCTTGCACTCATACAATCACCCAAGCACTACCCATGGAGTCATGCAATCACTCAGGCAGATCTATTACATGTTTCAGTTGTAGGTTTCACTATATTCCAGAAATGTTGTATACATATTTCTTTTAGATATGATGATGATTTGAAAAGGTAGAGACATATGTATGCATGCTTTTAACAATATGGAGAGACTTATAGTTGAATCATGTAATAGTCTGCTGCTTTATATTTGGCTAGACCCAACACTCATGCAGTTATAAAAACACCCAAGTACTACCCATGCAGCCATCCAATGATCCAGGCACTACATATGCACTGCTGTAATCACTCAGGCATTACTCCTGCACTTATGCAATCATCCAGTCACTACATATGCAGTCATGCAATCACCCAGGTATTACCCATGCACTCTTTCAATCACCTAGCCACTAGTCATGCACTTATATAATCACCCAGGCACTACCGTTGCACTCCTTCAATTACACAGGCACTACCCATGTACTTATGTAATCACTCAGCCAGTACTTATGCAATTATAAAATCACCCAGGCACTACCTTTGCACTTATAAAATCACCCACTCATTTGCTATGTACTCCAGTAATCCCCCAGATATTACCCCTGCAGTCATGCAATCACCCAGGCACTAGTTATGTACTACCCCTGCAGTCATAGAATCATGCAGTCTCTACCTATGCACTCATGTAATAACCCACTCACTACCCTTGCAGTCATAGAATCACCCAGGCCCTACTGTTGCACTCATCTATTCACCTAGGCACTACTCAATGACTCATTTATGCCATCAGGTGCTATTTATACACTTGTCCATGCACTCAACCTCTATGTGTGCACTCATGCAATTAGCCAGTCACTATCCATCTTCTCATGCAATTACCCAGCGACTACCCTTGGAGTCATACAATCACCCAAGCACAACCCATGGAGTTATGCAATCACTCAGGCAGATCTATTACATGTCTCAGTTTCTAAGTTTCACTATATTCCAGAAATATTCTATACATATTTCTTTTAGATATGATGATGATTTGAAAACGTAGAGACATATGTATGCAAGCTTTTAACAATATGGAGAGACTTATAGTTGAGTCATGTAATAGTCTGCTGCTTTATATTTGGCTAGGCCCAACACTCATGCAGTTATAAAAACACCCAAGTACTACCCATGCAGTCTTCCAATGATCCAGGCACTACATATGCACTACTGTAATCACTCAGGCATTACTCCTGCACTCATGCAATCATCCAGGCTCTACCTATGCACTCATGCAATCACCAAGGTATTACACATGCACTCTTTCAATCATGTAGCCACTACTCATGCACTTATATAATCTCCCAGGCACTACCGTTGCAATCCTTCAATCACGGAGGCACTACCCTTGTACTTATGTAATCACTCAGCCAGTAGTCATGCTGTTATGAAATCACCCAGGCACTACCTTTGCACTCCTTTATTCACTCAGGCACTACCTCAGTAGTCCTGCAATCACCCAAGAAGTACCCATGCACTTATAAAATCACCCAGTCACTTCCTATGTACTCATGTAAATCCCCCGATATTACCTGTGTAGTCATGCAATCACCCAGGCGTTACCTATGTACTCCTTTAATCCCCCAGACGTTACCCCTGAACACATGCAATCACCAATGCATTAGCTATACAGTGCTTCAATCACCCAGGCACTATCCTTGCACTCTTTCAATCACACAGGCACTACTCTTGTACTTATGTAATCACTCAGCCAGTACTCATGCACTTATAAAATCACCCAGGCACAACCTTTGCACTCCTGTAATCACTCGGGCAGTACCTTAGTACTTCTGTAATCACCCACGCAGTACTCATGGACTTATAAGATCACTCACTCACTTCCTATGTACTCCAATAATCCCCCAGATATTACCCCTGCAGTCATGCAATCACCCAGGCACTAGTTATGTACTACCCCTGCAGTCATAGAATCATGCAGTCTCTACCTATGCACTCATGTAATAACCCAGGCACTACCCTTGCAGTCGTAGAATAACCCAGGCCCTACTGTTGCACTCATATATTCACCTAGGCACTACTCAATGTGTTTCTTTATTTATAGATGACAATATTTATATATAATTATTTTAATAATATTAAATAATTTTTAAAAAGTTTATAAACTTTTCTTTTTTTCAGATATTCTCTATAATTATTAAGAAACATTCAGTATGACAAGAAAAGTTGAAAAGAAAAGACAACAAAGAAAACAGTACTATTTAAAGGAGAGAGCAAAGCAGAAATTAGATGAAGTACAACATGTGATGTTGAAGAAAAAGTCTTCTGGTAAGAGAACGAAAGAATTTGTTATAAGTCTTTTAAAAAAACGTAATCGATTTTCAAAATGGGGAAAAGAGAAAGAAAAGTACTACAAGCAATCAGAAGGGAACAAAAAAAGGACAAATTAATGGAAAATCAGGTTATAGGAAAACAATCCATGTTAAAAAAAGGATGAAAGAATATGAAGACATTAGGAAGAGAATGTATAAAAGTAGAGTACTACAAAATTTATTGAAAGAATGCAAAAAATTTAAAAGAAGATTAGCATTTTATAAGAAGAAACAACAGATTGAAAGTGTAGTTGAAAAAGCTTTTGAATTGAAAAGAAAATTGTTTATATTGGTATTGAAGAGAATGAAAGCATTGAATAAAACAATGCACTTTGTGAAGGAGTAAAGCAAAAGAAAAAGACTGATTAATAGAAGTAATTTTTGCACATTTTTTGGGGGTGAATGGAAGCACACTTCTAGTAGTGAACTTTTTTTAATGAAGAAAGCTATTTTCAACAAAATACATGGTCGTTGCTATGAGATAAAAAATGGTTGTCCAATTGAAAAAGAAAAGATGGTTCCTAGAAATGTGGAAGAAGTAATAGCTGAAGAAGTTCAAGGGAGACGTACACAAGCTCCAGTGTATAAGTGGGATTGTAGTAGTATTTGTAGTATACGACAGGAATCTATTGATATATTACGGAATTTCTTACGAGATTATGGTAAAAAAAAGTGTTAAACAGAAGATTAATCTGTTGCAAGGACTAGATCCTTGTAAAGTGAGAAAATATACTAACTTGCAGCGTCATTCTCTGGCTTGCCTTTCTAGAAAAGTGTGTCGAAGTACTTTCGAACATTTAAGAATGTTAGCAGTACATCATTCAGAAATGCAGAAGTTAGTAAGAAGATTGTACTACGTAAAAAGTCCAGCATTGTCTTTAAGTGAAATAAACACAGTTCTTTTGCATGGTTCAGTATTGGATGTTTCTGATGATATACAGTTTTGTTTCTTTGGTCCTCAAGAGGAGTGTAGAGAAATTGAGAGTTTGATAAGTGTAGGTGTTGAAGAAGAGGTGGAAGATAGTACTACTGATAAGTTTGCGGAAGAAATTAAAAAGTTGAAAGTACTTTCTTGTGAAAAAAAAACGATGGGGGTCATTACAATGACGGGCGGACCGCCACCACCCGTATGGCGGTGGCGATCCGCCCGCCATTTCCCACCGCCCACATGCCATTTCCCCCCGCCATATTACGATGGCGGGGGGAGCCCGGCGGACGGAAAGACCGTCCGCCGGTTTTCCGCCGGTCCCACAGGGGACCGGGCAGTAAAGGACCCTAATATGGTGGCGGTGTCTGGCAGCCTTTCCATAGCGGTGTTGCCGCCATGGAAAGGCATGTGGTCTTTGCTTCTGGGGGCCCGTTGCGGGCCCCCAGGATTTTGGGGGTGGGGGTGCACATGGGGGTACCTATGGTACCCCCTACATTTGAATGCACAAGGTGACAGGCACCGCGCGGTGCCCGTCACGTTGTGCATTCAAATGCACAACATGCGTTTTTCGCATTGCGGCGGGTGCTGGTGACAGCACCGCCCGCCGCAATGCGAACAATACGGGATGCCACTGCCACCGTGGCGGTGGCATCCTAATACTCATGGCGGGACCGCCGCACCCCTTGCGGACGGTCCCGCATTCCGTTGCCATCGTAATGTGCCCCTATGTTTGTATTTGTTGTCGATGTACTCACTATAAAAGTCAAACTAGGAATGTTGATGTGTAATTAAAAAGTGAAAAGGAAAACAATGATAAGTGGGAGCAATTTGGTGCTTATTTGTTGGTGGAAGGTCGTTTTGAGTTGGGTAGTGATCAACGTATTTGTAAATATTGTTACAACAAATTAGAAGAGAAAGAAATGCCAACTAGAGCTGTACATAACAACCTAGAGTTGGTAGCTATTCCTCCGGAACTGGTAGATTTAAATACGTATGAGTCCATTCTTATTCAATCTGTGCATCTGTTTCAGGCTATAGTTCGTATGGAGCCTAAAACAGGTAAGCTGCCGTCAACAGATTTACAAAGAGGTTTAAAAGGGAGAGTTGTGTATTTACCTTTTGATTTTAAAAAAACATATTGAAACTGTTGGTATAGAGAGAGAGGAAAGTGAACCTGTAGTTATTCTAGTTAATGGTGCACCAACAAAGAGTCAGAAAATATGGCAAGAGTTTGTAGATGTCACCAAACTTCAAAAGGCTACATTATATCTTGTAAAAAACAATATTTATTATAAAAATGTATATTTGGAAGAAAAAGAAATATCTTTAGAAGATGATAGAGAATTCTCAACTGGCCAAATAGAAAAAGTGGACAAATCCAGGAGGAAAGAAATTTATGAACAGTACAGCATACATCCTCTACATTCAAAAGAAGTTATAGGAAACACTATTGAATTATTCCAAATAAAGAAAGTGAAGGAAACTCCCATGAGTGTATGGGAAAAAAGCTTAGAAGCTCGTTGTTTTCCAAAATTCTTCCCCACTGGAAAAAGTGGACGATATGATGAACGACCAGTACAGATTCCAGCTTTCAGAATATCGTACAACAAGATTGTACTCAGAAGATCCAAGATTTCGACAGTGTATTCCATATTTATTTCATCTTCTGTTTGAGAGTGACTTGTCTGGACTTTCATATGCAGTGAACCACATATTAAAAATGTGAGTTCATCTTACACATGTTTCTGCAAAGGAATTTTTGGACGAAGTTCAACAAAGAGATGATCATTTAAAATCTCAGTTAATTAATTTGATGGCGTGTCATTGTGGTATGAATGAGTATTGGTATCGTCGTCACGGAGAACTTAAATGTATGTTAAGAAACTTAGGAACCCCTACATGGTTTGTTACGCTTAGCTGTGCTGAATACGCATGGGACCATTTACTTGAATTTCTACAACATGCAAATTCAAATGTAAAAAACATTGAATTGAAGACAGCTGGAGAACTGTGCTCCTTGGATCCTGTAAATGTGTATAGATATTTTAATCATAGGTTTCAAGCTATGATGTCTTTTATTTGCAATAAAAATAATCCACCTCTTGGAGAAGTTATTGATTTCTTTTGGAGAAAGGAGTACCAAGCCAGAGGTGCTCCTCATATACACATGCTATTATGGATCAAGAATGCACCTACATTTGGAACCAATTCTGATGAAACTGTTTTGTCTGTCATTGAAGACTATGTTACCTGTGCCATTCCAAAAAGAGGAGGGGAACTAGCTTAAGACAACAAATTTTACGGTTTCAAAGTCATCGATGTGGAAAATATTTTCGACAAAAATACACATCAAAGGGAAAATTTCATACAAAATGTCATTTTGGATTCCCACATCCAGTAATTTTAAAAGGAAGAGTCAATAATTTCATGTCAGCAGCAAGGCATACTATAACTCGAAAATCTCTGAAGAATACTTACAACATAAAAAGAACTGAAGAATCAAAGTATATTAATGACTACAATCCAGTGATTTTGACAATGAGGAATGCAAACATGGATATCCAGTATGTTGCAGATAATTCGATTGCTCTTGCTCGCTATGTTCCGTCATATATAACGAAATCTGAAAAGACGGAGTTGAAAGAAATGTGGGAAGAAATTTCACAAGAGAAGACTCTTAGTAACAAATTGTACAGCTTTAGTTTGAAGATGCTTTCCCATTGAGAGATTGGATCCTACGAATGTTCGGATCGGTTGACCTCTGCAAGTTTATTCAATATCAAGAGGAATCATTTGGGTAAGTCTAGGTCTTACTGCAACACGAAATCAAGTATTGAAATCTCTACAAGAAATTGAATACTTAGCATTGAATGAACCGGAAAGTACAGATATTGTTAAAACGGGGGCGTGGTCTGGCACCGAGAGAAGATGGCGGCCGGCTAACGCTGCCCCGAGCTGAACTCCGAGGGGGTTCTTTATTTGAGTGGCGGCAGCATCTCAGCACGCATACTGAACCG
Source organism: Calotriton arnoldi (assembly GCA_963921515.1). NCBI lineage: Eukaryota > Metazoa > Chordata > Amphibia > Caudata > Salamandridae > Calotriton > Calotriton arnoldi. Next base: position 200,512 of record CAWUFW010002652.1, read on the forward strand.
GGGACTTTGTTGGCGAAACCACGCTGTATTACATGATGCCTTCATTTCACCGCGGTAAGGAGCTGACACCGCATATTTCTCCTTAATGGTTGTGGGGCGTCTCCGTGACTGGATAATCTGCTGCCATTTTGTCTCCTTTCCACGTAAAGCATCCTAATGCCAGCATTTTACACCCTTCTGCCAATGAATACTGCTACAAGCACTAGCATGCTCCTGGATTATTTAACTGCATGCTCCTCAGCAATTGTTTGGTTTTTTGACTTATTTGGCATGTAAACTTCGTTTTGACAACTGAGTCAACCAATATGCTATACAATTGAGTAAACCAATTTAAACCTGCACTTGAGGATTTCTGCATTTTCAACTAGCCACATCTTTAATCTCTGTTTAATACAACTGCGGTGTTGTGCAATTCTCTCAACTTTTCTCAAAATTGTTCTTTTGTGGCGGTGACGTTCATGTCTATGGGGAGAATCAAACCTGTCAGGAATGCTACTTCCGCTGCTGTTTTACGCCCTAAGACTCCCACTTTGACAACCTCAAATCCTTTCTCAATATTACAAAGTGAAATGGAAGACCCGGAGCAGTTTCTCTCTTCCCCCCCTGTGGGGGCGTCCTCATCACCTTCCGCTCCTGACTTCCTCCCATGCTTTGCATTCCTCTTTATCAAATGGGAAAAATACTTCTAAGCCTACAACTCCATCAGCATCATCAACTACTAAACGAGTCAAAAAGAATCCTCCTTCACAATCTATTTCTCCTTCACCAACATCTCTAGACTTACTCCTAGATGAGATACGGGCTCTCAAGCCCTATATGGAAGAAACAAATTTACGTTTGCACAGTCTAGAGGATAAATGGTCTACGTTCGACAACAAAATTAATTTAATGGAAAGTCAAATAGAATCTCTACAAGCATCTTCTCAACTGATTCATCCTATGAAGGTAGAGATATCTCAGCTTCAGAAACAAGTGGAAAACCTTGAAAACCGAAGAAGACGTAATAATCTACGAATTTTTGGTATAGCTGAAGGATTGGAAGGCTCCAACCCTATTTCTTTCTTTCAGTCCTTTCTTCCTCAAGTCCTTGAGTTCCCTGAATCACCGCAACTAAATATACAAAGAGCACACAGGCTTGGTCATGCTCCTCCAACCTCATCATCCTCACGCAAACCGAGAGGGGTAATTTTATACTTTCTAGAATACACTGATTTGTTGAAGGTTTTACAGGCAGTTAAATTTAAATGCCGTATATCTTGGCAAGGATCTCCGTTATTTTTCTCACAGGATTATGCTAAAAGTCACAGCTGACAGAAGGAAAAGCTTCTTAGCTTTGCGTCCAGCACTTCGAGACTTAAACGCTAGATTCGGCTTAATCCATCCTTGCCTCTTCAAAGTGACTTATAAAAATAAGACAACTACATATGAGGACCCAGCCCTACTTCAGCGATTCATCGACAACTGTAAAGAAGAAACCATGGAGATCGCGAAATCCTCAACCGCTACCTGATAATAATAATACTCTCCTTTTATAAAATTATACGTTACTTCTACTGTTTTTATTGTATGTGTTTCCACTGCATGTTCAATAACTGTCATTTTTTCCCTTATGTTTTCCTTATTAGGTGCCGTTTCGTTGTTCCACCCATCGTTGTATAGTCCACTTGGATCATTCCCCTCCTCGTTGCTTGTCCTGGAGATGTGACTGGTTGTTCCGTCTTCTCCGTGTGGCCTCAACACCCTTCACTTTATGTTTGAGTTTTTGGTATGTTTTATTGTTCACTTTATCTGGTGTCTTTATATTTTTTTTAATTTTTCTATCTATCTCTTTCTTTCTTTCTCTCCTGTCTTCCTCATACCCTCTTTCACAACTCCCTCTTTTACTTTTATTTTTTATATTATTTCATTTCTACCTGAGAGCTTTGCTTTCTATTATCCTACTTATTTCAAATTTTCCATTGTTTATGCTGTAGTTTTTTTCCTATTTTCTGACACATGACATTACGTGTTGCTTCCTGGAATGTTAAAGGTTTGGGTACGCCTATATAAAGGCAAAGAGTTCTTACCCACTTGTCTAATCTTAAATCGGATATTGTATTTTTACAAGAATCTCATTTAGTTGCTTCAGAAGTTCTAAAACTTAAACGTCAATGGGTTGGAAATGTTTTTTCTTCTCCAGGTACAAGTAAAAGAAACGGGGTTATAGCTCTTTGTCACAAAAAGCTTAATATTTCTCTCTTATCTCAAGAGTCAGATGATGAAGGGCGTTGGTTAATTGTTCATCTTAAAGATAATAATATACCTATTTTGTTGTTTAATGTATATGCGCCTACTAAACCTGACAATTTTTGGCCAGCTATATCTACTCTTTTAATGTCCATTTCTACAAAATGTTATTTTTGGTGGTGATTGTAACTCAGTTATAGATCCTTATATAGATCGTACCTCTAAAGTATCCTTTCTCCCTTCTCCAATGCATCAACACTTTACCAACCTAATTACTCACAGAGCTCTTGTTGATTCCTGGAGGTTATGCAATCCGCAACTGCATGAGTATACCTTCTTTTCACCTACACATCTCTCTCAATCTCGCATTGATTATTTATTTGTTTCCAAATCACTATCACAACACATATTACAAGCAAACATTTGGTTCCATATTAATTTCTGACCATGCTCCAGTTATTGTGGATTTAGAATTACTCCCTATTACCATGACTAACAAAAGATGGCGTTTTAACACTTCTTTATTAATTGATCAAACTTTCACCTCCACTTTTGAAGCCTTTATTTCTGATTTCTTTACTCGTAATATCTCTTTAGTTACCTCTTTTCCGGTTGTATGGGATGCCTTTAAAGCTTCAGCTAGAGATTTTATTATATCCTATGTTGCTAGGAAGAAAAAATGTAACTCTCAAAAGGCACTTCAAATCCTTAAAAATATTATGTTATTAGAAACATTATATACTACTACTAATTCTAAATCCGATCTTAACAATCTCATTGTAGAAAAATTTAAATATAATAAGTTATCTACAGAAAATGCTAGCTCCTACCTTCTTCGAGGTAGTGCCCGCTATTATAGAGGTCAAAATAAAGCAGGTAAACTCCTTGCATCATACCTTAAAATCAAGAAATAGCGTACAAATATTGACTGTATTCTAAGATCTGACTCCACTCCGGTTACAAAATATTCGGATATTTTAGAAGAATTTAAAACTATTATACTACTCTCTATACCCCTGAGAACATCCCAAGCACTACTGATATACAAAGCTATCTCTCTTCGCTACAAAAACACTTCCCCACTGATCTTGACTTTTCATCGTTGGAAAGCGATATCTCCATAAAAGATATCTCTCATGCATTAAAACTTATTAAAATAGGGAAAGCTCCTAGCCCGGATGGCTTTCCTGTTGAATTTTATACCCACTTCTCTAAATCTCTTATTCCACACCTTCAATCTCTATATACCCATTTCATCTTATCCAAAGCTTCCAGTGGTACTTTTCAAGAGGCTCTTATCTGTTTAATTCCTAAGGAAGGAAGAGATCCTTATCTTTATAAAAACTATAGGCCGATCTCTTTAGTCAACTCAGACTATAAATTATTTGCTAAAATTCTTGCACTTCGATTAGAACCTTTCCTCCCTTCAATTATTTGCAAAGAACAATCCGGTTTTATTAAAGGCAGAACTATTTCTGACAACACTCTGGTTTTCTTTAATATACTACATAAATCCAATAAATATCCCCAATCACTTGCAGCCATCTCTCTTGATGCAGAAAAAGCTTTCGACCGTATGGACTGGTCATTTATTTTTCAAGCACTTTCTTGGTTTGGCTTCGGTCATAAATTAATTTCTTACATATCTTTATTATGTACATCACCCAAAGCTTTTATTTTTGCTAACGGCTCTATTTCATCTATCTTTCCCCTGCAAAGAGGAGTTCGTCAAGGATATCCTCTCTCTCCACTTCTTTTCATTATTGCATTAGAACCTTTTCTAGCTAAAATTAAGCAAAACCCAAATATTTACAGTTTTAAACATGACAAAACTCATATCAAATTGAGTGTTTATGCGGATGACATCTTATTGTACCTATCCAATCCAGAATCTTATCTCACAGCATTTATGGAGAAAGTTAATGCTTTTTCCTCACTCTGTGGTTATAAATTGAACCATGATAAATACGAGATCCTTCCATTAAATGTTTTCTGTTTTAAACACGATTTAATTTTGACTAATTTTACATGGAATCCGCAAAAAAATAAATATTTGGGACTTTGGTTTGCTCCATCTATAAAACATACTTTATCCTTAAATATGACTAAAGTTCTATCCACAAAATCTAACTATATCTCTAAATGGCACCCTTTATATCTTTCTTGGTGGGGTAGACGTGACACTATTAAAATTATGCTTGCCCCGATTGTCTTTTTTACTATTTCCGCCATCCCTCTCACTATTCCAGCATACTTTTTCAAACAAATTTATTCTGTTTTATCTTCTTTTTTATGGAATAAAAAGAAACCACGTATGTCCCTTGTCAGGCTTAAACGCAATACATCATATGGAGGGGTACATTTTCCAGACTTTCAATCTTACCATAATGCCTTTCTCCTTAAACAACTTTCTAAATGTTTACATCAAGATTTAGACCTTTCCCCTCTCTGGAAAGACATCGAGCTTTCTTTTCTCTCTCCTTTCTCTTTCCAGGAATCTCTTTCGTTCACTCATAAGACACAACACCTATCTTCACCTACATAAAACTGCTTATAAACTCTTTCACTCAGTAATTATTCCACACCTTTCAGATACTAACCGATTTCTTAATTCCTCAATCTGGCATAATCATTTTATACGTATTAAAAATAAATCTATTTATTGGAAGACTTGGCGGGATAAGGGTTTGCTTAGGGTTCATCAACTTTATTCAAATGATAAATTTCTTACTTTTCCTGAAGCACAATTACTTTATAAACTCCCCAAAACATATTCCAATAAATGTAAGATTTTAATTCAAACTATTTCTTCTTCCTTGTCTTCACTATCTTTGTCTTCTCCCTCTTTAAATTCCCAGAATAACATCCTACCTTTATTAAGTACCCAACCAAGTGCCTCATCTATCTACAAGTTCCTCAATAAAATTCCAAATCACAGAACTAAGACTAACATTGAAGTGCAATGGGAACAAGACTTCCACACTTCATGGTCCTCTGAGTTTTGGGATAAGCTATGGTCAAAACTTCGTAAGACCTCAAGATCGGCCAGTACTACTCAAACTCTTTTCTTTCTATACAATCGGCATATGATTACCCCAAACACACTATATAAATTCAATCCCACTGTCACCTCAAATTGTTGGTCGTGTAATGCGTTGAACGCAGATTTATTTCATATACTTTTCTCTTGGCCCTGTACTCATCAATTCTGGCTGAAGGTATGGTCTCAAATTAATATAATTTTTCACACACATTTTTCATTTTCTCCTATGAATTTTTTTCTAGACACTCTTTCTGACTGCTGGCAATCCCTTACATGTAATACTACTATTGTAGACTTATTAATTGCAGTTGCGTTCCAACAAATAACGAAAAATTGGAGACAATCTACGCAGCTCTCTTTTCAAACTTGGTGGTACAGTGTTTGCTATAACCATCGCCTTGATGGTGCATACGTTTCTCCTTTATCTCTACTCCTTAAAAGAGAACATATATGGTCCCATATAACTATTTTCTTAGATACATCTGCTCGAAAGATGTCCCTTCATCGGGCTCTAGTGGAAGAGGTTCCCAAGCCACCATAAATTAACTTATATTTTTTACATTTTTGTATCTATTTTTCTCCCCTAAAATCCATGCTACAGCTATTACTTTTAATAATGTTGATATTTTTAATATGTCTTACACTCTCCTACTCCTGCATTGTTAACATTATATTATTATAGCTTTATCCCTCCCCCCTTTTTAGGTCTCGCCTAGCGTTGCTGCGCACATGCGCAGCAACGCTTGGCGAGATTTATTGTAAATGAGGAGTTTGAGAAAAGGGCTTGAAGCCCCACCCCTTATTTCCATTGGCTTGCGTCACCGTTTATGGTAAACGGTGGGCTGCCATTGGAAATAAGCTTTCTGGGGTGCCTCCTTTTCGCTTTTTTGTCCGGCCCACCCGGACTGGCTCGTCTGCTTTCCTTCTGTCGCAAATGAATTCTTATCTTTACAAGGCGTCACGTGTACTGCACGCTCCGGGCTTCCTGCAACAACGCTGCTTTCATGCCTGGAGCACGCACCAGTCGGCTCTCTCATTGGGCTCCGCACGCTTTCTCCTCCTCTCCGCGCCTTAGCCTCCTCGGGCTTCTTCGTACAGGGAGGACGTCCAGCCACAGGTTGGTATTAAATGCACTTTATCTGTCTGGAAGATGTACCACTCAAGGGTACAGTGCGGTGGTATGCGCCTCCACCGCAGTCTGCAGCTCTCGTTGGTAATGCGCAGCGCCCGCGAGGTCTATCTGTCCGCGAGGCTGGAGGACGACCAGGAAGAGAACGGAGATGCGTGCGCGCCATCGGCCGATGAGCCAGCTGTAACCGAAGAACAGAAATGCGCACCTGCTGCCGTGACACCGGCGTGTGAAATGTACAAAGAAAACTGCACGCCCTCCTCGCTACCTCAGCGCGAAGAGGGCACGTACACAATGTCGCCTGGCACTGTCTCGATCCCATTCTGTGTCGGCCTCACCGGCGACCGTGCGCCTGGCCCGTCCAAACCGCAAACGCCGCAGTTGTACTCTAAGCCGCCGGGGTGCTGCGGAGGGAGCAGTTGACGTGCAAGTTGTAACCACATGCTGGTTACTTCCAGCCATCTGCTACGTGCAGCGCTTTACGAAGGTATTGTCGTGGCACAGCGAGGTAGTGGACCGTAGCAATGGTTGGAAGACAACACACCTCTTTGCACTCAACCTCCCCATTAGAATGTAAGCCCGATTGGGAAAAAAAAAAAATATTCAACAGAACGTAGGGATGAACAAATGGTGGCAGTTACAGTGCCAACTGGACTCTCACGGTGATTCTGTACCTTTTGGTTTTCTACAGGGTTGCAGAGAAGCCTCGCCCGTGCCATGATAACGCGCCCATACTACTGCTATGGTACATACTGTTTGTGATCCCTGCCCCCTCCACACGCACACAAACTCTTTGCCCCTCAGGGGACGTTGATGTCTGTACAGCTTTCTGCTAACGGAGGCCGAGAAAGATTCCGCGATACCTCATTACACACCGAGGCAGGGGGCAGCCCCCCCCACACACACACACACACTCCTGGGGGGCGGCTGTCTGCAGGGCTTCCTTCTAATGGCCTAGTCTGCAGTAGCGGCTCCTGTGTTAACTCATTATACAACTAGAGGTGGGGGGGGGAGTTGCTGCAGCAGGAAGAGGACAAACGCCCCCCGCCCCCCTGTCTGGCCCTCGCTGCAAGAAGGGCTAATTGCCAAGGGGGATTACAGGCTGCAGTTCCCAGCTCAGCCCTTCCTTCCTCCCCCACCGCCCCCTACCCGGGCTGCAGAGAAAGCTGCTCATTATCCCAGGCTCATTGCACAACCCCAGGCAGCCGGAGGCCCTCAGGCACCTGCTCCTCTCCCTCCCTCCCTCCCTCTCCGTGCCTTGTACACAGCTCTCCCCTCCCCCACAGCCCACGTCCCAGTCTGACCCGCAGAGACTGCGCCAGGAATCACAAGAGCCACGCAGGCCCCTGTCGGCGGAGCGGGCGGGTCTGAGCCGCCGTCTCCAATTCCATCTAATGCCCTTGTGCACAAGAGAGGAGGCGCTGTAGAGATCCCTGTATCAGGACAGGTAGTGCCATAGGGGCCTCCTCAGTACAGTACAGTACGTACCACACAATTCCACACCTGGCAGGGGTTTGTACTCCAGCAAGCGCAGACCTGTACTCCAGAGCGGATATTGCCCTCCCAGCGACCCTGGGTGTAAGGGCAGAGAGGGGTAACATGCACAGGTTAATGGCTGCGGATGCACCGCTGGCATGCGCAGAGGGGCAGCGACCTCAAACAAGGCTGCACGTGCACCCCTTGGCAGGGGGAGAAAGGGGCACCAGGCTCTAAAGCATCCACACGGCTGCACGCGCACCCCATGGCAGGAGGAGTTAGGGCAGGTATGCACTCTCTTGGCTGCACTTGCCGGGGTCACACCGTGACTAAACAAACTCTCGTCGTTGCAGCGTTGGCGCACACTCTCTCTAAATATAAACTGCATTACGCAGCTCTCATCAGTACATAACGCAGAATGTAGTTTTTCATGTTTCATGAGCACGCAAGTTTTACCAACATAAATACATACGGGTAAAAGGAAATTACTCCTGGCCCTGCAAGGCCACGGGCAAGCTCAGATAAAAAGTCGTCTGCTAGGTGCTGAAGTGGTATCACAGGGGCGTCTACTAGGTGACGAGATAAAAGCGCCTCACACCCACGTGGTATCACAGACCAGGGGCGTAACACAGGCACCTCCTGACATTGTAACAGCAGCATCGCGGGCAGGGGGTCTCAAGAGCCACGGGGCCTACATTGCTTTGGTACCCTTATAGGTTATCAAGCAGTTTAGGTATTTTTGAGGTCTTCTGCGCACGTGCAGAGGAGTGGGTGGGCATGTCATTAATACAGGATACTGCTTCAGCACCAGGTACTCGACAAACACCACTGCCAAGCAGTTTCTCCTCCCCAAAGTCTTGGATCATGTGTTCAGCATGTTTACTTAACACTTCTCCAGTTACAATGTAAGCATCACCAGTTCGTCTTCAGTCTCTACACTTTGCCGAAGCTGCTTTCTCTCACGTCTCTGCTTATTCACTCACTTTGTCCTAGAAATCAACCCTACTTATCCTCCTCTACTGGTTGCCTTCCAGACAGTGGACCAATGCCTATCACGTGGGCAGACTCAGTTCTCCGTGTAGACCTTCAGGCCTTTCATTTCTGCCTCATATTGCTCCTCCAAGTCGTTTTGCAAACAGCTTTCACTTGCTGTTCCCAAGGGTCGGTTCTGGGCCGTCTTCTCACTGGTTGCTCCACTCACAGAATGATGCCTCCTCCCTCGCTTTACTCTTCTCACAGTAACTTCCACCCAGGGAGCAAGAACTGCTCCTCCAACGTCCCCTATAAAATGTATACTAATAACAAGCAAATAATCCTCTCTTTCCACTCTACTGTCTGCCTCAGTGCTGTCAGGCTTTGAATGGCTCTACATACTGAACCACAATACTTTCCATTCTCCCCAATCCATTTTATTTAAAAATAACTTTATTTAGTCGATTCCTAAAAGTACATATCATTAAGTTAAAGCCATTTGCTTTGCTATACAATACCATTAGCAAAGCAAATGGCTTTAACTTAATCAAAGGCGAGACCTTTTGCATTTTAAATGCTTGTTTATGTTTATCTCTCTTTTCAGATTTGTTATAACCTTTCTGGTATATGCAAACCCTCTGATTCCCTTGATTTTTATTGTACTGTTAATCAATTCACTGTTACAAATTGCATTTAAGATTTAATTGTTTATACTTATTGTGTTGCATTTTCTTACTTCAATAAAGTTCTACTTTAAACTTAAAAAGATATTGTTAAAACAAATATGTTGGATACTTACTATCCCAAAAGTAGTCCACATCTGGAAAACATATGTCTCTATGAAGTACTGCAACATTACAGTTTTTAAGAGAAATGTTACAGAAAATATATATGAAGAAAAATATGCAGTAATTTGATGTGACGGATGTTTGGTAAAACATGGCAAAGGAAATCTTATTAACCACAGGAAACTCAGTTGTGAAACTCCAGATAAAAGGGAAATTTTCTATTTAGCACTTCTGCAACTCTTCAAGCCTTGGCGTAGTGAAATGGCGATTTTTACTGCTATGAAGGTTTTTTAATGCATGTAAAGACAGCATTCAATGCACAATTTTTCCAACTTATCTACATATGTTAAATGAAGAGATTGAACAAGAAACTACTATTGCAGCTGAAATAGCTAGAGACAGTTCTCAAGATAGTCAAAGTTCTGCTCCACTAAGTCAAGATCCACTAGGACAACCAATTCTTGAAAATGAAGTAGCAGTTGCCATGAATGAAGTAGAAACGGCAATGCTACAAGCACAACAGGATATTATTGAGTTGGGAAACAAAAACAAAAAGAAATATATCAGCAAGTGACACAACAGATACAGCATGGTTTACTGCATGAAAAAAAAGAATGCCAATGCACATCATTTAAACCTATTCAAATGTACATCAGTGGGCAAGCTGGAACAGGAAAAAGTTTCTTAATTAAAGTTTTGACCAGTTATCTACACAAAACCACTGAATCACATTTTTCTTGTGTTGGAACCGCTCCAACTAGGTTAGCAGCACACAACATTAAAGGGATTATATTACATCGATTACTCATGCTACCAGTTGAACATGAAAATAAGTTGGAATATCACAAGCTATCTGGACAAGCTTGTTATGTAGTCTCAAGAGCACTGAAGAAAATGAAACTTCTAATCATTGATGAGGTGAGCATGGTCTCAAACTTAATGCTTGCCTTTGTACATTTACGAATGCAACAGATTTTAAAAACAGATTATGATGTTCTGTTTGGAGGAAAAAATGTAATTGTATTCGGCGATCTACTACAACTTACTCCTGTGAAGGGGCAACCAGTTTTTAAAACACTTGTCCATGAAGACCCTAGGAAATCTTTAGGAAGTATTGGAAATGTGAACATTTGGTCTCATTTTGAATATAAAGAACTTATTAAGAATATGCGACAAGCAAGTGATGAACATTATGGAAACATTCTTCAAGATATAAGAAATGGTGTTTTGACAAAACATGGTAAAGAAGCTTTACAAAGTCGGCTACTAACAAACTTGTTTTCTAATGAAAACATAGCACCCGAAATAATGTACAAAAAAATTGGAGAAAAGAAGTCTATAATTTGCCTAATGCCTACACTGCAAGAGTGTTCTACATTCAATCAAGAACTTTTGAAATTGGAAAAACAACCAATAGTGAAAGTGGAAGCTATTGATAAAATGGAACACAAAGGAGCTACTATTGTTCTCTCAAACAAATTACAGTCAAAATTGGATTCTTTGGAAAAGTCGGTGTCTAAGACTGCAGGTTTAGAAAAGACTTTATATGTATGTGTAAACTGTCGGGTAATTTTACGGCGTAATTTGGATGTAGAAAAAGGTTTAGTAAATGGAGCAATGGGAAAAGTTGTTAATTTTGTTAATTATCAGAACAGAGATGGAATTGAATTTTTGAAGATTAAATTTGATCAGATTGAAGAGGTAAAACAGATTGGACGTTGTGCTGTTCATTTTTTGCTTGTAAAAGACTTGTATGTTCGTAGAAAACAGTTTCCTCTTTCTTTAGCATATGCAGTAACCATTCATAAATCTCAAGCTTTAAGTGTAGACAGTGCTTTGGTAAATATTGGGAGTACAGTGTTTAAAGAAGGCATGGCATATGTTGCATTGTCTCGAGTAAGGACATTATCTGGTTTGTATTTGATTGATTTTGATGAGAAAAAGATTAGTGCTGATGCAAATTGTGTAAGAGAGTACAATCGGTTAAGAAGACTTTATGCTCCTAACTCAGGTGAATATCCTGTATATGAGAAACGTGTAGTGTGTCCAAAACGGAAATATGACAAACATTCTACTGAGATTCAAAAAAAGAAAACAATTGAAGAGAATCATGAAGGTGCAAAGAAAGTGAAATTGGACATTCTTGATGATATTGTAGGATACCAGTTAGAAAATAGTTCAGGTATCAACTGCTATGCTAATCTAATTGTGAATGTGTCTTTTATCTAGAAGATCTTCATCATGAAATTCTGGAAAATCGAGAAAAAAGATTCTGTACTTTATTACATTATATTTTTCAAAAGTTGGTAACTGATAGAACTAAAATCCATACTGCTTCTGGCATTCGGCATCTTTTGGATATATGTACTGGTTCTTTGCAATTTACGCTCAATATACAACAGGATGCACAAGAATTTCTTATGTTTGTGCTTGGAGTATTAGAAGAGGAAGGAATAGAAATTGAAAATTTATTTGGACTAAGTTACAGATGGGATCATAAATGTGAAGAGTGTTCATTTCTTATACCACTGCAATAGACACTGAACGATTCATATATTTGACAATACCAGATTGCAAATCAGTGACTTTTAACAAGTTACTAAAAACAGCTAATCAAGATATGAAATGTTCTCATTGTAAATCAGAAATGTTATCAACATTAGTTATAGAAAGATTTGGACAATATGTCATTTTAATGCTACAAGGTTGTAGAGCAGAGGGAAGAACATTGGAAACCAAAATTAATAATTTTGTGGCAAGTCAAGTATCAATTTCAGGAAGAACTTTTAAAGCAGTGGCTATTATTTTTCATGATGGACCTACTGCAACATCTGGACACTATACTGTGTATTTAAAGTGCAATAAAGGATGGACTCATTGTAATGATGCCCATTTGGAATTCAAATGACGGTTGCCTTACGAATTACCAAATTCATATCTGATATTTTTGCTGCCAAAGTTTTGAAAACATCATTCGGCCTAGTGGGAAGATGTGAACACGAATTAACGAGTTTATTTTGGATATTTTCAATGCATATGGTTTTGGAAACATTATTCGGCCAACTGGGAAGATGTGAAAAATTACTGTTTGGATTATTGTTTATGCTAATTCTTATTGCATTTGCAAAATTGTGTTTGAAAGAAGTAGTTTATATAATGGATCTTTATATTATTCGTGATATAAATGAGAGTGTATATTTTACAAAATATACTTCAGAGAAATAAATGATTTAATGTAGTTGAAGAATGTAATTTAGAAACTGTAGATAGGTAAACATATAGTTGAACTTGTTGTAAATATTTTCAACGCAGATTTGTTTTTTTTAACAATCTCATTGATTGTATTTTTTTCCCCGCTGTTATATGATGATCTACATTGAAATCACTGTGTATGGTGAAATTCAGTAGAATCTGAGAACAGCAAAAAAGGGAAACTGAATATGTTATGTAATTCTAAAAAAATGTTGTGTTCTTAAAACTATAATATTATATGCAATAACAGTTTTTCTTCTTTTTTTTTACAGAAAGTAATACTAAAGTTTGAAAAGATTTTAAATTCAGTTGACAACAAAACTACTGTAAAATAGTTTCACTGAGTTTTGTATCTTCTTTAATAAAAAAGGTAAGATGAAATAATGTAATAAGCATGATAATATGAACTAATGTTTACAGTTGCTTTTACTGCACTCATCCATTTTTTCAAACACTACCCACGCACTCATCTATACAGTTGGGCACTATTCCCACACTCCTGCCATCACCCATGCTTTATCCATGCACTTCTCCAATCACGTAGCCTGTACCCATACAGTTATAATATCACCCAGACACTACCTATGTACTCCTCCAATCACCCAGGGAGTATCTGTACACTCATGCAATCAGCTAGACATAACCCGTGCACTCTTCCAATCACCCAGGTATTACCTATACACTTTCCAATCCCCGAAACATTACCCCTGCACTCATGCAATCACCCAGACACTATCCTTGCACTCTTTCAATCATCCAGGCAGTATCTATACACTCCTCTATTCACTTAGGCAGTACACATGCAGTTATAAAATCAACCAGGCACTATTTATGCACTCCTCCAATCACCCAGGTACTACTCTTGTACTCCTCCAATTACCCAGCTAGAACTCTTCAAGTTATAAAATCACCCAGGCACTACCTATGCACTCCTCCAATCCCCCAGGTACTACCCCTACACTCATGCAATCACTTAGGCATTAGCCATGCACTCCTCCTATGGCCCAGACATTACCCCTGCACTCATGCAATCACCTAGATATTACCCATGCAGTCGTTCAATCACTCGGGCAGTACCCATGCACTTATAAAATCATCCAGGTACTTCCTATGCACTCATGCATTAACCCAGGCACTACGTATGCACTTCTGCAATCACCCAGGAACTACCGCTACACTCATGCAACCACCCAGACATTACTCTTGCACTCATGCAATCACCCAGGCACTAGCTATGCACTCATAGAATAACCCAGGCACTACTCTTGTACTGCTACAATTATACTGGCACTATCCATGCACTTCTCCAATCATCCAGCCATACCCATGCACTTGTTAAATCACCCAGGCACTACCTCTACACTCATGCAATCAGCTAGACATTAACCCTACACTCATGCAATTACCCAGGCATTAGCTATGGACTCCTCTAATCCCCTAAACATTACCCCTGCACTTATGGAATCACCAATGCATTAGCTATCCACTGCTCCAATCACTCAGACAGTACTGATGCACTCCTGCAATCACCCAGGCACTACCAGTACAGTCATGCAACCATCCAGACATTACTCTTGCACTCATGCAATCACCCAGGCACTAGCTATGCACTCATAGAATAACCCAGGCACTACTCTTGTACTGCTACAATTATCCTGGCACGATCCATGCACTCCTCCAATCATCCAGCCAGTACCCATGCACTTAAAAAATCTCCCAGGCACTACTTATACACTTTTCCAATAACTCAGGCACTACCGCTGTACTCATATGATTATCTAGGTAATACCCATGTACTTGTAAAATCACCCAGGCATGACCTCTACGCTCATGCAATTAGCTAGACATTACCCCTAAACTCATGCAATTACCCAGGCATTAGCTATGGACTCCTCTAATGCCCTAGACATTACCCCTGCACTCATGGAATCACAAATGCATTAGCTATCCACTGCTCTAATCACCCAGGCACTACCTTTGCACTCCTCCAATCACCCAGACACTTCTTATGCAATCGTGAAATCACCCAGGAACTATTACTACACTCATGCAACCGCCCAGACATTACTCTTGCACTCATGCAATCACCCAGGCACTAGCTATGCACTCATAGAATAACCCAGGCACTACTCTTGTACTGCTGCAATTATCCTGGCACTATCCATGCACTCATCCTTGCACTCATGCAATCACCTAGCTATTACTCATGCAATCCTTCAATCATTCAGGCAGTACCCATGCACTTATAAAATCATCCAGGCACTACCTCTATACTCATGCAATTAGCAAGACATTATCCCTACACTCATGAAATTACCCAGGCATTACCTATGCACTCCTCTAATCTCCCAGACATTACCCCTGTACTCATGCAATCACTTAGGCATTAGCCATGCACTCCTCTAATTATCGACACATTATCCCTGCACTCATGCATTCACTTATGCATTACCTATGCATTCCTCCAATGACCCAGACATTATCCCTGCACTTATGCAATCACCTAGGTATTACCTATGCAGTCCTTCAATCCCTCAGGCATTACCCCTGCAGTCATGCAATCACCCTGACATTACTCATGCACTCCTCCAAACACTCGCACATTATCCCTGCACTCATGCAAATATCCATGTATTACCCAAGCACTCCTTCAATCACCCAGCCACTACCCATACACTTATAAAATCATCCACACACTAACTATGCACTCATACAATCACCCAGGCAGAACTGCTGAACTCATTTAATCACCCAGGTACTACCTATACACTCATGAATAACCTAGATAGTACTGATGCACTCCTCCATACACCTAGGCATTATCCATGCACTCGTCTAATCACCGAGACACTGTCCATGCACTCCTCCAATAACTCAGGCACTACCGTTGCACCCCTCCAATCACCCAGGCACTATTCATGCATTCCTCCAATCATTCAGCAAGTAACCATACACTTATGCAATAACCCAGGCACTACCCATACACTCTTTCAATCACTCAAGCTCTACCCATGCACTCTTGCAAACACCCAGGCATTACCCATGCACTCCTTCAATCACTCAGGCACTATCTATGCACTATTCATGCAGGCACAACCCCTGCACTCATGCAAACATACAGCTAGTATCCATGCACTCTTGCAATCACCCAGGCAATACTCATATACGTATGCAATCACTCAGGTAGTACATATGCACTTCTCCAATTACACAGGTACTACACATGCACTCATGCAATCACACATGCACTACCCATATATTACACTTGCCGCAATTCATACAACACATAGAAATTTGTCTTTTTTTAACCAAATAGGCGGTTCCAACAAGAACCCTTCTTTTCTATTTTTTGTTTTCTATTTTTTTTGTGTTTTTTTAACTCTTTTTTGTATTTTTGGGGTGTTTTATTTTTTTTTTAAATGAAAAAAACAACAGATTAAACTGAGAAAACTTTCTCTAACCTTTTGCAATTAAAAAATCATTGCAAAAAAAAAAAATCAATAATGGTGGCTTTTTGCTGCAAAAACAATTGCATCAATTGACTGCTCACCATAGCAAATAACTTGTTTGCATTTGATACACCCTTGTTCAAGACGAGCAAACTCTGGTCTAATTCAGGTCCTCTGCTTGAACTTGATGTACCGGCTGAGGTGCTAGGTCCTGCGTCGTGATCACCTTGCTGGGCTTGTCGTTCCAGCTCACGTCGATGTTCTAGCCGACGAGGGTGCATGGTTTGCAGGTGCTTTAACATCGACGAAGTACCGCATGAGTATTTTTCGATCACACACAGTGCAGGTCACCTTTCTCGCGTTGAACTTCTTTTCACCAGGTGGAAAGGTAAAGCAGGCCCAGACGATACTCTCCTTTCGTTGTTTTCTTGGTTCCTCCAAGTCATCTTCTTCACCAAGGATGTCGTCTGGTGGATTTGAAGATGCCATTGTACTAGTTTTTAACAACAAAAAAAAATGCAACAAGAGCAGTAAACACAAAAGGTGCGTCTCCTGACAATGTTGTTGGAGGAATGAGAAATTTGGGTGGGGTGCTGTAAGTTCTAGAATAAAAAGCTTCTTAACCAATGAAATGCTTTCTTTTGAAGTCACATGGGTTTGCGCACCCGGCGCGCAACCGGCGCGCACCCGGCGCGATTCCGGAAAAATATATTTAACAATAATTTATCTTTATTCCAGTTACAAATATATGATATTTACAATTATGTTAAATAATCTCTTGGTATAATATACATAATAAAGTTATATACATATACTTTTAAAACTTAAAGATTTGCGAAGGATTCACACACCCGGCGCGACCCCTGGAAATACATACGTGACGTTGCGCGGGGTCGAGAACCGCGCACCCTTCGCATACGCAATGCGCATCGTACACGACTTAACCAATATGGCGGCAAAATTCTTGAATTCGCGCACCCACCGTGATTGGTACACGATTGGTACGCAAATCCACTTTTAAAAAAAATGTAAATGCATATTTTAGAAAGGAGAAACCATCACATTATTTTTTATAAAAGTTTAAAAATTTAGAAAAAGCATTTTTTGGACATTACAATTAGAAATTAACATTTAAAAAACCTTTGAAACTCACTGAAAAAACCATAGGTTTCAGGGACGTTATAGTTAGTTGAGCTAACTATAACTCGCTCCCCCGCAATGTACTGCTGATGACATCACATATTACATCACTCATGACATGGTCAGTAACATCACTGATGACATCTCAAAAGACATCACTGATGACATCACTGATGACATCATCCACGTGATAATCTGATGGACCTCCTCACACCCTAATATAACCTTTAATACACCCACTCTAAATTACAGACTGCCATTCTTGAAACCATAGACACACCAATACCAATTACTACATACCCACTCACTGATTCCTAGGTCTACACACACATCCACTCACACACCCATACAGTCACTCATACATGTAGTCACTCATCAATACAGCCACTATCATATGCACTCATACACCCATACAGACACTCACACACCGCCACTCACCCATAGAGTTACTCACCCAGCTAGTCAGTCATGCAAAGAATCACACTGCAAAAAACTCACCTATACAGTTATACACACACCATCTCACTTATTCATACAGATACTAAGACATACTTACTCTCTTATACAATCACTGACACAAGCACACATTCATCCATACAGCCACTCTCACAATCAGTCACTCTCGCATACAGTCACTTATATAATACAACACTCACATATACTGCCTTACACATATGCAGTTACTCACACACGTACCACTGAGACATCCATTCACTCACAGACACAGCTATATGCACACTCACTCACCCATACAGTATGTCACAGATGCACTCATTAACCCATACACCCAGGGATTCATCCACTCATACATCCATGCAGGGAGTCGCACTCCCCCTCACCCACCCACACAGACACTCAGGCATCTATACAGGTACTCAGACTACTAATCAATAAGTCATATAGACACTTATGTACCTACTCACCAACACATGCAGCCACTTACAGACCAAGTGACAGACTGATACAAACATTCACACAGATTGGTCATTCACCCATAGATTCTCTAAGACACGTTTAATTACTCACTTATACAGTCAGTCACGCACTCACTAAATCATCCATTGAGACACTCATACACCCACTCATTCTTCAATAAACCATGGCGTATATATATATATATAATTTGAACCAAGTTTATGTACAAGGAGTGTAACATCATGACACGCTGAGATTCCTATTACCTTAGCTCATGAAAATGAACTTATATAGGGTCTTTAATATAATAGTGCAATTATTCTTATGGTGTTTGATTTTCAGATATAATTTGAAAAAGATAAATCTTGGCATTTTTTAGCTTTTACAATTCCAATTTTGGTATGTTTTAATGGATTTTAAAATTGCCATCTTTATTTTTACATTATGAATTCTATCGCCATAATTTTTAATATATATGCTTTTTTTAATCATTATATTTATACATTTATTGTGATGTTTATTTTCTATTGCATATTTGCACATAGTGAACCTCTTGTTGATCTGGAACATAGTAACTCTTTACTTTCAATGCTTTATTCACCTGAGCTAATCATGTCACTTCCTGCACTGTCACTTTAAAAACTGGTCAATTTCTGAGCAACATGTCATGTGATCAAGGCCCGAGTGGGGGTCGAAACGCGTTATGGCGGACATGCTGGGCATTAAATAAAATACCATTGATTTGCACCAAGAACTTCGGGTCCGCTCTTCGTCTTTCTGTATGGGAGTTGGAGCAGCTGTGCAGCTGTTGCTGAGACGAATCCTGCGATATATATATATACACATTTGTCAACTTTTTAGAAACACTCAGTCACTGGATGATGTCATCAGTGATGTCACCAGTGATGTCATTTGAGATGTCATCAGTGATGTTATCAGTGATGTCACTGACCATGTCATGAGTGATGTAATATGTGATGTCATCAGTAGTGCATTGTGGGGGCGCGAGTTATAGTTAGCTCAACTAACTATAACGGCCGAATTTCTCTGGTTTTGTACGAGTGAAATGTCCAACTAACTATAACATCCCTGAAACCTGTTTTTTTTTCAGTGAATTTCAAAGGTTTTTTAAATGCAAATTTCTAACTATAACGTCCCTGAAACCTATGTTTTTTTCAGTGAATTTCTAAGGTTTTTAACAGGCCACGCCCCCTTTCTCCACCACTATGCAAACGCGCCTCTTGGCGCGTTCTAAGTTGGGGGATTAAGTCCCCTTGAATACTGAGGGTCCCTGGGGGCCAACTAGCCCACCAGGTACCTCCAGTAAGCCCCACACAGCTGGATTGCTGACAGTGGTATGAGGCCACGCCCCCTTTTTACACCACTCTGCAAACGCACCTCCTGGCGCACTGCTGCTTGGGGGATGAAGTCCACTTCAGTCCTGAGGTCCTCAGGACAAAAGGGGACTTCATCACCCCACCAGCAGTGCACCACGAGGCGCGTTTGCAGAGTGGTGTAAAAAGGGGGTGTGGCCTCATACCACCTCTCAGCAATCCCACTGTGTGGGGCTTACTGGAGGTTCCTGGTGGCCTAGTTGGCCCCCAGGGACCCTCACTAGTAACGGGGAATTAATCCCCCAAGGCAGAGCACGCCAGGAGGTGCATTTGCAGAGTCATGTAGGGAGGGGGCGGGCCTCCAACGAATTGCCTTTTTTTTTTAAAAATTTATGAACCTTAGAAATTCACTGCAAAACCATAGGTTTAAAGGACGTTATAGTTAGAAATTAGCATTTAAAAACCTTAGAAATTCACTGAAAAAACCACAGGTTTCAGGGACGTTACAGTTAGTTGGACATTTCACTCGTACAAAACCAGAGAAATTCGGCCGTTATAGTTAGTTGAGCTAACTATAACTCGCGCCCCGCAATGCACTGCTGATGACGTCACATATTACCCAATAAAGTTTGGGGTTTAACTGTTCCCAAGAGTGCTGGTAATTACTTTACCGAGCTTGAATATATATATGTCAGCCTTATGTAAATGGACTCTCCAAGTCGTCCCGCTTCCTACTAAGGATGAGAAATGCTTTTAAAAATTGGATTGTGTGCAGAGACCCACTCAGGGAGGATTGCTGCTCCAGAAGGGACTACAGGTCCCATAATGCCATTGAACTATTATGCACTAAGCGGAAGCCCACTGAGGCTAATTAATTAAATTGAGCATGCGTGAATGAAATAAAAAGAGCGTCCTCTGCCACAGTTTGTGCAAAACAAAACCCTTTCAGGCATAGAGTGACGAATAAATTATGCAAAAACAGAAGCAGAGAACTCTGGGTAGTTCTCAAGTTTAGGTGGAAAGCAGCTCCAGTAAGAGCACTCTCAACACCAGCGACACTCTAAATTTGCTCACCTCAATATATATATACACACATAATCAGTCTGTTTATGATACGCCCAAACTTCAAGCATCAACTTTATTTGGCGCTGAAAACAGAACACGGCACGTCCAAAACAATTTTCCTGGAACAGGTTTTATTCAAGCATTAAGTTAATTTCACCAAGTGCAGCAGCATGAAGTGGCCTATGCGTTTTAGCCGTAGCCTTTCACAGGGTCATAGAGATGTGTGTACAGACTGCCCATTTAAACTACACCTCAACAAAACTTTATTAACAAAAAAAACAAGACCCTTCTTCATATATACACATATTTCCTGAGTGCCAAACCACACATTAAAACGCACTACATTTTCTGCATTTCATATCTCCTAATTGAAGCGGAATGTTCTGAGAAAAAAAAGCAAGGGAGTAATGGTAAAGTACCAAACTCATAATTAATCTTCCTTGCATAATTCTAATTCTCAAAATAATACCCAACACATGTTATATATAGCATAACATTTTCTCATTTCCAAAAGAGCAAGAATCCTCTTTTATGCATGTGCTTTTTTAAGCAAAATCCAAAATGCTCTACATAGCTAATCAGATAGGAGATTTCTGTTTATATAATTGAATCTGAATTCCATTAAAACTATATGGAAAATTTAAAGTGTGTAGCACTATTATAAGGTGCTGAATATAAATTCGAAATAAGGTGCTCTACAAAGACAATCACTAAGAAATGTTCAGTTTCTGCTAACATTTTTCTCATTCCATTGAGGCTATAAGGAAGGTTTAAAGTGCATAATGTTCTTTTAAAGTACTGGTTTACTATCAATCATAAAATACACAATGCCCAATTGATAAAATCATTGTTGCACAATGTAAATATATAAGACAGATTTAAAGTGCATTGTGCTATCTTTAGATGTTGACTCACTCGAGTCTCTATAAAGTGCTATCGATTGTAAAGCGCATTATATAGTATAGAGATAGCAGATTTTAAAGAATTTAAAGTGCATCATGCTATTTTTTGAAACTTTTAAAATCATTTGAAAAAGCACTTGGTACATAGTAAGAAATCAAATTCATCATTATTCCACAATGTCAACCTCATTCTAGTAAACCAAAATTGCTTTGACTTCCTATCAATGTAAGTCTAATAGCATTTGGAGAACAACAATCTGTTAACTCATTATTGTAGATTGAAAACAATCCTAAATATGCCACGTTAAAAGTGGAATATATTTTTTCACAAAGTACTGGATAGACAGGAATCTATACAAAATGCAAACAATTCTCCTATTCACATTGTGTTGTTCAGGCATATCAGATTTACAATTTGGCCTCCATGGATCATTAAAGATGTATAGACAGTTCAGCATCTGTATTTAATCCCCACAGATTTTCAGTACCCATTGATAGAATACATCTTGATTCTGCCCTCCGTAATCTCAGTTCTCTGTCATTACCTAGTAGTTTCAAAGAAACTTGCTGGATTCCGTAGTACACAAATCGACTTATGTCTCCATTGTGTCTTTCCCAGATGTGTTTTGCAATTACATAGGTGAAATACTTTTTCGTAATGGCTCGAATGTGCTGTAGAACCCTAAGCTTTAATTTATTAATAGTGCTTCCTATATGTCATTCCACACTCACATTCCAATGCATAGACTACATGGGTACTTTCGCAAAATATATGTTCCTTGATCTTTTTCACGCTACCGTCAAATAGTTTAACTTCTGTCCTGTTGTCACCCCATTTGCAGGCTTTGCATTTGGCACATTTATAGAAACCTAGTTTCTTCGGCAGTGTCCAGTTGCACTCTCCTGCCATTTATTTGTTTCTGCAATCCTCAGCTTTTCAAGTTCTCTTAGGATTTGTTTTGGATCACCTCTTCGTCCCTCATCTAGGTGATGTGAGTTGATTCCAGCTTGATCACTTTCGCTATTGTTTGGAAACATTTCATTTGCCGTTTGTTCACATTTGCTGAATCAGTTTGCCATGATTTATTATATTCCTCAATTACTGAGAGCTATAGTGTGTATGGTAGTTTTCGTTATTCAATTCCTTTGCTATATAAGGCAGATTTCTCTTCCAGCATTACCTATCAGATTGTAAAATCTGAGAATTTTGAACAAAACCAAAACACTTCATTTGCTCTCATTGAAATGCTTAAATGACTGTCCTTGTATCGCCCTGAAAAAGTCATCAATCGGCGATTTGAATATATTCGTCATCTGTATTGATAGTGTGAAAGAATGTAATTTTGGCAGTTGGCTTTTTAGATATTTAAATTCGATAACTATAAAGGGTCAGATTGTCTCACTTATCATTGGTGCCGATGCACTGTTCTTTTGTAGTAGCTGACCCACCCACATCTCCACGAAGTAATCCGAGTTGGACCCTTTGCAACAATTTTGTTTCTTGTTGTGTCTTTTCAAACACAGACATCAGTTTGCAAAGTTCAATAGCCGGATATATGCCCTTTTACAATTATTTCCGATTGCTACCCTGATCAGGGCCAGTCCTAGGATTTGTGGGGCCCTGGGCAGGATAGGAACATGCGAGGCCCCTCTAATTTACATAAGATGTAATGTCAAAGGGAGTGACGTCATAGGAAGTGTCAACTGACCTTTCATTTTCTGACAGTATTGAAGCAGCTTTGCAAGAAGTGGATATCACTGAGATGACTACCATTTGGGCAGCCATTATTGCGGTTTTCTAGCAGCATAACCACCACGTGTTAGTTTTAACACCACTATGCTTCACTGCGTCCAGCGCGTCCCATCTGTAAAAGTAGCTTTAGAAGCCCCTCTGGGGATTGTAGTCCTAATGATGTATATTGCCAGTAAGAGGAATTGTCCTGTGGACTACAACCCCTAAGAGCGAGAAGTGCGCCGAGTCTTCAATGCATGCGAGTCATTAGTGTCTGTTCCATTCTGGCAAGTGCCTACTAAACTGGGTATACCATCAGCCCAGCGTGATGCCAGTAACAGTACCCATGCTCCTCTCCAGCGAAGGATGCCTCCGTAGTCATAAATAAAAGAGGATATATAGGGCCCTATTGTGAATGTGTCAGTAATCCAAGCAGAGTGCAGAGTGCTCATTTAAACCTGCTTCACAGGAAGGGCCTTTCTCAGGATTCAGACTATCGTACTTTATTTCCCCGTCCCCTTGCCCCAGCCCTCAACTCCTCCCTGCTGCGAGAAAGTGGAGAGCGAAACCCCGGAACAGAAATGGTTGCTTTCTGGTGCTTCACAGACGATCGCCTAGGCTTTATTGCATGGTCGAGGCGCATGGGTTTATGGTGAGTGACAACCAGTTTGTATACTAATAAGAGTGTTGCTGCTCCTAAACATAATGCTCCATAACTCCACTCCAACACCCATGCAACTCTTCCTGCCTTACCTCTCCTGTTTCTTCTGTTCCTCTGGTCTTTCTCCATTCTCCTGTACCCTTCTTTCTCTTATTTCTTGCTCCCCCTCTTTCTCACATTATCCTTCCACCCTCTGAAGTTGTCTTCCTACCCCCACCAATGCCCTGATCTCCCTGCCCGCAGCCCAATTCACACCTCTACAACTCCCATCAAATGCCTTTTTTTTCTTCCTTGCCTTAGCTCTATCATTCCTCCCTATTGTTCCCATAATCCACCATGCCCTCCCCTGCTTTCCTAACTCCCCGCCGCCACCTCCTTCCACTCACCCTCAGCCCCTCCTGCTTTCTTTTTTTTAATCTCCGATCACTTGCTCCCTTCTTGCTACTAGGGCTGCTTTTCTGCATCCACTCTTGAAGGCCCTATGCATTCTAAAATTCACGCACATGGTAAAATCAGCGAGTAGCGTAAATCGCACTAAACAGTCATGATTTGCTTGACCAGGTTATTTTATACAATGCCAATAGCTCTAAATCTTAAAAACGTGAGACCTGTTGCATTGCAAATGCTTGTTTTTGTTGTGAGCCCTGCAAGATGCTCTCTGCTTTTCCTTCATGCAGGGGCAGGGCTCACTTCACACCTCAGGAGAGTTCAAGCATAGGCCTAACCGCTGTTATCATGCAGATGCAGCGATTAGGCTAAGAGAAAGAGGTGTCAGTAAAGGAAAGCTGATACTGGCCAGAAACGCTGCCCTGCCCAGTCTGCCGCAGCTGAAAGTGATGAGGGAGTCATATTGCCCTTTCAGCCCATGGCAGCATGACCCAGGAGAGGGGGGCCCCGCCTTGCATCTTTCACACTTCACCATGACTGCGAACCCCAAGGGAGGGTGCTGCCCACCTGGAACTCGTACAATGGAACATTTTCAACAGGATGAAGGGCTCATGGGGGGCCCATAATAGTTAGAAGGCTGCGGGGCCCTGGTCAGCTGCCCACACTGCCCATGCCTAGCGCCGGCCCTGACCCTGATTGTGAGCGATGTCGCTAGGAAGACCAAGGACGGTCTAGGTTTCCGGCCGCGCCCGCTCCGAAACGCTACTGAAAATCCCTAACCCCCCGCGCAGAGCACTCACCAAATCAAGGGGGTCTTGAGTTTTCTTGAGCAATCCTCCATCCGAATTCAGCAGATCTGAGGGCAGAGACCTGAGGTCGTAGCTAACTTCTTTTCTTCACACCGGATTCCGTCCTCGGCCTTACTTCCAGGTGCTCTCTTGTGCGGTCTTGTCACCACATGTAATTTGCATAATCAGTCTGTTTATGATACGCCTAAACTTCAAGCATCAACTCTGTTCAGCGCTTAAAACAGAACATGGCACGTCCAAAACAGTTTTCCTGGAACAGGTTTTATTCAAGCATTAAGTTTATTTCACCAAGTGCAGCAGCAGCAGCACGAAGTGGCCTATGCGTTTTAGCAGTAGCCTTCCACAGGGCCATAGAAATGTGTGTGCAGAGTGCCCATTTAAAGGAGCTAGTGCTCCAAACTACACCTCAACAAAACTTTATTAACAAAACGAGACAAGACCCATTCTTCATATATACACATATTTCCAGAGTGCCAAACTACACATTAAAACGCACTACATTTTATGCATTTCATATCTCCTAATTGAAGCGGAATGTTCTGAGAGAAATAACCATGGGAGTAATAGTAAAGTACCAAACTCATAATTAATCTTCCTTGCATAATTCTAATTCTCAAAATAATACCCAACACGTGTTTTATATAGCATCACATTTTCTCATTTCCAAAAGAGCAAGAATCCTCTTTTATGCATGTGGTTTTTTAGGCAAAATCCAAAATGCTCTACATAGCTAATCAGATAGGAGATTTCTGTTTATATAATTTTAACATATAATCTGAATTCCATTAAAACTATATGGAAAATTGTGCAGGTCAGATAAGTCAACATACGCATCCCGTACCGAAACTAGGGAAACTCCCGCCAACGCTGCTTCAACTTCTTTTACTCACAATCAATGCTGGGACTGTCAATATAAAGGTTTTACTTCTGCACTGGAAATGAATTCTAATCCACTGGGTTAAAGGGACCACTCAAAGGTTGAGAAAATTGGGCCCATAGACGCAGTTGTTATCTGTATACACCAGCAGATTTAGCCTGGACTACTGTTATTAAATGATTTTATAGATTTTAGCAAAACCAGATATCCCAGCGGGAACATGCACGTTGGCTACAAACTTAAAACCTTTTTTTTTTACCCTCTCTTTCCTTCTTTTATTTTCTCTTTTATTCCATACATGAAAATGAAGCATATTGGAACGATTTTAACTAATTGAACAATAAAGAATACTTACTTATATGGAAAATTTTAAGTGTGTAGCGCTGTTATAAGGTGCTGAAATATAAATTCCAAATAAGGTGCTCTAGGAAGACAATCACTAAGAAATGTTCAGTTTCTGCTAACATTTTTCTCATTCCATTGAGGCTATAAGGCAGGTTGAAAGTGTATAATGTTCTTTTAAAGTGCTGGTTTGATATCAATCATATAATGCACGTTGCCCAATCGATAAAATCATTATTGCACAATGTAAATATATGACAGATTTAAAGTGCATTGTGCTATCTTGAAATGTTGACTCACTCGAGTCTCTATAAAGTGCTAATGATTGTAAACCACACAATATAGCATAGAGATAGCAGATTTTAAAGTGAATCATGCTATTTTTCAAAACTTTTAAAATCACATCTACATATATATATATTCACTGGGGTGGAAAACGTTACAGGGATGTTATAGTTAGGAAATAGAATTTTAAAAACTGAGAAATTCACTGAAAAAAACAACGGTTACAGGGACGTTACAGTTGGGCTCAGATTTACTCATACAAAACCAGTGAAATTCAGCAGTTATAGTTACCTGAGCTAACTATAACTTACGCCCCCGCGATGCACTGCTTATGACCTCACATATTATATCACTCATAACATGGTCAGTGCCATTACAGTACATTATTGAGAGTGGGTGCGTGAGTCTCTGAGTAGGTCTGTGAGTGGGTGCGTGAGTTTCCAAGTGGGTGTGTGAGTGTCTGAGTGGGTATGTGAGTGAGTACATGAGTCTCTGAGTGGGTCTGTGAGTGGGTGTGTGAGCCTGAGTGGGTCTGTGAGTAGGTACGGGAGAGTCTGATTGGGTATTTAAGTGGGTGCATGAGCGTCTAAGTGGGTCTGTGGTAGGGGCATGAATGTCTGAGTGGGTCTGTGAGTGGGTGCATGAGTCTTTGAGTGGGTCTGTGAGTGGGTGTGTGAGTGCTCTCTGTTTTGCCCTTTTCTGTACTGTTTTGCCTTTTCTGGCCTCTGTTATGCCTTTCCTGCTTGTTATTCTGCCCTCTAATTTGCCCTCTTCTGCTCTGCTTTACCTTTCGTGCTCATTTTTCTACACTCTGTTTTCCTTTTTTTTCATTTTACTGCCCTCCGTTTTGCCTTTTCTGTCCTCTGTTTTGCCTTAGATCTTGGTCCAGAAAGAGTGCTTTTTGTTATTTGGTGTAAATCTGTTCAGTAGTTTGGTAATTATTAAAGTAAAACGATTCATGTATATTCAGAGCAGTAGAATGAACGGTGGCACATCCACGGCGGATCCTCACATCCATGCATCAACAGCAAGGCCGTGATTGGGTGGTTGCAACCTGAGAGGAAATTGCAGCTGCTATTTTGTGCATCAGGACACGCTTCCTAGGGGGAAATAAAGTGTAAATGTGATACAAGGGGTCAGGGTAGAGGTACCTTGACCCCATGGAGCAGATGGAGGGGTCTGTGAGTGACCCCTTGGGGGCAAGAAATTGTCCAAAACATTTTTTTAGCATGTGAAGATCCGCGAATCCAAACAGAACTGTGATTTGCAGATCCAGCCCCAATTTAAAAAGCACATACACCCACTTACAGATCCACACAATTACTCACTCATGACACACATCCACTTACACAACCATTCACACACCCTTACAGCCACTCACAAACCACTCACATACCCATACAGCCACTCACACACCCAATCGCAGAACCAAATAGCCACTCACACCCACACAACCATTCACACACCCATATAGCCACTCACACACCCACTCACATACCCGCAAAACTACTCATACACCCACAAAGCCAATCCCACACCCACTCACATACCTGTATAGCCACTCACACAGTCACTCAAACAGCCACTTACACACCCTCACACAGGCAGTGAGATACGTGTGGAAATTGCAACAGCATATGTTTGTATTAAATGTGTTGTTGTTTTAGCATTGAATGTGGGTAAACCCCTTATTTGTACGATGATTTGCAACAAATCCGCTGATCCATAAAATAAATTTAAAAAGTAGAAATGCTTGGTACTTTGCATTTATAGAAGGCTCAATACATTTCCATAACTTAATTTTTTTATTTTTAGTTTTAAAATACATAATAAGAATGAACGTGTGAATAAAATTTATTTCTAAACTTGTCCACATAACAATTTGCTTAGAATCCCACAAAAGTTAATCTTATATTCCTGACTGCAGCTTAGTCTAGACTCGCAGCAACAGTTTATTAAGCACATCCCATGGCAGTTCTGTCCTGCAATGCACTTACATTTCCCCAGCACTTGGCTGAAGTCTACGACAGCTTAGCTTCAACTCTATTCCTCTATACTTTACTACATTTTAACCTGAACTCACTCTGGCAGTTTACCCGAGACTTCCTGTGACAGCCTAAACTCTGAGTGGTGTTTTTAGACCCATTAAAACAGTTTAGTTTAGTTTCACTGTAACACTTTCTCCAAGACTTCTTTCAACATCTTAGTCTAGTCTAATCTTGTGATGTCTTCACCCCCTAAAAGGGTTCAGTATGATTTTCAAGACAACACCCAATGCAACTTACTAGTCCGAGCCAGTTGTATGTTCAAGTGTTTTATTCTTGAGACGTTAACAAGCTTTTTCATCCAGATCCGTCACAAAAATGTTGTCCAAAAGAACGGTTGGGCTTTCCAAGACCTGCATGTGGAGAGCTCATAGATGCCAACACACCCAATTCAGGTGAAAACTCCAAATACAAATAACTTTATTTCCGCTGTCCTCCACCTAGAAGTGCTTCCTCTTCGATGGAAATTAAAGCGAAGAATAAATTCCCATTCTTTTTTCAAAGTCTCCCTCTTTCCTGTTTCCAAATGTTAGCATGTATTAGAGCAGTATGTGCCAAAGCACCAGGGCAGGTTCATGCCTTGTTATCTTCGAAGCACATTAGAAAATCATAGCAAATTGTAACTAGTGTGTAATCAGAAATTCTCTCTAATATTAAGCACTTATTATAGCCTTATAGCCTGCTGCCGAAGGCTATACCGGTTGTTAAAAGCCCTGAACCCCAGTTATAGGCCCGAGCCGCAGAAAGAAGCAGCGCCCTCTGTTGAGTTACATGGTGCAGTTTGTGCTGATTTTACAGCACAGAACAAGCTTCAAGCGCTAACAATCAGGGCGAGCAGCACAACATGAATTCTGCTCACTCAAGGAACTCTGTGGAATCTCGCTGGGTTTTAATGTAACTCTGCGGAATTCCACAGAGTGAAATTCCGCGAGTTACGTCCATCCGCTGCCAAGGGCCCTATCCGTTGTTAAAAGCCCTGAACCCGAGTTATAGGCCCTAGCCACAGGCAAAGGCCTATAACATAGGAGAGGGCATTTAACAACTGGTCTAGCCCGAGGCAGAAGGTCTATAAGGCTATTAGAACATTCCACCCACTTAGGGTAGAATGCTCTAAACTAAAAAGGGAGAAACATAAAGGAAAACATTGTAATGTTAGAGCAAAAGGCTTGTACCAGCCATTATAAGCCCTGAGCTACTTCATTATCTTTAATGGAGCTCTCAACATTCCAATCCTCCAATTAAAATTATGGCATTGATTTTTAAAACAGAAGGACATGCAACTGTGGTGGCTGGGAATCTGGTGGCACACAACCGCAGTAAATCACAAGTAAACACAAATGCTTTAGTCTTATT
Source organism: Calotriton arnoldi (assembly GCA_963921515.1). Taxonomy (NCBI): domain Eukaryota; kingdom Metazoa; phylum Chordata; class Amphibia; order Caudata; family Salamandridae; genus Calotriton; species Calotriton arnoldi. The sequence continues at coordinate 230,694 of CAWUFW010002652.1, forward strand.
TAAATAGTATCCAATGTTATATGGTGCTCAGGAGGAGGAAGAGCCACCTAGTCTGCCTCTTCTGAAAAGGATACAAACATCAGTGAAGGGGTTCTCCGGGCACACAGAAGTCAAGAGTTGAGGTCATGGTTTGAACAGTTCTTTATTAAATTTCCATTACTCCAATTTTGCCCTTGTCTTTAAATGATACAACCATGTTATTCGTCTGTTGCTGACACAGTACCAGCAGACTTCATTGGGCTAGTTCCATGCATATGTGGCTGCTATACATTTAGAATTGGGTAGATAGACCAAGAATATAAGTTCCACACTAGTACTCTTGAGTTGTCTCATTGCCTTATGTGGAGTATGGGACACTATGTACAATGTAGTATCTTTTGATCTGTCGACGAGAAGTCCCATAGTGGAAGCTGGCCTCTAGGGACAACTCAAGAGTACCAGGGCAGAATTTATATTCTTGGTCTATTTACCAAATTCTAAATGCATAGCAGTCACATATACATAGAACTAACCCTGGTGAAGTCTGCTTGCACAGTGTCAGCAACAGACTAAACACGTGTTGGCGAAATTTAAAGACAAGATCAAAATTGGAGTAATGGAAATCTAATAAAGAACTGTTGAAACCACGACCTCAACATTTGACTTCTGTGTGTCCGGAGACCCCCTTCATTGATTCTCAAACAGACTGATGGATTTTGAGTTTGACAGATGCAGGATATCCCCAAATAACAGCAGATGTACCGTCTGCCCTATTTAGAGTGAATAGACACCAATGCACTCTACATAGGGCGAAAATGACATCTGCCACTTTTAAGAGGCTGTCCGGCATCTGGCAAAGTCTAAAGAAGGCCGTCTGGGTCTGATTTTGAGTTTAAGGATGGAGTAGTGTCCATCTGCATGGCGGAGGGCAGTACCTACGTCATCCCGTGGGTATTCCACAGGCCAAATTTAGAAATGTCTGTCAGGCATGCAGTCATCAATGTGCATTGGAGGAACCACTGTCACGTGGTTCCTTTCAATATACTAAGTCTGGAATGTGGTAGCCATTGGTTTTAACTGTGGGACGCCAAACTTTTGACAGATTTTTGCTTCCAAAAACAAACTCCCAAAGTTTGAATTTGTTTTCGATAAACAAAAAAATAATTAGCCCCACGCCCTGAGAGATTTTGCCCACAGTGTGGGGGTCATTATTGAATTTTGACTGCCTCTTACCTCCCAACTGAAAAAAGGCCTTTCTCTTGTTACACAAAACTCCGGAAATTCTGTTGTTAGGCCACACACATAATTATGCACCATTTGCAATAAGAATGTACTGTGAATGTGCCGTTTGGGGTTAAAAAGCAAATTACCACGAATGCATGGGTACAACTTGAATGACAGAGAATGAGCAGCTTTTGTTCACTGTGCTTTTCTTTCTTTTGCACTTTTTTTTAACACAAAGTGCATCCTTGTGTCCACGCATTTTGACATAAAATACAGTGCCATATGCCAGTTTTGCATTTTGTATAATTACGAGCAATTTTGCGTAATTTTTCTGAAATGTCACTAATTTACGCAAATAGATGAATTTCGCACATACTTACTGTAAATGTGGTGGCAGACAAAGCGTTGCTGAGCTGGATACGCAGTCGTATTTGCTGCATGGGCGTAACAAAGGCCCCGGCAGCCCCCGCGGTGCAGGGGAGCCCCCCCGAGCTCCAGGGGCCCCCTAAGCGCACAGAACACTTACACTCACGGCAGGGTTCGTCTGAACTCTGGGACCTAGTTTTAAAGTTGACTCGTCGCTCAATGCTCATATAGTACACGGTGCATGCTGCATGCTGCACACAGCGCAGCTGTGTGGTCTTCAGCCTCAGGGTGGGGCATAAGGTGGGCAGGGCTGGGATGACTGAATTGTCATGCGCAGTCAGTGTATACTGTATGTGCGGAGGCGGTGGGCCTGAGTCAGACACAGTGACCGAAATTTAATTGTCAGCCTGTGCCTGCCACCGAAGCTGCAAGTCTCAGGTAGGTCGGTGAGAGAGTGAGACGACGGGACAACTGGTAGTAGTACTACTAGTCCAGTCACTCACTAGATTGTGTTGAGTTCAGTGGTCGAAGTGGGCGGAATCCGCAGGGCACGGCGTGCCCCTACTTCTTTAATTTAATGCGATCCATGATTCCCCTACTTTTTATTTAAAAAATGTATCCCAGCATGCCATAAATAGCCAAGGCTTTTATATAAGGCTCGGCGTTCATGGCCGTTGGGAACGTGCGGGGCGGGCAGGAAAGAAAAACAGGCTCTTTTTTCTTTCCTTCTTGCCTAGAGAATACAAGGGCAGTGTCCACTTCTCTTGCACTGCCGCTGTCAGCTACCCCCCTCTCTTTCTTCCTCTTCTTCTTATTCCCTCTCTTTCTGTCTCTGTCTCGCTCCTCCTTACTTGCTGAAAATCATGAATTCAACAAACAGCTTTTACCCTCTTTTTTCTCTCCTTTCCTTTATTTGTTCCCCTGTGTAATGGATCTAAAAAAGAAAAACACTTGCTGGAAATGTCGTCTTTTTCTGACATTTTTCTATTCCAAAGTGCAGCCTCGGGATGGAGAGAAAAAAAAGGTTAAAAATACAACAAATAAATAACTAAATAAAGCAAGATATAGTGGTCGCAAAGTGGCCAGATTGGTTTTATTCACACTCACACACTTTCGCGTCACTTTACAAAGTTTACCAGTGAAGCGCAACTCTCGTTTTCTCGTCTTTCTTTGAAGAGCATTGTTTTCCTTAGTTGGGGAAGTGCAGCATTCCTGAAGGTACTGCCATGGATCGTATTAAATTAAAGAAGTAGGGGAAACTCAACACCGACAAAACAGAAGTACTCATCATGGGCTCACACCCCGACGCCTGGAGCGACACCTGGTGGCCCCCCACCCTCGGTAGCCCACCCACCCCCACGGACCACGCATGCAACCTTGGAATCATCCTAGACTCCGAACTCAAAATGGACCGCCAGATCAACTCCGTCACATCCTCCTGCTTCCACATCCTCCGCCTCCTACTCAAGACCTTCAAATGGATTCCCCTCGAGCACAGAAAAACCGTCACCCACGCCCTCGTCACCAGCAGACTCGACTACGGCAACGCACTCTACGCCGGAATAAACAAAAACCTCACGCGCAAGCTACAAAACATCCAGAATGTCGCAGCAAGACTGGTCCTCAACCTACTACGACACTGCCACATCTCCCAACACCTGCGCACACTCCACTGGCTCCCCATCGAGGCGAGAATCACCTTCAAGATCCTCACCCACACACACAAAGCCCTCCACAACACCAGACCAGCATACCTCAACAGCTGAATCAACTTCCACGCACCCCAAAGAACCCTACGATCAGCCCAGCTCTCCTACGCCGTGGTTCCCGCGCCAAAAACACCAGATCAGGAGGCCGCTCCTTCTCCTTCCTCGCGGCCAGAGCATGGAACGCCCTTCCGCTCCACCTCAGGCAGACAACATCACTCCCCATCTTCATGAGAAACCTCAAAACCTGGCTCTTCGACAGACCCCCTCCTTGATGGACTGGAACCTGCACCTCCCCTCCTCCCCAGCGCCTTGAGACCCTTACGGGTGAGTAGTCACGCTTAACAAACCCGTGATTGATTGATACCTAGTTAATGTGTAGAGTGGAAAACGTTTAATGTGTTCATTATCAGCTGTTTTCCTTATTTTAGTTTATCTGCGTCCAGGGATGTGGTCTTTATAAACCAAACTGCTTACGTTTTGTAAGGATATAAGCAATGGACATTGAAACGGTTCACTTCTAGGCCCTGTACTCATGTCCTTAACTTCTCAAGCAAAAACACTCATTGATTTCTGAATAATGAGTGTAAAAGCGTTAAGGTAACCACGTTGTTCCTGCTTACATTTCACATGCTTTACTTAATCTTGCATTTCCTAGGAGTGTTTGCTTTTTCCAGGATGTTTTCACTTTTTTTTATTCAGGCAGCATATTACTCTTGTCTAGTGCATTATTTGAATTGAGTCACATCCAGCTGTTTATAGCATGGCACAATTGGATGGAAGCTGAAGGCAGTGCGAGTTTCTCTCAGTGGAGCAGTCTGGTGTTCAGTGGGGGAGAGGATGTGGCACTATGGCCACAGCTGCCGATTTTGGCACTGGGGAACTAGGTTCAGCCTTCATGACCAGTCCACCAGACCAGTCTCCTGAGGGAGCACATTCTCATGCTAGACCTAAGAAGGCAAAGCAAGACCTTAGAAGCCCTGGTGTCACTTGCACCAGCAGGTGGACCCTTGTGGTGGGAAGTATGGGTTAACCTTGAAGGCCTGTCCACCACAACCCATACTGAAGTACACTTCCAGTCTTGCGGGCAGGGCTACGAAGCAACACACCCTAGAGCAACAGTGACTCTGTCACTGAGGTCCCAGGACCCTTGAAACCAGTCCGCCTCACCTACTGGTACCTCCATTGGCCTTGTTATAGCAGTAGTAGTGCAACTCACCAGGGATCGGCAATGCAGGAATTGCACGCACACCAAACTAAGTTCGCAAACTTCACTGTCTCTCTGCTTCATGCACAAGCACGTTTAACATGTGCTGCCTGCTTTGGGGCCACTGGAATTATACAGCAATGGGGGGCAAAATTATGCCGCAGTGTTTACTAAATTATGCAGCAAAAAAATGGCTGCAGCGTAATGCGGTATATTTTCTGATACTTTATTATTTTGACTTTTTACACATACTGTCTTTGCAAAGATTGTGCCTCATTAGTACCAGTGTAACATACAAATGAAGCAGTGAGAAAGGTGATCAGTCGACCTTTGCAAAGGGCCCTCCACTTCGAAGCAACACAATTCACATTTTTTGAAACTTTTGATCCGTTTGAGATACAAACAATGTAATAGTTATAATCGTCAAATTATGCAGCAGATGATGTATTATGTGACAAATATGGCAGAGCCATAATTATGTGGAATACATTTGCAAACGAGGATACTTCGCCATTCATGTTTTAACTGCTTTTGTGGAAAAGGGCAAGAGAAGTTCTGATGACAGAAACTGCATGGCTCGGAGACAGATAGCTTGTGATTCCACTTTTGAGCATATGTGGGACATTCTGTGATTGGAAATGTATCCCACTTTGTGAATGTATTTTTAATGTCAATAACTCATATTAAACCTTTAATGAACATGTGCATCCATTGGTTGAATTAAATAATGTAATACGCTGTAACTGGTCAGTGAAATGCTAACCAAATACTAGAAATTGGGATGTCCTTCTCTTTCTGGCCACACCTCTGACTCCGCCCACTGATCCAATCCTCAGGTTATCCCCGCCCTCTGATTCTCCGCCCACAGTTCCCCAACTTTTTTCCCCACTTCGACCACTGGTTGAGTTCAGTTATGTTTTCTCTTCAGTTCTATGCACTGGGGGCTGCTTTTATTCAGGGACCTGGGCCCCGGATTTCCTTGCATGCCATTTGCGAGACTCTAGCCACCACGAGCCTTACACCCATCATAAAATAAGCCATACTTTCGCGAAATGTTGCAGATGTCAGCCTGCGGCCCTGCAAGGGTATTTGATATATTGATGCTTCTTTATTGGATGGGTCCGGTGTCTCCGGCTGGGGTGCGACACATGAAAAACTTGACAAATGGCTTTTGCAACAGCCATTCTCTATTACAGCCTGCTGGGAACTATGAAAGTGGACAAACGGCAAGACCCAAATGTCTTCAATCCCATGCTTCCTCTGGAGGAGTGGTGTTCTGTTAATATGGCAATGTTAATTTTTCATTGTGCTGAAAATACCCAATCGTGCTTCGCATCCACACATTTAGAGTAAATTGTGCATGTCCCTATTTCTTTTTTCTGCAATGGTTGTATGTATATTAGGCAATACTTCAGTGATTATCTTTCTTCAGCAGTGATGTAACATAAGCCCCCGAAGTTCGGCTGCCTGAGGCCCCCGCAGGGGGTCACTAAAGATGGCGGCCCTCTAGTGCCATCTGGGCACCATCCCACCCCTTATTGGTGCGGGGACTCAGGGAGGAGTCCCCCCCCCCAGCCTGGTCTGCGGCATGCAAGGCGCGCGTAACTTCCGGTGTGCGAGGAACGGGGGAGGGGTATATAGGCCTCACCCACCATCTGGACTTCCTCTTTTGCGTGCCGGACACGCCGTCTAGCTGTATCGGGCGTTCCCGGGTCCGGAGGTACCGAGGGCGTCGTTTGGTCACGGTGAGTTGAGGCTTCAGGGGCCTGTTGCCCCTGCGGTGTTCACAATAAGGTAGACTAGGCGTGTGGTTTTAGGCCTGGAGGCAGGCTGCAGCACAGGTTTAATATGTGGGTGTCGAATTTGTGTTGCGGTGAGTGCGTGCCGGGAGGGGCCAGTGTGTGCACCGAACAGCCTCCCTCCCCTTGTTTCCCCTTTAAGGGACCCGGTGGTTCCGACCACTTGGTTGTTGCTCGGTATGGGGTTGAGGCAGTCCCGGATGCCCTGGTTTCGATTTGTGTTGTTTGGGGGCAAGAGAGCTGCATGTATGGGGGGCCGCGGCCTGGATGGGTCTGGGTGCCTGGGCCCAACAGGTTTTTGGGATGCCGGGGCGGCTTGCCGTGGGTCAGTATGTGCCCTGTAAGGGTGGGATTGGCTTTGTTGGCTTTCCTTGATGTGGGGACAGAGGCGATGCGGCCGGTAGGGGGGGGTTGCGTCCTGCCCAGTGCGAGCGGCAGGGAGGATGGCCTCCCTCAATCCTGTGTTTTGTGTTCCAATTTTCGCCAGCAGTCACAACTGTTATTTACATGCGTACATTCTCCTGTGCCACTGGAGGTCGTCGCTCTCCCTTGTGCTTACGTGGGGTGGGATGCTATGCTACCCGCGTTGTTGGGAGGAATGGGCGATGGCGCCGCGGTTTTAATGTTAGAGCTGCACATGGCCGGCCGGCAGCTCTGTCCGCTAGTCATTGCGCTGCGGGCAGCCGCTTTCACTGATAACAAAAGTGCGCACATGTATTACAAAATTAGGGATTAACGTGTGCAATACTCTCCGCGTGTCTTTTGATGCCATGCTATAGACCTGGTCAAGATTCGCAACTAATATCCCAGTCTAGTGTTATTTGCGCTCGAATGGTTTTGCGGCTGTAATTAAGGCGCGTGCAGTGATCTGAATGTGAGAGCAAACCCGTGGGCCAGGAGTCCTTCCCTGGAGCCCACAAAGTGCCCCCCCCATGTCAAAAACAATAAGGCAGGGCCCGTGGGCGAGTGAGTATGTGTCTAGGGGTCCCCGGGGCGGTGGGAAATCGCTAGATGGTTGGTTGCATGCATGTTGTGGACGGATATGGGTGCGAGATGCCAGCACAGGCCGGTGGCACACCAACCCCCCTCAATGCATTAAGGTGGGATTTATTACCTCCCGTAGTACCCAGGTAGCGCCGATGGCCAATGGCTCCTGCCTCCGGCCGCTTAAGAGGAGCACTTCCTGCCCATGGCAAAGTTGGTGTACCCGAGAAGCCACGAGGTAAGGTAATTAATTCGGTTGATTCTTCGGTATGAGTGGGCCCACCGGGGCGCTGCAACCTGGGACTAATGGATCGGGTCCCCTGGATGCTAGCTAGGATTGGATCAAGCACCGCATTTCTCACGATGGCACTGTCGTAGATCGGCAGTGCATGAACATTGGTTATGCCTCAGGGGGCGGCAAGCGGTGCGGGTCATCGGGCCAGAGTTAACCCCAAGAAGTTAAGGGGTTTCTTGTCAGTTCGCAGGCGCAAGAGGCCTCTAAACACCTTGATAACCACATGCTGTGAGGTATCTCGTCCAGAGGCATAGTGTGGCATGGTGCGGCCGGTTAATTGAAGAGGCCTCATGACGCTGCAGGGGGCAACATACATCAGGGGAGAATTAGATCTCTGCACCCGGGTGGGGCCAGTGTTGTGCACAGGCCTGACGTGTTGGCTGTCTTATTGCAAGGATGAAAGGAAGCACTTCAGCTCGCTGGCAATGGGCTGGAGAGCTGTCCATGTCTTTCGCAGTGCTCGCCTGGCTGTCGCGAGAGGGGAACAATTTGAGCCGCCGGTCCTTTGTCCAGGAGCGCAACAGATGCTGCTGTGGGCGTGATCTCGACGTCCGCACGGGCCAAGTATTGTTGAAGAATTCAATTGTGGGTCTTCAGAGCAGTGGGCGTGAATGAGTTGGTGCAAGTAGCTGGATATCGCAGCACACCGGGGGAAGGCAGCCCATTTCCGAGGGCTGATATTGTTCGGACAGACGCAGCATGTGCCATGATAGTCATTGAATGTGGCAAGGGTGCGGATTGCATCGCGGTAGAGTACCACTGGGGTAGGCTATGTTTGTCCCGTTTCTGGTTGAGAGCCTCCGGGTGTTGGTGCATGCGCCTGTGGCGGAAGTTGGAGCGGCAGCCATAGCGCTGGGTTTGAATGCGCTGGGGGGGGGGGGACAGGCCGGCATGCACATGCTACAGGCCCCGTGGATGCCCCTCTATTGGTTTGGGGAAAGACCCCGTTTTGAAACAGGGAATGCTCAACCACAGTGTCCAGCAAACCACAGCCTATGTTATTTACAGGGTGCACCCAAGTTTCCCGGAGGTGGTGCATATTTTGGTTTTATATTGGCTTAAAACAGAGATTGGAAGGGACATTCTACGCAGCCTGCTCACATATGGTAGGGCTCCCAGCTTTTTCTCCGGTGGTCGCTAAAATTTGTACAATTAAACAGTCACTCACTCCTAGCTCCAGGGGGTGTTTCTTTGCCTTATTGTTTTGCTAACTTAACAATAGGTGCAGATTCGAATCTGGGATCCCTGTGCGGCATTATGCCGGTTGCATGTAAGGCATCTATCCAGACCTGGCGCTGTACAGTGGGGATGTTGACTGTAGCCGTGAGTTGGGGGCAGCGGCTACAACTGCAGTGGTCTGGGCACCAAGAAGCTCGGAAATGTCTCACAGAAGCGGCCTTAAAACAGGGTCTTCTTAGAGTTTCTCGTTGGTCAAATGGGTATAATTACTGATATCGATATGTCTCCCTCATATTCATTGTTTTAATTTGCTCGCAAGAAAGTGTCATTCATAGTCTTTTAAATGTCACTCATAGTTGCACTGAAATAATGACACACATAGCAATATGAAACCTTGGCAGATATGGATGGGGGCGGCTAGCTCCCGGTTGGCTATGCAACTAAGCTTTAACTGTGGCTTATTCATCTTATGCAACTAATAAGCATTGACTAAGCCAATAGATGGGCTTGTTGTAGGTGTAGTGCTCCTTTTGTGGTAAATATAGGGAAGAGATGACATAGCGGAAAAATGCCAGGCAAAGGCTCGGCACAGCCTCCTTCAGCGTGCGTGGGGGGGGCTCTGACGCGGTAAAACACGGCATCCTGAGGGTTTGAGGTCAATTTACATTAAAATCACTATTGCCTGCTGCCCAAGCCATTCTTATAGCTTTGAGGGCTTGGAATTGGCGGAATTGTCACGCTTGCACGAGTGTCAGGGTTAGTAGTTGTGGTGTTACTAGAATTGGCAGCACGGCAGGAGCAAGGTGTGGTGCAAAAGGAAGTGGCCACCTGACGTGAGTCCTGGCATATAGTGGCATAAGTGTCAGGTTTTCTGTAGAACTGCCTTGCGGTAATGTAGCGTGTGCGAATGCTGATTCTAGTTTCGCGCAATATTGGGCGTCTCTATGTATGTGTCGCCGTGAACAGCTCTAGGTCAGAACTTGTGTTACTATGCCTTCAGTTGGCGTTGCGGTGCGTCTGCCTTGGCGGTAACCGGACAGGGTGCCCTGGTTGGGGCAAAACAGTATATCAGTTTGGGGTTGATTATTGGTGCGTTAAACCAATTTGTACTGCCACTTTGCCATAAAGTGGGAAGGCCACTTGGGGGCAGTGTTTCTCACTTTCTCGCTGAACATGAATGAATAGTGTCTTCATTCACTAATACCGATAATGGGCATTGCTCCATCCTTTTCAGCAAGGCAGACCAAAGCGGTTTGATATGTCCTTTGACTTTGATGAGCGATTCGTTCAATGCTTTTCTTTCATAGAACTATTTTCGCTAATTTTAATTCAGTAGTTTTTGATGGCGCCTATGTCTCATATCCAACACTATTTCATGGACGATCTGGTGACTCGCATTTAAGGGGATGTCCATGGTTCTTTGCGCGGCTAATTAATGTTTCCAGTACACAAAGACACCCGTTGTTTAAGGCCTCATGCTCCTATTGCTTCAGCCTTGGTTTGTTGGTACCATAATGGGGGGCAGTCACTTACGTATAAACCGCTGGTTGGCTACGTTAGAAAGACTTTTCTCACACCTGAGATTATCTGGAGCCCCTATAGCGGAGAATTCGGAGGAGAACTGGACAGACCACTGCCTCCAGTGGGCCGGCTGTCCACCGGTTCTTGTTCAAGACTCTGTCTCATGGCGCTCGAGTTAAAGCGTGGAACAGGTAGGTTTCAATATCAGTTCTGTCTGGGCATTCGACCCAATCGGTGTCGCGAGTGACCACTCAGTTGGTCATTGTTTCTCTGCCCCCACCCCCCCTAGCACACGTGCATGTCAGGGGGCCAAGGTGGGGCACTCCAGAGAGGTCCACCTTCTCTTTAGTCTTGTTGGTTTCGAAGTAGGCAGGAACTGTACTTCCCTCAGTGGGCTTTAAACCGTAGAGGGTTCTTCTTGGATGTGGCACGGCTGTGTCCGGCTGTCCTTTTGTTTGCTTATATCGATGTGCGGTTCTAACTTAGTATTATGCCAGGGTTGCAAGGATGGAATTTGCACGTTCTTTCACCTTTACCAGAGTCGCCTGTTCGCCCCCCGGGTGTATGTCTGGATTGCGGGATTATGGGGGTTACTGGTTTGTGGCCGATTTTCGGGGAAGTGGCCCCATTGGCTAGTTCCTGCATGATGCGGAGGTTTCCTGGCGGTTTCTTAATTGGCACTAATGCTTTAGACCTCTATTCCATTCCACGAGTCCTCGTAGTGCCCTCACTAAGTGTGACGATATTGATAAGTTGGATACATGGTATCTAGTACTGGGACGATCGCCGAACCTCACATGCGCCTTACAAATCCAGGTTCAGCATCATAGGATTAGTGGAGAAATCCCGGCAGATGGTATTTTGTTGACCACAAAGGCAGAATGGGTTGATATGTCGCCTATGTCATTGAATTGGATGACATCTGCATAGCAATAGGCGGAGAGCGCATTGGGTGCTTGGGGCACATTTGATAATGGTGCAGGATAATTAGTGTTTTACTCTAGGAAACGGGGATCTTATGCCCAGGTTCTGCCTTTCTTTGCCGTCAGTTACCAGCCCAATGGTGGGACAGTACAATTTTGCACTTACTCTGGGCAATTACAACGAAAAGAGAGGTGCTGCGAAGGCAATGCCGCGGCCCCTGATGGACTATGTGTAATTTTAGTTGTGTGGGAGTGGGGCTCGCAAGCTCGTCTCGTCTTGCTATGTCTGGTCGATGCAGCCAAAAAGTGCCCTCTGCAAACAAGGGCAGGTTACAGGTCGCTTCAGTTAAAACATATTCACTCGCGCTCTAGCCAGGGCAGCAGGCGGGTTGTGGTAGTTGTCGTCTAACAAGTGTGCTGCTGTTGTGCAAAAAAGTTTGGTAAACACTGCGTCAGAGCCAAATGGCGACAGGGTATTATAGACCTTTTGGCATTACCAATATTCAGGAAACGGCAGGTATTTGCACATAATGTTCCCCTCTGGTTCCCACAGACTTGTCTGCCCCCTGGGTTTTCCTTCTATGGGCTAGAAACAGAGACTGGAAGGGGCATCTTCTGCGACCTGTGTCCCAAATACGTTGATAGTCAATGCTGGGGTAGATGTACCTTGAAGGGCATGATTACTCCTTGGGTTGTCCCAAAATTTAGGGGTCAAACTGGGTTGGAGTATTAAGTCCACAGTCCTTAGGAATCATCCAGCATTCCTTCAATCCAAGTAAGGGCAGTTAGCGATACACAGTATCAGCGAGTGGGTAACATACACCGTTTATTCAGCGACATCATGCCCCAGGGGCACGCACGCTTCACAATAACACAGAGCTGCAACCAGAAAGGTGCCAAGTGGCAGAAACCAGTAGATACGTTTAATATATGGGTGTCTCTGGCCTTACAGCTGTGTGGAGCCAATCTCCTTTAGAAGTACGCCCAGGTGAAAATTGGGTGCTTCTTAAGGTTCACATGACCAATGCAGTTTGTGGTATCCCCAGCGGATCCACTGAAGGTGTACTGCAGCTAAACATAAAATGGGGAATCTGGGATTCCAACACTTTGGCGAGTTTAAGCATACAGGGTCAGAGATGGTTAGCAGGTACTGGCATCTGTGATCCGACGGCAGTTAAGCAAGCGGGGTGTGCTGCGTAAGTTGTCACTACACGAAAGGGTGAGGTGTCGCCAATAGGGGGACAATACATATATGGTTCAAACCAGATTTGACACCAATAAGGTGTTCACCAGGGTTTAGCAATCATAAGGGTCTGTGCAATTGCTGGTCAACAGGGCGAAGTAAGTGCATCCCAGAACCAAGGGTAGGTGACTTGTTGCTGCAGTTATGCTCAAAAGCCCCGCATGGTCAGGTATATTAGCCACGCTGGGTGTGGACGCCGTCAGCCAACATAGCGTGCTGCTGTTCCAATAAAGGGGAAAACAGGGGTCGAGCACAAAAGGCTACTACGCAAAAAGAACCTTTGGCACGTCCAGTGTCCAACAAAAATTTAAATTTAACGGAGCAGGTAATTTTCCACCGCTGGGGCTGCTCAGGGTGGGCAGTGTGAACCCCCATCCCCCCCTACCTGGGAGTATGCTAGGATGGGGGTAAAGTAGGACTTAGCAATCCTTAGTGTTAGGCACCACATTGCAGACAGTGCATACTGTATTAAATCTGACAGACTTTCTAAGCGGGTATGCCTAGGGGTTCCACCACTGAGGGAGCTGAGTGGGCGAAATTCCCATAAGGAATAAGGGATGCATGGCAAGGGCAGGATGGCACCCTTGGTCATTGTCACATACTTCTATTTTGAACATCCCTGTGCGTCATGATTTAGAAAGCAAAGGGACTGTTCAAATGTTAAGGATAATCCTTCTCGCCCTAATAGCCAAAGAAAGCAGGCGGGTTGTGGGAGTTGGAGTGGTCTCCTAACAAGTGGACTGCTGTCCCATAGATGGGGGACACAGGTGTTCAGGCACACACGGTGCTAGAAGGACGGCAGCTAGGAAAGAGCAGCAAATAGATGGGGCAATGTGAGCCATGGTGTCTGAAACCGTCCCGCCCAGTGTTGGTGCGGGGCTGAGTCATGTGATGCAGTGGAACTTTCCCGCATGGGGTGAATAGTTCTTGGCACAAGTTCACAGGCCAAAAGGGCCTTTTGTTTCATCAGACACCAGCTGGTCCAGGCTAACGTCAAGGGCTATTGTGATATAGATGGGGTTCATCTATCACCAGTAGGGATGGATCTCTTCCTTCTAGATTTGCGAGAGGCGCTAGAGATGAGAGGTTGCAGGTAAGCCTATAGCTGTTTTGGTGGGGGGCTCTGGCGGCGACGGTGGCCACCTCCAGAGCTGTGGCGGAGTAACAGGGCGATCTGGAAGCAAATGGGTACAGAAGGGTACCTCTGCGCAGCACAAGAGGGGTGCCAGAGCCAAATCCCAGGAGCCTCATGGGAGGTTCCGGGAAAACCGTGTTGGCGCCCCGTTAGTCCTTCTGGCGGTTGTGGGCCTGAACAACCGGGGGCTTGCCTTGCTACGCTCCGCCCTGAAAGGGGCGTGAGTAATATGGGAACAAGGTGTCACGTGATCCGGGAAGAGGATCACCAGAAGGGGCAGCACAGATGGGGTTCGCCCCAGTGCTGCTTGGCTCATCAGGCGGGCAGGCGGCCCAGATGGCTGCCTGCCCTTGGATCGCCCGTAAGATAACCCACCATATTGCATACCGTTGTATGTAATAAACCTGCAGCAATATTTACCCAAACAAAAAACTGCGTGGTGTATTTATTTATTTTGCACGCATGCTATGTGGGGAGGGGTGGGGAGTGTTGCCAATGGTGGTGCTATGCGGCTGCCCGAGGCCCCCGCAGGGGGCCACTAAAGAGGGCGGCCCTCTAGTGCCATCGGGGCACCATTCCACCCCTTATTGGTGCGGGGACTCGGGGAGGAGTCCCCTCCCCCCCAGCCTGGTCTGCGGCGTGCAAGGCGCGCGTAACTTCCGGTGCGCGAGGAACGGGGGAGGGGTATATAGGCCTCCCCCACCATCTGGACTTCCTCTTTTGCGCGCCGGACACGCCGTCTCCCACCCTACCGCTTACCCGGCGTGGAGGTGGCAGGCAGGAGGCATAGAATGTTGTAATGTTGTCTTTTTTCGTTGCAGGCGGAGTTACAGGGCGATCTGGAAGCAAATGGGTACAGAAGGGTACCTCTGCGCGGCACAATAGGGGTGCCAGAGCCAAATCCCAGGAGCCTCATGGGAGGTTCCGGGAAAACCGTGTCGGCGCCCCGTTAGTCCTTCGGGCGGTTGTGGGCCTGAACAACCGGGGGCTTGCCTTGCTACGCTCCACCCTGAAAGGGGCGTGAGTAATATGGGACCAAGGTGTCACGTGATCCAGGAAGAGGATCACCAGAAGGAGCAGCACAGATGGGGTTCGCCCCAGTGCTGCTTGGCTCATCAGGCGGCCCAGATGGCTGCCTGCCCTTGGATCGCCCGTAAGATAACCCACCATATTGCATACCGTTGTATGTAATAAACCTGCAGCAATATTTACCCAAACAAAAAACTGTGTGGTGTATTTATTTATTTCGCACGCATGCTATGTGGGAGGGGTGGGGAGTGTTGCCAATGGTGGTGCTATGCAGGGGTGCAGAGCCCCAGGGGGGCCCCTCAGCTAAAGTGGTGGGTGTTGGGGAGGGGGCCCCCTCCATGTACTTTGCAGGGGAGGGCCCTCAAGTTTCGTTACGCCACTGATTTGCTGAGGAGCACCCTTACAGCAAACTCTAAATTAGGCCCTTAGTGTCTTAGGGCAAGAACCAAATCGGTATTTCTGTGATGGCATTTTTTTACTTGGGTATTTGGCCAGGCCTAGGATGCGCTACGGAAATCCCTGGAACCTCACTCAGACAGTTTACTTCTGTTTAGCCTGGACTTCCAGACACCGCTCATCCTTCACTTCGCGCCAGTAGTCGGGACAGAGAAGTACCCGGCAACAATCATCAGCTCATGTCACCAGCTCTCGAATCTCCGATAAATCCACTCAAGTGCCTAGAGGCGCTTCGCTTCCCATGCGTGCGCTTCGCCTCAAGAAAAGGCTGGCTCAGCACTCACAAAGGCCCGCTCTATTCTCGGCACTCATCATTTCGGATTCAATCTACTTTTTTAGAAAACAGAATGATGCTGACGCAAAGTTTGCGCCGGTCCCTCTGAGAGACGCCATAGAGCGGGAGCATCTCAGGGGACAGGCGAATGTGCTGAGAACGGATTCGGTGCATTTCAGCGAGTGTGTATGGGAATCTGACACTGGGGGTGGTGGGGTAGTGGAGGGAAGAGAAACGAAGCTAGGCAAAGAAAGAGCCATAAAAAGAGGGGCAGTCTTAGAAGGGTGAGAAAGAGCGGAATGGGTAGGAACGGGATGTAAGAAAGAGGAAGTGAAGGAGTGATTTCAGAAAAAGAACGGAGTGGGTTAGCAGCAAGGTGAGGTCTGAGAGTGGTAGGAGAGAGGGCGTGCCACTAGAGAAACTGGAGAGAGCGGTGTAAGGGCAGTGGCTACGGCGCCAGGGGAGAAAGAAGGGGTTGTTAGAGAAATAGGAGGGGCTGAACTGCAGATACCCCTAAAGGTGATGGGAGAGCAGGGGAGAAAGGGGTGGTGGGTTTTGAGTGAGGGAACGGAGAGCGCCATAAGGTGAATGTTGTTGAGATTGTGGGTGAAGAAAGAGATGGGGAAGATGTTAGGGAAAAAAGAGAGTGGGAATGGAGAAAAAAGGAACAACGAACGAGGAGGGTAGGGAATGAGAGGAGGGTTTTTGGAAGCGGGTGCAGAGGCGGGGTGGGATGGAAGGGGGAGGCAGAAAGTTAACGAAGGGGGACCGGGACGGAGAGACGCGAGGGTCGGTCCGCTGTGTGTGTAAAAGTGAAGCCTTTTTATTATGAGAGTAAAAAGTCTTCCGGTGGAGGGCTGGACGTAAGGAAGGAGGAAGCGGGGGCTGCTGGGAGGGGAGAAGGGGGGGGGGTGCAGGCAGGTGGGACAGTCAGCATACTGAGAGTGAGAAGAGAACAGTCTCGGAGCTGGACGGCAGCAGAAGGGGAGGGGGCGGCAGAAATAAAGAGCAGGCTGTATTACAGGCAGAAGAGGGGGACTCGGGCTGCAGTCCGGGAGGGGCAGTAGAAACCGAGAGAACGCCTGAGGGGGCAGGACATAGTGGCAGAGCCGGGCTCCTGACGCTCCACAGACCTCCCATGTCACTTACACGTCCCGTAGAGTCGGGAAAGAGCCCCGGCTCCTCCCCCGCGGGAGCCTCCTCAGCAGCCGGTTCGTGGAGCCCTCGTTCCCTCTGGTTGGTCGTTCTCTGTGCCCGCCCAGGGTCCGGCAGCAGCGGAGAGCCAGCGGTGGGCAAACCAGGGGGGGAGTAGCAGCTGTTGTAGTGAAGGCGCTCATAGACACGACACCGGGGGGCTGGCAGAACGGGTCAAGACTTCAGCAAGAGGAGGTTCCTGCAAGCACGAGACAACTCCTCTAACAGTGCCAGGGCACGAAGAAGTAGCAAACACTCGACTACGGCACGAGAGGACAGCAGTGACGTTGTCAGGACCAGACTGGCAAAAGAAAATACAGAGGGATTTCAGTGCAAGAAATGCAATAGTAACTGTGGCAGAGCCGCGAGGGGCAACTCTAGTGTGCCAGGGCGGAGCGACCCAAAACTGCATCCTTTGCCAGAGGAGGGCGAGAGAAGACACCATCCTTTGCCGGGACAGAAGGAGCCAACACACCAACTTGTACCAGAACTGGAAGAGAGACACTGCACCCACCTATGCCAGGGCATTAGGAGACAGCAACACGCATTCCAGGACAGGAAGAAGCGCCACTCGTACCTGTGATAGGGCAGTAGAAGGCAAAATAATTCGTGCAGGGACAGGAAGAGACACCTCTCCTACTCGTGCCAGGGTATAAAGCAATACAACTCATTCCAGGGCCAGAAGAGGCACTACACCTACCCGTGCCAGGGCAGTAGAAGGCAATACAACTCGTTCCAGGGCAGGTAATAGACTACCCATTTACCAGTGCCAGGGCAGTGGGAGACAACCTTTTCCAGTGCAGGAAGAGCCACTAAGCCATCCCGTGTCAAGGGGGAAATAGACACAACACGAAGCAGCGCCAAGCATGGAGTCTAAACGCAACTTCTACCAAGGCAACTAAGACAAGACAAACACTTGACAGGACACCACACCCGCCTGTGCCGAGGCAAAGAGAAGTGAAGACACCAACCTGTGCCAAGGAAGGAGAAGGCAACACTTGCCTTTGTTGCAGGGTAGGAGGTGACTTTTTAACCCGTGGCAAGGCAGGGAGAAGACGTGTGCCCCCCAGAGGTACCAGACAGGGCCTGGACACTGCCAGAGGCGAAGCTGCTGTAAGCATGTGCCGGCATGAAAACAATGTCACCATAAAAATGCCAGAGCAAGGCTTTGCGTGACGCAAAAAGTGACCCACCAGAGGAAGACTGCAGCGCGCCCACTATGCCATGGCAGGCGGCATGACTCCAGGGTGAGTGGCACACACCTGGGACCTCACACATGCCAGAAGAGGAACAGGGCGCTCTGTGCTTCCAGTGGGGACCTCAGTCACAAGTCTCAGAGCGCTAAGGCGGTGCACCGGCGGCAGCAGACCAGCGATACAGCTTTGGACCGATTGATGCTGGAACAACAGAAAGTGATCGAGATATTTTTGCCGGTTCAGGAGAACGCCCGGTAATGTTAGCTGCACCAGGGTTGGAGGAGATGGTTCCCTGACCTTACCAGTGCCAACATAGCAGGACTTCGTACTGTGATCCGATCAGTGCCAGTGCAGACGACGACGAATAGACTGGGTGATCACATAAAGCAGGGAAAGGCTTTCTGGCCCTATAAGTGCCAGGGAAGCAATAGAAAGTGCAGCAGTGCCAGGAAAGGAGACATTGCAGTCCAAACCGTGCCAGTATAAGCAGCATTGTGCCACATCAGTGCCAGGGCAGTAAGCACGTTTGCCATTTGTTATTCTGCCCATTCGCTACTGCTCTAGGAGTGGGGGTCCTAGGTGCCCCCCACCACAGTGACGTCACCTGATTGCGAAGTTGGTTGAAGGCAGCCTGGAAAGACATTTGCCTTGCGGGGATGAGCACAGGGGACCCCGCTTCTCCGGTCCGCCTGCCCCCTGGGCCCCGCTAAGTGCCCCCCACCATGATCACCGAGGAAGACCCCTTATCACCCCAGACCGACAATGGACGTCTCTCCACGCTCTCACTGGCCCCAAGCTCTTCCTGCCAAGACAGCCGGGTGGAGTTTGTTGCCCTCACCACCGTCCGCAGCGACCCAGGCAGTCCCAAGCGACTGGGACTGCTGGGGACCCCGTTACCAGCTCCCCCAGGATCGGGGGCCAGGAACGCTGCCTCGAACAAGCGCTACCGGCGGTTACAGAACTATTTGTACAACGTGCTGGA
This sequence comes from Calotriton arnoldi, assembly GCA_963921515.1. Classification (NCBI taxonomy): domain Eukaryota; kingdom Metazoa; phylum Chordata; class Amphibia; order Caudata; family Salamandridae; genus Calotriton; species Calotriton arnoldi. The sequence continues at coordinate 249,386 of CAWUFW010002652.1, forward strand.
GAGACCCCGGGGCTGGGCGTTCATCTACCACGCCTTCATGTGAGTATGGGCAGGCGCCCCAAGGCTTCGGCCTGAAAAATGAAAGCTGGAAGTTTGGTGCCCCGTGGGTATGATCTGGCTCCACGAAGTCTTGACGCATGCGTGCGGCGAGGGTGGGGACGAGGGGTCGTGTGAGCACACACAGAGGTCCAGAAGGCCTAACACGGACCAATGCATGGATGGATGGTTGGGGCTGCATGTGTAAGAACCTGTACCCTCTATATGTGACATTGATAAAAGCTTGATGGCGCTGAGGGTGTGGCTTAACCCCCTCCCCTCCCCCCCCAATTGTTTAGTTCTTATACCTGCAAGTGGTCCAGTGTCCTTCGGGGCAGGTGCCACCCCGATATCTGACATTGACACATTCATGGCGGGTCCTGTGTGTTTGTAGCAGGGACACATCAGGACCTGTCCTGAAAATACTACCCACCTGACGTGTGTTTGTTACTCTGGGACATGGTTACCTCAAACACTGATACTTTTTGTTGCCCATGAAGGCGGCCTGCATGAACGTCACTACTTGGCACTGCTAACGTCTTGCAGGGACATATGCTGAACTATGCAAGCGCCCCTAGAGTGCTGGCATTGGTACATGTTTGGGAAGAGGTGGTACTGTTGACATGAAGCAAGTGCCGTGTCTGGACCCCTTTAGGCACCTGAAACCTGGTCCTTAAGTCTGTAACAAGCGGCATCTCAAGTTCTACTACTAAATGCTGGAGGGGGTTAGAGGCGTGGGTTTTTTGGGGTGGTCCTGTGAGAGGGGGTGATATACCAAACATAGACCTGACACTGGCATACATGAGGCTTGGCACACTTTGGTGCCACCATGGCACATAGCGCCCTTTGCTGTGGATGGGACCAGAACAATTCTAGCACATGCTTATGTCTGGTGACTCCTAAGAATAGTGGGGTGAGATTTACTTTACAACTTGTCACAGGCACTTCTGTGGGACATAGGTGCCTCTTTTGTCATGGATCAGGAGGAGCTCACACTTCACACAGCCCAGATCAAGAGCTCATGCTTTATGCAGTTCAGATCAGGAGCTCACACTTTACACAGTCCAGATCAAGAGCTCACGCTTTACGCAGCCCAGATCAGGAGCTCACACTTTACACAGTCCAGATCAAGAGCTCACGCTTTACGCAGCCCAGATCAGGAGCTCACACTTTCCAGATCAAGAGCTCACGCTTTACACAGTCCAGATCAGGGGCTCACGCTTTACACAGTCCAGATCAGGAGCTCACGCTTGACACAGTCCAGCTCAGGAGCTCACACTTTACACAGTCCAGATCAGGAGCTCACGCTTTACGCAGCCCAGATCACGCTTCACACAGTCCAGCTCAGGAGCTCACGCTTTACGCAGTCCAGATCAGGAGCTCACTCTTTACACAGTCCAGCTCAGGAGCTCACTCTTTACACAGTCCAGCTCAGGAGCTCACGCTTTAAACCGTCCAGCTCAGGAGCTCACGCTTTACGCAGTTCAGATCAGGAGCTCACGCTTTACACAGTCCCGATCAAGAGCTCACGCTTTACGCATCCCAGATCAGGAGCTCACGCTTTACACAGTCCCGATCAAGAGCTCACGCTTTACGCAGCCCAGATCAGGAGCTCACGCTTTACACAGTCCCTATGAAGAGCTCACGCTTCACACAGCCCAGCTCAGAAGTTCACGCTTTACGCCAGGGATACTCAAAGTAGGGCTTCTGACCTTTAATCGCGGAACCCTTGGTGAACAGACAGAGCAGGAATATTCAAAAAGCTGTGAAACAAAGGGGCCCACTTTAGTTAACTAAAGTAATGGTAAAGACGAAAAGAAGGCTTCCTAGACAACTTACCTTTACGAACACCTTTAGTTTTAAATACAACTTGCACTAAACATATAAAAACATTATAAACTCTCTGTAAACTAAAACAAAAAGTGTATTTGATTAACATGCTTGAGTGTTTTACCCTAGTAGATCAGATTATATCACTGCATTGAGAGGCATTTATTTGCAGCAATAGTTTTCAAACATGAACATAGAAACATTCAAGCCACCCCCATTCTGAAAACAATGCCATTTGTGAGCAAAGAGGCGAGTCATTTGTCAGGTACACCTTGTGTAGCCTTGGTTGTTATATGGTTGGAACAACATTATAGTTTATTAAATAAAACACAAGAGAAGGTTTTGTACAGCACACATCCTGAACTAGTATATTTTCAGGGGCTCTCACATGTGGTAACGAAGAAGTAGGAGGCAAAGTGCAATTAACCCATTTCCTAGGATCATACAATTTCGTCAAGTGGGGAAGCCAGGACTGATACCAGGTTTTCTAGTTTCACATTTTGCAATTCAGCCACCAGATGAGTATCTCTTTCCCGCTCACTTTAACATTCAAAGTTAATAATTTGACTTTAATTCTTGGTGCATATAAATAGAACATGGGTGGCAGACAGAAGTCATGTAAAAGCTCGGTTTGTTGTCCACACCATGCACTGCTCTGCGTTCCCCTATGGCTATCTTTCATCACCCGACCCACCATGCACTGCTTCGCGCCCCACCACGCCCACCTTTCCTCACCCAGTCCCTCGCCTTGCTGTCAGCCGTGCGGCCCTCGCGCATGCCACAGACAGTACTTTGCAGACCCTGAGGACATGTTTGCGAGTGCCCATGCTTTACGCAGTCCAGCTCATGAGCTCACTCTTTACACAGTCCAGATCAGGAGCTCACTCTTTTTTTTTTGGGGGGAGCTTTATATAGCGCAAACTTCACCTGAAGGTATCGGGTATTAGAGCGCTTTACATGAGCACCAGTTTCGTTACAGACAGACACATTCATTTTTGTTAGGCACGGGGAGATTAAGTGATCTGCCCAGAATCACAGGATGTTGAGCGCCGTTGCCGAGACGCGAACCCGGGTCCCCAGATTTGAGGTCGACTGCCCTAGCCGTTAGGCTACAGGCCAGCTCAGGAGCTCACGCATGACACAGTCCACACACTGAGCTCACTCTTTACACAGTCCATCTCAGGAGCTCACTCTTGACACAGTCCACACACGAAGCTCACTCTTTACGCTGTCCAGCTATATAAGCGTGAAAGGGCTTCAGAGTGTGTTGAGACCAGCTCCACTCTAAGGCCAGGCACCGGAAGTTAAAAACACAATATATTGTAGCGACATGGAGTCTAATGCCAGCCACTATCCTGACGTCCGCTCTGCATGTGGTATTTATAGAGTGCGACATATGCCATGCTGTGCATTGGCACAAGCACAGCGGTGAAAACTCACTCTCTTTGTTGTCAAAGTGCCCTGCCATGTAAAGGGGCAGGCCCAAATGTGGCCAGTTCATTGCGCAACAATTATCCGCTTCACTCTATAAACAAGTTACCAATAATTTCAAAACATAAACTTAGATATATTTCCCAAAATACTCAGTGCCTTCCTGCCACCCCCGCCCCCTGCAGGCCCTGCCATAAACAGCCCGAATGTCCTGTTGAGTACCTAAGGTGGATAAGAGAAGCTGTCTGCTCGAGATTCGTGTGCACATGGTATGGAAGGTCATTGGACAGATTCACCAGGGGGTACTATGAAGCTAAGGGGAGCACGATCGGACTAGCCATTTATCCCATTTGGCATTGGGCCAGTGCTTAATTTGTAAAAATAAAAAAATGTGCCAGCAACCTTGCCAGGAGGTCACTGCAGTTTACACCACCCTATTGCTCCCCGCCAGAGCTACCGGCGACAGTACAAACACACCTACTAGCATCACATTCATACAAGTGCAGCACTTCAGACATTTGCAGCTCTATATGACTGGATTAGGTGGCAGGTATTAGTCATTTTTATGTATATTAAATTAATAAACAATTGTTGTTTGGTTCATCTCTAAAAAAAAAAAACAGTGCCACTATGTGCCACACTGGCATAAGTGCCGGTTTGGTCCATTACGTGCCGAGGCAAAGCACCGGAAACCACCGGCTCAAATCAAGACTGATGGTGGGGCTGAAACTCTTAAAGACCAGTTTTTGATGGCCTGACTCCATCTCCCCAGGGTTACGGAAGTAGCAGCAGATTGGGGTGGGGGGTTGTGGGGGTTAGAGGGAGGTGGACGGACAAAAGAGCAGAGAAAGGGAGCTAGGGAAATAGAGAAAATGAGAGGGCAAGTGAGCCAGGGCTGCTTTTGGTTTCCAGCCTGGTCCTGATGGGAGATGCTTCAAACGCGCCAGACTTACCCCAGCCATCTGGTGATGTGTGCAAAGAGTTCATCAGGAGTGATGTGAGAAGTGCCCGGAGTGAACGCTCGCAGACTTCCGGTGCCGTTTTACACCGTGTTCACACATTTCACAGGCGATTTGAGTTGAATGAATCGAGAGATGCGCGGGTACCTTTCAGGGGCATCATTTAAATGGAATTCTAAAAATAATAGCAAATTCTATTTGCATATCAGTATCCCTGAGATACCCTGCCCAAATTGGTTAATTTGGGCATTTTGTACCGTCGGGAAAAAGTGGAGCACTCTCACAAATAACATTATTAGTACAGACTATAGTCCTCTCGGCGGATGTACTCCTTGTTTAGTTTGCAGATTCCTATCGCACATGGTCACCCAGTGTATAGTCGTGCATTACATGTTATCAGTAAATGTGACAGAAGGTCTTACATAGAACTGGTAATTAGAAAACAGTAACGCGACTCAGGTCTTAACATAAACTGGAATGTGTAAAGGGATCAGCGGGCCGAGGTTGGATGTAGGATAGGAGAAGGGGGGACTAGAGGAGGCTGTAGTATCAGCAGGATTGAGAGGGTGGGGGGAGAGCATTCACTTGCATAGGGAGAAGGGGGAAGGAAGAGTAAAAGTAAAGGCAGGTGAGATGAGGGCAGAGGAGGGAGGATGGAAGTTGCAAGTAGATCACATCCATCAGTTCTGACAGTGAGGGGGGGCTCGGCTCTGATCCTGAAGGCACTGTAGGGGATTACTGGGTCAGGTATAGTTTGCACAGGTGAGTCCTTAACAGACGTCGGGAGGAGAGGAGGACTGGAGCAGGTCTGATATCAGGAGGCAGCAGCTCCAAGCGTGGAGGCCTCTCCAGAGATGGATTACTGTGGATCCCGAGAGGATCACAATAAAGGGGAAGGTTTCCTCTGCTTCTCAGATTCTGATGTCTTGGTGTCATATAGTTACACTATGCTGTTTTTTCCATGTATAGAAGTTGTAAACAGATGTGTTTAACCATAATCAATGTACAATATCTTATAGCTCATTACAAACACTAACATGTTTGGGTGCTTTAATTGCAGTGCTATAACAACCCATATTTCACAGGGACCGCAGTACTATGGAAATTATTTCATGGTTTCCTGTGAAATATGGATTCCATCATCATGATGACAGCTCCAAACTACTCTGCAGAGCTTTACCATTGTCTATTGCTAAATCAACTTTCTATTCTTGAAAGGTAAAGAAAACCAGAAACATTCTAATTCCAATTAGTACCCATTTGTTAGTGCAATCTGCAGAGAAGAGCTTCTACAGACAGAAATGTTTCTTTTAACAAAGCAAAACATGCCTTTTTAACATTATGCATTCTTAACTGCATAATTAACCGTTCCCCTTCTTTTTAACACAGGTTACAAAAACAGTATGATCTAGTATTTCATTTCCTGTTTCCAATAAACCGTCCCTTGTTTGAAAAATCATTGTTTTCAAGCTAACTGCTCCAAAATATGCATAAAATATAAACAAATACATATTGGATAAGGTATACGACATTGCATTCTCAGATTCTGGTGGCATTTACCAACTACTTCCTATCGTATTTTGTGGTTTGGGATGTCACCAGAACCCCTTGATTGCAGGTAACATCCAAAATATATGATTACCCAATATGTATCAATATTTGTAATTTGCCATTTTTCTAGCACAGAAGCTGGCATTGGTTTGGCATTACATTGTGATCTGGGGTTGACTTCCAAAAAGTGTGTAAGAGATGTACCACAGTAGTGCTACAGTGAAGGGCTACAAAGGTGCACGTGCAAAAGCAACAAGCATTCTACAACTGCCAAGCCTTTAATTTCAAAACACCCTATAGCAATATTTCGATAACTGCTTTAAAAGGTGCTAACAAAATACACAGCTAAGCTAGGCCTACAATATCATAAAAGTCAATGCAGCACTAAAGCCCTTCATGGTGTATTAATGCCAAAGGATAGTAACGTGAAGCAAATCTCTTTAATTATTCAAGCAATGTAAACAATGCATAATAGGTTACCTGTACCAAAGCGTGCACTGCTCAAGGCAGCAGGGCTGTCTCTCCACCCTGTTCCACTGTGAGCAGCCTTAGTGAGCTCTGGGCAGTCATGAGCGAGGGGAGCTGGAGGGTCTGCTCTACAAGAGCTGCGGTGTCTCCGGTCACTGTGAAGTGTGCCTGTCCGCAACAGTCCGGGATCAACTGATAGAGGGCTCCAGGGGCTCTTCTATACAACACTTTAGGGATGGGTGGTGATGTCTACCCCCTCAGCAAGCGTGTGCCATAATCCCGCTCCTACATCCTGAGAACCACTGAGTGCAGGCACTGTCTACATCTCTTGAATTTGGCTATTGTCATTGTGTCCACATCCTTTTACAGACTCGCAGTCTGCTCCTGCATGGCTGAAAGGTGACTTCTTAGTTCAAAGCAGAAATGAATGCATGAATGAATACACATTTACTTTCTTTGCTCACTCTTTCACCCTTCAACCCACTCTGCTTCGTTATGGACATTCCCACGAATTAGCCTCTCCTTAGCTTGCTGCATACTTACTACTATCATACCTCCCTCTGTGTTCTTTGTATCTTTCTAAGGGTGAGCAAAATTGTGCATTTTGTTTCATGAAATTACACTTCCAGAGCAAAAGGTGGTTCGTTGGTATCCCGCATGGCTTTTTATTATTTTTAAGCAAGTTTGCACCTACTGTAAAAAAGTTCAGCAAGACCCATCAAGAGGCTGGTTCAGGTAGAAAATGTCTCACAGTGTTACAGTTTCCTAGCTCTCAAGCTTTAAATGGGCCGGTACTGTCCGGTACGGAGTACCAGCACTTTTTTATTTTGAGAGGGAGAGTACCGGCACTTCTCAAGAGAAATGCTATACTTTTAATTGGAGAGTACCGGCACTTCTCGGAAACAAGCAGGTACTCTGGTACAGAGTACCTGCACTTATATTTTTCCATTTCAAGCACTGCGAATGAGTCATCCTCTTTTATCGCACAAGACGTTTTTATGCTATACACACACTCGCTTACATATTTTTTAAATGAAATTGATGAGGTGAAATTATGTCGCTGTCATCATTAAAATGTCACCCAAATCGAATCCATTTGTTCCGCTTTAAAAAAAACCTCAACCCACTCTCTGCATTTTCCTTCCATTTCTTACACTCTACCCCAGCTCATCCCCTGCATTTTACTTCCATTTCTTCCTCTGTACCATCAACAAGTTCTTTGTATACTTACTTCTATTTCTTACCTTGTATTCCCAACTCATTCTTTGTATATTGACCTTCAATTCTTCCTCTATTTTTGAGGTGTGAGAAATTCACATAATTTGGTTTTGCACAATTATGAGAAATTTTGGCAACAGGAGTCTAATAACGCATTAATAGACAAAATGTAAATCTGTCATTTAGAGTTATATTTTAGCATGAAATACGTTCAAGCATAAATGTGTGGTGCAAGAACGAATTTCACACTAAACACTTAGTGCAAAAAAAAGCGATACAAAAAATAGCCACTTGTCTTCTGTTGTTCCCGTGTTTTGGTAGTAAATCTTCTTCATGAATATGAATTGTGGTTAATTTCTACACCCAATGGGGCATTATTACTTGAAGTGCTGTGATGGCATGAATTCAGGAATTTCTCATTCCTCTCCCTCCATTTTGGTTTCATCTGCCAGCTTCCTTTCCTCCTGACTCGCTCGCCCAATCTCTAATTCCTTTAATTTCCTTCCATTTCTGTCTTGTCTCCCAATCCCTTCTTCCATTCCTTCCAATCACTCTCAAATTGTTCACCATTCTTTACTACCTTTCCTTCTCCCTCTCCCATCAATACATCCATTCTTCACACCCATGTCACTATAACTTCATTTCTATATTTGTTCCCATTCCTCCCTGTATTCTCCACTTGCGTTCCTCTCTTAATGTCCGTTCCTACTTGTCCATCTTCACTCACTCATCTCGCTTTATTTCTATTCCTTGCCTTTCTGCTTCCTCTCCCATCTTTATTCTCCTCTCAGCTTCCTACATCTTTCCTCCCATTCACTCCTTTGCCCATTCTTTTAAAGTTCTCCCAGCTCCAGGGCACTATGAAGGTGGAACCTGGGGACAGTGCTGAAGGCAGGATAGAATGGGGGTACCTATTTATTGTTAGTTCTTTGTGTGGGACCAGCACGTGATTCTAGAGCTCTCAAGTTTCCCAAGTTCACGAGCGTTAAGAGCTGATCCAGGCCAAGTTTTAGCTTTGCATTAGACTTGTATCCCCCATTTTATAATGGAATCAACAGGACCAACACACCCTAGACTGCAACACGAAACCTGGACTGGATGAGCTACTCGGGGGTGAATCTGGGAAACGAGGGAGCTCTGTGACTCCAGGTCTGGCCTGGTTTTGTCACGGGGCCCTGGTGCTCCTGTCCTCCACCGGTGCGTTTTCCACTGATACAACGCTGTTAAGAGTAGTGGAGGAGCCGGAGGCGTGACTTAACAGCCGGAGTTACCAACTTTGGAACATGGGAATCAGGTTTGAGTCCGGCGCCTGCTCAACATCCTTGGAATCTGGGAAAATCACTTAATCACCCCGTCAAAAAAACACATATGCCCTCAATGGCGTAGCAAGAGACAGGCGGACCGAGTTTTGGGGGCGGCCGGCCGGCGTCCCTCCCCGCCAGCCCTCGCCTTACCTGCGGCCGTCGGGGGGGGGGGAGGGTGGGGGCGGCCGCAGGAATCGCCAGCACACCCCCCCCCCCTCTCTTCTTAGATTCGGCCGCAGCGTGTATGCCCTTCTGTACTGTAAGTGGTGCTCATGTAAAGCGCTCCTAGCTAGCCCTTGTCAAGAGCTCGCGTTGTCAAAAACTGCAAAACAGAGAACGTTTGCTTATTGTCGCTTCGCGTCTCGTTTCCTTCTTTTTCCAGTTGTCCGGCTCCTGGAACCTCTCTGTCCGCTAAGAGGACTATGGTCCGTCTGTGAAGCACTCCGGGCCTGCAGCCACTGGTAAACCAGCATCTTTCTTTTTCTGAATGCTCTTCCCGGGGTGTTGGAATCAGCTGCATCACGTGACGGTCTCCTGGGTTTTATTGTAAGATCGCGGTTTCGGAACATGCAGCGCAATCTCCAATATCTGGCGTCTCTCCCGCGAGGCAGCGAGTACTGATCCTTCCAGAAAGGATGGCTTCGGACTCTGCTTTCAGGGAAGGGCATTGACTGGCTCCTTAAATGGAACGGTTGAACTTTAAGGTTATAGCGGTCTCAGGTTACAGGATTTTAGCCCATGATGTCACTGGAACCAAACGGTTAAATTCAGAACTGGAACTCTCGAATCACTCGGTTCAATGCGAGACTCGCGCACTCAAGCCAGTTTATTCATTGAATTCTGGGACTTGTTGTCTTGATTTAGCACCTGGACAAACGATACATTAAACCCCAGAATATAATGACAAAAAAAGCTCGACTGGATGTGGACCCGGGAAACTTGAGCACATCTCCAGCTTGAGTTAGGCCTGTCTGAAATTGACTCACCGTTCCTCCCTGATGACATAATTAGGGCTCGCGCCTGCACTCCGTTAGGAATCATCGGGGTAAGTCTAACTTTTCGGAACACTCTCACAATTTTCTTTAGCCTCTCCAACCCAGGTTTTGCCTTTGAATTCAGGGACTTGTAGTCTTAATTATTACATTAAAAAACAAAATTACAAGTCCCAGAATTCAAAGAAAAAGCCTGGCCTGGAGCAGCACAAGTGCCGAGAGGAAGGTAGTTTCTTTTTTTTCTTTTCTTGCTTGTCGCACGTGTTTTCATTTGCTTTACCTTCTGCAGTCCCATCCTGTTATCTTTTTGTCAGTTCAGGCTGTCTGTCAACATAGTAATTACAACAACAAAAGAATACCTCTCCAACCATGGATCAAGAAAAAACCTTTCAACTGCGGAGATTACTTTTATTAACTCCGGACCTATTCAATTAGTGAACTTTTTCTATTTTTGTAATTTTCCCATTTCTTGAATTAAACCATACACTTCATGTGGATTATGTCAATTTTTACTCATATACCATAACCCTTTAACTGTATCAAACAGTTAAACATTTTGTAGGAGACAAAAGTGGAGCAAAGCATTAAACCATTTACATTGCATAATACACAGGACACATTACTACAGTGTTCAATACAAGACTATAACATTGACAAATCTACAGGTTTATCATTACAAATAAACACATTAAACCTTACAAACACATCAAATCACACGTTTTGTAGACTTTAGAAAAACTTGTAAGTCCTACTATACTTCTGGATGGCGGGACCTAGTTATTTTAATCTCCACAGTACTTTTTAATTGTGTGGTCCTAATGAGGTCAGAGCCCATGTATAGAACTCTTGGTCTGCGCCAATTTAATGTAGCCCAGACTAATCATTACTTAATGTAAAAGTTCGATCTGGTTGCTCTTGGCCTCGGGAATAAAGTGAAAATGCTTTTCAACCTTCTTGGTGGGACCTTAGAGTATTTTGATTGAAGCTCTTCATCAGTGCGGAAAAGTTTTTTGTAGGACACTGCAATTACATAATATACAATTTAGTTTTTTTTTTTAGATTTAATAGTCACTTAATGTATGTGTGCTCCACTTATTTTTCTTAAGTTATATACATACCGGAACTTCATAGACAGGAGGTAAATAATGTGTGGTGTCTTGAATCTGTCAAAAGCGCATCTCTCTTAATCTTCTTATCTCATTTACTTGTCAGGATGTCTAAAACTTGCATTAAAAGTGGTGGTGAGACGTTGTAACTAGTTGTATTCTACAGAACTCACATATAATGTTCTCTTTGGCTCTAAGGATTTATCATGCAATTATGCTGGGAAAGTGTGTTGTTAAAGTGACACCTTATCGGACTGTAACCTCGGGGGGTCTACAATGTGCCATAAGAGACTCTTAAATATCTCAGACTCAAGTTGTGCATTTAGTTTCTTAGATGCAATTGTTTTAGCTCACAGGCAGGCGTGGAAACCGGCATGCTGAGAACCCCGTGTTAAATCGATATTGTATTATCTTTTTGTGCGCATGCGCTATTCACGGTGATTCAAAAAGATGGAGCATTTTTACCTTCGTTGTTGTATAAGCTTTTCTTATATATAGCGAGTTCAACATATGCTAGAGGGCTCCAATCTCCTCCGTCACGGATAGTGACGTGTACCGGGTTCAGATGAATGGCGTTCTTTTTTTTATAGCGAATTAAACATCTGATCGAGGGCTCCAATCTCCTCCGTCGCGGATAATGCTGACACCGGGTTCAAATGAATTGCGTTCTTTTACCAATTTTGTTTCCGTACTTTTAGGGCTCATCTGACGTGCTTCCTGCCGCTACGTGAAATGCCTGACCTTGCCTGACTTCCTGGCCTACTCCATGATTGCTATGGAAACTCAAAGCTAAAAAGGGTTTTGATTCAGTTTGCCATCATATGTTGTTCTATTGTGGCGCTGATATTGCGATCATTTCAGGACATAGTTTCTTGAGGGAATGGTTAGCTTGCATGGTACTCTGTGGTGTACGTTCAATCCAGGCTTCCTGCTGATGGTATTAACTTGCGTGTTTAATCGACGTATGAGGTGACATTATTACTTGTGGAACTACACACCATGGGATCTATCTTGTTGAAGCCCCTCCCGCAGTCATCTTGAGGGAATACCGGCTGGTATGCTTCTCTTGGACTGACTATTGATGGACGGCTTCTTGCTGTTTATACTGGCGGTAGATTCCGATATCGTGCCTTTATATACAGTGCATGATCTTGCTTAATTCGTTTAAACCATTTTCTGTAGTGCCCAAGCACAGAATGGTTTTGGCTTCAAATCTGGACAGTAATGTATCAATGTTCTTGCCGGTTACATGTTTCAGGACTGTCCACTTAATATCATTCGGACCATGCCCTCTATCGATGCAGTGATGGAGCACAGGTGCATTTGGTACTTTGCATCTTATTCGTGACCGGTGTTGAGTTATTCTTTTCTTCACTGGCTGTGTGGTTTTTCCAACGTAGGCCATTTGGCAAGGGCAGATGAAGCAATATATAACACTGGTTGTATTACAGTTGGTAAATTCTTCATGTTTAACACTTTTATTTCCATAGTTAAATTGTTTTCCTTCAATGGTACTTGCGCAAGATGCACAGTTGCCGCACCGCCGATGGCCTTTAATGGGGGGCAATGAAAGCATTGTTTGTATAGATGTTGGGACTGTTCCCTCTTTCCTGTTTGCACGTACTATTTTGTCCTTGATGTTTTTGTTTCTCTTCAGGGCAAATACAGGTAAGTCTTTGAATATTTCTAATCCTTTTACTGTATGCCAGTTTCTTTTGACGATTTTCTTTACTTCAGTTGTAATACCAGAAAAGGTAGTAACGCAGACCAATGGCATTTCAATTGGCTTCTCTTTGGGAGTGAGTAGTGTATCTCTCGGGGTATACCACGCTCGTTTCATTGAACATTTTAACAGTTTTCTAGGATAATTTCTTGCAACCAGTTTGTCCAGGAGAGCTTTAGCATTATTAAAGTAGTCATCCTTTTTGGAGCAATTGCGCCTGATTCGTAAAAACTGGCTGAATGGAAGGTTTTCACGGAGGTTCCGTTGGTGAAAACTAGAAAAATGCAGAAACGTATTTCTGTCAGTCTGTTTTGTGTAAAGGGTAGTATACATCACTCCACCCTCAAGTTTCACCAGCAAATCCAAGAAATTAATCTCGTCTTTGCTGAAATTGAGCGAGAACTGAATGTCGGGATTCCTCTGGTTAAGCCATATTTGAAATTCTGATAGTTGTTCTGATGTTCCCCTCCATAGCATGGACACGTCGTCAATATAACGACGCCAGATCTTTATGTGTCCATCAAATGGGTTGTTGTTGTATACCCATCTTTCCTCATATAGAGCCATAAACATCACCGCCATTTCTGGGGCGAAGGGACACCCCATTGCAGTCCCCTTCGTTTGTAAGAATTGCTCGTCATTAAACTTAAAGAAATTATTTTTGAGGCATACCTCAGCCATCTCTACAAGATAAGATGTTGGAACATTGTGTGGCCGGGTCCGTTTGTCCAGGAAGTGATGGATGGCTTCCAATCCCGCTTCTTGGGGGATGTTAGTATATAAACTGGCAATATCAAGTGTTACCAGTAACTCTTCTTCAGGGAAAAAGGGATGACCTTCCAGAAATGTAATTGCTTGCATAGTGTCCCGGATGTAGCTCACTGTTTCACCCACCGGCGGTTTAAGAAAAGTATCTATATATTTGGCTGGTCTCTCCAGAATGGAATTCACCCCGGAGTTTATCGGTCTCCCCGGGGGATTTTCGATGTCCTTATGAATCTTGGGAAGGACATACATTAGTGGCGTCATAGGGTTGTCATTGTCTAGATATTTAGCTTCTTTTTTCAATATCCAGCCGTGTTCTTCTCCTGTTGTTATTAATTTGATCAATTTCGAGCGTACCAATTTGGTCCAATCGTCGTCTGTTTTTCTATAGTGATCTTTGTTAGAAAGTTGGTGAATAATTTCAGCCTCATATTTCTCTCTTTTCATGATGACAATTGCACCACCTAGACCCTCGGTCTAGGTCCACTCTCTCCCCGCAGCTCCGCTGTGCCGTCTCTTGCCTCCAGACCCAGAATTCCTCCTTGGGAGGTTCGAGGCTGCTGCCCGCTCCTGCGCCTGCTGCCCGCTCCAACTGGGACCAGACTGCCTGCAACCACCGTAACCTTTCTCAGCCATTTTTTTTTCTTAATTTTTCCCTGTTGTGCCACTGTTATTGTGCCCATCTGTGTCTTCCTCCAATGTTTTTATTTTCTCGTGCCAGCCTGTTCCTTCGCCTTTCGCCGCTGCTGCCCCTGCGGCCCCTCCCCCCTGGAATTCCCCCCCCGGAATTCCCCCGCTCCCGCCTCCCAGCCTCTCCTCTCTCCCACCTCCCCTACTTAATGGCAGCTGCTGTGCGGTCGTGCAGCGGATGCGCACAGCGGGCGCGCCACCGGCATGCCAAAGGCAAGTCCGTCTGCGCCCGTCCGCGACCCGACCGCGGCCAGCGCCAGGAGCCCTGGACCTCCCACTACCCATCACTACGACACCACCACCCTCCTCGCACTCAACCCTGGAAGACTTAGAGAATGCCAACAGGCCTCGCCGAACATGACCCACGGCCAGCTCTCCTGCCTCCACTGCCGCCAAACCTCACCGCCACCCCGGCCTCCAACACCAGCACCGGCGACACCCTAAAATGCATCCTCCTCAACGTACGCTCCGTACACAAACAAGCGATGGAAATCTGGAACCTACTCGACTCTCTCTCGCCCGACATCACCTTCTTCACAGAGACCTGGACCAACGCATCCTCCGCCCCCGACATCAGCACCGCCATCCCAGACGGATACAAGATCCAGAGGAAAGACCGCCCCAACCACCCAGGAGGGGGCCTCGCCATCGCCCACAAGAGCACCCTCCGCCTCACCACCTCCAGCGAAACCTTCCCCTCCTCCGAACACCTGCACTTCCAGATCCAGACCACCCCCAAAGCCACACTCCGAGGAACCCTCATCTACAGACCCCCCGGCCCCCGAACACCCTTCGCCACCACCATCACCGACTTCATCGCACCCCACGCCATTGCCTCAACAAATTACATACTCATTGGAGACCTGAACTTCCACCTCGACAACCCCAGTGACCCCAACTCCACTATCCTTCGTGACAACCTCGCCAGCATCGGACTTAAACAACTCGTCAACACACCGACCCACAGAGCAGGACACACCCTCGACCCCATCTTCGCTGCGGGAAACAGCGTCCAATTCAGCCACACAACGCAGCCGCCATGGACCGACCACCACTGCGTACACTTCGCCATCAACAAACCCAAGGCACCCAAACCAGCCCCATGCCCACCTCGAAGGAACTGGAGCAAGGTTAACGATGAGCAACTTAACTCCACCCTCACCCGAGACAGCTACACCTGGGCACCCGATGCAAACAACACAGACAGAGAACTCCACACCTGGATCTCCAACTGTGCAGACGAGCTCGCCCGCTACGCAACCCCGACAGACAATGCCCCAGGAAAGCCGCCTGGTTCACCACCGCTCTACAAGAAGCCAGACGCACCTGCAGACGCCTGGAGAAGAACTGGAGAAACACCAAGACAACCGAAAACCACACCACCTACATGGACGCCATGACAGACTACCACAACAACCAGATCAGAGCCACCAAGAGGAACTTCATCCACAACAAAATCCTGGCCAACTCCACCAACTCCAAGGAACTTTTCAGTGTCATTCAAGAATTCACCAACCCACGCAGCGAAGCCACAGACATCACCCCATCCCAAGACCTCTGCGAGAAGCTTGGAACCTTTTTCCACCTCAAGATCAAAAACCTCTACGACAACTTCATTGACCATCCACCAGGCGCCACAGACGGCCCCCCGCCCCCCAGAAACACCAGCCAGCCCACCATCTCCAACTGTACACCGATCACGGCTGAAGACACCGCCTCGACCATGAAAAGCATCCACTCGGGGGCCCCCACCGACCCCTGCCCCCTTCACATCTACCACAGAGCAGCGGCCGCCATCGCACCTGAACTACAACGCACCATCAACACCACCTTCAAAACAGGCACCTTCCCAGATGACTGGAAGCGCTCAGAAGTCAGACCCCTGCTCAAGAAGCCCACAGCTGACCCCACCGACCTCAAGAACTATCGGCCCATCTCGCTTCTCCCCTTCGCAGCCAAAGTTGCAGAGAAAACAGTCAACAGGAAACTGACATGATTCATTGAAGAGAACGCTGTCCTCGACCCATCCCAATCTGGATTCCGAAGCAACCACAGCACAGAGACCGCCCTACTCGCCGCCACAGACGACATCCGCACCCTCCTGGACCAAGGCCACTCCGCAGCCCTCATCCTACTCGACCTATCAGCGGCCTTCGACACCGTCTCCCACCGCACACTAGTTGCCAGACTACACGACGCAGGCATACAAGGAACAGCCCTGGACTGGATCCGATCATTCCTCACCGGAAGAAGCCAAAGGATCAGACTCCCACCCTTCCTCTCCAACCCCACGAAATTTCACCTGCGGAGTCCCACAGGGTTCATCACTGAGCTCCACCCTCTTGAACATCTACATGGCCCCCCCTCGCAGCCATCGTCCGACAACATGGCCTCAACATCATATCCTACACCGACGACACCCAGCTCATCCTCTCCCTCACCAAAGACCCCACCACTGCCAAACTCAACTTCCAGAAAGGAATGCAAGACGTTGCAGTCTGGATGACCAACAGCTGCCTGAAGCTCAACGCCGAGAAGACAGAAGTCCTCGTCACCACCCCTTCTGCATGGGACAGCACCTCGTGGCTGACCACCCTCGGAAGCCCACCTACCCCCTCAGACCACGCCAAGAACCTCGGCATCGCACTCGACTCAACACTCACCATGAACCGACAGGTCAACGCCGTCACCTCCAGCTGCTTCAACACCTTCCGCATCCTCCGCAAGACCTTCAAGTGGATCCCCCCTGAGTCAAGGAAGACAGTCACCCACGCACTCATCACCAGCAGACTGGACTATGGAAACGCACTCTACGCCGGCATCAACAAGTCCCTACTCCACAAACTCCAGACAATACAGAACACCGCCGCCAGACTCGTCCTCGGCATCCCCCGACACGAACACATCAGCCAACACCTACGAAGTCTCCACTGGCTCCCTGTGGAGAAAAGAGTCACTTTCAAAATCCTCACTCACGCCTACAAATGCCTACACAACAACGGACCCAAATACCTCAACAACAGAATCAACTTCCACGTAACCAAAAGAAACCTCCGATCTTCCAACCTCGCACTGGCTGAAACCCCGCGCATCCACAGAGCCAGAGCAGGCGGAAGATCCTTCTCTCACATTGCAGCCAAGACCTGGAACGAGCTACCGGCAGACATCAGATGCACCCCCTCCCTGAACACCTTCAGGAAGACCCTCAAGACCTGGCTCTTCGGCTAACAGATCTGTGGACTCCCCCCCCCCCCTCCTCAGCGCCTTGAGTCCCTCACGGGTGAGTAGCGCGCTTACAATTCCCTGATTGATTGATTGATTTGTCGGCCGGCTTTATTATTAGATCCTGGTTATTCTTCAGGTTCTCCAAGGCATCCTTTTTGTTTTTAGTTAAATTCCACTTAATGTAGTTCTTCTTCTTTTCAAGTGTGTCTAGATCTCTCATGACATTTTCTCATAGGTAAGAAGTTCCATCGGTATACTTGCTGCAGGCGGAAAGAAGATAGACTGTTCTTTAAGACCTGAATAGTTACATTCTGGTAGATAATTCAAGTATTAAATAAAGGTTTATCCTTTATACCATCAACGAAGCCAGATATGAGTCAAACTAAACTAGAAATCATTCAACTGTTTCGCAAAATGCGTTTGAAAGCATTTTTTGTGGGGAAACCATATATACCAGAACGTAACTATTCAGGTCTTAAAGAACAGTCTACCTTCTTTCCGACTGCAGCAAGTATACCGATGGAACTTCTTACCTTCGAGAAAAATGTCATGAGAGATCTAGACACACTTGAAAAGAAGAAGAACTACATTAAGTGGAATTTGACTAAAAACGAAAAGGATGCCTTGGAGAACCTGAAGAATAACCAGGATCTAATAATAAAGCCGGCCGACAAAGGTGGTGCAATTGTCATCATGAAAAGAGAGAAATATGAGGCTGAAATTATTCACCAACTTTCTAACAAAGATCACTATAGAAAAACAGATGATGATTGGACCATATTGGTACGCTCGAAATTGATCAAATTAATAACAACAGGAGAAGAACACGGCTGGATATCGAAAAAAGAAGCTAAATATCTAGACAATGACAACCCTAGGACGGCACTAATGTATGTCCTTCCCAAGATTCATAAGGACATCGAAAATCCCCCGGGGAGACCGATAATCTCCGGGGTGAATTCCATTCTGGAGCGACCAGCCAAATATATACATACTTTTCTTAAACCGCCGGTGGGTGAAACAGTGAGCTACATCCGGGACACTATGCAAGCAATTACATTTCTGGAAGGTCATCCCTTTTTCCCTGAAGAAGAGTTACTGGTAACACTTGATATTGCCAGTTTATATAATAACATCCCCCAAGAAGCGGGATTGGAAGCCATCCATCACTTCCTGGACAAACGAACCCGGCCACACAATGTTCCAACATCTTATCTTGTAGAGATGGCTGAGGTATGCCTCAAAAATAATTTCTTTAAGTTTAATGACGAGCAATTCTTACAAATGAAGGGGACCGCAATGGGGTGTCCCTTCGCCCCAGAAATGGCGGTGATGTTTATGGCTCTATATGAGGAAAGATGGGTATACAACAACAACCCATTTGATGGACACATAAAGATCTGGCGTCGTTATATTGACGACGTGTTCATGCTATGGAGGGGAACATCAGAACAACTATCAGAATTTCAAATATGGCTTAACCAGAGGAATCCCGAAATTCAGTTCTCGCACAATTTCAGCAAAGACGAGATTAATTTCTTGGATTTGCTGGTGAAACATGAGGATGGAGTGATGTATACTACCCTTTACACAAAACAGACTGACAGAAATACGTTTCTGCATTTTTCTAGTTTTCACCAACGGAACCTCCGTAAAAACCTTCCATTCAGCCAGTTTTTACGAATCAGGCGCAATTGCTCCAAAAAGGATGACTACTTTAATAATGCTAAAGCTCTCCTGGACAAACTGGTTGCAAGAAATTATCCTAGAAAACTGTTAAAATGTTCAATGAAACGAGCGTGGTATACCCCGAGAGATACACTACTCACTCCCAAAGAGAAGCCAATTGAAATGCCATTGGTCTGCGTTACTACCTTTTCTGGTATTACAACTGAAGTAAAGAAAATCGTCAAAAGAAACTGGCATACAGTAAAAGGATTAGAAATATTCAAAGACTTACCTGTATTTGCCCTGAAGAGAAACAAAAACATCAAGGACAAAATAGTACGTGCAAACACGAGAGAGAGAACAGCCCCAACATCTATACAAACAATGCTTTCATTGCCCCCCATTAAAGGCCATCGGCGGTGCGGCAACTGTGCATCTTGCGCAAGTACCATTGAAGGAACACAATTTAACTATGCAAATAAAAGTGTTAAACATGAAGAATTTACCAACTGTAATACAACCAATGTTATATATTGCGTCATCTGCCCTTGCCAAATGGCCTACGTTGGAAAAACCACACAGCCAGTGAAGAAAAGAATAACTCAACACCGGTCACGAATAAGATGCAAAGTACCAAATGCACCTATGGTCCATCACTGCATCGATAGAGGGCATGGCCCGAATGATATTAAGTGGACAGTCCTGAAACATGTAACCGGCAAGAACATTGATACATTATTGTCCAGATTTGAAGCCAAAACCATTCTGTGCTTGGGCACTACAGAAAATGGTTTAAACGAATTAAGTGAGATCATGCACTGTATATAAAGGCAGGACATCGGAATGTACCGCCAGTATAAACAGCAAGAAGCCGTCCATCAATAGTCAGTCCAAGAGAAGCATACCAGCCGGTATTCCCTCAAGATGACTGCGGGAGGTGCTTCAACAAAATAGATCCCATGGTGTGTAGTTCCACAAGTAATAATGTCACCTCATACGTCGATTAAAAACGCATGTTAATACCATCAGCAGGAAGCCTGGATTGAACGTACACCACAGAGTACCATGCAAGCTAACCATTCCCTCAAGAAACTATGTCCCGAAATGATCGCAATATCAGCGCCGCAATAGAACAACATATGATGGCAAACTGAATCAAAACCCTTTTTTAGCTTCGAGTTTCCATAGCAATCATGGAGTAGGTCAGGAAGTGAGGAAAGGTCAGGCGTTTCACGTAGCGGCAGGAAGCACGTCAGACACGCCCTAAAAGTACGGAAACAAAATTGGTAAAAGAACGCCATTCATTTGAACCCGGTGTCGGCATTATCCGTGACGGAGGAGATTGGAGCCCTCAATCAGATGTTTAATTCGCTATAAAAAAAAGAACGCCATTCATCTGAACCCGGTACACGTCACTATCCGTGACGGAGGAGATTGGAGCCCTCTAGCATATGTTGAACTCGCAATAAGAAAAGCTTATACAACAACGAAGGTAAAAATCCTCCATCTTTTTGAATCACTGTGAATAGTGCATGCGCACAAAAAGATAATACAATATCGATTTAACACGGGGTTTTCAGCATGCCAGTTTCCACGCCTGCCTGTGAGCTAAAACAATTGCATCTAAGAAACGAAATGCACAACTTGAGACTGAGATATTTAAGAGTCTCGTATGGCACATTGTAGACCCCCCGAGGTTACAGTCCGATAAGGTGTCACTTTAACAACACACTTTCCCAGCATAATTGCATGATAAGTCCTTAGAGCCAAAGAGAACATTATATGTGAGTTCTGTAGAATACAACTAGTTACAACGTCTCACCACCACTTTTAATGCAAATTTTAGACATCCTGACAAGTAAATGAGACAAGAAGACTAAGAGAGATGCGCTTTTGACAGATTCAAGACACCACAGATTATTTACCTCCTGTCTATGAAGTTCCGGTATGTATATAACTTAAGAAAAATAAGTGGAGCACACATACATACATTAAGTGACTATTAAATCTAAAAAAAAAAAAAAAAATTGTATATTATGTAATTGCAGTGTCTTACCAAAAACTTTTCCACACTGATGAAGAGCATCAATCAAAATACTCTAAGGTCCCACCAAGAAGGTTGAAACGCGTTGGCACTTTATTCCCGAGGCCAAGAACAACCAGATTGAACTTTTACATTAAGTAATGATTAGTCTGGGCTACATTAAATTGGCGCAGACCAAGAGTTCTATACATGGGCTCTGACCTCATTAGGACCACACAATTAAAAAGTACTGTGGAGATTAAAATAACTAGGTCCCGCCATCCAGAAGTATAGTAGGACTTACAAGTTTTTCTAAAGTCTACAAAACGTGTGATTTGATCTGTTTATGATTTGTATATAATGTTTAATGTGTTTATTTGTAGTGATAAACCTGTAGATTTGTCAATGTTATAGTCTTGAATTGAACACTGTAGTAATGTGTCCTGTGTATTACGCAATGTAAATGGTTTAATGCTTTGCTCCACTTTTGTCTCCTAGACAATGTTTAACTGTTTGATACAGTTAAAGGGTTAGGGTATATGAGTAAAAATTGACGTAATCCACATGAGGTGTATGGTTTAATTCAAGAAATGGGAAAATTACAAAAATAGAAAAAGTTCACTAATTGAACAGGCCCGGAGTTAATAAAAGTAATCTCCGCAGTTGAAAGGTTTTTTTCTTGATCCATGGTTGGAGAGGTATTCTTTTGTTGTTGCAGTTTAATAGATTCCAGCCTCTCCAGGCCTTAATTGAATCACTCCCCTATATGAGACACTGACATAGTAATTACATCATCATGTCCATGAATATAGTAAAGTGACTATGCAGCAGAAGAGGTAAACAGGCAGGTAGTCTGTCAACTATTGATTTATTTACCTGCCTGCTACCCAAAAACCGATTTACTTACCCAGTAGAGTTGTTGTTGCATCCACACGCAAGACTCCTGCCCAGGCTGCCCCATAGTCTGTTTAATATATCTAGAGAAATAGCGTATCACGTGAGTGTTCACCACTGGGCAGGGTTGAGAGGGTTCGATCCAAGCCATAGATACAGGATAACCTCTTACTATGTAAAGCAGTTCCTTTAAATGTACTCAACTCTAACTTAGAACCTGCCCTTCTGAATTCCTTTGTTGAATTTACTGCGCCTCAGAAATAGTAAATTTACTGTAACTCTGAACAGGATGAGTGTGTCCTTCATTGGTCACTGGAAGAAAGGTAAGTGGCAGCCTGTGATCCATAATGCTATAGATCCACATTCGGGGTCTTTCTTTCCAACTTTTCAAAGAGGTGAATATCTATCTACTCTAGATTAGATTATTTCATCTGAGGCCCTTAGCTCAAGGTTTTCAAAACCAAAAACCAACTTCACCGAATTTAACGATCATGCCGCACTGTCCAGTGCCTTGCTATGGCAGGTGTCTAAGCCCTAAAATGGCCCCAGATTTCCCAAACCAATTTTAAGTAGACCCAACGGTATCATTCTGAAATGGGAGAATGTTGATGTGAACACTTTTTTCACGAGTTTTGTTCTGGCTAACTCGGAGGGCATAAAAACTTGTCTGGACCCATCCTTTGACCAGATCTGTATAGTCGAGGCATTTAACATGTTATTAATGCACCTAAGATCACAGTTGATAAGCCCGCCTTCTGTCAGAGATCCCATACCTCTTCGGTGGTTTTATAAGAATTGTATGGTTGCCTCTTCAAATCTGTGCAAGGCGCTCAAATGATCACCTAGGAATGCAGATCAGTTCCGCGTGCTGAGGAAAACCTGTACGTTAGCCAGGGCAAGCAGGTTAAGCCAGTTGAAACTAGAGGCATGGGACAACTTAAAGAAAGCTTCTTCCCTTCGCGATGGTACAGCCTTCTGGAAAGTCATTAATACTCCCTTTCTGAATGACAACAATGGTCCATCCTTGGATACCCATATCGATGAAGACTCTTGGGTAAAACATTTTCAGGATTTTTTCATGGAGCAGAGGAACCTACAGGCGTAAATGTTAGCCTTAATATTGATTTTCCCCCATGCCTCTCATTTGACCTTGATGAAATCAAATTTGCCCTGACCCAATCTCCATCTGGTAAAGCACCAGGGCCCGATGGGGTCCCTATGATGTCTTTTTAGTTAATATCCCTTTTTGGTCTCCTCTTTTAACGGTGGCTTTCAATGCCATAGCTGAGACTGGTCCCCCTCCCTCTTGGAAACAATCAGTAATCATCCCGATACATAAGACAGGGGATGCTTTCGTCCCTGCCAATTATCGTCCCATTTCTTTGCTCGATGGTTCGGCCAAATTAATGGGTCGATTATTGCTAAACAAATTAGAAATATGGGCAGAGGAAAGGGACAGCCTTACGGAAGTTCAGTATGGGTTTAGAGAGGGTAGGGGAACATTGGACCAATGTCTCAATTTGACCCTCACAATTGGTAAATACATGAGAGCAAAAAACGCCCAAATTTATCTGGCATTCATGGATTTGTCTAAGGCCTTCGACTACGTGGTTCACAGCAAGCTATGGGAAATACTAAAGGAGATGGGAGTGAACGATGCTATCACTAACTTTATTAGGGAGCTATATTTGGACGCTACTGCTATGGAACGATATGGGAGAAATGGTGAATGCACCAAACCATTTAAAATTGAAAGGAGTGTCAGGCAGGGCTGTGTCCTGGCCCCCTTTTTGTTCGCTCTCTGTACAAATAAATTAAACAATGTCTTGACCAAGATTGCGAAAGACATCCCGTTAGTTTCATCATCTGCCCTCCCTATCCTCTTCTACGCAGATGATGTGGTCCTATTGGCGAGGACACCCATGGCATTACAAAATCTCATTCCACATTATACAGATTTTATGCATAATCTGGATTTGCACGTTAACAAAGCCAAATCCTACGTCATGGCAGTAGGTAGTGACAAAAAGAAGATATTGAGATATAAATTAGATGGGGAAATAATAGAGCAGGTAAACTATTTTAATTATTTAGGGGTTGTCTTTGATAATAAACAAACGTGGAAGGAGATGATGCAATATCGAGTTAATCTAATGATTCAAAGTATCGCAGCCTTATTTAGATTTTCCAAAAACTAGGCTATAAGCCGATACTGGAAATGCTTACAATCCATATGGCAAAAAAGCTCCCAATGGCCACCTATGGGGCAGCAATATGGGGTAGCACCGATGTAACACCACTCCAAGTACAAGAAGATAAACTCATCAAAAGACTGTTGTCAATTCCACAATTGAGTAATAATTTTATAGCCCACAAAGAAACTGACATGTCTTTTATTACGGATGCCATACGATTAGCGCCACTTTCTCTCTGGCTATCCATTTGGAAAAGGGAAACTGTGGGTTTAAATCAAAAAATCCTCAAAGACGTCTTGAATTTGGACTATGCCCACAGAATCCCCTGGATATCATATGTCAGAGAAACCTTGATTTCTTTGGGTCTTGGTTTTTTGTATGACACCCCGCCTCTTTGCAAACATTTCCCCAAATCAAGACTAAAGGCGATCTTTTTAAATCAAGTCACTAAGGATAGGTTGAATACCCATAAAGGGAAACAAACTGTAAAGTTTTACGAATCTATACCATAGATATTAAATCATTCATACTCACACTTACGGATAGTAGAGAATAACCAGCATCAATTAATTCTGACTAGATTCAGATTGTACCTTATCCCGTTTATGCTTGGTTATCCAAACAATCAATTCTCTCTTAAGAACCTACCGTCTTGTCCTTGTGACAATAAGACAGCCCAATCGACTTTACATTTCCTCCTTTTTTGCCCATTGTATCTAAAAGAGAGGAAGGTTTTTATGGTCCCGCTTTTAAGAAAATTTTCAATGCAAACTGTAGCCTCGGCTCTCTTTTTATTTTACTCATTTGATATCCCATTGGTCTGCTTTGCACTAGCCTCCTATTTACTGGCGGCTTTGAGAACTCGTAAGGCCCTTAGCACTTCACTTACAGCACTTTAAGATCAATTTTCTCATTGTCATATTCTGTCTTTAATATGTTTGTGTATGTATTTTTAGATTTAACCTCTTTACATAAAGGCTATTACTGTGGGCCTGGTATTGCTCTTAAATTTCGACTTTATTGCATGTCTAATTTTAATGTATTTTTTTTCTATGCCATCTTTTTCTATGTGAACTTTTATGCATTTTAATCAAGTGCGAAATAAAGTTGAATGATAATGATGAAAGGTAAGCGATATACTGTAGTAATTAAAAAAGCTGTAGGAGGTTTTATCTTATGTCAGAATATTATAGGAAAAATATAGTGAGAATTAAATATTGTACCCTAAATATAATGTACAAAAATATTGTCCCATTTGGTGAAGAGTTTCTAATAATAACTCCAATGGATCTATATTTTTATAAACAATATTTAGGACACAATATTTCTGATAGAAGATATTTTGGCTACACTAGTCTGGTATCGCATCCCTACTCTTCCTGCAGGAAGGGGACAGATGGGGAGGGGACATGAAAGTTCCCTGCAGTGGCCAACCCCTTCCATCAGTTTGGAGGCAGAAAAAAAAGCAAAATTGGCAAGTGAGGCCCCGCCATCCAGTGGTACAATAAAGATATCAACTGTATTTTCTAGTTCACTTGGGCAATGAACTATTGACCACTGAGCTTCATACTTTGAGAAAGTTTGAGGATCCAGGGAATATGATTCGAGTTCAGGCAGATTTGATTCCCTCCAAGACAAATTTGACATTTGTTGTCCGTATTGCTGTTTTTGAAGCTTTTTGAAACAATGGTTACAATCTAGACATTGATGTATGTTGAAAGGGTTATTGTTCATTAACTGTTTTTGATATTCATAGACTTGATAGTTAATCACTGGTTAATCACTGGTTTTCTGTAGGTCAGTGCCTGTTTGTCAGAATCTTTTCCTCTTATATTGCAGGGAACACTTAGACTGTAATGTAGATGGGCCTTATAAAGATTGTGTCGTTTTTGCTCTGGTTGGTAAACTTGACTAGCCGCTCATGAGGTGCATTGTACAGCAACGGGCAGTATCCTTGCCTTTAAAAAAGGTGCAAGGTTCCCCCCTCATGTTATCAACTCCCATTCTTTTCACCATTTGGTATCATTTTCTTCATTTGATAGTATCTCTGTCTTGGTCATGTTGACATATTGATTATTGCGACTTCTCTGAAAATACCCTTTTTTGGCGTACAACGCACCTCACTGCCTGCTTATGTTTTACTCCTAACTATAACTAGTGCACCTATCTCTCATGCCTCCTCCTCATCACACTACTAGGCGCTGTGGCCTAAGACTAGATAAAGCACCTCTCTTTTCACTCACACACAACACCAAGACGCTTTCCACATAGAATCACAACAAATGCAGCACTCTACTAACCGTGCACCCCCGTGTAGCTTACTAGACACCCAAAAATGTCAGCCCACATAGGACTATGAAGCGCTAAATAAATGTGTAAACATAATACAATACAAAATATTCAGCTCTTGTTGGGGCGTTACCAAATTGCAGGTTGCAATAAATTAGTGTGGCCCAGTAGAACTAAATGGCGTGTACAGTGCACTGTGGTTTAGTTAGGCAAATGTTATTCTCCTGGTCTGCAAAGTTCTTTCTTACAGATAGTGTAGAATGACAGAACTTCTAATAAATTACAAAAGAGAAGTCCCGTACCTCTAAGGTACATATAAGACCAAATTTTATGTTTTCAGATAAAGAAAGAGACATTAATTGAAAATGGTTATGAGAAACTAGGACTCTATAATGCAATCACATCAGTATGCTCAGATGTTCTTGTTACATATGTTCAAATCTGTTGCACAATGTTTAACTAGTAGTCCTAGCAAGTTTAGGCTATTGGACCCCAGTGAAAACCACTGGTAATATCACTAATGTACTGCGCTATATGATCAGTGGGAGGACAGGATCTGACAAAATTGTTGTAACTAGCGATTGTGCATTAATGCTGTTAAGATCCTGAATAACTGTACAAACAACATATGTATAACATGTAAGCAGATGCTTATTAACAAAAACTCAATAAACAGAGGTATTAAAAAAATAGAAACTAGGACTCTATTGAAGCATATATTCTCAAAAACTAAAAAATGCATAGTGAAAAAGGGAGTGAGCTTATGATTTCTTGCAATGACAATATTTTTACAAATTAACTTGGCTTTAAATTGCCCTAGTCCACTGCAAACTGTGCAGTTTGTTTTGGCTAGGGCTGTGCAGAACTGTGGGGTGTCGCTTCCACACACTTTGTGAAATTACGGTAGCAAGTTTGCAGAACTGTTCTGAAAAACCAAATGGTAGATAAAAGTTCTGGCCCTGTATCACACCAATCTGGCATGTATGCAGATGCCTCGGCCTTTCCCATAACTTGGAGGGGTGAAGTCATAGTGGACAGAGGACTACTGGCCCTGTCCTAGGATTAGCACATAAAGTGATCATGGCAGCATACCATGTTCTTTGATTTATAGTTTGACCAGACCTATTTTTTAAATCTGTGTCAGCGGGGGTATGGCCTACAGACTTCTTTTGTCTAAAGTTCCGCAGTTATGTGACACCCAGAACCCCGCGCTGACAATACAAGCGTGGTAGTAGGAATCTGTGTGTGTGTGTGTGTTAGTCTGAGTAGTCAGTGAAGTCAGTGAGATTTATTTTGGAAGCTCCTGGTTTCGATTGGCACAAGTGAATCCTTTTTGTATGACCCTAGTTTAGCATGGCACAAGACAGCGAATGATGATAGCTTCCACAAAAAGTCTGCATTTTTGTGGCTGGGGGATGGAGACCCAGAAACTGAAGTGAGGTGGATGGAGACAGAGCTACCATTAGATATTCCATGAAAACCTTGCCAGCAAAGCGCTGCCGATTAATTCTTCTTGAGCACTGCCATTTGGTAGATGGTAGAGTTAAAGGGTGGGACTTTAGTTTCTGTTGTTAAAAGTGAGGAAGGACGTTTCTTAGTCATGCCTCTCTTTTTGTCTGTCCACGATTGCTTCTTTACAAAGGCTGTTGATAGCCAGGTACAGAGATCTCACACTTAATTGTTCCCATGTGTTGAGTGCTCCTGCTTGGAGACATCCACAGTACTCTAACTTCTGTGAGAAGCATCTCTTCTCACAAAGATTGTGGGGTCGATTACGATGTAATCCGGAAAGGCTCCGAACGGCATTCGATTAGTCCGAATCCGATTCATAACCCGCCTTTCCGACGAACTCGGACACGTTTCCCAACGACTGGTTACGATGGCTGGAAAGTGTTTGAGCTGTCTGACTCGGTTCCGAAAGGCATTGGGAGTAACCGAGTCAGTCAGAGACGAATCGTAGAGGTCTACGGACTGCATTTCTAGCCGAGCGATTAGGTTGTCAGATTCGGACAGCCTTTCCGAATCGGTTGTGCGGACACGGATTGGCTGTTGGAATCTGACTTTTTGGGCTCGTATCAAGATCGTGGATGTACCCATGGGTCCCGCCAACCCATGCATGCACAGTGTGGCAGGCACCATGGGGTGCCTAGCACTGGGTGCAAGGTTTTCCCCAACCACCCCTTTTGTCAACGGGAGCCTGTGTTCTCGTTCGGAACACAGGCTCCCATTGAAGTCAATGCAAGTCCGACCGAATGATGTCTGGAAGCATCGTAATCGTTTTGTAGGACTCGCAGAACCCAATTCGGTCAGAAACGATTCCGAAACCGATTCGGTCGGAAGAGTTTCCAGACGACATCATAATTGGCCCCTGTGTCTGGAAGCAGCCTAAGAAGGGCACTTGAAATAGAACCACTACAAACTGGTTCCAAAGTTTGACACAATGGATCCTCATTCCCTGTCTAGAAAATGTGTTTAAAAGTGGGATAGAAACCACCCCCCACTTTGTTCCAGTTCCAAATCTTTTATGACCAAGAAGGGGAGTGTTTTACAGAGTACTCAAAGAAATGCTGTCTAACCAAGGCTTGTGCTTGCCTACCAGCCAGTATTCTAGAGGTGAGGGTACATCACCACAAATGGGAACTTTTTGTTGGAGGAACCAAGGATTTCCCTGGTGTCTTGAAGCCTGCCTGCCTGCCTGCTGAGAGGGAAGAAGTGTGCCTGACCCTGCAGGAGAAGATGCTGTCAAAAAGAAGCCCAGTGTGTTCCCAGAGTGAGGAGCATACGGAGAAAGCAGATGCTGTCAGAGGGCGGCCAGGAATTATCCATATTGTGAAGGGGTCCCGTTGGTCTCTGTGTGTGATTCTTGACCAAGAACTGACCCAAACGCTGTACACAGCTGGATTAGGCCTTACCTGATATCCACTGAGGCATAAACCATGTGGTGGAGCTGCACCTCGCTACTAAATGCCTGATCAGCAGTGGAGGCCACAACTGCAGCTTGCTGTTGACTTCCTGATTGGCTTGGGAGGCCACAAATGTACCTAGCTTTTGGGCGACAGATTCACCTGGGAGGCCACAACAGCACCTCACGGTTGAAAGTCTGATCTACCTGGGGATCCACAGCTTCATCTCTCTAATTATATCAGATTGGCTTGAGAGGCTTTGTTGGTATACCACCAAAGAACATATGTCAAGTGGGAGAGACGGCCTTAATGGACATGGCAGTATTATGAACCCGTGCTTGCACGCCTTCTGTCAGCGCCATCATCCACTTCCCCCTTGCGACAGCAGTCCTTGAGAGCATGGACAGTGCCTGGTTTGGCACCCGACCTACGAGAGTCAGTATGCAAGTATTTCATGTTTTCCCCACAAACGGAGCTGCTGAATGGAGGCATGCATGAAAACGTTAGGCGCCAAACACTTATGACTTCCTACCTGAAGGGGACCATGGTAAGATAGAGTGACTGTGTTAACCTCTCAACAACTATGTGTAGTGATTGTGATTATTTGCACCTTTATCTAATTTGTGTCTCTGCCACCAGTATTGGGGACTATATCACCTAGAAGTTCCCTGGGTGTGAAAACGACATTTGAACGGGAGGGAATGTCATTATTTGAAAATGTAACCAGGGATTCAGCCCTGTATTAATAATTGGATTGTGTAGTATTACATTTTCTTATATAAATAAAGTGCTGTGTTTTTTTTACCAAAACACTAGAACTGGGCTGGACATTCAAGTCGTCCTCACCACCTTGAGAGCCTGAAGGAAGTGACCCGATTAGGGCCACCCGGGTCACTCATGACCACCTCTCAGCCTTCCAAACAAATGAAGAGTCGGTCAGACAGTAGAGAATACAAACCAAAGTTATTTATTAGTATGCGCTTGAGCGGAGTCCGGTCTGACCAGCCTCCTTAGATAGCTGCAGAGGGACTGACTCTTACCAACATAACATCAAATATTATACATTTCCAATACCCAACAGGACCCGCCCAGACGGGAAATTTCCAGTTGGAGCAGGTTAACAAAGGAGGCACAGAAGGATGAGCTACACTCCTGGGACTGGGTACATGCTATCTCAACTTCAAGGTTATTCTGCCCGGGCCCAACTCTCTAAGAGAGTGGGAGCAGGCTACCTACGAGGAAAGGCATGCAAAAACAGAATGATCTATTCATTAGTGCAGCGAAGCTCAACCTTGAATAATAAAGAGAAACAATAGAGGCTGCTTTCTGCTGAGGCAGACAGTATGAGACAGAAGCTTCATTACGATCATGGTACAAAATGGCGGCTGAATACAAAATGGTGCCGCAAATGCTAACTTAACTCGCACAATGCTAGAAGGAGTCAGCCAGATGCGTTCTCAGTCTAACAGACCCTCCTTTTAGCATTTGCTAACAATTTTGTCTAATGCCATATGCAAAGTAAAAGGACTATTAGTATATGCCAGTACACACATGAGCAATATTCAAAAATACCCTCAGGAATAGATATTAAGTCGTGGGCAGCAGCATATTCATTAGGGACGTTGTCCGAGATGCATAGGGACATCAACATTTAAAATTATCCATATATTCAGTATTAGGAATAGAAGTTGCAAGGGAGGTGGTAGAACCAAAGATGCCCTCATCTATTTGCATCATTTCGGGAATGTCCTTCTGCAACATAATCGCAGCAGTGTCACGGACTGTCTTCTGCGGCTTAGGGGTGAGGAGTGTTGTACAGTAAGAGCAGCATAAGGGCAGACACTGCACCAGAATGCAACAGACAACTAGAATCACAATAAAGTAGATCACCTTTTCCAGAATCCAACCCCATCCACCAAAGAGGGACCAACTCCAATTTCCGCTTACCATCCCCTTGACATTCTCCAAAATGTGTTGGGTAATATTCTTTTCCATATTTGTGATCCCAACTACACACTGGTCTCCTACTACTGCGCACACACCACCGCTCTTAGCTAGGATAAAATCAACTGCATATCTTGTTTGCTCGGAGTATATTCGCATACTTTCCAACTGGGTGGTGATGTCACGTAAAGCCGCTACTGTAGATTTAGACAGTACAGCAGCTTACATCTAAAATATTCCCTAGCCCTTTCACCTCTGGCCATAGCGGTACCACCAAACTTAATAATGGAGGAAAGTATATACCCAAAGGTGATACCATTACTATAATTATTGACCTCCAGGTCTGTCACTCCGTCGCAAAATTCCTTGGTTAATGTCCTTTTAACACACCTTATATTTTGTTTACTATACTTACAAGGCACCCCAAGAGGAAGCACCATTCCCAAAGCGACGTCCTCTGCACCATTATGAACTTTGGAATAAGTACCATTAGACAAGAAGTAAAATCCTGGGTATGCATAAAGTGGACCTTGGTAATCTACAGGAGCATATCTGGTATTCATCCCCATTGTACTCGGATCATCTTTCCTCACTAAAGACATTGTATTCTTGAACAATATCAGTCCAGAACAATTTATGTATAAGAAAGCGTCAGTACTATTTACTATCAGACAGTATGCGGGATAGTAACCTGCTTCTCGACTAACTGTCAAATCTTGATAATGCCAACCCGTTAAAGTAATGTTCTGTTCCGCCATATACAGATTGTCACAATACACATTAATGTTACAACCTGGGTATCCCTTCCCTCGTGGCTTCCTATAATACAAACAGGGACCAGGATATCCCATCCCGAACTCACCCTTTACCTCTACAAATTGTGGTGGGCGAACATATGTATAATTAACCAATGACAATGGGTAAGCAGTCCACAAACTCATAACAGATTCAGTAAGATAGCAAGCTGTACCTTCACCAAAGAATTTCCTGTGCGTATCTAGAAATACATTGCTTGGTATTGTTCTTTTGGCACGAACTGGAGAAGCAATCTTGTATATAACACATGATGGGGCATTACAATTGCACTCCAAAACCCCGGACACCCCTCCCAAAATCAACAACAGTAACAATACAAAAACAGCACAGAGCACTTTTTTCTTAGCAGACCAACTAGACCCACCCTGCCCAAAACGCGGGGCTGCAAAGTGTTGTTCTTCCTCCATAATGGGGCGACCAAATGGATATATTGTTGTTAGAGGGAAAGAAATGCAATGCAATGGGGCGGGCGGCACAGAAACGAAAGAATGGGCAAAAGTTCCCAGCGTCCGTCAGAGTCTCGCTGGCAGACTCCTATTGTTCATCTACGGTGGTGCTGTTGAACACTTTCGGTGGAGCTGCGCGATCGCAGCCCTTTCTGAAGAAATCCCACACCGTTCAGGGTAGTGCATCCCCCCTTTCCTTCTTCAGGGGAAGCACATCGAATTCACCCTGTCCAATGTCTGAACAATGCACCAATCTCCCTTTCCCTAAACTACCGTTGGTACCACAGGCAAGGTACATTCTATTCTTTTTCCTCACAGTCCATCCCTACTAGTCTAACTTCCCCTTCGGTGCACTGTTCCTCTGTCGAGGATGCAAATTGTACCTAGCCGCTCCAGGCACAGAGGGGTCAGCAAACAAGGGCTCAGACACAGAGGGGTCAATGGAGTGGGGCTCAAGAACAGATGGGCCAGCAGGCTGGGGCTCCTGGATGGCCTTGATCTCAGGTGGCACTGCATCGTTCTCTTCCTCTGAGTGTGCCCACGTCAGTCGGGGATCTGAGAACAGAACGAAACGGGGCACTGGCTCTGTTTCAGAATCGCCAACTCCATCAAGCACCCACTGATCGTAAGGTAAAGGGATGGGCACCCTACGACAGTGGTTGGAGTGTATCCAGTTCTTCCGGCCGGCCACCTTCATGTCACTTCGGGTGGCAAGGAGCACCTGGGCAGGCCCCTTCCAGCGGGGCTCCAAACTTCCCTTCCTCTGGAAGTGCTTTGTTAAAACATAATCCCCAGGCCGAAGATCGTGTCCTGGCCCCTCAGGCGCTGGCGGCAAGGCTTCGTGAATCTGTTGGTGAATAGAACGCAAACTTTTAGTCAACTCATACAGGTAGTCCACCATCATAGGGTATTCTATCTCAGAAAACCGACGAGGTCGCGGAACGCCCCAGACATTTGCTGGCCGACCGAACACGACCTCGTATGGTGACAATCCTGTCCTAGTGTGAGCCGTAGCTCTTGTA
The DNA here is from genome assembly GCA_963921515.1 of Calotriton arnoldi. Classification (NCBI taxonomy): domain Eukaryota; kingdom Metazoa; phylum Chordata; class Amphibia; order Caudata; family Salamandridae; genus Calotriton; species Calotriton arnoldi. Next base: position 282,884 of record CAWUFW010002652.1, read on the forward strand.
GACAAAAGGGCTAATGGTAAAGCATCTGGCCACTTCAATCCTGTGCTCTCCTGAATCTTTGCTAATTTCAGTTTGAGAGTACCATTGTACTTCTCAACCAAACCTGCTGACTGGGGATAATTTGCAGCATGGAACTTCTGCCTAATGCGTAGACCATCACAGACCAATTGAATGACTTTTGAATTGAAGTGACTTCCGTTGTCACTCCAAATCAAACGGGGCAAGCCGAAACGAGGGAAGAACTCTTTTAGGAGTGCCTTCGTCGTCGCCATGGCTGTGTTCTCTTTAGTGGGGTAAGCCTCAACCCATTTACTGAATGCACAAACAACTACTAACACATATTTTAGATTGTTGACTCGTTCCATTTCGATAAAATCCATCTGAAGGACCTCGAAAGGGAAGGAAGGTGGTGCAAAATTACCAGGAGGTGTGGGGGTGTCTTTTCCAGGGTTGTACATCATGCATACCATACAGTACTTTACCAAGTGAGCAGCAGTCTTGGGGATATTGTCATTCTGCCACACAGGGTATAGCAGTTTGCATATGCCCTGGGCACTGATATGAGCTGGCCCGTGGGCCATAGTGACTACAGGGAGGACATAAGCGTCTGGTAGCATCCATCTCTGTTTCCCTGACTTATCCGTCCAACACCCATCCTCGTCTAAATGTGCTGTACTCTCCTGCCAGACTGCTAACTCCTCAATCATTGCCTCACTTTGAATCTCCTTTACACTATCCAGTGTGTCCTCAAACATAGTGACTTCGGGCACCCACCTAGCAGGACCTGCCTCAAACATCTTTTTCATCTTAGTTTGGGCTGTCTCCTTGGCTATCTGATCCGCAAACGCATTCCCCCTGCCCACATCATCAGTGACTGCCTTGTGGGTGATGCACTTTATTATGGCCAATTTCTTAGGGAGTGTCAGGGCAGACAGAAGCCTATGTATGAGGGGTCATCTGGATGCGTGTCCCATGGGAAGTGAGAAACCCTCTCTCTGCCCAGAGTCGCCCAAAATTATGGGCGACCCCGAAGGCATACTGGCTGTCAGAATAAATATTAACAGCCAGTCCCTTGCTCACATCACAGGCTCTAATAAGGGCGACTAGTTCAGCTGCCTGAGCAGACTGATAGGGAACTCGTGATGTTTCAACTACCGTATGCAGTGTAGTGAGAACGTATGCTGCAGTGGTGGTGCCACCTGGTAATTTGAAACAAGAGCCATCGACATATAGTTCCCCTTGGGGGTCAGGTAAGGGAACATCAGTCAGGTCTACCCGTCCCTTCGTCTCTTCTTCTGTTCGAAAAAGACAATCATGTATGTCTATTTCTTCACTCTCAGATGGGAGGGGCAGTAACGTGGCAGGGTTCAGAGTGGCACATCTTTTGATCGTAATATGCGGGGCGAAAAGAGTTAGCTCATAACCGGTCAGACATGCACTGGTAAGGTGCTGCGTCTTCGTTTTAATCAAAAGGGTATCCACAGCATGGGGGACCATGACTGTAAGGTCAGTATCCAGTACGAGCCCGCAAATTGTCAGATAGAGACAGCCCCAGCCGCGACTGCTCTTAGACAGCTCGGGAGGGCTCTTGCGACAGGGTCAAGCAAGGCTGAGAAATAAGCACACGGCCTGTGCTTACCTTCAAAGGCCTGTGTTAAAAGAGAAAGCGCACAACCAGCCGTCTCGTGTACATACAACATGAACGGCTTTGCATAGTCTGGCGTACCAAACATAGGTGCAGAGCAAAGCGCAACTTTCAATTGCTTAAAAGATTTCTGACATTCATGCGTCCAGGGCAAGGGTTCATGCACATCTTTAGTGATTAGTGCCAACAAAGGTTTTGTTAGTAACGAATAGTTAGCAATCCAATGTCGACAATAAGAAGTAATGTCAATAAAAGCACGCACGTCCCTCTGAGTCTTAGAAAGAGGCATTTTAACAATAGCACTAATACGCTCTGGGGTCAATCTCCTACCCTCCTTCGACAGCAGGTGACCGAAATAGGTGACCTCCTGTCGACAATACTGAAATTTAGAAAGGGACACCTTATGTCCATGGTGCGCCAAATGCAGCAACAATTGAACTGTACTTTGCCTACAATCGTCTTCAGTGTCAGAAGCAATAAGAAGGTCGTTCACGTATTACCTGGGGAAAGCGAAAGGGAGTCTAATTGGGTTTTCAAGGTTGACTATATATACTGGGACTCTCTGTATAGCTTTGAGGAGCCCGACAGAATCTAAAGCTTCTGCCAGCTAGGGTAAAACCGAACAGATGTCAGCTATCAGATTGAATCGGAATGCTAAAGAACGCATTTTTCAAATCAATGACAGAGAAGAATTTAGCAGAGGAAGGAATTATTGTCAGAAGAGCGGTAATATCAGGGACAACCAGGAACTGAGGGACCACTATCTTATTAACTGCGCGCAAATCAATCACAAAACGATAAACATCTGGGTGATCATCGGGGAGTCTGAAGAAACCTTTTTAGAATTGGAAGAATAGGGCTATTACACACATTCGCAGTCGTCTCTTCAACCACACCTGACTCAATGAGATCTTGTATAATTCGCAGCAAAGCTCGCTCCCCTGCTTGTGGAGTTTTGTACTGGGAAATGCGAGGCAAAATAGCATTGTCTTTAACTTTAATGGAAACCGGGGGAATCGTCAACCGTCCCACATCTGTATCCCCAGTGGACCACAACGTGTCCGGCACATCCTTAAATTCAGCCGGGAGGGGTGCATCTTTGGACAGACACTGCTTAGTGCTACCCACTTTCAGGCCCATCGTCATGTAAACCCCTTCCGGGGAACAAAACATTGTAGCATTGTTGGAAAGTGGATTATTGGTAGGGGCAAATGTAGGTCTGCCACTGGCAATAAGGCCACTAACACATGATAGGACTCAGCATAGGTCTTAGAAAATTATTCCCATGCTCAACCCTTGGTAGCTTGGCTGCGAGCAGGCAGGCTTAACTTCAAAGACAGGTATGTAAAGCATTTAAAAACACCAATTCAGTAAATAATTAAGACACAATGCATAATAAAAATCCAACACCAATTTATAAAAATAGGAAATATTTGTAACTTTAAAATGACACCAAAATGACAAAAATCCAATGAAGGGAACCGGAGATATGAATTTTTAAAGATTTATCACTTTATAGCACTTAGAAACATATAGCACCATATTGGGATATCTGGTCGCGATAGACCAGCTCAAAGTCAAAGTTTCAGGCCGACCGCGATGGAGCCGTGAGCGGCTACCCCTCGCGGTAGGTCCCAGTCACAGTTTTTACCTTCGGACTTAGGAACTCTTCTGGAGCTTTTTCTCGCGGGGTCCCTCGATGCTCTTCACCAGGTCGGATTCGGTGAGGGTTCGCCGGCCTCGGATTTCTTCTACTCCCGGTCAAACTCTGGAAGTCGGACCTACGGAGCTTTCAGCGAGACGAACCTGGATGGCTTGGCCGGCTCGCGGTTGAAGGCAGGCGGCTTGGCTGACCAGGTTGAGTCGGTCCCCCTATGGAGCTTTTTTCCAAAGTTCTCCAAACTCCTGGAACTTCTTCCTGAAGTTCCCCAAAGGGTCCCAAAGTGTCTCAAACGCACTCCAAGGGTCTGGAAGCTCCAAGATGGTCCTTGAAAGTTGAGGACTTCAGTTCCCACAATCCACTTGGACAAAACCCTTACAAATCCACTGGTAGTTTTCCAGGTTGCGGATTCTTGGTGATGATCATCCAGGTGAGCTCTGTTAACCTGTAGCTTGCAGGGAGTCCACTCTTTAGTTCTTTTACAGCAAGGTAGTCCACAGGGCTGTAGTTTCAGCTGGTGCAGTCTTCAGAGGGCAGGCCTTAGAATTTGCACCCCAACTTCTCAGCATGGCAACGTCTTGCTTTCTTAAGTTTCAAGCAGCAGATCTGAGAGACTCTGCCCCTCTCAGATACTTATTCCAAGTTCTTTGGGTCAAGCAGGAGGTCACTCCTGACCAATGGGAGCAGGGCAACTCCCCAAGGATATGACCACATCCTGTAGAGTGTGGCATTATTTTGTCCCAGAATGCACCAAATCTTCCAAATTCATAATGGCTGATTTTCCTGCAGGGAGGTAAGAGCTGGCTAAACACACCCCTAGGATGGCTACTTTCCATAGACTCTCCCCCTTGCATCTGCTCATTCTTTCCTTAATCCTAGCTCTGGCTTTGGGTCAAAAGAGTAGAGTTGTAAATGACACTGAGGCCTTCCCCTTCCCTTTGAAGTCCATGGTTTACGACTCTCCCCCTGCTCTGGCATTCCTGTGTAGCAGCACACTGCCCTCCCAGCAGAGCTGGTCAACCCCAGGGGCTCTTTAACACCTCTTCAAGGCAGCCTGGCTAATCCACTTAACTCTGACCAATCTGGACAGACCACTGGAAGGCTGAATCTGGACCTACAAACAAGAAAGTCTTATGACTTCTGGCTGTATATTTTAGGAGAAATTCAACAATATCATATTGTGGGATTTATCACTACCATTCTGGGAAGTCTTTGAATGGAAGTTCTATCATTCTCCTGTCAGGAGTTATTAGTTAATAACTTCTTGCCATGTTAACCTATGTGGCATGGGATTTGCAAGGGGAAAAATGACTTGAGCCATTTTTCCAGCACCAGGACTTACAAAAACATATTGTATAAGTACTTCGCTTATATCTACAGGACCCCCACCCCATGGGACAACTAGGAGAGACTTTAGGGGCTCTGAATCTGTAGAAATATTGCAGATCCTCCCTCCACAGTGCTCCTAGCATCAAAGTCGAATTTGGGCAGCACTTTATCACAATGTGGGGAGTGAAATGTGAAATTTCACTTAACCCAGGGCATATAAAACTCATTTTATAAGGGTCCACCTTATAGATACCTGACCCCCCACCCCAGGGACACCTAGGGGAGACCCCGGGGGTTCCTAATATGCCAAAACATTGTAGGTTATCCATTTTAAGTGCCCCAAACACCAAAGTTGAGTTTGGGCACAATTTACTTTTTAAAAGCAGTCATGGAACCCAGGGCTGCTTTTAAACTGACTTCAGACTTCAGCAGTGCACACATGCAAGTACAGAAAAGGCTGCTGGCCTCTAAACTGCCATGCCCTACTATATACTAGGGACTGATAGGTAGTTTCCATCCCCCTGCCCTACTATGTACTAGGGTCTTATAGGGTAGGTCATGCCAATCACAGGGGTACCCCAACCCTTAGTGTACCCTAGTGTATGTAGGTGTTTTCACTGTATACTAAGTGTTTTCAGCATAGCACTGGCACTGGTTTGGCAGGGCCCAGGGTCAGTCAGAGTCAGTTACCACCAGTACCATTCAGCAAAAAGTTGGGGGGTGCCCAGGGCACAGGATGACTTTGCAACAAGCATGTAGTCTCTTTAATAAATCTAAGCCCATCAAATTTTCCCCACAATTAGACGTCAACAGAAACGGCGAACCCACAGTAAAGGGACCAATAGTCAAGGCAAGGGGTTTAGAAATGGGGCTCCCAACGGGCACGCCAGAAAACCCTACCAAAACATTATTTTGGCCAGACAGAGCTCCCCGGGGACCAGCGAACGAGAAACAGAGCTATTCATTACACCTGTTTCCACTAAGAATTTTTTAACTGAGCCTTGCAAATCTGCGTTGACATAAGGACAGCACTGATCTACAGGTATCTGGACTGGTCCCTCACCCTGTCCCTGGCTGTCCTAGCTGTGAGGCATCCCTGTCACCTCATCCAGTTCATAATCATTATGATAATACTGTCGTCCTCGAGGATCATCAAAATAGTTCTTGTCAGAACGACCCTGCGATGTCCCGCCTTCCTGAGCCCTGTCCTGATCACTTACTCCACCACCCCGTCCACGAGAACCCCGTCCTCTAGGGGCCGCGACTTTCTGCAATAACACCGGACACTCGCTATGCCAGTGCCCCTCCTCTTTGCAGTACGAGCACTGATTCGGCCCCACAGGCACAGCGTTCCTGCTAGTACGGGGAAGCTGCCAGGCCGGACCAGCACCACAACCCCTACCGTTTCCCCTAGATGCCTGCTGTAATAACACCTTCATCTTCAACTCCTTGTGCTTCTTCTCCACCTTCTCTTTCTCCTCATTTTCCTTATGTTCATAATACTGTGCCTTACTCAGTATAACGGAAGGAGAGGATGTCGTCCAAGTGCTCTCTGAAGCCTGCAACCAAGCTGCAATCTCTGGGAGTAAGTTCGTAACAAATCTATTAACAAACAACCGGACACCCCCTTCAACTGATAAATCCTGCCCACTAAAATCCAAAAACACACCCTCGAACCGCGTGAAAAAATCAGACACACTTTCATCTTTCTTCTGACGACATGCTGTTAACTTTTCCCAGTCTACTCTTCTCGGTGGAATAAGGGAGTGCATATAGGTAATAATTTCGCCGGGTAAAGCTAATATCTCGGCCTTGAGCTTCTCACCCGGCTTCCTGTCCTTGTCCCATGCTCTAATCTCGTCCCAGGTACCACCCAATTCCACAGCGTGGTCCTGCGTTTGTACCTGTCGCCAAATATCCACTGGCACTAACAAACCAAAGAACATTTCAATATCTGCTAGTGTCATCACTGTCGATGAAGCAGCTTCCGTTAATTCTTTATAATATGCAGTAGGATTCTTTCTGGGGTTGGGTAACTGAGTCTTAAGGGACAAAACCTCACTCTTTTTCCATGGAGTATAGACCCATTGTTCTTGAAAACGAGCCTCTACTCGCTGTCTGACCACAGCATCATGCTGATCACGCAACTCCGATATTTCAGGGTGATAAATAGGGTGAACTGCCCTCATCGGAAATTGGGATCCTGTCGTCAGGCTCTTCTGAAGCAACCTACCTCGATAACCAACTAACACTGCAACGTTACCAAAAACTTCGTTAGGGGCCATGTCAGCAGCATACACACGGTCCCGGATATCATAAATAATCTGGGGTGCTACACCATTGAAATACTGTTCCCACAATCCAATTAATGTAGCCGACATGTGCTTAAAGGCATGTTGCTGTACGAATGGCTCATATTCTTTCAACACACTCCACACTGTAAATTGGATTTCGGGCCCACTGGGCGGCCTGATTAGCTACCATCTTTTTCTCTGCTTCTCCCACATCAGATCGGATCAATACCCGCCCCAATCGCTCCCTTGCAGTCGGCCAGTCTCCGTCATCTAGTGTACGCACCGGCGTCCCAATACTCAGCAAGGTCGGGGAATGGAGAAGCGGGGAAGACACAGTAGCTGAAGGAGCAGGCACCAGAGTTATTAATGGCTGTGTAGTAACTGTCAGGGCTGGGGAGAGTGATGCTGTAATGATAGGTGCAGCAGGGAGACTAACGGTCATTGTAACTGCCGGAGGCAAGGCTAAAGAAGAGGCAGGGGGTGCAGTGGCCAAAGCGGCTTGATCGGCAGTAGAAGGAATGGGAGCAACAGGGACAGGAAGAACAGGTGGCAGAGACTGTGGGACAACGGGATATATTTTCTGTGGCGCGTAATGTGGTTGGGGTTCGAGTGTCTAACAACTCCTCCACAAAGGGATCGCCTTCCTCTCGGGCGACATAGGATTTGTCACATTGCAATCGAAACTTCCTATTAGCACATTCTATACCTTTCTCTATTTTCTCTCTATCGTATGCTACTGCTTTCTGAGTCACTGTCTGCATTCTCCCTTTTCGGGCCTCTTTTTCTGCTTTCATTCGCCTCTGCTTAGCTTCCTTCTGCCATACCTGGAGGTAATCAAACATCGAATGCCTACTTCGTTTTGCAAACAATTTATCCTGCAGGAAATTCAATTTTTGCTCATCAAAGGTACCTGTTAACGGCCACTGCAACTCTGCATTGTCCCTTGTATATTTGTGCCATAATGTACTAAACATAATAGGGCCAAGGCCATGTTTAACATACATATCAAAGTTCGGGGTGCCCCCCGGAGGCGCATGTTGCCGTTCCTCCAATCGAGCATCAGCAAAACAACAACGGCACCCCACACAGCACAACCTGCTCAGGCAAGGCATCTTAAAAGACAACAATTTCGCTATTCATGCCAGACAAATAATTTGCGAATACCTTTGCCAAAATAGGTCCGCAGACCTCATCAAATGCAAGTCAAAATTAGTAAAGAACCCAAAAAACAAATCCAAGCGCTTGCCAAAACCGATCCTCAGACTGTACCAAACACAAACCAAAAGGGCGCCATAACCACAAAGAACCAAACAAACTCACCTGGTGCACACAGGTCAGGCGAATTTATTCTCCACTGCCGACTCTTCGGACCAAATGGTCAAATCCAAGGGTTTCGCCGTTCAGGACCCCAGCCGGGATGACCACTGGGCGAGGCACCGCCCGGTCAGACAGGCGGGGCAGCTGCTAGTGCAAGACTCTCTCGTGCAGGGATCCCCGGTCCGCCCATCTGACCCGACGTGGCCCCGTCCTCCTCACCCGTCCGCGGGCAAAGATGGGTCACTCGCCCGATGGGGTCCCTGTTCGGGCACCAACTGAAGGAGGTGACCCGATTAGGGCCACCCCGGTCACTCACAACCACCTCTCCACATTTCCAAACAAATGAAGAGTCGGTCAGACAGAGAATTCAAACCAAAGTTATTTATTAGTATGCGCTCGAGCGGAGTCCGGTCTGACCAGTCTCCTTAGATAGCTGCCGAGGGACTGACTCTTACCAACATAACATCAGATATTATACATTTCCAATACCCAACAGGACCCGCCCAGACTGGAAATTTCCAGTTCGAGCTGGATAACAAAGGAGGCACAGAAGGATGAGCTACACTCCTGGGACTGGGTACATGCTATCTCAACTTCAAGGTTATTCTACCCGGGCCCAACTCTCTAAGAGAGTGGGAGCAGGCTACCTACGAGGAAAGGCATGCAAAAACAGAATGATCTATTCATTAGTGCAGCGAAGCTCAACCTTGAATAATAAAGAGAAACAATCGAGGCTGCTTTCTGCTGAGGCAGACAGTATGAGACAGAAGCTTCATTACGATCATGGTACAAAATGGCGGCTGAATACAAAATGGTGCCGCAAATGCTAACTTAACTCGCACAATGCTAGAAGGAGTCAGCCAGACACTTTCTCAGTCTAACAAGCCAAGTGCAGAAAGGGTTGTGCATGGTGCAGTTTGAAAAGTCATACCAGAACTGTAGGACACCATATAACTGTAAACACCACTATTGGGCCCAGTATCCCCTACTTGCCCTTGCCCAGGAACATGATCTAACAAAATGTGAAGAAAATAGTTTGCTGAAATTACAATTCAACATTTCAGGAGATTTGCCCAGCAAAATTATGTTTAAACATTTTACAAGTAAAACTGTGCTGGCCTTCTTATTGGAAGGGCATTTCAAATTTTCACAGCTTTGGGCAGTGCAAAAAAGTATGACACCCAGTTCCACAGGTAGAACAAACATATCCGTAATTCCAGCAGAACAGCAAATAGAAACAAGCTTTGACAAAGTCGCTAGGTATCGCTTTATTTTTATGTAGTTTTAATCTAGCATATTTTTTGTTTCATACTACTGATGTGGCCATGCATGCAGACTCTATACACTGCACTCTTATATCATGGCTTAGACATAGTATACAGACAGTCTATAAACGTAGCAATAAATGTGTCATTCACCTAGAGCGGCCAGATAACTATATTGTAGCACTCTGTTAACTCATTTGTGCTTAAAGTATGTGGAGACTAAGGACCTTATTTAAGGTTGGCAGCAAGGTCGGATTGGGAACGTGGGCAGTCTGGTATTGGGCGATGGGCTGTTGCCTCAGGGTCATCTGTGGGCTGTTTTTTTTTACGGCCTCTGTAAACCAGCCCACAGAAACGTACTGTCCTCCCCAGTCCCTGCCAGACCCCTATAAAGTGTTGCTAGTATCATGGGAATTGCCCTGAAATGCTGCCATACTGTGGCTGGGGGACAGGTGTTGTTCTAGCCTTTAGGACATTCTCACCTTTGCCCCTGCCTCGTGTGGCTGGCCTGGCCTGTGAGCAGTGTCATTCCCCCGCTGGGCCATCAATTTCAAGCCATGGCTGGTGTGGGGAGTGTGGGAGTATGCAGGGGCCTCATGTGGGAGGGAGGACGCTATTCTTACCTAAACCCCCCTGGATTAACAACATAAGCTGTGAGATTTTCTTGACCCCCTCCTCCCCTGCCACATCATACCCTAAGGCTATAATGGAATGGCGGCGGGGTTAGTAAGAGAAGTGGCCTCGTTAGGGGCCAGGTGTTGTCGCCTCGATCCCAGTGTCTTTTAGGACTTGGTGGAGGGTGGGGGAGTGTTTGTATAGGCCTTGCTATGAGGTCACCTTTCCCAGAGGATAAAAACATAGGATGTAGCGTTATGGTCTCAGAGCTGCTGATGCTGCAAATGTGAAAGTACCTTTGAGTTCTGGCGTCAGGGCAAATCACTTAATCGCCCTACCTAAAATAGAAATAAATTTGATTTTGTGCAATGTAGCTGGTGCTCCTGGTAATTGCTCCAATGCCTTTGGACCGAGTTCATGCTATATAAAGCTACAAAAAAAAAATACTAACCATTTGGGACTGTAGGCCACTGTTTTTGGGAGGGCCCGGCCTAATTGTGATTCCAATCTGATCCTGGCTGGCAGAGTAGGAATGCCACAGTAAATAGTGGGGGCTCCAGCCCAACAAAGCGGGGGGGTTCCCTGGCCTCTTTTAGAGGTGGGGAAAGCTCCAGGTTTCCGGTGGTGGAGCTTCAGCCAGTTCTGCCTTCGGAAATCTTTGACCAATATCCATAAATCACAGGGCCACCAGTGAATGTACTTCTGAAAGCCTGCTTGCCCATATTATAGCTGGCCTCCAGACAAATGGCCCGTGCTACCCACTCTTCCCTCTGCCGCCCTCCTACCCCCACCAATAGGCTAGGAGAAAGCTAAGGTGTCAGGTTCATTCTTTTAAAAGTCCCCACATAATGAGGACAGGCGCACTATAAACACTAATGGTCTTATTACGAATACAGTGGCCCATAGGACAGCCATACTTGATGTGGCGGTCCGACTACTGCTACACTGCGGGCCTACCCACAGCATTATGAGTTGGGCGGTTGGACCACCACTGGACCGCAGCAACATTCAGGGACCCAAGATCCCGCGGCAGTTGCGCAGTGGTCAGGGAGCTGCAATATGCTGGTGGTGACGCAGTGGTACCACCAAGCATATTATGAGTTATCTGTCTGCAATCCCTTTCAGGGCGGTGAGTCTGCCATTAAAAGGGCGGTGGAGAGGCAACAAATGTGGCCCAACAGGGCCCCTGTGCCGCTACTGGGCCTTGGGGTGCATGCAGAGAGACACAAGTTGTGCCCCCCTGGATTTGTACCCCCTGTTCCTGGATGGTGTGGCATGCATGCCACACTATGCAGGAACGTGCAGTCGGCACTCTCACAGTGGCAGGCTGCATGTTGGGCTCTCCTATGAGCATAACAGCCCACTTCAGTGAGACCGCCTCAGCACCGCCCGCCCTACCAGGATTTAACTTGCAATCCAACAGGTGGGCGCACCACGGCTTTGGTGATCCTCAAGTGGACGGCATGGTGGCGGCGCCGCTGGAGGACCGCCCAAGTTATAATAAGGCCATTTGTATCTGGGCTTTATTAATGGAGATGCTTAGATAGTATATCTTGTAAATACTGCATTTTTTGTGTAATACTTGGTGTTCTTCCACAAAAGCCACAAAAACGGGAAACACCACACTATTTGTATCATGTGCATTGTTCAGATAGACGCAGGCTGTTAACACAGCACATTTTCTATAATGTACCCAAAACGGGCAGACACACTGATTGCAGTCACTTTACGGTTTGCATCATGTAGTTCGGTTAGCCAGACTGGCATCCTGTATACTCCTCTCTTGTCACTGATATCATTATTTCAGGCACCAGAAGGAGAATTTACTTCCCAAGAACTGGACCCAACGTGGCCGGTCAAGTTTGTTTAGAAAAAAGGGGAGCTTGCTATTCGTTGTCAATTTCAGATAACTGTATGAGAAATTTGAATAGAAAATTATAAATGAGATTGTAAAAATATTTTTTCTTTGCATATTGAAAGGTGAACATCATATTTAAAAATAAAGACCGGATTTTATAGGCAGCACACGCACAGGATCAGCATAGTGTAAGCAATAATTTGCTTTGTGAAGTAGCTGAAAGCAGAGACATAGGTGTTCAATGTGACTGCATCATACTGAGACTGATGGCCCACTGATGTGCGGGATACCGGCCAAAGATTTCCGAAGGCAGAACTAGCTGAAGCTCCGTCGCTGCTTTCCCCACCACTGAGGCAGGGGAACCGCAAGGTTGGTTGGGCAGGAGCCCCTCTGATTTACTAGTCAGCAAAAGGTTATTGGTCTCTAGCAAGCTTGTTATCAGAGTTTGACATATGTTTCAGACGTGGGTATCAGTTTGTAACGCAAGCCTGTTTCAGAACATAAACAACATCACATTTACAAAGAACAGATGCCATATTATTTAACCTGCCGTGCTGTGCCTCAAATGGTCCAGGGTGTCTTTGTTTATTTAGCAGTGGTGCAACTAGTGCAGCATACAACCTTGCATCAGTTATAGCATTCTCCGAATGCTTATGTGTGCTAGTGTACAGCAAGAGTGTGCACTACAGTGTACAGTCCTTGCGCCTGATAGCACCCTGGAGTTTTTTTCAGAAACATGCATATTGTGATTGTCAAACGGCTCTGCCCAAAGTCTTCTTTTAGATGATTGTAGTTACAAATCCTTAGATGCTGTAGGTTAAACAAACTCTGTTACATGGACTGTACAATTCACTGTTATGTGAGGGAGGGCGGGAATTCTTTGGTATATTTCATTTAGGTTGTTCTTCTATATCACATGCTAGACTCTATCCAGGGAGTAAGCACACTTTACAATAGGAGACACATTTTAAGGCAAAAAGCATATAACAAAATAACAGAAAACAGAGGCAAACCACATATTAAAAAAAATAATGAGATGAATGTAACCAGACAATGTATAAGGGCAGTTCACATGACAGAGCATTACTACTATTGCAGCTCAATGAGCACAAAGGTGAAAATCCAATGTAAGCCCTCAGTTGGCGTCCCATGAAACACATGTACTTAGAAGCAAACAACTAGAACCATGGAGGCACCGTTTCGTTTTGCAGCAAAATTAGGCCATAAGTCTATCAAAGAAATGACCACACTCTATAAAACTAAATGCCTCTCAATCGTTACATATGGGGCTGGAGTTTGGGGTTTCAGAAATTGTGGAAAACTCCAACTTAGTGGCAAATAATTTTATCAGGAAGCTTTTGATGGTCCCTAAGAGCACATCAACATTTTTTTGCCACTCAGAACTGGGCCTTGAGTACATTGCTGATCACATTGGACTTGCCCCTTTGTTAATATGGGAGAAGATCTGGTGTGCACCGGAAATAGATTTTTCAAGATCCATTGTTATGGATTGTCTTTTTCATAGCCAATACTGAGAGGTTTCCTGGCTCTGAAATGTGCATTTAGCAAATTGGCTGTAATAGAGTTCTTTAATAATTTGAGATCCAAATGTGTGCTTCCAATACTGAGGCTATGCTGCCCTTTTTCTTATAGAGAAGGTTTTAGTCACTTACAGTCACTCTATTCCTTTGATATTTGTTTTGCTGTCTTAAATTCTGTAAGAGGAACCCTCATAATATGAAAACAATATGGATAACTGTGAGTGTATCAAATCATAGCGCATGCTGTAGTGTTTTTTTGCATATGCAATTTCTCTCTCTTGCAGGTTGGGAATGGGATTCTTTTGAGGCTATGACAGATTTGCCAAGAAATATACACTGGAATAGTCTTATCGATTTGCCATTTCGTTTCTTAACTTATTTGTCTGCATTTCTTATGATTTTATTGGATTCAGCATCCTTTTAATGATTTTGAGTATTTTACCTAAATTATGTATCTCTACTCCATGACATATTTTTATCGAATGCATTGTTATTTACATGCTTTTATGATTTGCTTGTCAAATCGAATAAAGTTTCTGATTGATTTTCTTAGAAGCTCTTATCTTTTTACACTAGGTTAGAAAATAGTTCATGGTTGATATGTGTTCCAGTGCAATTAGGAGCACTTTTGGACGTTTTTGGTAAGAGATTAGAAAGTGGTTCTTTAGTTTACTTATGAAATCACTCAGTGTGGGAGGTAATCTGTTTTTGACTGGCCATAATTTACATATCCTACGAACATTTCCAGAGCAGGAGCGCTTAAGGGTGGAGTTTTTTCCTAAACTTGAGACTTTTAGGTGAAGACGTGCTTTGCTTCAAGATGTTCTGTACCTTTCAGACCTAGGGATGTTCTTTGTTTTTAGATGAAAATCCCATATTCCATTTGTCTACCTTACATTTTCTACATCAAAGCACATTTTTTTTATGTTTGAAAAGCTTTATTTAACAACCAATAAACAGAAGAAGAAAATAACATACCAGCATTACAAAGATAGCATAATATTACAAAGGCTATGGCTAGTACATTGAAGAGAAGAATAGAAGCCGTTTTGGGAATTTTTATATCAGGTAGGGGAGGGAAGGAAGGAAGGGAGGAGGAGGAGGAGGGGGGGAAGAAATCATTTCTAACACTCTGGAATAAAAGGAAATCATATATCACAATGCATATTATATATAGAATAAAAAGTAATGAATTATTAATTAATTAGAATCATATATCAAGTCTACGAGGGTAAGAAGTAGAGAACAGAGATAATATCATTCAAGGGGTTTGAAGTTTTCAGAGGCTAGAGGCACAATCTTTTTTAAAACAATATGATCTAAGTAGGTGGTAAGGGGTAACCAGAAAAATTCTCTATTGATCATTGGTTTACAGGAGGAGGCGAAAGCAACATCAAGTCTATGAAAGGAACAAAGGCTATTCCACCAGTGTTGTATGGATAATTTTGTGAGGTTTTTCCAATTAAAAAAGATATGTTGGAAGGCTAAAGCAAGCATGAGATCAAAGAGACCATGACTGTGTGAGGGGAGATCCAAGGAGTCAGAGCGACTGCCAAAAAGAGGAGGGGATAGAGTGAGGAATGAGGATCTTAAATAGTCGGGAGATATATGACCAGACCTTCCCCCAAAAGTCACAAACAGAGGGACAGAGAAAAAGAAGATGAATGAGATTAGCATTAGGGGAACCACAAGTCCAACAGTTAGAATCAGTAGATGAGGAGAAATGGGCTATAGAGGCAGGGGTAAGAAAAAGTCTGTGATAAAGAAAGAACATAGATTGGGTAAGAGAGGCAGAACGAGAGATTTTGAGAGATCTAGTCCAAAACCTATCCCAAAAGGCAATAGTCCATTCACAACCCAGATCCGACTCCCAAGAAAGTTCCAATTTAGATTTGGCTCTGTCTGGATTGGGGGCTAAGAAATATTTGTATACAAGGGAGGCTTTGGGTAGGGAGAGGAGTATTTTAAGAAGAGGATTTTGGACGCCAGTTAGGGTTGAAGAGGGAAGGGAATAGTAAACGTCAAGAATAATTGCCATAAGAGTGGTAAACTTCTGTAAAAAGGAACGAGGACAATGGAATACAGCCTGAAATTGAGGGAAAGAACATGGTGAAAGTCCATTGAAAAGATGCTTAACCCAGATAATTCCTTTGAGTCTCCACGTTTTCCAAAAACGGGTCTGTTGTTAAGGATAATAAGAGAGTTGTACCAAATAGAGGAGTCTAAGAAGGATTCGCGAGAGATAGGAGTGGGTTGGACCAGGGGTTTCAAAAGTGAACAGGTGCGTCTAAATAAGGGAAGGGAGGTAAGCGAGGTTTTGGCAGAAAAAGTTATAATTTCTTTGAAAGAAAAAGGTAATAGTAAAATGTGTTCAATGGAGAGCCAAAGTGGTATAAAGGGGGAGGAATCAGATATGAGCCATCTCGAAGCCTGACGAAGGGAAAAGGATTTGTGATAGAGTCGAAAATCCGGGAAATTCACCCCACCATTAGTTTTGGTCTTACGAAGAGAAGACAAAGCGATTCTGGCTTTTTTATTTTTCCAGAGAAATTTAGAGAGGCATGAATCGATCCGTTTAAAATAAAGAGCGGGGATATGAATGGGGAGCATGGAAAGAGTATAAATTAAAATTGGAGCGATCATCATTTTAATTGAGTCTAATCGGCCCCACCAAGAAAGGAAAAGAGGGTTCCAGGAGGAGAGTAAGGTCTCGACTCGGGATAAAACTGCAGACATATTTAATTTAATTGAAGAAGTAATGGAGTTAGAAAACCATATGCCTAGATATTTAATTTTTGAACTATTCCAGGCAAATCCCGTGGAGGTAAAGGAATGGGGAAGACAGAATTTTGTAAGGGGAGAATCTCGGTCTTATCTGAGTTAATTTTATAGCCCGAGACCTGGGAAAAAGAATCAAATTCAAATAATAAAGGGGGAATAGAGGTTTCCGGAGCAGAAATGAATAGAAGAATATCGTCTGCATAAGCAGAAAGTTTCAATTGATGGTCACCATAAGAAAATCCTGAGATGGAATCGTTATTACGAATAGAGGATAAAAAGGGTTCAAGAGCAAGGATAAAAAGAAGAGGAGATAAAGGGCAACCTTGACGAACGCCACGATGAAGAGGAAAATAAGATGAGATTCGACCATTGACTAATACCGAAGCTTTGGGAGCAGAGTAAAGTAAAGAGATGAGTGAAATCAGTTTAGGACCAAAACCGTGCCATTGCAGTGAGGTAAATAAAAAGGACCAATCTACTCTATCAAAGGCCTCTCTGCGTCAACAGAGATAGCCGCCAGAGAAGTGGAGAGGGAGGGGGCTTTATTTAAAACATTAAGGAAAAGACGGGAATTATCCGAGGTAAGTCTCCCCTTGACAAAACCGCACTGCTCCTTACCTATAAGGTGAGGCATGAGGGGATCTAAACGTAAAGCGAGCGATTTGGCAAATAATTTATAATCAACATTAACCAGGGAAATCGGACGATAATTCTTACAAAATTTTGGATCTCGACCTTCTTTAGGAATGAGGCAGATTGTGGCTTCCTGAAAGGAACCCTCGGTCTTACCAATTAAATAAAAAGAGTGAAAAAGTGTTAAGAGTTTCGGGAGTAATAACTCAGAAAAGTGTAAATAAAATTCAACTGAAAATCCATCTGGGCCAGGAGTTTTCCCTTTAGTAAGAGCATTTAAAGCAGTAGAGAGTTCATTAAGGGATAGGTCAGTTTCGAGATCAAGAAGATTAAGATGGGTGTTAGAAGGGGCAGGGATTTTATCAAAGTAGGCCTTAATAAGAGAGGAGGAGGGAGGGGACTCTGGAATATAAAGATTTTGATAAAAAGTTTGAATTCATTAAGTATTTCTTGATCTTTATGCAAGAGGGAATTATTAGAGGAATAAATAGAGTCTATGCGGGTACGTTCTTTGCGTGTTTTGAGATAATTTGCTAAAAGTTTCCCTGATTTATTACGGCCTCCATAGAAACGGGCACTACTACGAAGAAGTACAGAGGACGCATTGTCGGTGGTGGATTTGTTAAAAGCGAGTTTGGCTTGTATCAACTCTGGTGAGATGGAATCTTTCGAAGAAGTGTAAAATTCATGTTCTAGAAGCTTAATATGTGCTAAAGTAGCTTTTCGTTGTTGCAAAAAACGCTTCTTTTTTTTTTAGACGAAGTCTATGATAAAACCTCTTGCAGTGGCCTTAAAGGAATCCCAAAGGATGTAGGGGGAGAGATTGGGATCACCGTTAAGATCAAAGAATTCATTAGCAAAGGTACAAAAGGAGGAAGCGAAAAGAGGGTCTAAAAGAAGAGAATTATTGAAACGCCAACGAGAAGATCTGGGATGCGGAGGGAGCAGCTCCAGATCTGTTACAATAGGGGCATGATCCGAAATGACAATAGGTTCAATAGAGGAGGACAGTAAAGTTTGAGATAAGGATTGAGAAAGAAAGATATAGTCTAAGCGAGAAAGAGAAGCATGAGGAGGAGAGAAAAAGGAGAAGTCCAGAGTATCAGGGTGAGAAAGTCTCCAAGAGTCAATGAGATGTGTCTGAGAGATAGTATCAAGAAAGTGTCTATGGGTCTTGTGTGGGATAAAGCGAACCTCGGATTGACGGTCCAGAAATGGATCTACAACTTGATTGCAATCACCTCCTAGTATAAAGAAATCATCCTGAAATTGGATACACTTTTGTGTAATCAGAGGCCAAAAAGAACAGTCAGGGTGCGTAGGCCCGTAAACATTAAAAACAGTTAAAGGAACAGTATTAATTAACAATTTAGCTAGTATCCATCTACCTTCTGTGTCAATTTCTTGTGATATGACTTTACAGTTCAATTTCTTATGACACAAAATTATGACACCATTTTTTTAATTAACAGATGGGGAGAATAAAACCGTACCCACCCAGCTCCTTTTTAATTTTAATGCCTCGATTTCTGTAAGATGGGTCTCTTGTAAAAAAACCAGATCGGGGTTATAAGAGGCAAGGTGGGACTGGATTCTCTGTCTTTTAATAGGGTTAATAAAACCTTTTACATTCCAGGAGATAACTCTGAATGTATAAACATTAAAGTTTTAAACAAGCAAAATATGCATTGATAGAAACATAAAAAGAGGTACCAATGGGAAAGAAGAAGGAAGAGGTAAGAAAGGGAAGGGAAAGATACAAGGAGAAGTAAGAATACAAGAAGAGACAGTACATATCCAAGGGGACGACTGAGGAAACGTACCTGAGGGGGACAAGGACAAAATAAGACTGGGGGAGTGGTGACGCGTGGAAGACGAACCACCCAAACCAGGGACCCCGGACCACACCATAATAAACAAAAGTATGCAGACGGTCCGACTAAAGGAGAGGAAATAAGAAACATTAGAGGACATATCTTTGACAAAATAGAAAGGCACAAACAGATACGTATTGGAGGGATAGTATATAATTGAAGACAGAAAGAGGGAGATAGAGAAGAATTAACCATAAGAAATGTTAATGAGAACTATATCGTAACTAAGAGAAAGCGTAGGCAATCTTTCCTAAACATATTCAAATCATACATTAATAGCATGAAAGCTCTAGGCAAAATACATGAGTGAATATAACATGTCAACCACTAGAAGGGCCAGCAGTATCCATACTAGTTGAAGAGTGAGAGTGTATGAACTTCCTGAGTTCCGCAGGATCTTCAAAAGACTGGGTATGATTTTGGAAAGTCACCTTAAAAATGCAAGGATGAAAGAGGCCATAGCGGGCTCCCAATGAGCGGAGTGGAGGTCGAAGACTAAGGAATTCTTTGCGTCTCCTTGCTGTAACATTGGAGACATCTTGAGACAGAAAAACTCTCTGACCAAGCCAAGAAAGTTGCCGCTTTGCTCTGGCTGCAGAAAGAACTGAAAGCAAATCAGTAAATTTCAGAAAGAGGATAATGACTCCTCGGGGCCTAACCGAAGTTGAAGACAGCGAAGGACGAGGCCCAAGTCTGTGGGCTCTTTGAATATTAAGAGTGGAGGAAGTAGGCATATCCAGCAATTTTGGCAAGAAGGAAGTGAAAAAGGCGACAGGATCATCACCTTCCAAAGCTTCAGGAAGACCATAAATTCGTAAGTTGTTCCTCCGATTGCGATTTTCCAAATCTTCTGTATGCTGCTGGAGTTTGCGAACCTCTTTCTCCAGAGAGGAAAGTCTTTGAGAGTCAGCTTGGACGGTCGAAAGTTGTTGCTCCATTGTAGAGACCCTACCCTCCATTGAAGACCACTTTTCTTCCAGAAATTGCATTTTATTATTCGTCTCCTCCACAAACGGACGTAAGGCGCGTATTTCCTCTAACAACAACTCCAAGGAGATGGGAGAAGATGTCTTATCTGGAGGTGGAGAGTCCTGCTTCAATCTTTTAGGTGTAGACGTGGATGGAGAAGATTTATGTGGGATTGATTGTGAAGACTGATTACGAGCAGAAGTCACTCCAGCCATGTCTGTAGCGAGTGAAAGAGAACTAGGTATGAATGACACGGGAGGCTTAGATGACGCAGTGGAGGAAGTTTTAGAGACAAAGATAAATTGAGGTTTGCGTATTCTACCCATACACCAATATTAATCCGATAAAACAATGTTAAGTGGTAGCTGTGGGAGTAGTGTTCCTACAAAGATGACGAGATGAGAAAAATATCCTCGAGACCACCAAGAGAATTATGCAATTTTAAGCGGACGAATGACTGAAATCAAGAAGCAGAACTCCCCGTAAAAATAGTCCAAAGGTATGAGGTAGTAGCTTAGATATTAAAGTTGACACATAGGTTGCCTGAAAAAAATCACCATAGGAAATATGTCAGCGTAAAAAAAAAAAAAAAAAAAAATTGTTAGCATATTGTTAATTTTGTGAAGAAATAAAACCTGAGAACCATCTCCAGGATCAGAAGGAACAATGAAGCTCAGCAATCAGTTGAGGAGTGCATGCTCAGTATCTGCCGTGAGCAGAAAGTAGAAGGCCTCAGGAAGCAAAATGAAAAACAAGATGGCGGCCGTTCTGAGGTACACTGAATTTCGGCGAGAAAGTTGGTAAAGTGCCACACATCAAAACGAAAAGCGGCTCACCATGTTCTGAAGATGTTCCGCCGTCATTTCCATGAGGGGTCGCATGGCAAGGTGTGCTCCGCTAGAGGGTGACAGCACAGCTTTCCAGAAGACAGGCTCGCTGAGGGAATCGCAACGATGGCAAAAACGACAAGGAGCGTAATGCGCTCCGTATTCAAAACCCCTCATCAGGTTCACCGCATCTTCCGATTTATAAAATGTTGGAGTCCGCTTGTGAGGGATGCGAAATAACGCACCCGCGGCTCTTTATTCGTTCCGGTGCGGCGGAGCCTCCAGCTCAGGCGGCCATCTTGTGCGGCGCCGAAACCACGCCCCCATCAAAGCACATTTTTAATCAGGCGTATCCTACAAGAACCTTTATTATGGCCTGGTAGCATCCAAGAGATTCAACAGAGAGATTTTTAAATCTTCCCATAACCATGCTAAGACACAGGGGATCATACAAGCAACTCCAAAGCAAGGGCCCCCACATGTGATGTTAGGTCCTGTTAAGATATTAGAACATAACAATAGGTGGTTACTCAGGTCATACAACAGGCATCTAGATCATTTATGGTAGAGCTTTTGCATTAATTGAGGTAAAAAAGGTCTTAGAATGATGTGGTACATAAACATCCGGAGCAGTGTTTCAGATGGCATGACTGCATTGAAAGATTTTTTATGGAGTGACAGAAACTCATACAATTTGTGGTGGCATACAATTAGAACAAATATTGACATATACTTACTTATTTATAGTACCTTGGCAGTTGGGTATAGGGTTTGGTCAAGTTGAGGGAGTGGAGTTAACAAGAATTCCTCATATTTTTCAATTAAAAGCCAAGTATCACACAACTTGAAAAAGAAAGCAAAATACGTCATACTTACTTTTTTTAGTCTGGAACATGGTGACACAGGATTACTTTCCGATGATGTAGATTTTGTAGCATTCTGAACGTTGTTAATAAAATAAGGGCAAATATTACAATTATCCAAGAACAACTACATCTATTCATTGTAAATTCGCCCTTGAAAGTGGCAAGCATTCCTTGTATTGTTAGTCAGTGTGATCGGCTGCCACGAGGGTTGTGTTAAGTCTTGTTTAAATACTGCCAATGGGACCCCGTTAGGACCTGGTGCCCTGTTGCTTTTCATGGTAGCCATGATTTTGATCATATCTGCTCTTCCCCATGGGATGGGTTGCACCAACCTCGGTTGCTCCTATTCCTGGCCCAGAGACTCTTTCTTATTCTTCATCGCTCTACCCATTATAGTGTAACAGCTAATGCGCTGCTCCATCCCAATAATGGCATCTGTGCGTATTTTTCCTTCAGCATAATACAGCTGTAATAAATATAATTCCCAATTCTCTTCGTGTATGCCTTCAATTCCTGGAGAAGCGCCATCCAGCTGACGAATATGTTTCCAAAATGAGTACTATCTTTGGCACTTGCTCATTTACAAATAATATACCATCTTTTACTTCCAAGATCTGATTTCACTTTCCAGCAATTTGCACTGTATTATTTGTTTATTGCAGTCATTGCACGGAAAATGTCCTACCTAAGAATCTCATCAGTTCGAAGAGAATTCACACTAGCTGCATGTTTGGAAAATGCTCAAACACATTTCCCCTGTGAAGTGTAGTTAGTAAGCACCATTGCAATGGATACATTTTTATTTCACAGTATTACCAACATTGCAACATCACCAACATTGCAAATATTCAGGGGCGGCTGGTGACATTTATTAGCGGTGATGCAAAAATACCTGTCCTGAATGCCATGCCCAATTCTTCCAATTGAAGAGGTCAAACAATGATGTTCACAACAGGGACAGTAACCCACTGAACTACATTAACTAAAATGCAATAAGAGTTGGATGCAATCATTTTTTTGAGGGAGAACTAGGCATTGGTACCCAGCAGACAAAAAAACAAATAAGAAGGTTTGCTATCATCCATCAACCAGTAAGAGCGATAGACAGCACAAAACACAGTCTAAAACCTTCAAAAGTCTGTATCTAGCTTTTTTCTATAATGCAAAATAGATCCTTACATTAAAACCTTACTTCTAATTAGTGAAAGTCCAGACGTCTAAATGAGAGGTATCTCATTGAGCAGTGAAAACCTTCCCTTCGACGTTTTTTTATTAAAGAGTTCAATGTAGTTATTGTGTTAATGAAAATAGCTCCAAAATTTGTGCAGCGTGCTTTGCCACTTCCCGTTTATAAGAGGGTCCTGCACAAACCTGGATGGATTTAATGCTAAATGAGGGCTCCTAGTCCTGGACATGCACCTGTAAATAACAAATGCAAGGGCTGATGCTTCAAAACTGGAAGAAACAAACTGTATATTATATCGAAGTCAACCACAATATGGAATTATAAATTCTAGTACAGCGGCTCCACAGCGCGGCCTGTTCCTCATTGTTACCTTCCATCTAGTTAAGCTTCGGAAAGGACTCCATGCATCTACAGTTAACCTTTGCACAGCTGCTCACCAGGGTCCTCCTGGGATGCCCATGCCACACTACTGTCCCCGTGGTCCTGGAACTTCCCCTACTCCGAGCCCTGAGAGCCACATGTTTTTCCACCGGCCTCTGCGCTGCACATCATTTGATTTGGTGGAGTTTGCTTCCCGTCGGCCCAGCACAGACCCACCAATCCCAATGCTGCCCTTTAAAATACAGAGTATTAGACTTGCATTAAAGTGTATGAGAGCTGCGTTGGGATTAGCTTGAGCAGGGCAACCCAGCGCTCCATCGGAGGCCAGAGATCCGCCATCTCTGTCCCCCAGGATCTCTAATACAGTGCAGGTTCAGAGGCCTTTAAAGGGCGCATGTCAGATTGGGCTCGCCCGAGCTAGTGTCCATCCTAACATGTGCACTTTAATTTACAGGAGCCCTGTGATCTATAGGCATTACGAGTGGAAGATCACTTCTCCGGCACTATGCATTACTTTTTATAAATATTTTCACTTCACTGAGAAGAATTAAGAATTGAACAAAACAGTGCAGTGGAGCTATCAGTCATTTTGCGGCAGCTCCTAAGTGGAGGGGCAATGCCACTGCAATTATTCACATCATTTTCAAATACATGTACCCAAAAACTTTCTTTCCTTCTTTTTCCCTCTTCCCAAAACCCTATAGACAGTACCATTGAAACTCATAAATGCTTTCAACATAATGCAATGGTAAGATTTTAAGACTATTAAAAGAGACCACTGTTAAAATATAATACAAGAAGAGGAGCTCTAGAATGCGGAAGACACTTCCCTCATCATCCTTCTTGACAACTGATTACTTGCAAAATAAATGAAGAAATCATTCACAAATAGAGTTACACATTTCATAATACAGCAATACGTGATTTAACGTGTCTCTCTCTTCCATTTTTCAAATGCATGTCCTCTCAAATAGTGTTTTTTTTTTAATCTCACGCATATGAGGAATTAGGAAATGGTCTATGCACAGTGGTAAATGTAATTTCCCGATGTATTCTGGGAAGCAAGTATGTGCATTTTTAAGAGCTCCTTATCCCTTCAAAACCACGTCTCAAATGTTTTTTCCAGAACATCAACAACTGTGCTGCAGAGTTACTAGAAAGAAAAAACAGCTCGGTATATTGTTCGAATACTTTATTTAACACATCTGCTGAACTTCAATGAGACACGAAGTAGTACCTCCTGGCTTAAGTTTGTTTAATTCTTTCATAGTGTTAACATGCTGCCAGAGCATTCTGAGAAACTGTAACCACAAAGAAATGATGACAAAATTGGCATTAGGACAGTCACCTTGAGAGGAAAGAGTGTCTTGCATCAAGGTGTATGCGCTCAAAGGCAAGGCTCTTGCTGTTGTGAGTCTGAAACACTCCAAGTGGCCCCCAAAAGACCCAAAGAGGCAAGTAGTAGGCACACCTTCCTATGCGAGTGATAATCTGTGCTATGCTATATTTGTGACGTCAGGTGTAGCAGCAGTGAAAGCTGTTTGCAAAACGGTGTCTGTGACTTATATGAATAAAGGATTTGAAAGTAAATGTCAAAGAAGTCCAGGTCCAGAAGAGGAGATCTGTGTGGCCTCCATGATGTTTTTACAATGTAAACACAGATAGGGCACCCCTCACAAGAGTGGACTGGCTGAATTAAGCATATGCTAAACCAGGGGTCTCCAACCTTTTCCTCAATGAGAGCTATTTATGTTCAATGAAAATCACCCCGAGCTACTAATAATTGTGTTGTACCCATCAGACAAGATACATTAGTGGTGAAGGTATGCAAGATTACCAGCTGTGATCACTTCAGTGCAGGTTTGCCAGCAGTAATGTAAAAAAGGCATTACCAGTTTGGGAATGCCTCTACAAGGGTAATACATACATCCACAGCTGCAATGCTTGTGGAACCAAGGTAATAATATGTTTCCCAATCCTTTATCATTCAAATACCAGCTTTAAATGTATTTTGGATATTATGGGTTATGAAAATGCACACATTTTCGTCTCAAATAAACACATTTCAATTTTGATATACATAGACTAATTCAACCAAGCAAAAGCTTCCAGTTTAGTAGGCTGGGCAGCACATAGAAGAGCTACTCAGAAGAAGTGTGTGCTGCATGAACCATAACTTGCACCCTGCCATAAAAGTCATATCTCATGCTCACAATATGGAGTGCTTATGACCTCGTGCACATGAGAATGATGCAACACAAATGAGGTTGACATCATTATTGACATTACATATCAGATTACCATTGATATTATCAATGACATTACTGTTAAAGGATAAAGTGCAGTTTGTTCATATGGACTTGTGCTATTATTTAAAGGTGCTTGGCCCTATTCACAAACTGAATGTTGTAGTAGGTTTAGTAGTGCTAAAATATATACTAAAGTGCTGAAAAATGATATTCACAAATCTACAAGTGTAAATCTCCACCACAACCTCTCCTATCTTCTCTATAGAGAGATACTCATGTTTGTAAGTTTACTAATTGGTAGTAAATGTGGGGGTAGAGCACAGGCAGTGATTGAAAAACAGGACATTGAGGGACAGGTGGGGTTTAGGGAGAAGTTAGCAGGCGTTAGGAAAGGTCTAGAGAAGAGTTTAGGGATGGTGGTACAACCATCCACAAAAGAGTAAGCCGCTTGCAATTACCAAACTGCACTTCTAAATTTACTACATCCAAAAAAGGACCCCCCAAAAAAAGGAATTTCCTTGCCACTGCTGTAATATTCAATTGTATGTGCACTTCTCTAGTAGGAATCAGACCAATGCCCATATTCAAGGCGGGTGCCTCCGCTACATGGGCTCACCACCACGTGGAGGCACCCGCCTTGAGTGCAAACGAGTGCAAGCGAGTTGCAGGTGAACTTTGGAAACATGTGTATTAGCACAGTGCTTGCACCGTCGTGTATAATTTTGGAAAGCACAGTCACGTCAATTTTTATCGGCAATTATACAAATTGCTGGAAATATGGGCATTGGTCTGATTCCTACGAGAGAGGTGCACATAAAATTGGATACTACGGCAGTGGCGAGGGAATTCCTTTATTGTTTTTTAAAGCATCATGCAGAAGATTGGGATTCTCCTTGCAGCAAAGAGGACTGTGTATTTTTAATATCTGTGTGACATTTTAACAACGAACATTCACGGTGCATCATAGCCATTGAAGGCAAAATGAACTATTTATCTCAAATTCGATCCATGATGATAATCTAAAGAACTGGGAGAATGCTGTCATTTGATAGGATAAAGAAATAAACACACACAGACATGACTGCCATGAATAGTGAATATCAAGAAGGACGGCAGCAGTCCTCTTTTGTGTGTAACTATTAATTAGCCAATGGAAATGTTACCACTGAATTTAAAAGCATGATTGCAATACTACATCGTTGAATTGCTAGTACTGAGGAGGGTGAAAGCTGAAACGCGTATACTGGCATTAAACAACTATTGAAATGTCATCCTGTGAGTGCTCCGTGTTTTTTCTTTGGGATTGTTAAACGTATATATATATATATATATATATATATATATATATGTTACAGGGACATTTTAGTTAGGCTTGGATTTCACTTGTACAAAACCAGTGAAATTAAGCGGTTATAGTTACCTGGGTTAAATATACCTTATGCCCCAGCAATGCACTGCTTATGACCTCACATATTACATCACTCATGACATGTTCAGTGACATCACTGATGACTGCGGGACCCAGTACACCACAGTCATTGGGGACTGCAGAGGGGAGTCTCAATGCCCTTTTGGTCTCTGCTGGCTCCCTGCCTCCAGCGGGAGCCGGCATTGCTCCCGCACATAGGGAGTAGCTAAAAATGCTGCACCCTGCATGTGGGAGCAATTCTTTCATCTGTTTTACTGCCCGCTTAACAGTTGGCAGAAAAACAGATGAAAACTCTGCTCCCAGCGAGGGGGAGCAGTTTTCCTGCTCCTGCCCACTAGGAGTGGAGTAACTGTTAGCTCTTGCTAGGCGGAAGCTGTCAAACTTCCCAGCAATTGAGAGCAAACATCTATGTCCCAGAGGTAGGTCCCTCTGGACATAGGGAGCCAGCCTTGGGGGTCCCCTGGACCATTAATGGCTCCAGGAGGGGCCACGCAGGCTCCCTCCTTCCTTTATTTAGACCCAGCCCCGGGGAGGTGTGGGTGCCCGGGGACGAAAATGGCCCAGGAGGGGGGCTGTGCACCGCCTCCCCTTTTAAATTAATTTTGTGGCCCCGGGGAGGTGGTGGTCCCTGGGGCCCTTAAAGGTAACAGAGTGGGGCAGCGCCCCCTCCTATTTTATTTTTTATAAAGCCCCCGGGAGATGGTGGTGGTCCAGATTGGCCATGGGAGGGGAGCCACATGCACCCCCTCCACATTTTATACATATAAAGAAGCCCCCGGGACCAGGCCCGTGGGCTAATGTTTAGAGAAGCGCAGGAGACTGTGCTTGTTTTTTCTTCTTTTTTTATTTTTTATTTTGCAGCAAATTCACAAATCCGTCCTGATTTTTACTTCAAAAATTCAATAAATACCTTTTGGCCCTATGGAGTTCCTAGGGGATCCCACTACCAGGCCTACAGGGTCCTGATATTTCTACCCTGCCCCCTTCTCTTTTTTAAAAGTTTTTGTTTGGGACTCGCCTGAGTGCGAGTCCCAAGATGGCTGCCAATATTCCTGGTTGAAATGTTGGCAGGCAGTCAGTCAGATCTCTGCACAAGATTATCAAGATTGGCGGAGGGTTGGAGCCTTTAGATATGCAAATTTTGTTTTCCTTGACTATCTTAAAAACTACTAAACGGATTTACAACAAAACGCGAAAAGGTCGCTTTCAGGGCCAAGACCTAGCTTTCTACCGAATTTAGTGTAATTCTGTTCAGCAGTTCGGCCTGTAGTCATGTCTAAAATCCCTATGGGAATTATCATGGGAAATGCACTTTTATTGACCCCCTTTTATCTCGGCCCCTGCTTGATGGATCACCCCAAAACATTCCGTGCACAATTAGACAGAAAACGGCCCGATTTTGGGAAAAGTTTGTGAAGATCTGTCAAACGGTGCCAAAGTTATAGGCAACTCAAAAAACGCTCTATCTATATATATATATATCTCCTACTGGCGGTCACCAGTAAGTAGTTATAGTTAGGATTTCTATTAAAAAGCTGTTCTTCAGTTAACAAATCTTCACAAAGTTTTCCCGAAAACTTTGACACTCACTTCAGCTTGTGTCTGGAAAGTTTCAGGGTGGCCCATCAAGTGGAGGCCGAGAAAAAGAGGGAGTCCCAAAACTCGTTTTCCCCATGTTAGTTCCCATAGGAGCTTTGAACACGACTACAGCCCGAACTGCTGGACAGAATTACACCAAATTTGGTAGAAAGGTAGATTTATTCCACAGATCATGCTTTTTATGATTTTGCTTAATTCATTCAGTAGTTTTAGAGATATTAATTGGCCTGGGCGAAGTTGGAACTCTGCAAAGAGACCAAAAAACTCTGCCCCACTATGCAGTGTTCCACAAGCAGCAGAGTGCGTTACGTTGTGCCATTTGCACTGATTTTTAGCGCTGGGTGGTTTATCCCAGCACGAGCTGCAAAAGGGCGCTGCTTCTTTCTGCAGATCGAGTAGATGGTATACTCAAGCGGCAGCATCCTCAACGCGAATGGAAGGTTTCTCAACGCGATCAGTAGCAACCATCCATGACCTCCAGCATTGAGAAATCTTGCCGGGAGGTGGTTTGGAGTAAGATTTTCCTAGCTCACCAATTTAACGTTGGAGAGCGTGAGCGTGGAAAAAATGCGAGCGCAGCGGAATTTCATGCTCAGGCCTAGTTATTAACCGAAATCCAAATTTGTATATATAGGGACACGGATCCGACAGTCCACGTGCTGTAATCTGATTGGCTGCCAACACTTCAACCAGGAAGTTTTGCCAGCCATCTTGGGATCCGACTTCAGCTGAGTCCCACAAAAATGTTTAAAATAAAGAAAAGGGGCAGGGTAGGAATACCCTGACCCTCTAGATGTGGTGATGGGGTCCTAGAGGACTGGAGATTAAAAAAAAAAAAAATTTCAATATTGCAGCAAATTTACGGGTGGATCCGCTGATTCGAGGAAAAATTGGGAGAAAAACAAGCGAGTTGTCCTGCACTTGTTTTTCGAAATGGGCCCCTGGGTGGGCCAGGTCTTGTGGCATGAGGAATTATAAGGAAGGGGCACATGGGCCCCCCCCCTAGGGCTTATAAAAGACCCAAGGACTGCCACCTCCCCATGGCACTGCTTTTAATGTATGCAGGGGATGCACGCGTAGCACACCCGTGACCTAGTGACCACCACCTCCCCAGGGCAATGCTGTATAAGTGAATAAATGTGTGTGGGGGCTGTGTGCCCCTCTCAGCCCCGTGACCCCCACCTCCTCAGGACACTTAAAAATGTGTATGTGGGAGGGCCCGCTAGTCCCGCCCGTGCCCCATGGATCACCACCTCCCCAGAGTAAATCAGTAAAGGAGTGCAGGGGGGCATGGCCCCCCTGGCAGCCCCAGGGACCACCCCCTCCCCGGAGAAAATCAGTAAAGTAGTGCAGGGGTGCCCGCCTTGCCCCCCTTGCAGCTCCCCACACAGCCCCGGTGACGCCACCTCACCGGGGCACTTAAAAGTATTATCCAGGAGGGCCAGCTGGGCCTGCCTGCACCCTAGAGACCACCACCTCCCCAGGGCAAATCCGTTCAAATTAAGGGGGTTCTGTACTCCACCCCCACAGTACTAGGGACCACCCTCTCCCTGGGGCTAACTACTAGAATAGAGTGGGGCTTCGCAGCCCCCCTCATAAAGCCATGGATGGCCCTGGGGACCGCCACCCCCCCGGGCCTCCCACTGCAGTCTTATTGCATAATGGGTGCCCTGGGAGCACCCAGGAGAGATGGCTGGGCCCCAAGACAAGGGGTCCCTGGGGCCGTAATTGGCCCAGGCAGGATGGCCGCATGATCCCCTCCACTAATATATATATTTGTTTAAAAGGCCAGGCCCCAGGGGATGGTATCCCTGGGGCCGAAATAGGCTGGGGGGGGTATGTGGCCCCTCTCTTCCATTTGTTTATGGCAAGGCCCCAGGGGGTGGGGTCCTTGGGCTGAAATCGGCCCAGGAGGAGGGCCCCGTGGCCCTTCCTCCCCATTGGCAAATGGCTGGGCCCCGGGAAATAGGCCCCCGGGGCCAAAAACAGCCTAGGGAGGGAGGCTGCACATCCCCCCTCCCCTTTCAATTTTAAAAATAATGAAGCCGTGCCCTGGGGGATAGGGTCCCCGAGGCCGAAATTGGCCCGGGGAGGGTGAATGCATGGTCCCCCACCCCTATTAAAAAAGCAGAGGTCTGTGTATGTAACCAGAGAGCCACAGAATTGAATCCTGGTTGGATCAGTGGAGAATAGTTTGGAGCATAACACAGGCCCCTGCAGCCCCTTCAGGACAGGGGCCTGTGTTACACCTCTTTAAAAAGCATTAACATCACAGCTCAGCTGGTAACCCACTCTCGCACTCATGCACCCCCTCAGAGTCTCACAGACCCACTCACACACCCACTCAGAGACTCATGCACCCAGTCACAAACTCACTCAGAGACTGACACACCCACTCAATGACCCAGTCAGACACCCACGCATCCACTCACATACCCACTCAGAAACTCAGGCACCTACTCACAGTTCCACTCAGACACTCACGCAGTCTCAGACCAACTCAGACACTGGCGCATCCACTCACAAACCCCATCAGAGACTCACACACTCACTCACAGATCCACTCAGACTTATTCATCCACTCACATTCTCACTCAGAGACTCATGCACCCACTTACAGACCCACTGAGACACTCACACACCCACTCACCCACTTGCAAACCCACTAAAAGACTCACGCACCCACTCACAGACCCATTCACACTCACGCACCCACTCACAGACCCACTTAGACACTCATGCTCCCACTCACAGACCCGAATCATCACAGACCCACTAAAGCACCATCTCACAGACCCTCTTAGACACTCATGCACCCACTCAGAGACTCATGCAGCCATTCACACATGTACTCAGATTCAAGCACCCACCCACCTGAGGTCATAAGCAGTGCATTGTGGGGGCATCAGTTATAGTTAGCTCAGGTAACTATAAATGCTGAATTTCACTGGTTTTGTACAAGTGAAATCCGAGCCTAAGTGTAACCTCCCTGTAACCTTTGGGTTTTTCAGTGAATGTCTAAGGATTTTTAAATTCAATTTCCTAACTATAATGTCACTGTAACGTTTGTTTTTTAAGTGTATTTATAAAATCTATTTCCCAGCTATATCGTCCCTGCAACCTTTGTTTTTTAAGTGAATTTCTAAGGTTTTTTAAATTCTATTTCCTAACTGTAACGTCCCTGTAACCTTTGGTTTTATAAGTGAATTTCAAAGGTTTTTAAAATTCAATTTTCTAACAATAACATCATTGTAACCATTGATTTAAAATATATATATATATATCTATTTAATGTAATGACCTCTTTTGATTTATATGGAGGAGAATGGGCACCATCTCTAATTAGGTGCTTCTGGGAAGTTCGCTACTTTTGCAGTTTATATCAATATTTTTTTTTCTTTTCAAATATGGGAAACATTTCCTAAACCCTTGTGAAATGTGGAACGTATGTGATGGGTCCCTGTGAAACATGGGTTTCATTGATTTAATAACGGCCTCAAATAACTCTCCACACCTTTACTGTTGCCCAGCATTAAATAATCTTTGAATTTATGATGGGTAAACAAAACCTGAATATTCTAATACTAGTCAGTGCAGCTATTAGGCAAACATTACAGAGGACAGCTCTAACAATCTCTCCCTTCCATAGCCAGAAATGTAATGTTATGTTATTTTCATTTACAAAGAGCAATATCACCTGCAAGGTTATCCTGGCACTGAGCATGTGTGTCTTCCTAGCCGTGACTAGTATAAGTTGGTTAATTTAGAATCCAAGTCTTCAGCTTCTTGTGCAATACATGAAGATAGAAGCAGGTTTTCCACATGTAGTGGGAGGTTGTTCCATGCTTTAGGAGTGATGTAAGAGAATGCCCACCCTCCTGATCTGGTACTGTGTATGCATGGGATGTGTGCGAGTGAAGTCCTTCGGAGTGGAGATGTCTGAGTGGTTTGTGTAATGAGATGCAACTGTTCGGGTGGGTGGGGCCTACGTTTTGTAGTCCCTTGAAGGTGTGGTGTGATATTTGTTCTGTGTGGGAGGTTGAGGAAAAGTCTGACTGCTGAGTTCTGGTTGGTTTGTAGTCTTCTGATGAGCTGCTTGGTGATCCCATAGGGGGTGTATTTACTGGTCACTAGGAAGTGAGTGACACTTTTTCTGGTGTTGCTTGGGAGCCATTTGAATATCATACTCAGCATCTTCAGGGTGTTAAAGCAGGATTCAGTGATGGCGTTGACTTGTGCTGTCATGTCCAGTTTGCTGTCAGTGATGATTCTGAGGTTCCTTGTGTGGCTCCAAGTTGGCTGGACACGAGTTGGAGTTCCTTTGTTAGGTGTTCTTGCCGAAGATCATTATTTCGGTCTTGTCAGTGTTAAGATTGAGACAGTAGGCTTTCATCCAGTTAGTGACTTTAGTCATGTGGACAATAATTTTATTTCTTGTGTTTTGTGGGTGTTGTCCGAGAGGAGGAGAATGAGTTGTCAGCACAGGTGAGAATGTCATGTGCGCGGATGATGGTGGTCAGAGGGCTCATGTATGTGTTGAAGAGAGTGACGCTGAGCAATGAATCTTAAGGCACACAGCGGATGAGTTTGGGGACTTCTAAGGAGTAAGGTGCAAGGCTGACAGCTTGAGGTCTGTCCAATCCTTAATAAAGCAAACCGTAAAATTCTCCAATCTTAACTGCATAGTTTTTTCTCTCATTTTTTTCTATCCACAACAAAACAAGGTAGTCCAGTATTTGTCTTCCTGTTTTTGATAACGTTCCTAACATCAAAAAATTACCCCATTTAATGAAGCATTCCTAAAATAATATTAAAAAACGCATAAAGAGTAATTAGGTGCCATATTGTCCTCTATTGCTATATTGGAGTTCTTGTGATATATTTTGTAAAGCACTCGGCCTTGTGCCTCGTGGTTTATTATGTTAAAAGAGCCCCTGCCATTAGAGGACTATGTAGCTGTCTCTCTGTCTGTCTATCTATCTATCTGTCTGTCACTTCTAATGGAGTGATGTGTGTTTGACTGTTCAAAATGCGTCTCGGTAAGGGGGTTTGTAACTACTCATGCACACTTCTAAAAAATGTTAATCAAGGCAGAGATGGAATATTGAGCTGTTTGTAAGAGGCTGATGGTGTCTTTCTAATTTTTGCTTCCAGCTGGAAGTTTGCGATGCAGGATAGCTGTAGTGAACACCTGGGCGGGTTTCCTCTCAGGGAATGCACGTTAAACTAAAATCACAGGGCTAAAGGAACTAGAATAGTAGCTTGGGCTACTGTGTTGTAATAGGATATCATTATTCACAAGGTTTGGGAAGCCTTATGATAACGTAGGTATTTTTTCCTCCTCACGTTTCCATTTTCATATCTCATTGATTGTTGTACTATTTATTATGTTTATTCTGAGTAAAGAAAAGGGACTAATTGATCGGTGAGGAGGAAAGCCGGGGTGAGGAAATTAAGAAGCCAATTAACTGGAGCTAATTAGCTGATGAGAGCTATAGCCGTAAGACACGATTATCCATTATTTATGGGGTATTGTTTTCATGAGTTTCGCCAATTATGGGTAAAGCATCCTACGGTATGTGGTAGTCATTTTATCGATCTCAGAAACTTGTAACCTACAGGCTGTACCCAGGCCTTTCCGAAGCATACTCAACCCACTGAGCTACTGCCTTTTACCACTTGCAAACTTAGCTTCACTAATGTTTTTGAGATACGCGCGTTTGCGCACTGCAGAGGGCTCCAAGACCTCGGAGGCCTGTGTTGCACCGGTCTCCCAATGCATCAGTGAGGGCGAGTGTTTTTACTGAAAGGCAGAGTGGTTTTAGCGCATCACTGGCACATTAAACTGGTTTCCAAATGTTTACACATTCCTGATGTTGTTCAATTTAATAATCAATAATATACATGGTAAAGTACCCACAAGTGCTTCCAAATCGTTTACCCCGCCCGGTGGTTCTCATGAATTCAAAACCACAAGCATGAAAGTGGAATGACTTTTGTTCCTCTCTCTGGATAGATGAGAGGCCTTAATAACTCCCTTTTGTAGGTTGAGACACGTGAAAAGGCAAAATGCTTCTTTTTTTTGCTTTCAATAGTTACATTTTGTAGTCTTCAAACAGTAGTGTGGAGGGAATCACAGTGTTAAAGGATATGGTATAGATTATCGGTATAGTGCCTATAATGTTCAAAGATATCTTCAAAGTGCTAAAAATCACTTTTAGTAGTGAGGATACTGCAGAGAATCAATATTATGTTGTACCATGGTGCCTTACCGGTGCTGTATGCCGCGGTGACGTTGGCGAAAGCCATGCGGAATCGTAGTCTCAAGGGTATGACATGGTCGCATGCCATTTATTATTCATGTAGCACTATTAGCAGCTAGTGACACCACTGCTTTCCAAGAAGGAACGGCCTTAGGGCCTAATTCATAATTTGGCGGAGGACCGTCTTCCACCAGGGGGATGGAATAAATTACTCCACCGCCCTGGTGGAGGTGCTACAGAAAAAAATTGCCCCCCTCACCAGGAGACTTCCCTTCCATGCCAAGGGGGGAATTGAGCACTTTTCAGTGCCCCTTACAGCCAGGTTTTACCTGCAGGGACGGGCATTGAAAAAAGGCTGTATATCCATCCATCTAAATTAGGCGGGTGGACATATAGCCACACCTTGACGGTCCTCACTCAGAGGAGTTTCACCACAGTGAAGACAGAGTAGTCTCTGCCGTTGTCAAACTATGGTCCTCCTGAATTTAAATCGAGTGGGTGGAACATAGTCGTGGCAGGGAGGGGATTCCATTGCAACGGAGTTCACTCTCTGCAATAAACTAAATCATAGCCACTAAAAGTCACGTTATGTTTTACGTATAGCGCTCACTCTGAGCTGAAACTATATAGGCGCTTGGGTCTCTACTTGTTGCCTTTTTGCTTTACTCCCCACCCCTCCACCTGCCTCTGTAAATTTTCTCTTTTATTGCTTATGTTTTGTTTTCGTGTCTTTCATTTAAGTGCTTATAAATAAATTGACTTTTGTTGTCTATTGTTGGAACGATTTATGTTCCCTCGTGGACTTTGGTCTGCTGTGGCAGACGAGCATCAGCTGCACGTGGTGATATCACTGTCTGCTGAGCCGTCGCCAAGAGCGTCCACAATCTGACATCATTTTGGCAGCTGGTCCAAGAGAAGCTTTGAAGGCAACATACCACGTTTTAACACGGAACACAGTAGAACATTGTCATCATGAAAGGCAACAGCAAACGAGAAACTGGTGGGCTAGCTCAGAAGGCTCGTGCACTTGGAGACTTCGTTCCACCACATGCATTTCTATCACACTGAAGGAGATAGTTGAGTGTCATGAAGTTGGGATGATGATAACAATTGCCAGCAAGCACGTCACCGCGCCGTTTAGTCACTCCAACACCAGGTTGAATATCCACCCCATCCCCTGAAGGCACTTAATCAGGTAAAACCAAAATTACAGGCATGAGTCTGCCCACGAGAAACTAAACCACCGAGAAATGAACAGATAGGCGAGCAATGCACTATGCAGAAAAGCATAAGGTAACGTGCACAACCTTGCAGCAAAGCCATTTAGTTGGCAAAACGTGGCCTGTACAACGGCACTACCCCTGCAATACACCAGCAAACATTTGTGAACTATTCAGAACATTTCACTCTAAACATACCACTCAATCACTGGCGCAACTTTGCATCACTGCGAATAGCTTGCCTAGCAATGCTCTCTATAGCTCAATCCTTATTGGCCGGGCCAAGGACACCCACACCCATCAAGGTGAATGAAAAACAGCAAAAACCTTCATCACACCAATTCTTACACACAATACAGTATAATGATGGTTAGCAGATCAAACTGATTTTTTCACATGAACCAACAAGAACCATTACCTAACTAGATATTTAGGTACTTATTACTTACCATACACAATCCGATGCAATCAATCAAACATACATAACCTATTGATAGAAATCCCACAAATATAGGAAAAAGTGGGCTAGACAAGAAAATGCATGTTGCCATACTGATGGTTTTAGGTGCTATACAAAAAGCTTATAGTATAAAACGACCAAGGTAACATGTCTAAAATGGAAATAATCCCAGGCAGCCCACTGAAAGCTTGTACATATTTTGCCCTTATAATCCAACTGTGCATCGAGGACCAAGAATGAACGACAAGATGGGCTTGCTTATGCTCAAGGTTGACAGGTGGAGCAAGTTAGAAATGGAAGCACTTCATCTCGAAGGTGGCACATCCCAGGGCAAATAAAAAGAAGATGGCATGAGATAAACCAAGAGAAAGGGGACATACTTTCCTGCTAGGATGGTATATTGAGATTTACGGAAAGAAGAGTTCCTCCTGAGGATGACTCATAGGATGAGGTAGAAGAAACACATTTCTTCACCTGAGTTCGGTCCACGGCCTCCTTGAGATAATGGTGGGGCAACATTCCTTGTCCTTTTGGACATTCCCCAACGTTTGTCCCTCCAGACCTTTCTATTTTATTGATTCGCTAAGGGACGTTGCTGGGATTTCTCACTTGGCTGTGATTTATATTCAGTCATTCCTAGCCATATCAGGCTCATTCTATACACTATGGAGTAACACCCCAGGTTCATTCTGTGCTCTCCTAGCCACTCGCCTCTCCCTAGCGCTTCGAAGGTCTTTCTCTTTCATTAATGTGCTTTCTAGCCATATGTCAGTAATGCACAGATATATCTCCATTTCCTTTTTTTGTTAAAAATATTTATTGAATTTTTCAAGACAAGCTCCAGAGCAAAACATGCCAATTCAGTGAACACAACCTCTGTCTGTCTGCCCATAGAAGAAACCATTTCTCATATATAAACTTAAAAATACAAATCTAATAACATTGAGATATTGCAGTTTGGAAATATAGATTAATTGTGACCTAACTGCAAAATAGGACAGACAGAGACATTGCAGGTGGCAGGGGACCAGTGGGGAGGGAAAACTCCTTTTAGCATGTAACTTGCAGAAATTGTTTTGATATAAATGTATTTTCCACCAGTCATGACATATATGATGAGTGTATGCTATCTCAGGTCTATTCGATGTTTCTGAAAACCTGCATGAAAATGTTGACCTTGGTTTAAAACATCAGATTGATGCTTCTTCATTTTTTCTTTAGGATGACCCTCTCCTTACTTTCCATTCTTTGAATGACTTTTCTCTCGGAGTACAGCCTTTTGTAAGTCATGTGCATGGTGTTTGCCTTAATCTCTATTATTGAATTTCTACAAATTACCCACACCTCATCTCAAAGATCACAATCTACCCCTATTTGAAAGCCATACCCTACAACCTTCCAATACCTAATCTCATCCACCTCATGAACTATTCCCACCAACCTTCTGCATGAACACACATACCTCCGCAAATAATGGGCGGCTGCGGAAACAAGGAGCCACACGGACATGACACCCAGTACAGGTTCAATGCCTGCATGACTGAAATTGCCCACAAGTTGAAGACCAACGGTCTAAAGTAGAACATGGACAAGACTGTAATTGTGATCTCTGGGAAGAACACTTCACCCTGGGACTCCACTTCGTGACCAACAGAGCTAGGACGGACATCCATCCCACCACCTGCGCCAAGAACCTCAGGATCGTCATCAACAACAAACTCAATATGATTACCCAAGTCAATGCTGTCACCGCCTCATGCTTCTATACCATGATGATGCTGAGGAAGATTTTCAAATGGCTCCAATCAGCACTCAGAAATCCATCACACACGCCCTTGTAACAAGCATGCTGGACTACGGTAACACCCACTATGCCACGATCAACAAAAAACTCACCAGAAATTTGCAGACCATTCACAATTCGGCAACCAGAATCACTCTCAACCTCCCACACCTCACTGACACCACACCAAAACTACACCAGAAATAGCTGCACATACACAAACAAGCACAATTCAAACTCCTCACTCACACTTTCAAGGCACTACATAACAGTGGCCCAGCATACCTCAATAATAGCATCTGCCTTCACAAGCCTTCCAAACACCTCCACTTGTCCGGACTCCTGCTTACACACATCCCATGCATATGGAAAATCAGATCCCGCAGTCAAGTCTTTTCTTACATCACTCCTAAAGCATGGAATGATCTTCCACAACACATAAGAGCCTCCTTCTCACTGCTTGAATTCTGCAAGAAGCTGAAGACCTAGCTTTTCGAGTAGTCCCACTAGGCCATAGGTTTGGCCAGGTTTACACCTGCTCAGAACCAGGATACCCTCCTGTATGATAGTGCACTCTACAAATCTGCATAACATAATCAGGGACCCTCAGATATTATACCTGTGATGGTACAGAGAGTCCAAGGGGCTAAGGCGACACAAGTATAGGGGACACAGAAACAAACAGACTCATACTGTTGAACCCAGTGGTTTCAGGATGGCTAAGACGCATCAATGCCAGTCAGAACCCACAGTTCCAAATAGAATGAGTACGATACACTTGTCCGATAACCTGTGCTCACCCTCTGGTAGCTTGGCACTGAGCAGTCAGGCTTATACTCAGGCTTGAGTGTAAAGCATTGGCACAAACCCTCCCCCCCTCGCAACACACTGCGTTTGCCACAAAAAGACTCCACACCGTATGCATAAAAACACTTGTCTTTGTATTACACACACTGAAATCAAAACGAGATACACACTGTATATACACTCTACAGTTATATGCAATTGTCAACTTCTCTATTGAAATTAAAATGAAACACATACTGTATATACACTTTACAGTTATATCCAATTGTTGGACCTTCCCATTTCAGAAGGTCAGGCATTCACGAGTCTCTGACTGCGTCTCGTGCCCCAGGCCCCATCTTTCAACTCTACCAGCCAACGATACACGTTGCCCCTGCTGACGCCCTATTGACTAGACAGCCAGAACCACCTAACACGGACAGAAACAGTTACTTAGTTTCATCCATCCGGATTATACCTCCAGATTCCTGATGGCACCTGCATGAGGCGGGCTCGCTATCCCCCGTAAACAAAAGGTTGTGACCCAGGAAGCTGGTGCACTGTCAGTCTGGAGAAATGTTTTCCCCTCAAACAAAGGTGTCACCTGCCGCAGACCCGTGACAGTCATCCGCAGATGCCTACAAGGCAGACAAAACCCCTTGGGTCTCCTCATGATGTTTTCCAAAACAAAGCACCCTGTGGTGTGGGTCCAGGGAGAGGAAGCCAACAACCTCGGATAGAGGCCGCAATGTCAGGTACTGTCATCCTCCCAAACTGGCAGCCAAAGACAGTCTCAGCTCCCAGCTCAGGTTCTCCCAAAACCCCTCAGACAACACATGCTCTGGAGCACAAGCGAGCACAGGTCCACTTGGTTGCAAGCATAGGTCCCTCGGACTCTGCAAGCTTGCTCCACACTCCTTGAACTCCTCACATCTGATGCTGATCTTTGCGCACATCTTGTACAGCAAGAAGATGGTGTCTGTCAGGACTGTCCTTGTCCCAACCAAGATCACTTCCAACTGTCTCCGCTGCATCCAGTGCAGTCCTTACGATCTCGTAGTGACAGTGAGATCCTTTGTGTCCCTGGGATCTGGTGGATAGGAGGCCAGCTCACCTTGCTCTCAGAGAGTACTTCGAGACCAGGCCACGTCAGTTGGCACTAGCTGCAGGCCAACAATGTCCAAGCAAAATTCACCAAGTGATAGTCCCCATCTTGAAGCACAACAGCTCCAAGCCACCACAAGTCTGCGAATAGTCTAGTTGCAGCCCCTCCTGCCCAAATGATTCCTCGTGCCAATGTCCCAGTATTGAACCAGCAAAGTATGGTTCCAAATCCAAAGGTTTGTCTCTTTTCAGAGACCATAGTCCCAGTAGTTATACCCACCATGGCCTTTGAAGATATGATCAGTTCAAAAGGTCACATTTGAAATGCACAGGCCCTCTCTACATTTTGTCCTGTCTGCCATCCTAACTGAGGCTTGATCACAATCTTTAGTGGGGCCAAGACACTGTCCCTTGGAATGCAGGTGCCAATTCCACCCCCACATAACTATCCCAGAGAGGCTGTTCAGAGATAGAGGTCTGCAGTTTCCCCTGAACCCCTAGTTTATGGCCCTCTATCAGGAATGCACAGATGTGGCTATCCTCCTAGCACCCAATTGTGAATTAGGAGGCAGGCCACCAGGCACAGAGAGCAATGCACATCGAAATGCCCACTTTCCCAAAGTATATATAAAAAACAAGGGTAACCCCGTAGTAAGACCAGGGGTGGTAATTATGGTTAAGGAGAACAGTGGTCTCAGGGAGGCTTCAAGGGTCCTCGTGTAGCCTGGGCTACTATTAATGAATGCAGTGTTAATCTAAACAAATACTTTCAAAAGTAGTCCGAGCAGGACTCATTAAGCAATATATGCCAGGACACAGGGTGCAGAATGACATCACATT
This sequence comes from Calotriton arnoldi, assembly GCA_963921515.1. Lineage (NCBI taxonomy): Eukaryota > Metazoa > Chordata > Amphibia > Caudata > Salamandridae > Calotriton > Calotriton arnoldi. The sequence goes on from CAWUFW010002652.1 coordinate 323,658, forward strand.
TATTAACACCATAAATGGAGTATCATTCAATATTCAACGTTAATAGTTCTGGTGCTCACACGAAAAAGTGCAAGTGCGTGAAGTGAAAGTGCTTAGTGACATTTAAAAACATTACATCGCATTGACAGCAAGCTAAAAACTCCAATCTATTCAATTACAATGAAGGAGTTTTGGTTGTAAGGTCGACGAGCGTTTCGATCTTAATGTTTAAAAGATCATCATCAGGACTGGTGTGTGAGCAATTAGAATCTAGTCAATTAAGAGAAGGTGGAGATGAGGTCAACACGCGTGGGAAAACCGCGGATCTGAAGTCCCAGACCGGGCGGAGGGAAGATCGAATCAAGGTTCAGGGATGGTACAATTCAGCCGGGTAATCAGGGAAGGAATCGACGGCAGCCAAGAATTAATTGGGAAACCGGGATGAGTCCGGAATTCTAGGGGAGCGCAGCCGTGGCGGTGTGAATCCTCGATCTTCCCTCCGCCCGGTCTGGGACTTCAGATCCGCAGGTGCGTTCTTCAATCCAAAGGGCATAACCTGAAACTGGAAATGCCCTTCCGGCATTGAGAAGGCAGACCTCTCTTGCGCCCCGTCAGTTAAGGCCATCTGCCAGTACCCAGATGTAGGATCAAAGGTACTGAGAAACGTGGCTGCTCCTAGCCGATCAATGAATTTTACCCTGTCTGCCATCCTACCCCGGGAGGCTAGATCACAATCTTTAGTGGGGCCAATACACTGTCCCTTTGAATGCTGGTGCCAATTCCACACCCACATAACTATCCCGGAGAGGCCTTTCAGAGTCAGAGGTCCGCAGTATCCCGTGAACCCCTCGATACTAAACATCGTACTGTCACTATTCTGCCCATAGGAAATAATGCTAGATAGCCTTTCCCTACATCCCCTCATGCTAATCCAATGTGAGAAGCAGGCCCCATCGTACCGAACACACCATCCGGTGTCATTCACGACTCTTGCTGGTAACACACACACACACCTGCCCAACCTCTTCCCAGCACCGCATCCTTTCAGCAGGGAGAACACCAATATAACAGGAGACTGGCATACAACTTTGTAAACGCTGTCGAGTAACAGTAACCAGTGCACATAGGCCCCACCAGGGCAAACTTGTGGCACAATCGAAGAGCTACCTCCCTGGATGGCACACCCAGTGCGTCAGGCCCACGGAAGCATATTTGAGATACATGCCCCTGGTATAGGTCTTACGCCATGAGAAGGGACTTACAGCTAACTCGAATCAGCCAATCATATATACATCGCTCTGCAGTATGTACATGATGAGCCCAGTGCTTTGACGCTGCACAGCAGTGTCAAATGTGTTTAAGTCCTAAGCTGGCAAAACAAGGTCAAAACATGTGGTCAGCAGCCGAAAACGTTAGGGAAGATCACCCCAACAAAGGCCAGGTCTAACATATACACACAGTGATACTCATCAGGGAACATCTGATTCAAGGACAGATGAATAAGGGACTTGAGAGCACTAGAAACAGGGCCAGGGAGAGCTCAATATTTCACATCGAGTATTAGGAAGAAATAAGAACACATGACCACATATGCCAATTAGAATCTAGATCAGCAAAGGGGATTCCCCTAGACAAGAAACAGAATACACTGTGCTGTGAAGACTCTGACAAGCAACCACTCAGGTTTTTTAGACATTCACAAGATCTGTTGCCCCACAAAAGTAACATAGTAAGGATGCCTTGACCTTTAATACAAGCCGAGATATGTGCCTCTATCTCTGGTTGTGCAACGTAATTGGCGTGCAGTGAACCCTTCTGACTAGAGCTGCTGAACCTTCTTCATTATAGATAGCTATGCCCCTGAACCCACCTTACGAGCAGCGTTGGCATACTTAACAATGTTTATTAAAAGGGTCAAGATACATGAACCAAACTCCCTCCCTCTTCCTCTGCAGCACACCCCTGGAATAAATCATAACTTGAGTTTGGCTGGAAGATAGTAAGATCCATGTCCCCCGATGAAACTCAACCATAGGCAAATCTTTCCACCTACAAACTACATGTGCCTCACTTACTTGGGCTAGGGGAAGGTGGAATAGCCAGCCCTCAACCTGCCCACAGCAAGAAGACTTTTCACGGGCTAAGCCCACATTGCAGACATTACAGAGGTCTTTGAGCACATAAGATCATACAGTAGCTCGAGGACAAGAAATTGGATAGTGTTGAGCTATGCAAAAATTTGCATAACATAATGCATAGCTCTCTTACATTCCGTAGGCGATCATCTATATTCTTGCATCTCTGTTCCAGATATGTGCTGACGATGCATAACCATCTCCCTAGGTTCTAAGAATCACATCAGCTGCATTTTATGGATGTTCAGTACCTTTCAGAGGTACAGTGAAAACAAGACTACTGTCAAAGAGGTTATCTGCCATGTCATGCATTGTTGACTCAAAGGAATCATGACTCTTAAAAACAGAACACTGCTCTCTAAAGTTTTTCATGGAGCACCATTGGATGACTTTGGTAAATCTAAAGCATTTCTTATAGGAATAGAGGAGTATGAGCCCCAAATGTCCATAGAGATTACAACAATAGGACGAATATATTCAATGGAGATTAATGTAGTGAAATTAAGGTAATAATTCCCCACCCTGTATTCAAAATAAATAACTAATGTACAGAAATGTTCGGCTGATATGACAAACATTTTTCGGCAAGTCAATGAAGCAGTTGTTAAAAATAAACCATTAAAAATTTAAAAAAAATCTGAAAAACAACTAAGGGGCACATGCATCAAGCAAAATACCGGTCGCAAACGGGCCGATTCACAGAATCGGCCCCTTTGCAACCAGTATTTTGCCATTTGGGATGCATCAACCCAAAAGCAAATCGCAAAATAGGTAATCGCAAATTTTGCAATTACCTATTTTGCGAATGCATTTAGGGAATCACAATTTGCGATTCCTTAAATGAAATGCAAGAAGCAATCTAAGATTGGGACTGTGCATTAAGGAATCGCAAATTGCCATCAACTTCAAGTTGATGGTAATTTGCAATTCCTTAGAAAAATGCATAAAATTGCATCTTTCTAAGTGCCATGTGGTGCGCACACATGCCCTTAGGGCATGTGTGCGTGCCACAGGTGCACACATGCATGTTTTGGGGGTGCATCAGGGTGGCCTTTAGGCCCCCTAGCACCCTTTAAATTGCATTCGCAATTTGCGAGTACCTATTTGGTACTCGCAAATTGCGAATGATGTCCCATTCATTCTTATGAGCCTCTAGGCCCATAGGAATGAATGGGAAGGCATTCCTTAATTGCGAATCGCAATTTGCGATTCACAATTAAGGAATGTATAGGAATCGCTAATATTTTAGCGAAACCTACATGCATAAGGAATTGCGATTCCTTAATAGCGATTCCTTAAAAATTGTTATTAAGGAATCGCAATTCCTTACTTTGATGCATGTGCCCCTAAGAGCCTAATTCTGAGTGTCCTAGCAATCCTGATTCTGGAGCAAATAGGAGTTTGTTCCAATTCAATGTTACAACTTGTACTTAAATACCGCATTACAACTTGTACTTAAATACCGCACAGCCCAGGTGATTTGCCTTCAATGATATTAGGTAAAACAGGGCAAAATGTAGGCAGAGAAAAATGACAAGACTCTCTGTTTCAAATCTTAGAAGTTGCAGGACATGCTGCATCGCCTATTGCAACCAGCATAATTAAAATGATAAGGTAATGTCGCACGTGGAAAAAAATTAAACGAGAGGTATCAGTAAATGTATGTGTGCTATTACAGCATCGTTTTACTGGGGAACTTTGAGTGAGGCCCCTAGTGCTTTTCTGAATGGTCCTGGAAGATCAGGGCACAGCTCTGGAGTAGAGCCAGGGACACTTGGGCAAGACTCTGATGCTGAAGGGAGAAGGCCAGGGCAAGGCTCTGGTGTTGAAGTCGGAATGTCAGGTCAAGGCTTTTAGGTTGAATCCAGAATATAAGGGCAAGGCTCTGGGGCTGACCCAGGAAGATGAAGAACCAATCTGGGGCTGATCTGGGAAGAGCAGGACAACAGTCTGAAGCTGAGTCGAGATGGGCAGGGCAAAGATCTAATGCTTGGAAGATAAGGACAATATATTTGGGGCTGAACCGGACTAGTCAGGACAAGGCTCGACTGAGAAAGGAAGATTGAGATCTGACCAGCAAAGCCATGGCTAAACCCCTGAAAAGATCATTTATTTTCTTACTTGGGGCCTTGTTAAGAGTTTGGCGAACGGGATACTCTCTCAAAATATGAAGGGTATCATGTCTGACGTAGTACGAGTGCCATGGGCTACAATGCACTTATAACATAGCAGACGGGACATCCACCACGTTTGTGATGGAGTATCCCATCCACTAAATTATAAATAAAGCCCAGAGTAATTTTGGTGGAGAGAACATGAAAATGAGGCTGTATTTTAGAGGCTGGTGATGAAGATGGTGTTCTGTCATGATGAATTCCAAAATGAATAAATGCAGCCTGATAAGATCAGGCTAATGAAACTTGATTTTGGAGAAAAGTCATAATTACTAAATACCCTTTCCACAAAATAGAAGAAAAGGTATACCAGGACGGGATTAAATCCCAGGGCTGGAAAACAAACGTTGTACCATTCCTACTATAATAAGAATTGTAAACATAAATGGTTATTTAAAAAACGTAGGCTTGTGGTAGACTTTCTTTTATATCTAGCATGATCTGGTAGTGCAAAAGAAGAGGGAACTATTGCAGGAAAAAGGGACGAGAAGAAGGAAGCAAACGAAAGAGAAAATGGAGTGAACATTGATGATGGGAGTGGCTGAGATCGGCTGAGGGTTTGCTTAGAGGGCCCAGTTAAGAAAAACACATTACACTGGGAGTGATGGGAAAGTGGAGGTGGAGGGGCAAAAGATGATTTTCAGGAAGGTGGGAGGGAGAACGAGCCAGTGGTGAGTGCTATGGGTGGTAACCCCTTCCCATGAAGAGAATTAAACAAAAAAAACTAAAATATAAAGGGAGGGAGGGGCTGGGTGATTTAGGAGGAGACCCCCTCACCCCAAAAGACAGGCACAAAAAGAAACTAAAAAATAATTTTTCACCAAGAAGAACTTTCATCAAATTGATTTTGTCAGCCTGGTGCAAGCCAATCTTGAAGACAAAATCGTCATAAATGGTTCAACAAAAAAGATTCATCAGAACCAGTCTCTTCAGGTTCACACAGATTCGTTGAAGATGTCCTTCTTATCTTTTTGTCATTTACTTCCAGTAACGAAAATCTGCCTAGTTCTATCACTATAACTTAATTCCAGATAAACTAATTTAATCTCTTTTCAGAAAAATTGCATTTCATTGAACTCTTATGTCTTGATTTTAACAGTGGTGGCTGGTAAGGAATGGTGGTAGGGGGCAGTGGGGGGTTAGAAAAAAAAAGAAGAAAACTTACCTGCTGGTCGCCAACCCGCTACCTCCCCCCCCCACCCCCCGACGCAGGAACCTTGAAGCACACAGGCTCCCAGAGTCCCTTAGCCAATCTCAACGCTGCATTACAGTAGCGTTGTGATTGTTATGAGCGCTGTGGTTCAGCGCTCAGAGAGGGACTGGGAGCCTGTGCATGTTCTCCACCCAGGCTGTGCAATTCAGCCAGGTGGAGAACATGCTAAGTGCGCATGACAGTTTGACTGGTCCAAGGCGGCCAAACCGTTATGCACACTTAAGGTGCAGCAACCACTCCTCCTCCCTCTGGGTCATGGGAGCTCAGCCCTGCCCTAACCTAACCACAACTGCAAGCAAAATACTAAAAATAAAATGATAATAACGCTCCGTTATTATCATTTTGTTTTTCCTTTGCACTGCTCTTAAAGCAGTGGGGGGGGGGCTCCTCTGCTTTAGCGGCGGAGCCGCCGCTGGAATTTAATAATGTGTTATATATATATCTTAGCCTTCTTTCCTCACTTAGATTATGCGATGCACTGTGGAGTAGATATCCATAGTACCAGGAGGAGTAACCCCCAACTCCTTTTTCACAGAGTGATTTTTCCATAAAGATCACATTGATTCATTCCTTTCTTTATCCTTTTAAAAATCTTTTTAAACCTTGTCACCCAATCCCCCTCCTCCTGTTGCTCCTCCATTTCCTGTCTCAGCTGTAAACCAGATGGGGAAGAACTCTCCAAAGCCTCTTCCCTTTCTTGTTTCTCTTTCCACCCTCCATTACCCTCCAGTTTGCTTTTTTTTCCCTCAGCCTTTCTGGCTCTGACCACATGCAGAGATTCTGGTCTCATAGGTGTTTCGGGTGACCCAGATGCGATTTCCCTTCACAGTCAGTATGTGTCACTATGTAGTCTAGAGGCTAAACTGCCAGCTTCGCCACCTGACCGGCAATAGTGTGATTCTGGGCAAATCGATTAATCTCCCTGTCCCTACAATCCTACATATGTAAGACAATGCAAGTATGTGAAATGTAATGTCATTTTGCAATTCAACTGTGTAAATCTCCAACTGATGTACACAGGCAGTATAATATTCCAGACCCCCCCCCTCCAAACTCCAATTAGTGCACAGTGCTCCAGTGATTAGCGCAGGGTTGTGCTATATCAAAAGCACTACTACATACATACATACATTTTGGCATTTTACATTTATGTTCATTTTTAATTTTCACCAAATCTTTCTTTTGACCTATAGGGCTCTTCAACTTGATATTCATCATGTTGTTGTTTCCTCATGAGTTCATACATTCATCAGCCCATATGGTTGTTCTGCATTTTCTCTAATGAAACAGCTGTGGTTCATGAAGGTAAATACTGTCAAATGACATCAGATATGAGTTGCAAAATAAAGTACAGAAAAACAGGGTCATAGTAAAACACAGGGCCGGCTCTAGGGCAGTGGGACTGGTGCGCAACTGGTGGACACAAATATCGAGTTTACACACTTTGCATATAAACCACCCAAATATTGCGTCAAATATCGTGAACAAAATATCGCCCAAAAAAAGGTAAGAATATTGTTTTTTTAACAAATATAATAAACTATATTTAAGTGTGTGTATATATATATATATATATATATATATATATATAAATACATATGTCTATAAATATATATATGCTTACAAAAATAAAAACATTAAACATATTTTTAATAACAGTAACAAAGTTAAAAAATGTATATATATATATATATATATATATATATATATATATATATATATATATATATATATATATATATACAAAAACAGAAGCAGAGAACTCTGGGTAGTTCTCAAGTTTAGGTGGAAATATATATAACCTAATTCAAATATTCAATTTACCATATAAGAATAGTAATATTTAATACTTTAAACTAAGTATGAAAATAAAAGACAACAATATTTTAACAATTAAAAAATGTACGCAAATAAGATTAATAGTAACTTCGAAATAAAAATTAAAAAACATAATAAATAGATATAACAATTACATTAATAAAATGATAAAATTAATTTTACAATTAAGGAGTACATTAAAAAATGAACATTAGCAGAAAATAAAATATAAAAACATTTAAAATAAACATCTGTAGCAAAAATAATGAATATATTTCCAATTTAAACAAAAAAGGGAAAGTGTTACTCCTGTTATGCAAACATTTGCTATTCCTTAGCTAAGGGCATAGGTGAAAAACCGGCTGATTTGGTTCCTTCTGAATCAAGACTAAAGGATTTATAAAATGCTTTTGTGTTTAACGCGCTCGAGACAAATGCAGCTTGGTTTTTATCATATTTTTATTATTATGTTTTAGACATGTGGGCTTTATTTTTTGAGAGTTTGACGCCGGGTAATAATTACGTGACATGTTTCCCAAATGTGCTGGCGATACAGTTATAATGCGAGGCAGGTTAAGCACTAGGCTGAGAGCCGCACTATTATGTGCTGCATTACGCATTACCAATGAATTATGTGTTTGCATGTATTACCTGCGGTAGTTGTTATTTTTGCCATTTATTTCTGCCATTTATATTGACAATGTTTAAACAGTTCGCATTATTTACCTAAGCATTATAGTATTTTGTTTATGTTTATCAATGTCTTAAGTGGGAAGTACTATAAATACTCACATGATTATGGCGCCAATCAGATTGAGAAAGGCTTCTGCGAAGCCGAAACGCGTCTCTCTAGCCTCGGGGTCGGAGGTGACCTGAGGAAATAAAGAAGCTCTATCCTTACAGCCTCGTGTACGTGCCTTCTTCGTTGCTGGAGCAGGATTGTGGTGGTTATTATCAGCGGTAGCGGTTCAACGCTGTTCACGTAACACCAGTCGACTTTTGGGCTCTCCCCTTGACCACAACTTTTTGGAGGAGCATGGGAGTGCTAGTGGTGGAGCCCCCAGAGAGTGTGCTGGAAAGAAAATCAAGGATGACAGCAGATGGGATACGAAGATCTCGTAGCGGGCGGTCTGCCGACTGCCAGCACGGGGTCTGCATTTCCCCAGTCTAGAAATGCCTTGCTTTGGAGACTGGCCGCTTCTGGTGACTGGGCACTGCGGACGCCGACGCGGAAGCGGTGAGGACTGTTGGGCATACCTAATTTTTGTTACAATGATCTCCTTCGACCCCGTATTTGTGCCCTTGTTATATCTACATTCAGTGCTGCTGCGATGATTAACATGGAGGCATTTTCCTTTTTACAAGACTTTCATTCACCGTCTCTTGAGGAACTTTCACTGTCACCGGTTGAATGCTTGAATGACTTAGACTTTTTTCGGGTTGTATGCCCACGCACTTTTGACGTTTGACTAGTCCGTCAAGAGGCACTATGGGACAGGTAGTTCCTATGGATATATGCGCGTTTAACTAACGGCTGCCATTTATGTTGAAAATGCACACACTACGTGTCTGTTTAGTTTGGAGTTGCGCGCACAGCCATCAATTCGTTTTGTCTCTTGCCTGCCTCAGTGTAATTTGATGCGACTACATTCAGACATACCACAGATGTGTTCTCGTAGCTAAGGTCATAGGTGAAAAACCGGCTGATTTGGTTCCTTCTGAATCAAGACTAAAGGATTTATAAAATGCTTTTGTGTTTAACGCGCTCGAGACAAATGCAGCTTGGTTTTTATCATATTTTCATTATCATGTTTTAGACATGTGGGCTTCATTTTTTGAGAGTTTTACGCCGGGTAATAATTACGTGACATGCTTCCCAAATGGGCAGGCGCTACAGTTATATTGCGAGGCAGGTTAAGCACTAGGCTGAGAGCTGCACTATTATGTGCTGCATTACGCATTACCAATGAATTATGTGTTTGCATGTATTACCTGCTGTAGTTGTTATTTCTGCCATTTATATTGACAATATTTAAATTATAATATTTAAACAGTTCGCATTATTTACCTAAGCATTATAGTATTTTGTTTATGTTTATCAATGTCTTAAGTGGGAAGTACTATAAATACTCACATGATTATAGCGCCAATCAGATTGAGAAAGGCTTCTGCGAAGCCGAAACGCGTCTCTCTAGCCTCGGGGTCGGAGGCGACCTGAGGAAATAAAGAAGCTCTATCCCTTACAGCCTCGTGTACATGCCTTCTTCGTTGCTGGAGCAGGATTGTGGTGGAGATATATATATATTCACTGAAAAAACCATAGGTTTCAGACACGTTATAGTTAGAAATTAGCATTTAAAAAACCTTTGAAATTCACTGAAAAACCATAGGTTTTAGGGACAGTTATAGTTAGTTGGACATTTCACTCGTACAAAACCCGTGAAATTCCCCGTTATAGTTAGTTCAGCTAACTATAACTCGCGCCCGCAATGCACTGCTGATGACGTCACATATTACATCACTCATGACATGGTCAGTGACATCACTGATGACATCACTGATGACATCTCAAATGACATCACTGATGACATCATGCAGTGACTGTGTGTTTCTGTAAAGTTTAAATATTTTTAATATATATAGGAAAAGACGTATTGAAGAATGAGTGGGTGTATAAGTGTCTGTATGGATGATTTAGTAGGTGCGTGACTGACTCTATAAGTGAGTGATTAAACGTATCTTACTGAATACATGGGTTAGTGACTAAACTGGGTGAATGTCTGTATCCGTCTGTCTGTTGCTGTGTAAGTGGCTGCATGTGTTTGTGAATAGCTACATGAGTGTCTATATGAGTTATTGAATGGTTGTCTGAGTATCTGTATGGGTGCCTGAGTGTTTGTGTGGGAAAATCGCCGACATCCACGACAGCTTCAACACCACGACCGCCCCGGCAACCACCGAGACCACTGCCCCCACAACCACCAACCGCCTGCTCTCCTGGACCAACATCAACGACGAGGACACCAGCAAGATCATGAACACCATCCACTCCGGTTCACCGCTAGACCCGTGCCCTCACCACATCTTCAACAAAGCCAGTACAGCCATCGCGCCCCATCTCCGGAAAATAATCAACATCTCCTTCGAGACAGCAACCTTCCCGGAAAGCTGGAAGCACGCCGAGATCACCGCCTTACTCAAGAAACCCAAGGCAGACCCCAAGGACCTCAAGAACTTCCGACCCATCTCTCTGCTCCCGTTCCCCGCGAAGGTCACCGAGAAAATCGTCAACAAACAACTGACCCGCTACCTCGAGGAGAACAACATCCTGGACCCTTCCCAGTCCGGCTTCCGCAGCAACCACAGCACCGAAACCGGCCTCATCGCCGCCACCGATGACATCAGGACCCTGCTAGACAACGGAGAAACAGCAGCCCTCATCCTCCTGGACCTATCAGCCGCCTTCGACACGGTCTGCCACCACACACTACGAACACGCCTTCACGACGCCGGGATCCAAGAGAAGGCCCTGGACTGGACCACATCCTTCCTTTCCGGCAGAACACAAAGCGTCCGCCTCGCCCCTTCCGATCCAAGGCCACCAAGATCATCTGCGGCGTACCCCAAGGCTCCTCCCTCAGCCCAACGCTGTTCAACATCTACATGGCACCTCTCGCCCACGTCGTCCGACAGCACAACCTCAACATCATCTCCTACGCCGACGACACCCAGCTGATCCTCTCCCTCACCAAAGACCCTCACACCACCAAAGCCCACCTCCACGAAGGAATGAAGGCCGTCGCCGAATGGAGGAGGACCAGCCGCCTGAAGCTGAACTCGGACAAGACGGAGGTCCTCATCCTTGGTTCCAACCCTTCAGCCTGGGACGACTCCTGGTGGCCAACATCACTGGGAACAGCCCCGCCACCCACCGACCACGTACGCAACCAAGGGGTCATCCTCGACCCCACCCTCTCCATGACTAAGCAGGTCAACGCCGTTTCCTCATCCTGCTTCAACATTCTCCGAATGCTCAGCAGGATCTTCAAGTGGATCCCCACCGAAACAAGAAAAACAGTCACCCAGGCCCTCGTCACCAGCAGGCTGGACTACGGAAACGCCCTCTACGCAGGAACGACGGCTAAGCTCCTGAGACGGCTGTAACGCATCCAGAACGCCTCTGCACGTCTTATCCTCGACATCCCCCGACGCAGCCACATCACACCCCACCTGAGAGACCTGCACTGGCTCCCTGTCAACAAGAGGATAACCTTCAAGCTCCTCACCCACGCACACAAAGCACTCCACAACTCCGGACCAGCCTACCTCAACAGACGACTCAGCTTCTACACCCCCACCCGCCAGCTCCGCTCGACCAGCCTCGCCCTCGCCACAGTACCCCGCATCCGGAAAACGACCGCCGGCGGCAAATCCTTCTCCCACCTCGCCGCCAAGACCTGGAACACCCTCCCCATCAACCTCCGACAGACCCAAGACCTACTGGCCTTCAGAAGACTCCTCAAGACCTGGCTCTTCGATCAGTAGCAGCACCACCCCCCTCCTCCCCCAGCGCCTTGAGACCCTCGCGGGTATGTAGTGCGCTTTATAAGTGACATGATTGATTGATTGATTGATTGATTGGGAGGGGTGTGTGCGACTCTGTGCATAGATGTGTGAGTGGGTGATTCACTGGGTGGATGGTTTCAAGAGTGCATCTGTGATAGACTGTATGGGTGGGTAAGTGTGTGTAAGAGTGTGTTAGTGAGTGAATGTATGTCCCAGTGGTACATATGTGAGTAACTACATATGTGAAAGGCAGTATATATGTGTGTTGGAGTATATAGATAGCTATAAGCGAGTGAGTGATTGTGATAGTGGCTGTACGGATGAGTGTGTGCTTGTATCAGTGATTGTATAAGAGCGTAACAATGTGCTAGTATTTGTATGATTAAGTGAGCTGGTGTGTGTATAACTGTATAGGTGAGTAAATGGCAGTGTGTTTAATTATTTGCATGACTGACTAGGCGTGTGAGTACCTCTATGGATGAGTGGCGGTGTTTGAGTGTCTATATAGGAGTAAGAGTGCATATGATAGTCCTGTACTGAGTGACCATAAGTATGAGTGACTGTACGGGTGTGTGAGTGGATGTGTGTGTGTAGACCTAAGAATCAGGGAGTGGGTATGTAGTTATTGGTGTTGGAGTGTCTATGGTTTTGCGAATGGCAGTCTGTAATTTAGAGTGGGTGTATCAAAGGTTATATTAGGGTGTGAGGAGGTGCATCAGATTATCACGTGGATGATGTCATCAGTGATGTCATCAGTGATGTCATTTGAGATGTCATCAGTGATGTCACTGACCATGTCATGAGTGATGTAATATGTGGCGTCATCAGCAGTGCATTGCGGGGCGCGAGTTATAGTTAGCTGAATTAACTATAACGGGGGAATTTCACGGGTTTTGTACGAGTGAAATGTCCAACTAACTATAACTGTCCCTAAAACCTATGGTTTTTTCAGTGAATTTCAAAGGTTTTTTAAATGCTAATTTCTAACTATAACGTGTCTGAAACCTATGGTTTTTTCAGTGAATTTCAAAGGTTTTTAAATGCTAATTTCTAACTATAACGTGCCTGAAACCTATGGTTTTTTTCAGTGAATTTCAAAGGTTTTTAAATGCTAATTTCTAACTATAACGCCCTAAAACCTATGGTTTTTCAGTGAATTTCAAAGGTTTTGTAAATGACAATTTTTAAATGTATTAATTGTTATATTTATTTTTTGATACTGATTTACTACATTTTTAAAACTATTTATTTTTAGATATTTTATTTATTAAATTACATTGTAATTACATTATACATTACATTACAAAATATACTTTCTCAGAATGAATTACTTTAGGTTAAATACTTTGCAAATAGGCAATAGACTTTTAAGTACAGTAGTTACAGTTGTTGCAATGGGCAACACAATTTCAAACACAATGCAACATTGAGCTCAATGTGAATTTCTAGTTAAATGCAATTAGTTACTTTATGGATTACTTTTCTAACCACAGGACTGGATCCTAGATTCAGTCCTGGGACATCTCCTGTAAACAGTTGAGTAAAAGCGTTTTGGTTACAGTAGTGATTTTTAAGGAATATTATTGTATTTTAAAACTTGACAGAAACTTTTTCACATAGAATCACCAATGTTATCCTATGGGAGAAATTCACTTAGCAGGTAAGTAGTGTTATCGTTACTTTTTCTTACTCAGTGGTGGATCCTGGATCCAGCACTGGTGCATCTCCTGTAAACAGTTGAAAGAATGCGTTTAAGTCATACAGGCGATTTTTAAGGAATATTTGTAGTTTGTGAAAAACGACACTTTGAAACTTTTCTGCGGAAAACCAGACAATGGATTCCAATGGAAGGAAATACAAGTTACTGGTAAGTACGGTTAGAATTACTTATCAGGGTCAGTGCTGGGCTAAAAGATGCAGCACTGGGTTCTCTCCTGATAACAGGTGAGTAAATCAGAATTCGTAGTTCGGCTGATTTTAGAGGAATATTATAAAGTTCCAAAACTCCACACTTAGAAGAATTTCCAAGTGAAACCAGTCAATGTTAGCCTATGGAAGGAAATTCAAGTTACTGGTAAGTATGGTTAAAATTACTTTTCAGGATTAGTACTGGGCTCAAAGATGCAGCACTGTGGTCTCTCCTGATAACAGGTGAGTAAATCGGAATTCGTAGTTCGGCTGATTTTAGAGGAATATTTGCACAATGGTGAAGGAAGGGGGTGGGGCCCGAGGTGACATGTCTGCAAACACGCCCTGTGGCGTGTTTTAAGTTGGAGAATTAATTCCTCCTCAATCCCGAGGGTCCCTAGGGGCCAACTGGCCCACCAGATACCTCCAGTATGCGCCAGAGAGCTGCGTTGCAGAGAGGTGTTCAGAGGCCACGCCCCTTTTTACAACACTCTGCAACGCAGCTCCGTGGCGCTTACTGGAGGTACCTGGTGGGCTAGTTGGCCCCCAGCGACCCTCAGGATTGAAGGGGATTTAATTCCCCATCTTTAAACGCGCCATGGGGCCTGTTTGCACACATGTCACCTGAAGCCCCGCCCCTCCCTTCACCACTGTGCAAACGCGCCCCGTGGCGCGTTTTAAGTTGGGTGATTAAGTCCCCTTGAATCCTGAGGGTCCCTGGGGTCCAACTATCCCACCAGGTACCTCCAGTAAGCGCCACAGAGCTGCGTTGCAGAGAGGTGTAAAAGGGGCGTGGCCTCTGTACACCTCTCTGCAACGCAGCCCCTGGCGCATACTGGAGGTTCCTGGTGGGCTAGTTGGCCCTCAGGGACCCCAGTATTCAAGGGAATTGTTCCCCCTCTGCAAACGCGCCAGGGGCGCGTTTGCAGAGTGGTAAAGGAAGGGGGCGGGGCCTGCGGCACGATCGTTTTTTTTTGTTTTCTCGAAGGGGGCTGTGTGGCCCCCCTTTCTTTCTCTTTTGGGCCCTGGGGACCCCATCCCCCAGGGCCTTACCCCTTTTTTTCATTTAAAAGCGGGAAGGGGGCCGCGTGGCCCCCTCCCGTGGCCGATCCGGCCCCGGGGACCCCATCCCCGGGCATGGCCACTCTTTTTATTATTTTTTTAAGGAGGGGCTGCGTGGCCCCCTCCTCAGGCCTCCTTTTGCCCCGGGGACCCCATCCCCGGGGCAGGCCTTTATTTATTTTTTTTATTTTATTTATTTATTTATTTATTTTTTGGGGGGAGCCGCGAGGCCCCTCCCGGGCCACTACTTGCCCCGGGGACCCCATCCCCGGGGCTGGCCCTCTCCGTTGGGGACCGTGGGGGGGTCCCCAATCCCCCCACAGTCCCGGCATTGCTTTTCCACATGGGGAGCTGCTGACATGCAGCTCCCCATGTGGAAAAGCAATCTGCTTTGCTTCATTGAAGCAAAGCAGTTTGCAATGGCAGGACGGGAGCCGCGAGGCTCCCGTCCTGCCATTGCAAACTACAGTGTCCCGGGGGTAGGCACCCTGGGACACTGCAGGAGCCGGCCCTGGGGGGTGGCGGTCCCCAGGGCCACCACAGGCTCCAGGAGGGGGGCCGCGCGGCACCCCTCCCATGTCTTTAAAGCCCCGGGGAGGTGGTGATCCCCGGGGCTCGGGGGTTTACATTATTAGTGCCCCGGGGAGGTGTGGGGGGGCTCGAGCCCCCCCACACAGGAACTGTTTTTTTTTTTTTTTTAAAAAGAAGCCCCGGGGAGGTGGTGGTCCCCGGGGCTGCGGGAGGACCGAGTGCCCTCCCGCAACATTTTTATTAGAAAGCCCCGGGGGGTGGCAGTCCCCGTGGCTTGGGGGGCCTTAGAGGCCCCCCCATTAACTATAAACCCACCCCCCACATGCCCCCGGGACTTGGGCCACCCGGGGGCAAAATAACATCGAAACGCGGGAGACCGCGCTTCGATTTTTTTTTGTTACGGCGGGATTCGCGCACCCTAAGCGCATCCCGCCGATATTTTTAAAAAAAAAATGCTTTTTTCTGCCCAGGGGGTCCTTGTGGGACCCCTGAGCAGACCTAGGGGTCAGGGTGTTTCTACCCTGCCCCCTTTTGCGCTTTGCGCACTTGTTTCTGTCCCTCGGTTCTACCGAGGGACAAAATGGCTGCCAACACTTCCTGATTTGGAGTGTTGACAGCCAATTAGCATGCAGCTCGTGGTCGGGAGGGTACGCGGACCCTACTCGGCCATAGATATATATGTGACTTTACTTTTGATTTTCTCAGGGAACTACTGAACGGATTTACACCATTTAACAAAAAGGGTTCTTTCTGAACCAAGAACTACCTCTTTGCCAAATTTGGTGTAATTCCATTCAGCAGTTCGGAGCTGTAACCGTGGCTAAAGTTTCCTATGGGAAAATGAATGGGGGAAACACGTTTTGGGACCCCCTTTTTCTCGGCCCCCGCTTGACGAATCACCCCGAAACTTTCAGGGTAGGAGCGGACCGGAGCGGGCCATAAAGTTTGAAAATTTTGCGAAGATTCGTCAACCGACGCAAGAGTTATTTCAAATAGAATGTTGCGGATTTCCTATGGAAAATAGGTCTTAACTATAACTATCTACTGGTGACCGCCAATAGATTATATATATATATATATATATATATATATATATATATATAAATAACCTAATTCAAATATTCAATTTACCATATAAGAATAGTAATATTTAATACTTTAAACTAAGTATGAAAATAAAAGACAATATTTTAACAATTAAAAAATGTACGCAAATAAGATTAATAGTAACTTAGAAATAAAAATTAAAAAACATAATGAATAGATATAACAATTACATTAATAAAATAATATAAAATTAATTTTACAATTAAAGAGTACATTAAAAAATGAACATTAGCAAAAAATAAAATATAAAAACATTTAAAATAAACATCTGTAGCAAAAATAATTATTATATTTCCAATTTAAACAAAAAAGGGAAAGTGTTACTCCTTGTATGCATACATTTGCTATTCCTACTACAATGTAAGCAAAAACAGGGAAAGTGTTGAACTTTGGAGAAGTTAGATTTACTATTCCCACTATAGTCTAAGCAACTGTAAGGAAAGTGTTGGACGGAGGGGTTAGATTTACTATTCCCACTCCCATCTAAACATCAGTAGGGGCTTTAGGTTAGATTTACTATTCCCACTACAGTCTAAGCAACAGCCGGGAAGTGTTGGATGGAGGGTTTAGATTTACTATACCAATTTACTATACCAACTACAGTCTAAGCAACAGCAGTGAACGTGAACGTGTTGGACTTTGGAGGTGTTATATTAACTGTTTCCATTTCAGTCTAAACAACAGTAGGGAAAGTGTTGGATTTTGGAGGTATTCATTTCACTATTTCCCTTCCAATCTGAGCAACAATAGCATAAGTGTTGGACTTCAGAGGGAACCTTTCCATCTTATCTCCCTACAAACCCAACAACCAGCTCCTAAAATATAAGTGACTACTTAAACTTAAAATTAAATTAAAATTAAGTAAATGAAATTATATAAAATTTATGTAAAAAGTTAAACATTAAAAGTCAATAAATTCCAATTCAATGAACCTTCCACACTATTCCAGTACAAACGGAACAACCTGCTACTGTTATAAATTGCAAATTAAATGTAAAAAAATTGAATTATACAATTAAAAGGACATATATTTTTATATATTTTTAAAAAGTTATACTAATCATACTAATAATACTAACATTTAAAATGTACATACTAATATATATTAAATCAATTAACAAATACATTTATTACAACTATATTAAAGTAACTATATTTAATGTGATGTTCTTAAAAATGATATCATGTACAAAAACAAATATTATTACCTTCGGCATTCTGTTCCACAATATTTATGTAGTGACAATTTCGATACAATATTCATTTCACGTGATCATTTTTATTGTTGATTTGTCGGAGACCTTAGATAAAGTGAACTGCCACCCAACCAAACTGGGAGGCCAATGCATGTCCCACCTGCTATACGCAGACGACCTTGTGCTGCTCAGTCAAACCAAGATTGACCTTCAGCGTCAATAATCCATCCTACACTCCTATACTGTCAGGAACTGGCTCGAGATAAATGGCACAAAACCATGACAGTCACTTTCGGGAAGAAAAAAGTCACGAGTGGCAGGTGGCATCTCAATGGAGAATGGCTCCAGCATAGTCCAGAGTATAAACATCTGGGCATCTACCTGGACAGCCAAGGTTTGTTCAAATCCCATCTGTGCTCTTTTAAAATCAAAGGCACCAGCCTTATGTTTGCCCTCACAACTCTTGCACAGAAATTGCTGGGTCCAAGTCTAGACCACCTACTCCAGGTGATGAAAGCAAAGGTCATTCCTACACTTTCTTACTGGAGCAAAATCACTTTGGGCAGGGATGCCACCGCACTGGACAACAACTTCACTTGAATTTATAAAGCTGTCCTTAGTTTGCCAAAGCGAGCCTCCCTGGCATAAATAAGGCTCGAGTTCAATATAGTACAACAGCGCTGGGCAAGAAGCAGCTCATTTTTAATCTCCTGTCATAGGCTTAGATCTGCTTTGCAAGATTCAATGCATGGCCTAATCTGGCTCAATTTAGCTGGCTCGGGATTCACTTCCACCTACAAGCACTACCTTGATGACAAACTAACAGAACTCTCACTTACAGAGACTTGGGGAAAACACCTTCTGCAGCTGGCATTGAAAAAGCTCACAGCAGCTACCACAAAAAAGTTGTCAATGCTAGAAGATATAACAGCACTGAGCAAGCGTTCCCACACTTGGTCAGTAATTAACTCCTACATGCCCAGGAAACAACAGAATTATATTACCTGCACCTATCAATTGTGGATTAAAGCAAGGATAGTTGCTCTTAGACTGGGGGAGTAGAACATGCGGGCTCACCTCCCCTCATGACAACACACAGAATCCCATGATGTAATGTGCCGACATTGTGGACTGGAAAAGGAAACCATCATTCACATTTTATGCATTTGTCCCTCCTTGTTATAACAAAGGAAAATTCTTCACCGTAGAGATTTTGTTTGTCTAGTAGTCCAAACCTGTCATCAGGCATTAATTGCTAGGCTGAACCCAGACAATACCATATTAAATATCAAAAGAGTCAAATTTCTCCGGATGGCCGCAGCAAAATTGGGTATTGTAAATACCATCAGTGCCACAAAATTCAACCCCTAAATTTCGATCATTTCAAGGCACAGTCCCAACATCATATCTGAGGGCCTTCTGGGCTAATCTTCGGCTTTTTACTGCTTCGGCCCTAAGTCGATCTCTGCCTGATATATTCTGCTGCTCGCACTTGCACATTAGGTATTTGTTGGGAGTCTTTCTATGATCTGCTGTTGAATGCTGGAGACAACATCTGAGGCAACCTAGAGGTAATTCTCTCTCGTCTCTTTATACTGAACTCTTGTGGATTGTCAGGAGGCAACAGCTGCAATAACAAAGGGATATTTCCTCACTGCCCTCTGCATTGTCCTTTTCTTTGTTAAAAATTAATATCATAATATCCTAAGATAACTTCTGATTGACACATCTCTGTGCCTTCGTCATTTAACCCCAGGTTAATTGCCCTGTTCGCCACGTCTCAGCACTCTGCACTTTGCCGACCGCCCGGAGATAACGTTTGAAGCAACCATGGGACATTCCTTTATTACCCTCTGCACATTACTCTTTTGTTTTTTTGCGCCAAAAATGAATGTTACAATATTTGTGTAACTCTCGTCATGTGCTGCACTAGGGTATCCTTGTTTTAATTGTTTCTTTTACTGTACAGCAATGAGATGCTTGTTACGTTTGTAATTAACTGTACAATCAAATTGTCATTGTGATATTTTTCAACTTATATTTGTGTCATTCACCAGTGGATCTGTTTGCATTTCAGAAAATATATACACATTCTATCTCCAGCTATTCTCCCCACCTTAAATACTGTCCCTTCCCCTCCTAAAGCCCGAGAATGATTCTTTCTTTTATGCAGTAGCATTTCCCAAACTGTAGGATATGACGCATTTGTAGGTTGCCAACTGATTTCTGGTGATCCTGAAAGAGCAATAAATAAAGATGCCTTTACATTTTGTATTTATCTTGTCACATTAGCTGTGCTTCAGAGACAGAGTTTAAATGCAGTCTATATATTCTGAGAAATTTCTGTTTCTTTTTTTCAAATTGGGGATTGGTGTTTACTTTTCTTTCTGTTACTACAACTACAAAGTGAAAGGAGTTGTTTAAGTGAACTATGTGACATCTTGCTGGCGTACAGAGAGTGCGAAAGGAAAGGCTGTAAAGCAAAAAATAAAAAAATGAAGCACTTTTTTGTTAAACTGAAGTGTGATGGAAACAAAGATTTTCATAGGATCAAAACAATGCAAGACACTTTTACTTGGTGATGCGCAAATGATAATGATAAGTATTCAATGAAATCCGATTTCCTCATTATCTGTGCAAATTTAGTGGTCATTTCAATGGAAATGTGCTGTCTGCTGTCTGTAAATGGCAATGTGCTACCACACGGTGCTTTAGTAATATATTTGCAACACTGTGTTCCAAAATGTACCACCAGCTACATACTACACTTTTACCACTCTCCTGCTGACTACATTTGCTACCCTTTGCATGAAGGTAGAATTTTTCACAATCCCTGTGACTTCAGTGATGTACATTGATGCCAGCACCCCCACTCTGAAAATTGTTCCTCTGGTGCAAAGGTGCTGAACTAAGAGGGTCATTACGATGGCGGTCGGACGAGTGTCCGACCGCCATCATTGCAGCACTAGGAGCAGCCGACAAGTAGTCGGCGGTCCCACCCGCCAGATTAGGATGCGACCACCATGTAGGTGGTCGGAAACATCCCTTTTTGTGACGCCCCAAACATCCATGCACTAGGTGCCAGACACCACATGGATGTTTAAAAACATCCCTTTTTCAAATGCGGTTTGTGCTGCGGCCCGGAAAAGGGGCCTGGCACATGGATGTTTGTGGGGGCACCACATGTACCCCCTGGCCACATAGCAGAGGTCGAGGGGCCACAGTGGCCCTGCTAGGGTCCCCCAAATTCCCTTTCCAACTGCCTGTTCATTGCGGTAGGACCGTCATGAACAGCCAGTCGGAAAGGGCTATACTAATCCCTATGGCGGTGCCTGCACAGGCATTGCCCCCATTGTAAGGATTAGGAATCCGACTGCCGTCCAGACGGGAACTTTGATCCTGTCAGAGGCGGCGGTCCTACCCCCTACCTCTGCGGTCCAACCAGCTGCATTGTAATGCAGCGGTTGTATCGATGCCCTAGATGGCGCTCTGCCTGCCACCGACAGCCTGTCGGTGATGGTCTGCCCACCATCGTAATGAGGGCCTATATTTCTACGTCTAGTTTTCAAACAAACACTTGCATATATTTTTTTTTCTTTTTTAAACAGAAAAAATGGATTTGAGGCCTTGCCCATACTTGGCTGCAGACGGGGTTTTTCAAATTTGCTGAAATCACTGGTACCAACACCAAGCTTTTTCATAAGCCTTGTGATTTTAATAAACCGATTCCACAGCCCAACACCCCGCTCTGAAAAGTGTTCCAGCTCCAGTGCAGTTCACCAAGTGCTACTTTTATGGGCAGATCAATATCATGGCTACATCTCAATAAGGACATATCCAACTGCATGGTCAAGGTTGTGACATTTACAATTGCTGTTCAGAAAGTAACACAAAAAACAGTAGAGTGTTGTTTTGGTAATTCACAGCATTTTGAAAGCATGTCTACTATTACATTTAAAAAAAATGCCCTACCTCATGTCCGTTAAAGCTAGGTGGGTTGTGAAAGTTTGTTGTTCTAAAAATTGGGTTGTGGCTCTTAAAAGTTTGGGACGCACTTCTTTAGGGGATTAATGAATTTTGAGGGTTTCTGTATGGAGCACCTTGAAAAATTCTTACCGGAACACCCAGTGCTATAGTCACTGAGCTAACTTGCCTCCCATGGAGTGTCATATGCTTTTGCCTGGACCATGTGCTGAACTCCAGGTCACATGGGTGACAGATGGCTGAGCTGCTGTGTCCCTTCACAGCCAGTCACCCTGGGCAGGTTTGTTTCATTTCATTATGTGACATTTCTTATGGTGCTCTATCACTGGGATCTTACTGCGCATTAGGTGGTAAATAGATAGTTGAGACCTGAAAGCATAATTCAGTCGAAAGATAATATCTTTCATGTGGCGGGGAGTATTCAGAATCATCTTTATTCGATTCACATAGTGTATCATAAAAGCGTACATATTAAAAGACAATACAGTAAAAGTGAATACAGATGGGTTAAAATAAGAATGACAAAAAGCAATAGCATACAGCAGTAATAATCTGCTCACCCAGCAACGACTTTCTTCTAAAAATAGCAACCTTTAAAAATCTTGCTAAAACCATACATAAATACAAATTTGGAAGTAATTGCAAGTATAAAAAAGCCGGCCTACACTGCTTAAAATTTAAAGATTTCATTAGCAGCTTAATAAAAAAAATTCTCAGATCTGTATAAAATTTGCAAAAAAACAATATATGTATAGTCAATTGTTTGCACACCATCGGATTAACAGACGGGACTATGCTGCAGGCAGATACTGAAAAGAAACGCACGCCCGCGTGTTGACTGAGCCGGCACCAGCTCACATCCTCGGCAACGCTCAGTACGAGCAGAGGAAGGGTCTCTGCACACCGAAGTGACCTCGAGTTTCCAGGCACGTCACACAGATCCCCTCATCTCAACCAGAGAGACCTATATATCGGGTGGCATAATTTTGCGCCTTCTCTTTGGATAGCAGTATTCTCACACCCCCCAATATCGGTTTATAGACATATTCAGCATATAAACCAATCAGATACCTTTTTCAAGATTACATGCTCAACTCCCAGTTATAAGGACTCATACCAAACAGGGCATCCTGACGAAGGCTCAAAGCCGAAACCCGCGTAGAACACAACTTATTCTAGCCATGACCGTTATGAATGTTCTTTTTGACTGAAATAGATGCCATACCCTATTTGGTGATACTAAATCCTTAATGAACTTTAACGTACCCCATATGGAAAAAATCCTAACCAATCCTAGCATTGACTAGAGGCCATTTACAATGAAAATAATGGAAAAACCTTGTTGTGCCTAAAGTATAACAAATGCTTAAAATTTCTGTATAAATCTGTATTCCATTTATGATAAGGTAGACAGTGGATGAATGTGGGAGTAAGCCTGAAAAGGATGTAGTAAGAATCATTACAGAAATATACCAATTTAGTGGTGTGCATTGAATTAAATAAGAATTTTTGTCTATGTATATAATATATTGGTGTTGATTTTTAACAAAAAAATGATAAAGAAAAAAATATCTAATATTGTTGAATAAATAAAAATATTTTTGATAATGATTAGCATCTGGTCAATGATATATTGATATTTGAAATTTTCAAGGTCCACTTTGTATGCAATTTCCTAAAGATTTTTACACACGTTAGTCGATTGTTTGGACATCGTGACACAGGGACAATTCATTAGTGTTTGGGAAGCTCGTCAGGCGATGAAAAATATCAAACCTAAAACGTGTCAAAACGAACCTGTGCTGAGCATTAAAAACGTTAGCTAGGTAGGGTTGTATGGAAAAGGTGGTCAAAACCATTTGGTTGTGTAAAACAGTAGGTTTGACCAATTCAACGCACAGCCTCAGCTCCTCCAATAAGTTTAAGCAATCTAACTTTAGTGATTTTCTCGTAATGCTACTCAAGGTTTCTGGATGCTCATAATATTCAGGGTGGATGATATCAGACATGAATTGCTTGATAAACTTTAGCCATGGAATTTTTTGGGCCAGCTCCGAACTACAGCAGTCCTTTACTATGGCACAGTTAAGTTCCGTATAATCCGATGTCCAGATCTTGTGCCAGAGAAGGACTGGTTGAACCTTTATCAAATCTGCTAGCTACATCGCACCCATCTCAGAGTGGCACACAAAATTAGAACAGCTGTTAGGGAGTGCAACCAGGTTTTAAAAAAAAGCATTTTCTTTCTGCTGTAATGGTTGCACGTTTACGCACCCCCACAACTCAGAACCATACATCGCAATTGGTCGACATTTGGTCGACATTTAGCATTATAGATAGTTAGCATTTCTTTGAGATGTTCGCAACCTAATTTCCTAGAGAAATTACACAGGGCCGTAATTGATCTATCTAATTGTAACCTTCTAGAGTTTACAGCACTTCTCCAGTTCCCCTCACAATCAAATAAAATCCCGAGGTACGAGAAAGCGGATGTTTGCGGTAGAATAGCTTTCTCTATTTGAATGTTACGCCACTTAGATGTTTTTGGCCTGCTTTCATGGCAAAATTTTTGCTTATATTAATTTGTACCCCCAGATTCTTCATGAAATGTACAAACTTGTCAAGGAGGCGCTGCAGAGCCAATGGGGAACGGGCCATAAGCACTGCATTGTCTGCGTAAAGCAGGACCGGTATAGGCCGGTGCCCAACTTGGGGCAGGTCCGTACATATGTTAGCAAGAGTGTTACCCAAACTATTAATGTACAAGGTAAACAAAAAAGGAGTGAGTACACACCCTTGTTGAACCCCTTTTTGAATACTGAAGGGTCGTGTATATTCCCCTTTTAGATCAAATCGGACCCTTGCGGAACTAGTAGAGTATACAAATCTAAGAAAGTTAACTATAGTAGTGTCTACACCCATTGAGATCATAACAGACAAGAGTTTATTGTGCACCAGGCAGTCAAAGGCGGAGGACACATCAACAAAAACTATAAACAAATTACCACGCTTTATGTGTACGTATTTGCCTATCAACAAATTCAGATTGATGGCTTGCTCCGTGGTCCCAACTTCTGGTCGAAATCCATATTGTAAATCCGAAATGATGTTATTGCAATCCACCCACTCCTGTAGTCTGCATAAAACCATGCGACCAACCACCTTAACTAAATAATCTAATGAAGAGATGGGTCTACAGTGCGCGGGACAATTTTGGTCGCCTTTCTTAAATATTGGCACAATATGGGATTCCGACCAGGAACTTGGGAAGCCAACACACTGACAGGATCTAAGAACGAGAGTCAGAAGGAGGCCCCAAAAATCATTATTAGCCTTAAAAAGGTCAATCGGAATTCCATCTGGGCCCGGGTGCTTTGCCTCCTTTACTTGACCTTAGAGCCAAATTGACATCTTCCAGAGTGAAATTGAGGTCAAACTGGTTGTGGGGGAGTGTAAACATAGAGGAATCAGCCACAGGACATGATCTTGGGCCAATACAGCCGCGATCAGTTGTATTGGCGTATAATTTGGAGAAATGAGCTAGCCTATCTTCTTCAGTCACTGTAACCTCAATTCTGGGCTTATGAACATCACTAAAGAATGGAGAATGTATAACCCTCCAGAATGCCTTATTACAGCTTGCCTCGTGCAATTTTTCCCAGGCCTCCTCTGTTCAACCTTTTTTACGATGTTTTAAGGCGAGCCTGTATGCCCGTCTCCAGTGTTGTACTTGAGAAACATTCCTGGGTATGATATTTAACGCCTGTTTCAGATTTTTATGAGCCTGAGTACAAGCATGATCGAACCAGCCCTTGGTGTTTACAACTCCTCTCTTCTGATTTGAAGTAAGCCCCTCTTTAATTTGCTTGGTAATTTGATTGAATGCCTCAATAACCATAATAGCTTCTGCTGACTCATCTAAGCAAGCGTCAAAAGCCCCCCTCTGATGTTGGATTAGTTGTTCTA
The DNA here is from genome assembly GCA_963921515.1 of Calotriton arnoldi. Taxonomy (NCBI): domain Eukaryota; kingdom Metazoa; phylum Chordata; class Amphibia; order Caudata; family Salamandridae; genus Calotriton; species Calotriton arnoldi. The sequence goes on from CAWUFW010002652.1 coordinate 349,297, forward strand.
GGAATCTGGTCGGATCAACCATGGACCAGCGCAAAGTAAAACCATTTAAACAAGAGAGTTCTATGCTTTTCGCTGATAAGGTGGGGGGACAAACCCCATGGTTTTTAACAGAATTGGTATCCAACTCTATACTCTGGGGAAAATGATCGCTCATTACAAAATCATGTAATATGAAATTATTAATTAAAGCAGAATAACGATTAGAAAACAGAAAATCAACAGCACTTTTTCCCATACTACTGTCAAATGTACAAAATACATCAACTGAACTATCTCCCATCTCATTGCTAAAGCTAGATCATACTTAAAAAGTAGCTCATTAAGTTTCTCTCCATACTTTGTGTGTGAAAAATGAGAGATATTGTCATTTGTGGGCGAGGCCATACCACAGATTTTATTTGCTGGCAGTCTGCATGGTTGAATATTAAAATCTCCCCCCATATGAGGATTTTATCTCTAGACTCCTTAAATATTTCTGATTCCAGGTCAGCATCGAGTTGGCTTAAAACATTCAGTATTTCTAAATTGCGTGCGTTATTATAAAAGTTTACTATTACCAGCGAAAGAGACGCTGGAAGATCTATAGATACAAATTGATAGAAGGAGTTAGAGGACTTTACAGCAATATTGGAGGAAACTAGTTTGTTAGAAACGTACGTGCAGAGACCACCCTTGGGTCTACCATGTCTCGATGGAATGGCTGGAGAGTGGAATGTTTTAAAGCCATTGAGATGGATAGGTTCGATGGTCCATGTTTCTTGTAGGCAAATAATATTAAAACCCGTTGTAAAATCTAACCATTCCAGTAGGTTATGCTTACTACAAAGTCCCGATACATTGCATAACACTGTGATGGCACTTATATTTAGTGTTGTGAGATCCGTATTAGCCTCATTCCTTATTTGAGGCAGTTCAGCAGTTATTTGGGAATTCAATAAGTTGTCCTCTATTGGTGGACTAGAAGCAGGGGTTAAGATTGTAGGGGCAAATCCACGTGGGATAGCTCCGTTCGTAGTGTCTACACTCAGTCACTTTCCAGTCTCAGTAAGGCGGGAAAAATAATCAAACCTATTAGAGGTCGAAATAGGGTACTTAAAAGGGCCGGCGAGGTTTGCATTGAATGTTGGTGGGTGTAACAATGATTGTGGTTGAGGGATACGTTGTGCCTGTGTGTTGGAATGACTAAAGGGTTGGTAAAAAACCCCAAGGGGTAAAACAGGAATTTGGTTTTGGTTTATAAACACTGAACCTGCTCTACCTAGTATAGCATTAACTAGTCCAGGTGTTTTAAAGGAGTGCACCACACAGTCACCCTGAAATATTTTCGGACCTCTACCAACCCACCTGACCCGTCTAGCCATCTTAAAATCTGCAAAAGGGCTTCCCCCAGCCCAAGTCTTGTGTTCAGCTAATTAAGTGATTTGTTTCTTAGCGAGTCCCATGTTTCTTGTGAGGAAGCAAGAAGAGACAGAACATTGGCCAGCACAATAACATAGGGAGTTGCAGCTGCGGGGAGATCTAATCTATCAGAATTAGACAGAGAAAAAGTAGAAACAGTTCCCCTAAAGTCGATGTTAGACTGGGAATGAAGTGATGCCCTTGTTATAGAAGCCCTACTCACTTCTGTAACAGGGGCTGGTTGACTATGTGATACCAAATTAAACAGGGGGCAATTAGGTAACTTAAAGTTCCCAGGAGCAGTTTGTAGAAGCGGAGGATTTACACTATGTTTGGGGTTTAAACCAGCATTATTAGAATGATCTTCCGTCCCTTCTGTAGCATCCCCGTAAAAGGGCTGACTGTCAGAATAAGAATTAATCGACCCCAATCGTTCTACACAAGTTAATACAGCACTTTAGATAGCTTTAAGTCTATAAGTAAGAGTACAAAAAGAAGCCTTGACAATGTCTGACAACCCTTGAACTGATGTCGCCAAGGAGGAATAGTCCAATGGTGTAACTGATGGTAATTTGTTACCATCTCTGAGAAGCTTGGGGTAGCTGCCTGTCTTTGTACAGTTGCCTTTTTTTCATCTTTACAAATCCCTCACTTGTAGCTTTAGTAAGTTCAGCAGTACGGCCCCCCAGGATTTTTGGCCGTTTCAGGGGCGGATGAGGGTTCGAGGTGCCCGGTTGTGTAGGACTCAAAGTGTTTTTGTCGATGTCCGATGTACCAGGTCTTACAGCCTGGTAGTTGTTGGATTGAACAGTATTTGAGGACGCAGGGCATGGGTTTGTCAGATGAGGACCGCCCTCTGTGCAGGTAGTTAGTGTTTCTTTCGCACTGAGGATCTGTTTCTCGATGGCCCTCATTGCCCCTGTACTGTAATTCATAATAGACTGTTGCAATTTAGGTGGCAACTTAGCTAAAGCAGAACTGGAATGCTTCCTTTTCCCCATAATTCAATATACACGGTAGCTTATAGTCAGGGTAACGTAATAACAAAAGATAAAACACCAAAAAGGAGGTAGGAGCAATGAATGCCACAGACTTACGGAGCTAGCCACTTCAATAGGGGAACAGTAGAGTAGACTGTCGACGCGTCCAGCCAAGAGGGGGGGGCCCAGCCCTGCCTCTTCCTGCCGCAGACGGGCCCACCCTTGGCCCAGGCTTCGCCCGCGTGCGTCCCGCGCTGCGTGAGGTCCTGGGCACTTATGTGCGCCTTCGGGTGCAGGCAGAAGGTCGCGTTGGCGGCATTCGGGCCGCAAATGATGCCGGGATTTGGAGTCCCCTGGTCATTGGCTTCGCTCTCCCACGCTGCAGGAGGTCCTGGCCCCTTATATGCACCTCCGGGCACAGGTAGAAGGTCGCATTGGCGGCACTCGGGCTGCAAAGGATGTCGGGATTTGGAGTACCCTGGTCGTTGGATTCGCTCTCCCGCGCTGCGGGAGGTCCTGGGCCCTTATGTGCGCCTCCGGGTGCAGGCAGGTCGCGCTGGCGGCACCCGGGCCGCAAAGAATGCCGGGATTAAGAGTCCCCCCGGTCATTGGCTTCGCTCTCCCGCGCTGCGGGAGGTCCTGGGCCCTTATGTGCGCCTCCGGGAGCAGGCAGAAGGTCGCGTTGGCGGCACTCGGGCTGCAAAGGACGCTGGGATTTGGAGTCCTCCGATCGTTGGCTTCGCTGGTGGGGAGTAAAAAATGCAATAGCCAAGAAGAGAATATGTGCAAAGGTAGATTTTGCGCATTGGATTTACCAAGAAAATATAACAGCAATATGTTGTGCTGCTGGTCGCCTAAGAAAGAATAATGAGGATTGTTTTTACAAAGTTCCACATTACCCAACCATTGGTTTCCAGGCACCTAAGGCCATAAAAATGACCAGAGTCCCTATGGGACCCACCAGCATATGCTGAGCTTTTACCAAGGACAAAAATTGCGTTCAGCACTTACAGAGATCTTCTGAGCAGCACACTGCTAACATACTCTGTTCGAGGAAGGAGTAAAGATACCTCTGGCATAAAAGAGACAGTAAACCACTGAACTGAGAGTCCTACGGGCCATCACCCAGTGGCCAGAGTAAGATTTTTCATCAGGGTTACAACAGTTCTGCGGTGCAAGTCCCAAAGCGAAATCCATTTTAGCATTTACTGAGCCACGCAAAGTCGATTTGCGTGGCTTTGCATGGATTAGTACATGCAGAGTAAAGGAACACTGCGCATAGCGCTGCCTTGCATTACTTTCCTTTGGGTAGATGTTCCATTGGTGGAGCATGGATGTTCCCATGCATCCAACCATATATTTTGATGCAAACCCAGATTTACAAACACTTGTAATCCCGGATTTGCATCAAAATAGTGCTTCTACCCAACAGATGCGTAACAAGGGGAAATATCTTTATTTCTCATTGTTACTTCCTCTTTTCTTGTGTGCTGCTTTCTGCAGCACACATAGAAAGAGAAATATTCCTCTTAGGATTGTTTTTGTGCAGGCCTGCACAAATACAACCCTGCCTGTAGCGCAGGCACCAGTGCAGAATGTGGCAAGGGTGCCTGCGTTGGCTCTAGGCAGCACACAGTGCACCAGCTCTAGGAGAGAGCAGAAGTGTGCCATATCTGCGTAGATGTATCGCATTTCTACTCTCTCCCATTCATGCAACGCAAAGCAGCAAGTTGCCTTCCTGCATTACATGAAATATCACCAAATCTGACCCAGTGTGTATAGACTCTGTGTCCATGAGCTATATTTGTCCTCTGGCGTCAAGTCAGGGAACTGAAGTACTTTTGTGGCACATGCAGAAGATACATACCATCTACGAGCTACATAATTTGGATTGAAGTGTTTTGTGAAACAAATAAAATGATATATCAGAAGAATACGAAAACTGAACTGTTAGAGTGAGGAAGAGAGGGTGGGCAACTGCTGAGAAGGCAAAGTGATGTTCAACAAGGCTAGGAAACAGGTGAACCTCACCCAGCATTGGTGCCTAGGAACAATGGCAAAGGAATTCTTAGGTGTAAAAGAGGGTGGTTTGGGTGTAGACCTTCGTGCATGGTGGGGTGGAGGTTCATGCTGCTTGTGATCTCATGCGAGGAAACATTTCAGATGTTGATCCTGGTGTGACTTAGCCTCTGTACTCCTGCCAGACTATGATGCCGCCCAGCAAAACAACAGCCCCGAGTCTGAAACGTGGTATTTAATGCCTAATTTAGTTTTCTTGAAATAACCTGTTCTTCAATTTTTTTTCAAAGTGTGGTATTTTTTTGCCTCCGTTCACTTGATGCGAACTTTGGCTGGTGAAGCGGGGACAACGCATCCAGCCCTGTCCCACAACCTGATCCTCCCGCACTTCTGCTGGTGGCGCTGCTCGCCTTGTTAACTACAGACTGTGTTTATTTTATTTTTTGCTGCTTTTTCAATATTGCAAACTCGACCCGAAGTTATTGGAGCGTTTTACATGAGCACCTGTTACATTACACAAGCTCACAATAATGTTGTTTCGGGCACGGGGAGATTAAGTGAATTGCTCAGAATCACAGGATGTTGGGCTCGAACCTGGATCACCAGTTCCAAAGTTGGCTGTTCTGGCCCTAATGCCTTATTCTCTGCCCTACAGTGGTTCCTCTTGGGTGCAGTCAGGGCATTAAAGCTTAGACCCCAATAGGATTTATTTGAGCGATTCCTCTTGACTCCTGTTTCTTTTCATTCCCCATTACACTCAGGTAGCAGTTATTCTTTGATCGAGTCCAACCAATCAGCTTCATCGGCAGCAGTTCACGCCTTTATCACATATAGTAAGGTCTTCTAGTTTTATGGTATTTATTTTTGATATTTCTCTCTATATTTATCCAGATTTATGTATTCTTATTTCCTATTGGATGTGCAAAAGATGAATACCACTTAGTAACTTTCGTCACTTATTTAACTGATAAGTGCGCAACTACACGTTGTAAGATTTGATTGCACTAAGTCACACTACACAGTAAATTAATACAAGCTGGAAAACAATTGCGAACAACGGCGGACACGGTGACCACACTCCCTGCTGTGTTCCCTTCGTAATTACTTCAACACTATGCTCAGATGTGTGTGCACATGCAGCTCCGGCACCTGCCGTCGTTGGGTGCCAGCTGCTAGGCAGAGAAAGAATGAACCAAAAGGTTGGGGTGGTGCACTACTTCAATAAGTCATTTTAGTCTTGTTATATTGTCTCAGTAGATCCTTTATTTTTCATGAATTTCCAACAATAAAAGATACCAGCTAACGCGTTTCGTTCATATACTATGAACTTCTTCAGGGCAATGAATGCAATCGAGACAGGGGAAAAGGGTCCTAGGTTCCCCTGGTGTTCAGTGGGGCTAATTGCAAGCTCTGTCCGTAGCGTGAAGTCGTGGCCAATCTGGTAGCGGACATGCACAAATTAATGTGTCTGTGTGGGCCTCCTTGATAAGGGCCAGCACTCGATGGTTCTGATAAGCTGGAAGCTGCCGTCGGATCGAAGCCGACGGCAGCTTCCAGCTTATCGGAACCATCGAGTGCTGGCCCTTATCAAGGAGGCCCACACAGACACATTAATTTGTGCATGTCCGCTACCAGATTGGCCACGACTTCACGCTACGGACAGAGCTTGCAATTAGCTCCCACGGAACGCCAGGGGGAACCTAGGACCCTTTTCCCCCCTGTCTTCGAATTGCATTCATTGCCCTGAAGAAGTTCATAGTATATGAACGAAACGCGTTGGCTGGTATCTTTTATTGTTGGAAATTCATGAAAAATAAAGGATCTACTGAGACAATATAACAAGACTAAAATGACTTATTGAAGTAGTGCACCACTCCAACCTTTTGTTTCACAGTAAATTAATACCTTTACCCAAAATAATTAGCATTGTAGCACTAGCACAAGTGCACATCTGCAGGTGTTTAGGATTCATCACGTATCTGAACAATTTATGTTTAACTCTGTGTTATCAATATCCACAGCTATTGGCTAGGAAGTCATGACTGACAGCTTGGTGAGATGCTTAAAATGAGCAGTTCTGTGTTTTCAATGTTTAAAAAGAAATACAGACACAAGAACAGATTGTTTTAAGTCTGAATGTATTTGTAACCTGCAACTAATAAAACATTTGAAAACCTTACTTATAATGTACGTCCGTTGCTGTCACTACAAGTACAAGCTTAAGGCATACTCTTCAGTGCGATGTATCAGACATGTTTCGGGAGTCATGGCTCACAATTAGAGATGAGCTGAACCCAACCAACCTCTGCACTATAGCGAGTAAAAACAATGACCTATAAATGATCATCTAAACTCAAGACCTTTGAACTTCTATTGTAATGGAGCACCAAGTTGTGTGTCAAGCGTGACTAAAATATGACATAATGCAAGGCACATTATGCAGCAAATTGTGTTCCCTTATTAGGGAGCCATTACGATATTTCAACACAAATAGATGTGAAAAATATATACCACTTTAATAGCAAAAAAACATACGTTTCTTAAGAAATAAAACTGGACAACTTCACCAAAATGTAATTCTTGAACATTTAATCATTTCATGCAGCATGAAAGCAGAGGAACGCCGTTTAATAAACCGTGTTCTTTCTACGTTGTAGAGTAAAGGAGTTTGAGCAACATGTATGGAGTGTTGTACTCATCAGAAAAGCTTGCTTGTCCCCACTTCTTGTAGTGAAAGTTGTGCTTCTTCTGTGTTGTACTTCCCAGTTAAGTTATCAAACTGTGTTTGATACCAATGATACCTCTGGAAGTTGCTTTCCAACTTCCATAACCGTACTGTAAGCTTCATGTTAATTGTGTATGTCGTTCACTAGGGGGCACTTTATGATTCAAGGTATCTGACCTGTAAAAGAGATGCAAAATCAAAATGTTTGTGATCCTTCTAAATTCTAAGTGCTCTCTTGAAATAGCTGCAGCTTTAAGAACAGGGTCCGTTATGTAAACAAGAGTAGCAAACAAAATTCCATGACACCAATGAACCATTCTTTCCAGCTGTAGGTAAAAGCCCTTCCCCATTTGAAAAAGTGGGATTATTAGCACCAGATAGTCACAGATGTCACCTTTCCAAGTACCCAATAGAAAGGTGACCGGTTCACTTTTGCAGCATTACTACTAAATACATTTATTTTAATAACTTTTCATCTGATTGAGCTAGTTAGATATTTTTGGGGGGGTTAAAATGTACCAATCAACGAAGATGGTGGGTCATGTGGTGGCAAATCAGTATATGTAAGGAACAGTGGCCATAACTAAAATGTGTAGAAGAAAAGAGGAGCGCGAGGTGATACGTACCACTAAGTCTCCGCTGAACCTTTTATCAAAGAATTCCCCTCTAGAACCAGGGCACATATTTAAGGGCTGCCCAGAGTCCTATAGCAGCTCCCGAGATACTCGAGATGCTGCCCTCCCCAGGCATAAACCTGCTGGGCTTCCTGCTCGTCCATCGGTGACATACGACTGAACATTTTCCAGACGCTTCAAGCCCTGCCTGTTCCATCATGCCTTAGGAGTGGACTAAAACCAACCTCTTTACGTTTACTCTTTCCCACCACCCACCACCTGCCTTTTAGAGCTCTTTCACGTTTCTGCTTTATGAAAATAATAAATAGGCTCTTTACAAAAACGATTAGTGCAAATCTACAAATTTTCAGCGGAAGACAATTGTGAGTAATAGCTCAGAATACTATGACATGTCTACGGGCGCTGGCACTTGCGCTTCTCCAAGACATGCGCTAATTATGGAGATGTTTTTCCCCGTAATGTCCTGGTGGTGCCGTGGCCCTGCTGATGGACAGGGGCGGGGAGCGCGCTAGCCTTGCTGTTGTGTGTACATGTGACTGGTGGGGCGGGCAGCTTACATTCCACTGTCTGCCTGTGATACCAGAGACAGGCAGCAGGCCTGCCTAGTGTCAGCGAGGCTTTCCCCATCAGTGACACCAGGGCCAGACATCGCGATGTAAACACTGCGGCTGGCGGTCACCACCAGCCAAACTCATCTCAAGTCTGAAAAGGTCTCTTTAGCTTTCCTGTGCTGTGGGGGGAGTGACCTGCTGTTTGGGGGGTTTTACTTGCACCGCAGTTAGGGGGTTGGACCATGAGAGCGCAGCTATCATCTCAGAGTATGACAGAGGTTCCCTGAGTTCACTGATTTTAACCTGGTGTGCGACTTCGCAGAGTGCAAACTAGCCTGAGAGAAACTGTAACAGTCTGCCGCCTCTTCGAGGTCAGTGGGGCTGGGGAGAGTCATACATATGCCGGGCAGTTCTGTAAGCCAGAACAGCAAAAGCGGCTACCGTTATAAGTTTCATTATCACAGCAGACATCCCAACTCACGAGTGCCATCATCTACCACGGGATTGTGGCCCTGTACACACGGTCACCCGCTAATGAGCAGAGATCACATAGGGAAAGGCAAGGGGAGCTGGAAACCTCTGCACAGAGGGCGTTTCTAGCTCATGGATGAAGACATTGCAGACTTGACATCCATCAGAGGTTCACAACCTCCGCAGGACATGGGCGGCACTGTCAGATGCCCAGATTAGTGTGTTTGGAGGAAGGCAGTAGTGTCTGCTCATGCAGGGCTGAGCTCTAAGCCCCGCCTCTCCTCTGGTCCCACCTCCCTCAGATGGGGGAAATATTTTCACGGTCAGCAGGTCTGCGGATGAAAAATGTGAAGTTGCAAAATGTTTTTTCTCATGTTCGTTACTGACATGTCAAGGGAACATAAAAAAAAGCGTACTCGTGGGGTTGTTTGCTTAAAAATTGTAACTTTTGGGTTACGTGTAATCTTGCATGCTTTCCACTTTCACAAAGCTTTGGGGAAAACGTACCAAATGTAGAGTACATCAGGTTTCACAGCAAAACTGCGAGAAAGGGGCAAATTTACTTGGAGCACCATACTAAAGCTCCCAAGAAGATATTAGGCACATCAAATTTCATCTTCAAAAATCTGGTCAATAAAGCAGAGAAGAAATGCCAACCATAGGGAAACAGTTTTAGCTATTCTGTATGCAGAATATGTTTATGCTAAGGGCAAGGAAAAAATGGATAAACAAAGTAGAAGGGAACGCGAATGCGAGACACTTTACAAAGTACCCAAAGGCCAGAAATTTAGAGTTTCGCAAAATGTGGCATAAGTTATAAAAACTGTTCACACCCCTTATCATAAGCTAACACCTGTGATCTGTTAGAACAAAGTCACATGAAATGATATCCACCCCCAACCCCCTTATGATTTCGTTCCCATTGTCTGATGTAAAAGTGAAAAAAGTTGGTAAAAAGAGTGCCCTTTGTCATTAAAATTGTTTAATTACATAGTTGAAAAGGAGACACGAGGCTTCCCCAATACTCACCAATAATCTGGTTACTCTACTGTGTCATTTCACACGTTTAAATTTAAAGGATTCACGTTTTTCCTGTGTCCTGGCTCCCTAGCCCGCCCCTCTTGTGTCCTCCTCCTTCTCCCAGTCTCCCCCTCCAGTGTCTTTCTCGCTGTCTCTGTCCATCACTCTTAATTATCCTCGCTACCCCAGTCCACCACTCATATATTCTCCTTGCTCTGCCAGTCCACCCCTTCTGTGTCTTCCTTGCCCTTCCAGTCTGCCACTCCTGTTTCCTCCTTTCTGCCCCAGTCCTCCACTCCCATGTCCTCGGTTTCCCCAGTTCCCCACTCCCGTGTCCTCCCCGCTCTCCCTGTTCACCACTACTGTGTTCTCTTTGTTTTCCCAGTTCACCACTCCTGTGTCCTCCTTGCTCTCCCAGTCCACCACTCCTATATCCTTCTTGTGTCCTCACTCCCCCAGTTCCTCACTCCCGTGTCCTCCCCGCTCTCCCAGTTCACCACTCCTGTGTCCTCTTTGTTTTCCCAGTTCACCACTCCTGTGTCCCCCTTGCTCTCCCAGTCCACCACTCCTATATCCTTCTTGTGTCCTCACTCACCCAGTTCACCACTCCTGTGTCTTCCTAAGTCTCCCTGTCCACCACTCCTGTAGCCTCCTTGTGCCCTCGGTCTCCCAATCCAACACACCTGTATCCTACTCCCTCTCCTAGTCCACCACTCCTGTGTCCTCCTCGCTCTCCCAGTCTGCCACTCCTCTGTCCTTCCCGCTTTCCCAGTCTGCCACTCCTGTGTCCTCTTTTCTCCCCCAGTCAAGCACTCCTGTGTCCTCTTTGTTTCCCCAGTTCACCACTCCTGTGCCCTCCCTGCTCTCCCATTCCACCACTCCTGTGTCCTCTTTATTTCCCCAGTTCACCACTCCTGTGTCCTCCTCGCTTTTCCAGTCCACCACTCCTATATTCTACATGTGTCCTCACTCCCCAAACCGCCACTCATGTGTCTTCCTCGCTCTCCCAGTCTGCCACTCCTGTGTCTTCCTCGGTCTCCCAGTCCACCACTCCTTTGTCCTCCTCACTCTCCTAGTCCACCACTCTTGTATCCTCCATGTGCCCTCGGTCTCCCAGTCCACCACTTCTGTGACCTACTCACTCTCCTAATCCACCACTCTTGTATCCTCCATGTGTCCTCGCTCTCCCAGTCCACCTCTCCTGTGTCCTTCTCGCTCTCCCAGTCTGCCACTCCTCTGTCCTCCCCGCTCTCCCAGTCTGCCACTAGTCTATCCTCGCCGCTCTCCCAGTCCGCCACTCCTGTGTCCTCCTTGCTTTTCCATTCAGCCACTCTGATGGCCTCCTCACTCTCTCAACCACCACTCCGGTCTCCCCACTCTCCCAACCACCACTCCTGTGTCCTCCTTTCTCCCCCAGTTCACCACTCCTGTGTCCTCTTTGTTTCTCCAGTTCACCACTCCTGTGTCCTCCCCGCTCTCCCAGTTCACCACTCCTGTGTCCTCCTTGCTCTCCCAGTTCACCACTCCTATATCCTTCTTGTGTCCTCACTCTCCCAACCACCACTCCTGTGTCCTCTTTGTTTCCCCAGTCCACCACTCCTGTGCCCTCCCTGCTCTCCCAGTCCACCACTCCTGTGTCCTCCTTGCTCTCCCAGTCCACCACTCCTACATCCTTCTTGTGTCCTCACTCTCCCAACCACCACTCCCGTGTCCTCCTCGATCTCCCAGTCCACCACTCCTGTGTCCTCTTTGTTTCCCCAGTTCACCACTCCTGTGTCCTCCTTGCTCTCACAGTTCACCACTCCTATATCCTTCTTGTGTCCTCACTCTCCCAACCACCACTCCTGTGTCCTCTTTGTTTCCCCAGTCCACCACTCCTGTGCCCTCCCTGCTCTCCCAGTCCACCACTCCTGTGTCCTCTTTGTTTCCCCAGTTCACCACTCCTGTGTCCTCCTTGCTCTCCCAGTCCACCACTCCTATATCCTTCTTGTGTCCTCACTCTCCCAACCACCACTCCTGTGTCCTCTTTGTTTCCCCAGTTCACCACTCCTGTGTCCTTCTTGCTCTCCCAGTCCACCACTCCTATATCCTTCTTGTGTCCTAACTCTCCCAACCACCACTCCTGTGTCCTCTTCGATCTCCCAGTCCAACACCGCTATGTCCTCCTTATTGAGAACTTGATGAGAGTTGGCCACCACAAAGCCCTTCTTTTTGGATCTATTCTGCATCTGTTGTTTTGAGCCATTTTGCTTTTTTGAGAAAGGCCTTCATTAGAAAAAGAAAAGTTAACGGTCTAGTGATTGACTAGTTACAGAACTCACCCTAGGTCCACATATCCTCGACACCATGGGTACAACGTATTTGCAACCCCATTGTTTGAGTAAAATCTGCCAAACTCAACTTAATGTTTGCATCGCCTAAGAAGCAAGAGCAATGTTAATTGGGTCTCTGTTGTAACGGGTTGCTTAATGGGCTTTCCAATCAGGCCGTAGATAAGCTGCATTTAGTTAAAATGTGGTCGTGCAGCTTGCTTAAGTGATGTCAAGACATAAACAAGGAGATGTACTGCTCTCTGAGGACAGCCGGATTTCCTTTTAGATTGCCTGCCTCGTTCACGCCACATGCTGTCTCAGAGACAGTAAATGTGAATGCATACATATAGTGCTCACTACCCTTGACGAGGTGTTGAAAAGTCTGAGGGATGGGTGCCCAGGAGCGTCGGATCCGTGTCACATTTTCATGATTTCCATTTAAAGTAAACTTACATTCATTTACTCTAATTGGAACATATTTACATAACCATTGGTCACCCTGCTAATCTGGCATTGATCCTGGGCATATTCCGGACACCGGTAGTCTAAGGAGTTTGTCTGTAGCAGAAGCTTTAGACCTCAACCAAAGTCTCCTTTTGACCCCTGAAATCAACGTTATTGGTATAGAAAGCAGAAGCTTTCGGGTCGGGGTCTGACGACCTGGAATTACTCGCCCGTTTGCTATAAAGCTGGAAAGCTATTTGCTTTCCCTCAGTAAAGAGCTGTGACCCCGTTCGTTTTTCTCTAGTACTTTGTCCTGTGAACAGAGGCTGGTGCTCCAAGAATCGGTTGTACTATACGAGTGCCCTTTACTTCCTGTTCCCTCCAATTGTTCTTATTCTGAAGGAAATTATTTCAAGGAGCTGTTGGCCCTGGCAGAGGGCACTGTCAGAACTCAGTTGTATTTAAAGGCCAATTGCCACCCACCACGTTATTCCTGGGTACATCTGTCACCAGAACCAGCCTGATGCAATGACATTTTGATCAGAAACTGTGACGGGCACACTACCATTCCTTGCATAATGTTGCATGTGAATGGCGTTTATTCACACATGCGTGTAGCGTTTAAGCACTTTAAATAAAAGGTGTAGCTTGTGAAGGCTGGATTGGAAACCAAAAGCAGTTCTGGCAAAAAAGTGCTCGAATCAGCCTGCTCGCTCGCTCGCTCTCTTACTGGCCTTTGCTCAAAAGGAAGCAGATGGGACACCTGAAAAGATAGGTAGCACCCATCCCAGGAGAGGGAGACTGTTTGGAAGGGACTGCCCGGGGCATACGGGGCGTAGCCCCCTGGGAGGGCATTTCCTACAAGATGCAACATTAGAACATTGGCCCATTGGCCTCTCCAGAACAGGTCACTTGTCGATTTTTTAAACGAAACATTAATTTAAAGTACAAAAAATATTTCTAAAAAGTATATACAATTCATGTAATAAGTATTCAGATTTTTTTTTTAAAGTGAAGCACACACATTTCCTTCTTTAGATTTTTTAGATAATTAAATCCTTTATTGTTGCCCTTGTGCACACTGTTCTTTATGAGGGCACTGAATTCTTAACACAGTGCATAGATATATTAGACAGTTTGCAAAATCCTTAAAAGAAGCCTGCCAAAATACGTATTACTCCAGGAAAGCGTCCGCCTCGCCCCCTTCCGATCCAAGGCCACCAAGATCATCTGCGGCGTACCCCAAGGCTCCTCCCTCAGCCCAACGCTGTTCAACATCTACATGGCACCCCACGCCCACGTCGCCCAACAGCACAACCTCAACATCATCTCCCTACGCCGACGACACCCAGCTGATCCTCTCCCTCACCAAAGACCCTCACACCGCCAAAGCCCACCTCCACGAAGGAATGAAGGCCGTCGCCGAATGGATGAGGACCAGCCGCCTGAAGCTGAACTCGGACAAGACGGAGGTCCTCATCCTTGGTTTCAACCCTTCAGCCTGGGACGACTCCTGGTGGCCAACATCACTGGGAACAGCCCCGCCACCCACCGACCACGTACGCAACCTAGGGGTCATCCTCGACCCCACCCTCTCCATGACTAAGCAGGTCAACGCCGTTTCCTCATCCTGCTTCAACATCCTCCGAATGCTCCGCAGGATCTTCAAGTGGATCCCCACCGAAACAAGAAAAACAGTCACCCAGGCCCTCGTCACCAGCAGGCTGGACTACGGAAACGCCTCTACGCAGGAACGACGGCTAAGCTCCTGAGACGGCTGCAACGCACCCAGAACGCCTCTGCACGTCTTATCCTCGACATCCCCGACGCAGCCACATCACACCCCACCTGAGAGACCTGCACTGGCTCCCTGTCAACAAGAGGATAACCTTCAAGCTCCTCACCCACGCACACAAAGCACTCCACAACTCCGGACCAGCCTACCTCAACAGACGACTCAGCTTCTACACCCCCACCCGCCAGCTCCGCTCGACCAGCCTCGCCCTCGCCACAGTCCCCCGCATCCGGAAAACGACCGCCGGCGGCAGATCCTTCTCCCACCTCGCCGCCAAGACCTGGAACACCCTCCCCACCAACCTCCGACAGACCCAAGACCTACTGGCCTTCAGAAGACTCCTCAAGACCTGGCTCTTCGATCAGTAGCAGCACCACCCCCCTCTTCCCCCAGCGCCTTGAGACCCTCGCGGGTATGTAGTGCGCTTTATAAGTGACATGATTGATTGATTGAATGTGCAGAAGTGGGTTAGAAAAAAGTGCATTATTCTTCTAGCACACAGAATTATGTTTTGACCAGCAGAGTGTAGGACCTCAGGATTGTTTGGGGTAATGGCAAGAGTAACGACTTACAGGGCCTGGGTTTTATGACCAGAGGGCTGGCGGTACAGCTGTGGGGGAGCCTGGCTTTGCAATACAATGAGTGAAAACAATGCGTCTTGGTGTGACATCTCAAACAAGTGTTGCCTAACACGTTCATAAGGGCACTAAAGAGGTACGTTTAATAGAGTTTTGTGCATTGCCTTTGCAGACTGCTTCTGCCGAGATTGGTTTTCCCAATCTGCCGTGTCTCTTCTTTTGGCATGTGGAAACAACCACCACGGCTGGGAATCTTGCACCAGCCCCGAGTCTACCACAAGACCCTAGGTATGGCTTTAATCAATGAGATCAGTTTGTGTTTCCTTAATCTGCATAAAGCTAGATCTTTGCATCCTTTAGCAACTAACTTAAAACACATATTTGTGCATATTATGAGGTACAGTAACGTTTGCCTCCTTGTGTACTCCTTTGTAATAGAATGTATTGGTTTGTTCGAGCTACTGTTTTCTATTATGTGTAAACGGCTCTGACGTCAAGAAAGACTTGGCACACATTATATAAAACCAAGTAAAACACCGTGCTCCACCCTTCTTAGTAGTCTACGACCAACATAACCCCAAACATCTATAACCAAACCCATAAGCAAACACAACATTGCACTGCTAGAGGCATCCTGCACTAGAGTGGTGCCTCTGCCTCTCCACGCCTGATTGCATGTCACTGGTGGGCTTGTTTTAAGAGGTCTGTGGCTTGATTTATAGGTCCCTCGCATGGCAGGTGTATGTATTGTCCCAGTGGTGTGTATGAATAGAGTCAGAAATGATGAGGAAGTGCAGATCCTGCCCCTTTTGTGTGCGCCCCAGTTATGAGCCCTACAGGAAGTTCATTCAAGGATGTGCTTTTGCAGCACTGGTTGATCTGCAGCTGTATAATCTTGATTGCGTATGTATTGTTACTATGGTGGTTGGATGGCAAACTTTTGCAAAAAAATGTTGGAAGGTTTGGTATTATTGCCTGTGCAGTGGTGTGCTCCTGTCTGTAAGTTTCTCTTGCAGTGGAAGTGTGCTTCTAATTAGCACCTCTGGCAAATTTGGTCGCTGTTTCTAGGGATTCACAAGTTCTGTTGACATCTCCACTTGAGTTAAGGATGTGGTTGAATTGTAAAAGCACTGAGTGATAAACTGTAGTGAGAGTTAATCTCTCAGTTATGTTGGGCTATTTGTATTCAAAGTGTTCTCTGTCAACTGATAGCGCAAAAGCTCCTGTTGGAGACATGGTGTAGCACTAAGTGACATTATGCGAGTTGAAGAATTTATTTTAAAATTGCATCGAATTTGAGAAGCAATGTTCCTTTAAAAAAAAAATAGAACTAGAACTCCAACAGGAATAGCTGTTGTGGCAACTGTCCTATTATTCATTAATTCAGGGGAATATGTGTAAGAGGCTAGATTTGCATTGCAGTTTTGCTTATTTTGTTTAAAGTAAGTTCACGATTTCAAAATTTCTTGGACCTTGTTGATATGTAAACGTGAGTAAACAGTTCCACGCGTGAGGCTAACCTTCCTGAAGATCTGGTTTACATTCTGGCATGGAACACCTGGCATTCCGTCTGCCTGTGTCCTTTGCACCGTGGCATTATGATTCAGTCATTCTGATTACTGAAATAACGTGGTGACTTCGAGCAAACAGATTGGTCAAAATATCCTGCATCCATGCTGGGAAAAGACATGGCTGTAGGGCTTTCAGGGGCGTCTAGTCTTGTGCCAGGCACCTCAGAAGCACCAGGACCTCCTTGATGTCACACTCATAAAGAAGGAACATCAACCACCATTTTCCATATGGCCAGCATTTACCACCTTTCTTTTTACCAACGTGGCACATTCTGCTGATGAGGAAACATAGGATGCCCCTCAATGGTCTTCTGTGGGTCCAGGCGAGTGATGCAGAGCTAGGATTACAGGAGAGGCTCAGACAATATGAATATAAAGTTAATGGTGTCATTAATCTTGTTTTAATATTTCAAGCGATAAATCTCAAACCAGTTGCCTCCTTTTAGTGCCGGACAAGTATTGGGTCTTTAATTTAAATCTAAAATTTTAAGCAAGACGGCAGGCGAAAAGGCCCTATTATGTTGGCTGGTGGGATTCAGTAGGTCATAAAAGGACTAATTGACATGTGGACACTGAAAGAAGGCCTAATTTGGCATTTTCTTTGCATTAGGGAGTCCTGGAGTAATAGGCGCTCATCTACCTCACTCAGGTGTGCTAGGCGCTCAAGGACTTATGTACCTCACTCACTGTGTAAGCCTGGGCGGAGTTCGCGGAGTTCCGCGGAACTCGGCGAAGTGCAAAAAGACTCCGCCGGGCTACGCGGAGCTGCGCAAGCAGCGGGGTGCATTAGAAAAATGTCACTCGCTGTGATTTTCAGTGCCAGATGCTTGTCCGCACTGTGCAATCATCGCGAACGGCACCATGCACAGCGCAAACGGGCGCTGCTTTCCTTTCTGCCGCTCGAGTAGATTTTTGCTAGAGCGGCAGCTTTCTCAACACGAGCGGTCGTGAGCATACGTGACCACTCGCCATGAGAAATCTGACCCCCCGCGTTGAGAAATCTCGCCGGGAGGTTGATTTTCCATGCTCGCGCTCGCCAACTTGACATTGACGAACGCGAGCGAGAAAAAAAACTGCGCTCCGCGGAGCGGAGTTTTTCGGAACTCCGCGTGCTCCGCGTAACGCGCAGTGTGGAAAACTCAGTGAGCGGAGCGGAGTTCACCGCCCAGACTTATCACTGTGACCAGTGCTCAAACAGTTAAGCCACCTTACTCATGGTGTGATTGATAATCAAAGATTTATTACCACTCACTTTAGATATGATCAGCGCTCAAGTACTTGTGCCCACCTCACCCAGGGTGTGATAACAGCTCAAGGACTTGTTCTCACCTGATTCAGGGTGTGATCAGTGCTCAAAGATTTGTGTCCACTCCCTTGAAATGTGACCAGCGCTCAAGGACTTGTGCCCAACTCACTTGGAATATTTTGTCCTGATTCATATAAATGCTCCCATTCTTGAGAGCAAGTTGCTGCATTACACACGCCACCGACACAGAAGGTGTTTGCACTTTTCAGGTGCAACCCTGTGCTCTTTTAGAGAGAGGAATAATTCCCTAAATCAAAATAGAATTTTAATACTAATATAATGAATACCACAGTCTGTGTTCTCTTTTGAACCGTGTGCTCAAATGCACTATTATTTTATTGCTATGAAACCTCATCATGTTCTTAAAGAGGAGTGAACAACTCGTACAGGATAGTGCAGGGAAATTGAGAGCCTCACATGAAATAGCATTGTGCGAGCCGAGAACGCCAGTACACTGAAAAACTCAATATACAGTGCCTTTTGTAGTAATTTGGTAACACCACTAGTTGGCATTCTAATGCTGTTGCCTTACATAGCCTTATGGAAATGCAGACCAGGCACATTTACACACATGCATTTAGATGACATACATTAATTAATCAAGAATTAAAAATACAGTGAGAAGGAATCAATCATAGTGAACCGCTAGGCAAATTTAGAACACAAGTAAGATGCATGGAATAAATTGAGAAACACCTTTTGTTACAAAAAGTGTGGAGATGTGGACTTTTTTTAGCTAAGTACAACATAGTGTATGCTTTACACAGTCTATTTTGCTTTAGGGTACAGAAAGGACAGTGGCAATAAAGTGTTGTTCCTAATCCCCCAGGCAGGACAAAACTTTTCGCTTTGCCATATATTATTTTCAAAAGGATGTGCAGCATGAACATAGCTAACCAATTTAAGAAGCCTATTTCTTTTTTTATAGCAGTAGTATTAGTTTTGATTCAGTGTATTATAATCGCTAGACACCAGTGCCACACAATTTGTTACATAATTTATCTTTATCACATAATATACTGCATACTGCACATATTTAAAAATAATTTAGGCATCTCTGCTGCATAATTTGGTCATATACTGCCTCCTAATGTCATTGGCCCTGCATGCAGTCAAACGCAAAGGCATACATTTAAGAAATGAATGTTGGAGGTGAAATGGAAATCTGTTAATACTTTTGACAGAGAGTCAAACGGTAGTGAACATTAGTGAGAGTGGGAGGAGTATGTCCTGTGTTGTTTCAAAGTTCCTTGGTGCCTATCGGATAGTTCACTTTTAGGTCTAGCCTACAGGCTGTTTGCGAAAAACCTCTTTTGGACCATATCAAAAGCTTAACAGTGGTCTGAGAGGCATTGGTTGCCTATATTTTCACTATCATTTGCATGCTTCTTATTTAATGGCTTGTCTTTCTCTTTTTAGGTCGAGCCTCGAGTAGCGCGCAAGCGCTGCTCTGCGAGACTTTAAGTTAGGGGCTTTTGAAAGCTGACCAGACGCTCGTGCGTCATGGCCTTTTCCCTGCGGTTACCCGCACAGCAGACATCTGTTTCCAATTATCGTGCCCAGACGCGGGCGCGATAATTGGAAACACATGCCGGCCGTACGGGTAATCGCAGGGAAAAGGCCATGACGCACGAGCGTCTGGTCAGCTTTCAAAAGCCCAGGCTGCCGCGCCGCCGCCCCCGCTGCCGACGTCTCTGCTGTCCAGCGCTTCACTTGTTTTGCTTGTTACACCAAATTCCCAGAGTGATGCAATTACATCCTGTCGCATAATTTCAAGTCCGTTCATGTAAAATATCCCACGGCAGCAGTATGGGAACAACGCAAGCGAACAGAACGCGACTGGCTATTTAATGCGCTTTTTAAATCTCGAAACGTGGCCGCTCTCCTAAAATGTAACGCTTTCGCATAATTTCACTTAATTTTTTCTTAAATTTTGCGTAATTATGAAAAGGAAATTACTGGAATTGGCTCCAGATTTCTTCTCAGGACCTCCTTTATTACGAATACAAAGACTTGGAAATACACTTTATCTATGGCCAACTGGAATTTCCCGATTTCTGCCACTTTTATATGTATTTTGACTGATTTATGTCACTTCATATGTATTTTGACTGATTTATGCCACTTTGTGTGTATAGACTTGGACAACAATTATGTGGCAGACATCCGTGAACGAGAAGAGAGAGAGAGAGAGAGAGAGAGAGAGAGAGAGAGAGAGAGAGAGAGAGAGAGAGAGAGAGAGAGAGAGAGAGAGAGAGAGAGAGAGAGAGAATACTACTAGTATTTCTAATTTAATATTGGAAAAACATTCCAAATCAAATTCCTCATGCTTGCTGCTGATTGGTACAGAGAGCGCATATTTATGTTTACGTATTGTCTGTTGGTGCTGATCAATTCAGTCGAGCAGGTTGAATTCACACGATGCTAACCTTCCTGTTATTTATAAACATTTCCCTAAAGTATTCCTTGGCAGTTCCTTTAGCACTTGCAATCCGTACTACAAGACACACACACCTTGCAACCGGACTCTTCTTGGCGCTCTAATGATGCTCTTCACTAAATGGTACATGTTTTATCGACCTCTGGAGGATGAAACGAAGCCCTGCCCACGCCGAGCTTCAAACCTGTAACCCACAGGTCTCAAGGCTCGGTGCCCAGAGTGAAAAGTCGCAAGCAAGTTACATTGGGATTTTTTTCTGACAAACTGAGTAGGTGTTTTTGGGGATGTATAATTGCAGAAATAAATGTATTCACGAGGAAGCGGAGAGGTTGCATGGAAGCTGTTCACGCCTCCGCAAGAGACTTCAGCAACTTGAGTGTATTGTTTTTTTTTTTGTTGCATATCGTGACATACCCGGGTTAGTTTTCGTGGAAAATGAATCGATTGAGGTAGATCATTCATTTCACAAATCTGACTCATAAGGCAAGGCCTTTGCTTACGTTGGCAACACTGGATTCATTGGCAGTGAAATCCACCGAGGGACAATGAAGCTGGCATTCACCGGTGGGGGCCATGGAGCGTTTAGGAAGTGACGTCATAAACAGATCAGCTATCAAAGCACCGGAAAGATGAACTCTAGTAACGTTTCCCGCAGCAAGGGTGGGGGTGTCATGTCTGAGGCCTCTTCAAGGCTGACGCTCCCAGAGCTTTAAGTGGGATGAAAAATCTGTAGGGAGTCTCGCAAGGGGGCGTGGCCTGTGTACGTAAGGGCGTGGCTTACAAAACACCTAAGCTAAAAACCTGTGCTTCGCATAGTGTCTGCCCGACTGGTATTTTAATGCTTCTGTCATTGCATCCAGATATATAATACATCACGTAACATTACACCTACAGGTCAGGACTATTGGCTTTGTCAATGGTTGTTAGTTGCATAAGATAAATAAGCAACAACTATGGCTTGGTTGTATAGAATATTGAAAATGCTTCAGTTCTGACATGATGAGAGTGTGAAAGACCTACAACGAGTCTTTTTGAAGTTGCGTCACAGGCAGTGAAGGGTGGCACTGCTCCAGCATTTAGATTTTTTTTTTTACCCTGAGGGTGAGGACAAAAATGGAGAGCCCTATAGGGAACCGTCTCAGCACCAGCTTTTTAGAACTGCTGGTGCTGAGCACCGGCAGGACCCGGCCCCCTTAAAGCCCTGGGCGATCCCATATACTTATAATGGGGAACTCATTCGCTCAAATCATTTCTGATGCTGTCGGTATGCAGTGCATGCTGTGAGATGCTCCTTTGTCTCTCCTGGGTAGACACTTTAGGGTATTTTTCTGGCTGCCTGTAACCGGTGCATGGCCATAGAACGCTGTCCTCTCGCTCCTGGTTGGACCCTACAGAGCTTCAATTCTGGCTGCCAGTAACCAGTGCCTTCATGTGTCTCGCTCCTCTGTTGGTCCAGATTGGTCTCTAAAGAACATTTACTGTGCTGCGATTCTCCTGTGCACAGTGTGCTGCGATTCTCCTGTGCACAGTGTGCTGGAGCAATTTCCAGAGTGTAGTGCTGCCATCGTGTTTCTATCACTGAAGTTGTGAGGATTGTGAAAATCTCAAGTGTCACACAAAGAACAAGTGTAGCAAATGAGCTATGTCCATTCAGCAGGAGAGTGGTATGGGGGTGTGGTATGTAGTCGGTGGTGCATTTGGAGCCCACTGTCATAAATATATCACTAATGGCGTGGTAGCACACTGAAATTACAAACAGCAAATTTTCTATTGAAATGGCCACAAAATTAGAAGGGACATGCAATTGTGCAGCAAATATTTTTTATTTGCACCTCAATAAGTAAAAGGGTCTTGAATTGTTTTGATTCTATTAAAATATTTGCTTCCATCACAATTCAGAAATACAAAAAAAAAACTTCCAAGCCTTATTGTTCAGGATTGTGTTCTGGGAGCAGTGGGAACTCTAGGAGTTGGCACAAACTTTGAAATAGAGTGGAACTTTGGTCTGTGCACTCCAACTACCACTACTGCTGCATTTGTGAAAACCTAATACAAAAAATGTGCTTAATTTGTGCTTTCATAACTCCTGATATATTTTGAAACATTTGTACAATTGATTTATAGGTATTTTAATTTTTGTGGTCTGTGAGAAAATAAACAAGCATTGGCATAGCCAATAGGTCTCGCTTTGGGACCTTATAAGTATTTAGTTATGCAGCACAATTTTCTTGGTGCAACAACATCACTGTTGCACCGCATTGCAAGAAAAACACGTTGCAAAAACGCAGAACAGCCTTTTTCGTCTTTCTTTTTTCCTTATTCTTTTTTCCGTGTTCAAATCTTGCAACTATACTTTGCCAGATAAGTAAGCTCTTTAAGCTGGATACACGTTGCCGATTTACACGTACATTCGCGGTATAAATATGCTGACGGTGTGTGCTTTCACTTTTTTTTTAAGCTGGAAGGCATACTTGACAGGAAGCACTCGTCTTTTATTTTAACCACCACTAGGGTGAATTTAAGAGGCGCACCGATTCTTGTGCACTGGAAGCCCTGGCGGTAAGTGTGTACTTTCCCTATGCCTGTTAGGAACTAGTAAGGAAGAGGGTTGCGAATTGTTCGCTTTTAACGTGACTACTCAGTCACTGGGCCTGCACATTCTTGAAAAAAGTAAAACCCAACGTTTTCTTAACTTGAAAAAGACAGCTGCCTGCTTTGGTTGCGTGAGAAGTGACCTAGCAGATTGTTCCAAGGCGCCCATGTAAACAGGACACGCTTCTGAGCTTTGTAGGAAGAGTGAAGCTGTTTTTGGTTTTTTTACTCTTGAACTTTAGCAGTCTGCCTTCATTTTAATTTTCGTTTTAGTTCCACCTGACTTTGGTTGTCTAATATTTTAGTACAGCAGGAACATGTGTTCAATAGACTACACTATTTGCCAAACACGAAGCCACTGACATAATGTAAGATTGCACACTGTTACAGGAAGCTGATGCGTATCATGGACGTCAAATGGTGTAGCAGCTGCTGCCCCATACCTTCTATTTATTTTGTCTTGTTACCCATGATCTCAGGGAGCCGGGAGGCAGAGGAAGGAAAAACAAGCATTGGCATAGCCAATAGGTCTCGCTTTTGGGACATTATAAGTGTTTAGCCATGCAATGGTTGATGTTGTTGCACCAAGGATATTGTGCTGCATAACTAAATACTTATAAGGTCCCAAAAGCGAGACCTATTGGCTATGCCAATGCTTGTTTGTATCTGTCCCTACCCTGGAGCATATTCTATTTACCATCCTTTTGACTCCTGACTTGTATCCTTCTACTGCTCACATTTAGGGAACTATTTTTTTTTCTTTTTTATTAAACACTCCATGGGAGTTCATATTTCCTATTGCTATCTCATATGCTACTTTAACCACTTCTAGTACCTGTCCCCGTTGCTACTCCTTCACCTTAGCTCACACACTCCTTTGTTGCTCACCCTGTTTTAATTATACTTTTTTTGGAGAGGTCGGCCGCTAACATTTGCTGTCGACTTGTTACCTAAAAAGCAATTTTGCACAAATAAAATTTCACTTTTTTAAAATGATCAATCTAAATGGTGTTCGCCATCTTGCGTCAGTGAATTAAAAAAATAAAAAATAAAATAGTGCCTCATCATCTATAGGTATGCACATACATGGTGTTGCCTGCGTGCACACACATCATGCATGTGCGCACTAACAGTATGACATAGCCATCAGCTGCAGTAATGTCATTGCACCTTTTTTTCTTTCTTTTTTGACGATGCTGCACAGCATCAGCAAAACCACTGGCAAGCCAATAGGTCAACAAGGTGACAATTGACTTTGCCACTGCTTATTAGCAGTCCTCATCCCTCGTTTATCGTACATTTCTCCAGATTTCCTCCAAAATACTGCAAGGCTTATATGTTGGTAATGGTTCTGTCATTGTATTATCTACAGGTGCGATAGCCGGCTGCTTCTGTAGCCTTTCTGCAGACAAACAATTCCGATGTCACAGTGGAATTGTTATTGAACTTGGCATTCTAGCAATTATCCCCTCTTTTCTCAGACTTGAAAAGTTGAACACATAAAAACATTGTTAAGGAAGTGTAATGATTGTGTGGTGAAGCTGCAACCTGTGGAAACAGAAGAGCAGATTTGGATGCCAGTCGGAAAACTACCTTCCCCCAAGTTTGCTGCGCCTCACTTCCTTTCTAGTCCTCCTACATCCCACTACCCCCAAGCACCCTAAGTGAAATGATAGCCATGTGGCCTTGCTAAAATTCCTTGTCCTCATAGTGTTAGAGAGGTGGGGGCAGCCTGTGCTTATAGGAGTGGGCTTACCTGCCTCCAGTTGCACGATGGATGGATGTTATGTCCTATATATTGTAGCTCCTTTGTACAAACGATATACTGTCGTGCCTCCAATTGGAGTTTAACAAATCAGAAATTGTGCCAAATTCACCCCCAGTGAGCACAAACACTGCACTGTGTGCCAAACTCCTACAGCCTGGGAAATTCATACATGGATATATTTGGACCTTGTCAAAGCAGAACGAGGCTTCCTTAGACCTCCCAGAAATTGCCCTGAGTGCACAACACATACAGACCACTGGGAGTCACACGCTAATTTTGAGTACTAATTGTTTCTATGCATGTAGAATATAAGATAGCGGCACTTGGACAGAGCAGGCTGTGGAGTAAGTCCATGTCATAGTGATTCATTACCTGAGATCTTTGCACCACCCCTACCGTGTCCACCTCTAACTTTAATGGTAGAGCAAAAATTATTTTAGGATGAGCACTGTTGGCCTGTGGTTCTACAATCTACATAGAAAGGGAACAAACTAATCCTAGGAGAAATTCCCCAAATGAAATTATGCAAACGACCAAGAAATTATGCGAAATTATGGGGCATTTTGTGCTGTTCTTAGCATGAAATGCATCCATGTGTCCTTTTTGGGTACAAGGACGCATTCCACATTAAAAATAGTACAAAATCTCATGTTATGCGATTAACAGCCACTCGTGTTCTGTTTGATCATGTTGTTGTCTGTAATTCCGTGATAGGATTTTTACCTGAATGACATCTCAGTTACACAACATGGTATAATGATATAATCTCGGGTATTTTGCGTAACAAGCCGGCCTAAGCGGAATTTCACCTGGTCCTAGAACGAACCTTCAATTTCCAAGGAAATTGATATTGGCATACACTGCTTGTGCTGCTGTTCCACGATCTGTCTCATCCTACAATTAACATGCGGCCAGGACAAGGGGGACTACAAAGAGGACTCTGGTGTCACTATCTACTCACACGGTTGATGGCCATAATATGAGGGTTTATCATGCTAGTTTACTTACCACTTTTTATCTGGAGTACAAGGTGCCATACTATCAACTGGTCCACACTACTCCAGTAAAACACCTGCCAGTGGCTCAGGATGGGCCTAGTGCCTTCTGGACAGAAACTCAGCCCTGTTTCTGAAGCCTTTTCCAGGAGTAGCCCCCCAGAATAGTACCCCAAGAGGTGCTAAGCACCCTGGAAGGTCCCTCTTCTTGGACAATAGCTCAGCATCATTTGCTTACTCTCTCAGTGCATTCTGGCAGCCATTAGACTAGCCATCCATTCAATTGGACAACCACACGCTCAAGCCTTGCCCACGTAGTCTATCAAACATCCCACCCCAGTTTATGGGATAAATTAACAGCAAACCTCACCCTCTGTCACTCGGGTAAATTAACAGCAAGCCATACATTGTGTCGCTAGGGTAAATTAGCAGTAGGCTGCATCACATGTCGCTAGGGTGAATTAACAATAAGCCACACTCTATGTTGCTAGGCTAAATTAACAGTAGACAGGTCAATCACCTCTCCCAGCCCCCATTGCAAGGTTAGATTAATAGTTGTCATCCCTCCTCTACCAAACTGTATCGAGATTTTCACATTATGGAAATAAGCAGGAGCATTCACAGCAGCCATTCATCACCTAAATAATGCTGTGCACTCACGTGCACGTCACAGCACTTACCAGAGCACATGCACTGTGAAGTTGGACTCCTATGTTCCAGAGCCCTAAAAGTGCACCAAAATGACAGTATGAAGTGCTTTATGGAAACAGGACTACTAAAAGACGACTACAGACAATAGTGCAGTGGAGTGGCTTGGGCCCATTGGGGGCACCTGCACTGCCATGCTTGAACATTAATGGCACAGTCTTGTAACTTTTAACATGTTAACTCTCTGTCCACCATCCAGAATTTCCGGTTGTTTCTTGGTGTAATCATAAGAAAGAGAAATAGGGAAGGCCAGCAAAGGTTCGTCTTCCCACCATGCTGTTTTGCTGGGATACACTCAGTCTTTTGAACTCTGGTAACTAATTCTTGGTAAGCGTATAAAAATAGTGCATTAGTTCCCTGTGGCTCGAGCATGGTCACTTTGGGCAAGATCGCCTCTACACAAGAGATTAGTCTCGCGTGCAAACTGTGAATGGGTTCCTTATCAATCAGACAATGGAATTTGTGAGCACATAAAGTATCTTTAGTTGTTCCAGGGGGAAATACACTGTGCACCCGCTTAATGAATCTGCTTCTCTTGCAAGGAAAGGACATGGGTAGCTCTTTCCATCTCACTCATTGTAGCATTTTGAGCTTTAATAAGATGTTGGGCTGTTGCCCTGGGTGCTTTAAGTAGAATTACAAATGGGCAATGAATGGAATCCTGGCATTGTGTCCAGTCAGGTGAGCCTGTACGCGTCAGCAGATCCTCATTTCATCTAAGCTCAGTGCGTCTGTAGTCAGTAAGTGCTATTGTTCCAGGGCCACATCCAGGGCCGGACTGGCTGTAGCGGGCACTGTGTGTTTCCCCGGTGGACCACCAGGGTGGGGGCCGGTTTTAGACCCCTGGGGCCGGTTTTGCAACAAAAGCGGCACAAAACACCGCCCCCACCCCCCACACTGCCGGCTGAGCTCTTTGCCAGGGCCGGTTTCGGTTCCCAGTCCGGCCCACATCTAGAACTGTGAGCGGAGCCATTCAGTGAGCCTGTCAGGGCAGAGATGCTCACTGTGGGTCTGATTCACAAAGGGCCTCCGCACTCGTGGCGTAGGCTCCACAGTCGTGGGGGAGTCTCCGCACTCGGAGCAGAATCTCTAGAATGAGAATTCTCATTGAGGAGATTTTGCCACGAGTGCGGAGATTCCCTCACAACTGCGGGGCCTCCGCCTGGAGTGCGAAGGCCCTTTATGAATCAGGCCCTATGGTCGTAGACCATATAACTAGCCATTTTTCCTGGCATCCTTCGACAGAGTGAGATCTCCAAATAACCAGAAAATTGATTTTAGCTGCATTGTTATAGAGCTCTGATGCTGTGAATTACTTCTTACTTTTCATAGAGGTATTGGTCAAGAGTTATGTACTCTCTCATTATAGTCTCAGACAGCAGGGCTTTAATATTAGGTAGTAAATAGAGCTCACATCCATGTCTTAGACAGCAGAGCCATTCGCAGTTGACATTGATCTTTCATGGGGAGACGTTACACGGCATTGCTAATTCTGAGACTACATAGATTTTAAAGACTCCTTTCATAGACAAAAGAGCCAGCCCTCAAAATAACACAAATTAAACCGACTCAGGCCAGGCAAAGTTATACTTCAGCGATATATAAACCCTTTAGACTCAAATTCTATGTTGCAGCAGCATTATCCCTTGTGGGAACACAAATTCTACAGACTCAAGTCTTAAAATCATAGTTATACACAAATCCTATCGGTTCAGCTCTCTGTGAATGTTGACGTATACCTCAAAGACACACAGATCCTATATGCTCAACTCTTAAATGCCATAATACCGCAGGACACATGAATTATACAAGCCCAAATTTTAGAACACAAAGCTGCACAACGAGGTGCACGTGCACATGTTCTACTGCCCCAGCTCTCAGAATACAGTGTAATTCTTAGATGCACATAAATACTACAGGCTTAGATCTTAAGCAAAGGTGCTAAATCTCGTGGTACAATAAGCCTACAAGCTCAACAGTTAAAAAGTAGTACCACCCCCCAGGATAAGCAGACTGTATAAGGTGTTTTCTAAAAGAACAGAGATGTACTTCAGGTTGTAAATACTTTGATGTGAAGATTCTGATGACCAGACAGTAAGATTGCATCGAATGGCACATTTTACTGCTCGGTAAAGTAGAATATATTTAATAATATTTTGGTTGTTGTGAATTGGTGTTTGTCTCCTAAAGTTTCCAACCAATTAAAATATCTTATGAAAGAGGTAAAACTCATAGTTACTCTCAGGATTCTTTTATTATTATTTTTACTAGAACAGCTTGCGAGATCAAAACCTGGAAGCTAGAAAATAAACACTGTCAACATTCACCCACTTCACTTTAGTTTGTGTAAAATTTGCATTTGTAAACTAATGCGATCTTTTTCTTGTGTCAACAATTAATGACCACTCGATTAAATGCCTCCCCTGAAACTGCTAAATATAAAAGTATTCCGAAGAGTATGTGAACTTTAGCCGTAATTGGGCTGAATCACTATTTGTAGCCAAATATCCGTACAACTTTCAGAGTCACTGGGAAAAGGACAATTTGCACCGAGTTTGTATTTAAATATGGAGGGAAATGTAAAAAACATTGACAAAGCAAATAGTTTTGGCTTGTGAATGAAAAAGCTTTTTGTGTTATTGATGGGCTTAGGCACTTTTTACGTAATCATTCAGGCTCTCTGTCACTCATCTTTGCAGGCATGAATCCATTCGTCAGTCCGCTGACTCATTCTTGCATTCACACTCCGACACATCCACAACAAAATATACACACTCAACAACAAATGTAAAATAAATTAAGACTCCAATTAGCCCATACAGTACTCTGTCATGAATGGAAGCAGAGTATAAATGACAATCAGACATTCCAATGGCAGAAGAAGTCTGCCTCAAAGGATGTACCTGTATCGACATAGGTGGCTACTCTGGATAACACATATAGTTCTCCACATGTGTCTGACTGCCAATTAGTTATGTTATATCACTTTTTCTAGAACTCAGAATTCACCCATAAGGTTTTTCGGCACTAGGAAGAATCAGAGAAACACCGAACATATAACAGAGAATGAAAACGTCTACAGAACAGAAAATTAGTTTGATTTTTTTTCTTCTATAAAAAGAGGATCGATTCAGGGTTCCTCTCAGTAGCTGAGGAAGCATGTTTTTTAAGCAGAAGAGACTCAAAAAAGCTTTATGCTCTCGTAGTAAAGTACATTTCCAAGCATTATTATAGCTCAGTCCAATGATTTGGGAAAATCATCCATAGACTATGGGTGAGGCATGTGGATAAGGGCATGGGCCTATTTTAACATGCCTGCAAGTATGTTTGTGTACTGAGATTTCATATCACTGTACAGATTTTACTGCTTCATTTCAGGTTTCACTGTTTAGATCCTGGCTACAAGTGGCCCATTAAACTGCAAACCCTGATTAAACACCTGTTGGCGCAGGATTAGGAATTATACGCGGTGTGATTTTTACTGCTCCCAGTAACTACCAGATGTGATCAAGTTTGCACGCTTTGTAAAATTTAGACATGTCATACCTGCCAAAATTTACAGGGAGGGCCCAATATTTACTGGGACATTCAGATTGTGTTGCAGTACACACAAAAATCTGCACGTTATTCCCCAAAGAGACAGAATATGTGTTAATCATCACTTCCTATAAATTCCAAATGCCTTGGTGTCAGATTTTATCCGGAGCGATAATAATTGAATCCAACCAGGACCTCTCATAATCAGGCCCTTAGTAACCATTCAACAGCACTGAATGTAGCATCTTTGCTTGCATGCATTTGTTAGGATTTGCAGAGGGCGAACCTATCTCGATATCAATGGAGCACTGGACAGAGGGCATGGCCCTGGGAAGACACATGAATTGGGGCAGGTCAATGTAGGTTGTCAGCTTAGATGTATTGCTTCTTGAAGAGGCATGTCTTCAGTTTTTTCCTGATTTGTAGGAGAGTTGGTGCTGATCTGATGTGCTTTTCTAGGTCCCCAGAGCATGAAGAGAGAAGGCTTGCCTTCTGTTTCTTTTCCTTCTTGAAACGTTTTATCTTCAGTGTGGGGATACTCAGGCTCCTGGACTGAAGTTGTCTTTTTTGTTTGCCAGATAAGCTGAGCTCTTATTGACAGCTTTATAAGTAATGCAGCTCATCTTGAAGATGAATTGGTCAGGAAAGGTGAATCAGTTTGGGTCTTTTACATCAGGGCTAATATGGTCGAATTTCTTCGAGCCCTTGATGACCAGTGCCACTAAGTGAGATATCATTCAGGTGTTCTAAGGGGGTGTTGCAAAAACCGCTGAGCAGGGCCTCCATCTTTAAGATAGAGGACTAGGGGTCTGATTTATAATTTGGTGGAAAGGGTACTCTGTCTCAACAGTGACGGAGTACCCTCCCTGCTAATTTAGTGGCCCACCCACCAAATGCAATTTTGGGTGGGCCTTAAGTTTGGTCATGCTGGAGACTACTTTGTCTCAGCCATGTCAAAACTTCTCCGAAGGGCCTGGGGAGTAAGAACCATTGGAGAAATGGCTACATGTCTGTCCACCCAATTTAGATGTAGAAACTGGCGGTAAGGAACATTAAAACCATTATAATGATCCCCCACCATAGGAGAAGCCTCCCAAGGTGATGGGAGCAATCATTTTTTTTCTTTTCAAAAAGAAAATCAGTTTCGGGATTTTTTGTTTGAAAAGAAAAAAAGAATGCGGTTTGCTACAGGGCAGCGGTCTCTGATGCAGCCCTGTAGCAAATAGTATAATGTATTGGCGCAACGGCGGTTCCTGCCAATGCCTTTAGAAATGACCGCCTGCTTGCCGGTCATTTTTAAATTAGGTGAGCGGCCTCTCCACCATAGGGATGTAGTTATTTACTCCGCCCCCATGGCGTACCGACAGGCCGTCCGCCCAGATATAAATCGGGGCCTAAGGCTTCAACATGCAGTAAGAATTTTCTCTTATCTTGTGCCTTAGCTGTGGCTGTGCCTAGCTGCCTCACATTCGACTTCTAAAGCCTCAGCCACTGTCTGTCACTCATTCCCCAACCCAATGGCGTAGGAGGACGCCTGAGGCAAACCTGTGCTCACCAACCTCATCAATCCCCCAGCTTCACAAGAGCAGAGTCATATGGGCACTGCAGCCTGCTTCTTTCTTTAGTGAACTTATCTCCCAGAGGTTTGGGGGTGGGGAGGGACTTCTCAGCCCAAGTTTTTCTATGATGTCCACATTTACCATAAAATCCCCGCTGCCTCCCTGAGACACACTTCCAGCCCACAGAGAGTTTTGACTAAGGAGGGCTAGATTCTATATACCAGTGAGGATCTCCATGCCTTGACCAATGTTTGAGTGCAATTGACTAATAGATGCTAAGAAAACATCTTTAACTTCACCTTCCAAAACTGAGAAACTATTAGCCTATAATCTTCTGACACAAGAAAGTAGAGACCCCACTATCATCATTATCTCAGTGAGTCTATGTACTCCAACCTTTCCCTGATTCTGTAGGTGAATGTGCATACACTCAGATACATCATCCGACACATAAACTATCAACAAAAAGTGCAAGCTACTCTCAGCCTCATCATGTTATGAGTAAACTATGGAAATAGTCACTGCCTATTGACTCCACTCTTTCTACTTTGCGAATTGCAAAGGTCAGCAACCCTGCAGCAAAATAGCTCTTGCATATTCATTCATTAAAAGCATAAGAACAATATTCTATGGACTTCACTGGTACCTTCTTGCCAAATGCTTTCACTTTGAGTAGGCTGTCCAACACAAAGATCCAAGCTAAATTCCAAAGATACTAAGAATACAGAAAACTGCATTCTCGACTAGCTCCACACTTGTTAATACTACCCTGCAATAAGAACATTATTGGTGGAACCGTGTTCTCTGTCTAAGTGGCAAAATTACGAAGATCCCTCCTAGTAAAGACTAGAAATATTCAACACCATCTGAAATACAGAAAGTAAAGTCCTGGCTCTTCCCTAATGATAGAGAATCGCATGGACCGCTTTGCCCTGTATAAATTATTTGTGGAACTTCATTTCAACAAAGTCAAGAAATATAGAAGACCAAATAAATGGATTGTGGACTACTCCACTGTGAGTAACCATTCCATAACTTAGCCATCTGAATATTCAGGACATGCCATGGGCTACCTCTACTCTACTCAGTGCCACTCTACTCCACTTTGCACCTCTCTATTCAATGACACTCCTCTTTGACAGGCTATTCCACTCTACGACACTCTACTCCACTTTATGCCACACCACTCTACTCAATGCTGCTCTACTCCACTCTATGCCACTCTACTCCACTCTATGCCACTCTACTCCACTCTATGCAAATCTGCTTCATTCTACGACTAACCACTCTATGACACTCCACTGTACGACACTCTACGACACTCCACTCCACTCCATTCTACTTCACTCTACTCTCTTCTATTCTACAATACTCTGCCCCACTCTACCCCAGTCTACTCCAGTCTACGCCAGTCCACTCTATGACACTCTTCTCCACTCCAGGACACTCTATTTCACTCTATACCACTCCATTTAATGCCACTCTACAACACTCTATGCCACTCTATGCAAATTCACTTTAGGCTACTGTACTCCACTCTATGCCACTCCACTCTACAACACTCCACTCCACAACACTCCACTCCACAATACTCCACTCTATGCCAATCTGCTGCATTCTACGACTAACCACTCTATAACACTCAACTCTGACACTCCACTCTACGACCCTCCACTCTACGACACTCTACAACACTCCACTCTACGCCACTCCATTCTACTCTGTTCTACAAAACTCTGCCCCACTCTGCCCCACTCTACTCCACTCCACTCCACGCCAGTCCACTCTATGACACTCTTCTCCACTCTATGACACTGTATTTCACTCTATGCCACTCCACTTAATGCCACTCTACAACACTCTACACCACTCTATGCAAATTCACTTAAGGCTAATGTACTCCACTCTACAACACTCCACTCCACTCCAATCCACAATACTCCACTCTATGACACTCCACTTAGCACCCCTCAACTCTACGCCTCTCCACTCTATGCCACTCCGCTCTATGCCACTCTACGCCACTCCACTCTACTCAATGCTGCTCTACTCCACTCTATGCCACTCTACTCCACTCTACGCCAATCTGCTACATTCTACGACTAACTACTCTATGACACTCAACTCTGACACTCCACTCTATGACCCTCCACTCTACGACACTCTAGGACACTCTACGCCACTTCACACTACTCCATTCTTCAACACTCTGCCCCACTCTACTCCACTACACTCCACGCCAGTCCACTCTATGACACTCCAGGACACTCTATGCCACTCAACTCTACAACACTCCACAACACTCCACAACACTCCACTCTATGACACTCCACTCAGCACCCCTCAACTCTACGCCCCTCCACTCTATGCCCCTCCACTCTATGCCACTCTACGCCACTCCACAACACTCTACCACTCTTCTACACGACACTCCAGTCTATGACACTCTACTACAATCTCCTCCACTCTATGCCACCCTATGTTACTCCATGCCAGTATACTCTATGATTATCCAGTCTATGACCCTCCATGACACTCTGCAACACTCCAGTCCGCTCCACTCCATAACACTTTACTCTATGGCACGCTACACCATTCCACTCTACAACACTCTACGACACTCTACTCCACTCTATGACACTCTACTCTATGCTTACTCTACTCTATAACCCTCCACTTTACGACACTCCACTTTATTCTATGACACTCTACTTAACCCTATGCCAATCCATCTACAACACTCTACTCCACCCTATGCCACTCAACTCTATGCCACTCCATGACACGCTACTCTACTTTACAACATTCTACTCCACTCAATGCCACTCTGCTCTATGACACTCTACTGCACTCTGCACCCAACTCAATGCTCCTTTACTCTACACCCCTCCACTCTATGCCCCTACAATCTACGACGCTCTACTCCACTCTACAACTCTCTTCTACACTCTATTCAACAGCACTCTACGACACTCTGTCCCTCCACTCCTCTCCACTCTATGCCCCTCTACCTTACATCACTCTACATCACTCCACTCTACTCCACAACACTCCACTCTGCGACACGCCATGCTGCTGATCAACACTCCATGACACGCCTCTCTACTCCACCCCACTCCACTCTACGCCACTCTACTCCACTCCAAGCCACTCCACAGCAGTCAACTACACTCCACTCCAGTCCACTCCTTGCCACTCTCCTCTATGCCACTAACTTTTATTCATGCTGAGCAGCAGCCACGCTGGTGTACAACATAGCTAAAACACATTCGGAAAGCCAACAGCTCTTGCATACGCGTGACCTATTGTCTTTGCCAAGGTTTGTTCTTTTTGGCTAAGCACTCCACCTTACTCTGTGTTGCTCTCTCTGTAACCCATCTGCTTCTCCCCACCCACTCTCTGTTGTGCTCACCCTTATGTGCTTTTCCCCTGCCGTTTTGCTTTCCTGCTTGTGTGCATCTCCCTCGAGTGCTGCTCCTTTCCCACCCTCCCGATCCCCTTTGCTGCTCACTCTACCACCCAGTCTTTTTTTAATGAAGTTTTTATTTTTCATGCGGAGGACCAGGCAGTAAATTGCTCCTGGCTCATCTGCTTTAAAAGTGCTTTTGAAGTACTTTTTTATTTTACCAATCCACCTCAGATTGATAAATTAAAAAAGAAATTACACCCGCTTCATTTTGTAGGTGCACGTGCGAGGTAGTGCATAGACACGCCTACAAAACAATACAGTTGTGTCATCACATCTTTTTTTTCTTTTTACACTTTTTACCAAGCTGCACAGCATCTTGCTGTACAGCGTGGTTAAAGGGCATTGTCATAGCCAATAGATCCCAAAGGCAAGACCTACTAACTTTACCAGTGCTTGTTTGAAAGACCTGCATCTCACTTGGGAAAAGCAAAAAGGCCTAAAAGATCCTTCTGGGGTTGAGGAAGAGGAAGGTCAGAAAGTAGAGAGTGGGGGAGGGTAAATTGAGCTGAAAAGTAGTTACTGGGTGAAATTCCTCCTTATCTTCTTAGAGTTAGATGTTCTGGGGCCCTATTACGTATCGGGTGCACTTTCCCTGTTTGCGCCACGGTGCAACTTCATGCAGGTATGCCACGTACAAACAGGGAAAGTGTGCCCCATTAGGTTGAATGCGCTGCCCTCAGGGCAGCCACAAACTTGTGCTGCCCTGGGGGCAGCGCATTCAAGTGAAATAGGGAGCGACTGCTTCAAAGCCGCTCCATGTTTCACTGTGCAGATGGCACCCACCTGCACTTCAAAAGGGGAGAGAGATCCCCTTGCAGGCTGGTGCAGAAAGTGACTGTACCCGCTTGCAAGGGGATGTCTGGGTTGTCCATTGGACCGCCCCCCCCCTTAACTCCCTCCAGAGGGCTGCCATCAGGGGGCGCATAGACAGTGTGCCACCTTTTTGTGGCACACTGTCAGGGCGCCTCCTGACAACTTCTTTACCTCTGCACCCACATCCATGATACTCCGCGGGCTCAGAGGTAGAGAGATTCCCTCATTTGCATGGGGCTACACCCCCATGCAAATGAGGGAACGCCCTCTTGAGATATTGCTGGTGCAATATGTGTGCCAGAGCTATCTCTATTACAGAAGGGGCCTGACTAGCGTCTGCGGTCCCTTCTGTAATACCAAAGTGCCAGACTGCACACAAAGCAGGTGCAAAAGCCTGTTGTGCCCACAGGGCACTTCTGTAATATGGGCCGTGGTGTTCTGCGGGGTCCGTCTCTTGCCTCCCTGCACACAAGGTGGAAGTGTTGTATAGTTGGTTACTGCCCTTGGATGCCAGACTCTTTTTTAGGCCTACTTTCAAAGATTTTATTGATGTTGTTTACCTGGAAAATGCAAATTGAAGTCATGCAGTGAACTAGAGAAAATGTTCACTTGGGAGTGAGGTGAGATCGAAGGAACAAAGAATACAGAATGTACCCAAATGGACGCACAGTCCACAGAGAGCGACAGGCAGGAGTTCAGCAGACCACTAGCTGGAAGGGTAGAAGACAGGACGTCATGTTTTTAATGGGGGTGGTTTTGTTGTGCATATTTTTTAGTGGTTCTGAAAGTACTGAATTAAAACACACAGTCAAACTTACATTTGTTTGAAGTTATATTGCATGTAGAATTTTCTATACTTTACATCCCAAACCAAACCATGCTTATTCACAGAACTTGCGCTGCACAGGTCACTTCAGACAAGCTTCCCTAACTCAGATACAGAACATGGGCAGCAACAGTAAAGGCTTCCTTTACTGAGTCAAACACAGAAACATCAACATAGCTTTAGCTACCATAACAGATCATAAAAGCACAAGTACAGATTTCCTTAATAGCAAATATTGAACATTTAATTCCACAAAATTCATATAAAGTGTCAGTGCATCTAGATTTAAAACAGCCAATGCAAAATTCATGAAAGATTCATAAAATTATCAGCACAAAACAATATGTTAGAACAGCTACAATCAGGATTTAAAAAAGACTTATAAATATAAAACCTAGGTAAATAAGGAGAGCTTCTAATATGAGTGTATTGCATTGGTAAGTAAGGATGGTAGCCTTCAATCAATCAATCAATCAAAGACATTTGTACAGCACACGGCTGCCTCAACCGAGACGTCACGACGCTCAAAAGCAAGACTGGTGAACAGACTCGGCCATTCATATCTACACCTCATCAAAGAGCCAGGTTTTTAATTCCATTCTGAAACAGTGTTCAGACTCGGCCATACGAAGATACATAGGCAAGGTGTTCCAAAGGTTGACCGTCAGTACTGAGAAAGACCTCCTACCTCGGCGAACCTTGCCAAACCTTGGGATACGCAGACGTCGCAGGTGATTAGATCTCAAGGCCCTCATCTGCTGGTACTGACTAATCCTATTTCTCAGGTATCTTGGCCCTTTGCCCCTAATGGCTCTAAATGCTAATTTAAAGGCTTTAAACTCAACCCTCTTAGCAACCGAAAGCTAATGAAGCTGTTTCAGATGGGGGGAGATATGACGACAAGAGAGTACCCGTCGAATCAACCTAGCTGCTGCATTCTGTATTATTTGGATTCTATGCGTCAGGAATGCTGAAAGTCCCAAATATAAGCTGTTAGTGTAATCCAAGTGCGATGTCACAAGCACATGGACTACGATGTTTCATGTCTCTACCGGCAGCAGTTGCAGTAGTTTCCTGACTGATCTTAACTTCAGAAAGCAAGACAATGAGATCTGCCGAATTTGGGTGGCGAAAGAGAGGTCAGAATCAAGCATAATCCCTAAGTTTCTAGCTGAAGTGGCCGGTATAGGTGGCAGATTCAATTCAGTAGGCCACCAAAGACCAGATGGAAGGGGTGTCATCTGACTGAAGAAAAGCACCTTCTGTTTTGTCTGCATTCAATGTCCATCCATTTGACAATGCCCTTTAAGCACTCTTTGCAATTGAAAAAGGCAGCTTCAGAATATTCTTTAATTGAAAATACAAGTTGTGTATCATACCCGTGCCATCACTACTATAGCAGAGTCCGGTGGACTGGTGGATGCCTGGCGTAAAACCAATCCCCACGCAGAGAATACACACATTATTCTACTGTCCATGACACTCACACGCGCATTGATTATTGGCTCATATCCAACTCCCTGCTGCCATACCTGGAGACTTGTGAACACCTTCCCAGAAGCTTCTCTGACCACTCTCCAGTGCTGCTTACTTTACGGGTCCTAGATATTCACCCTAAAACGATCCCATGGCAATTTCCACAGTATTCGCTCCTAGACCCAGTGTTTCGAGATGACCTTGCGCAAGCCATTGACGACTATTTCTGTATTAATACAGGAAGTGTTGCTAAAATGTCCACGCTTTGGGAGGCCTTCAAAACATTAATTTGTGGTATCACGATCTCCAAGCATGCTGGAGTGCTACGCTCCACTCGGGGTCGACTACAAAGACTAGAGGGGATCCTGAAAACACTAGAACTAGAACAGATGCAAAAGCCTAGCCCGGACTTGCAGGCGCAGATTAAAACTGCTCTAGACAAATACAATGAGTTAGCCCAGACCGCGATCACACACTTGGGAAGTACGCCACTGCCAGCGTGTATGGGGAGGGAGAGAGACCTAGCGCCACACTAGCAGCCCTGACCCGACCAAGCAGAACTGCAAAAGATGTGCTCAGAGTGCAGGGAAGCAGAGGCAAAGTCATTAGCGGCGCAACACAAGTAGTGGACAGATTTTGCAAATATTACTCTGCCCTTTACAGATCTCGCCCCACTCTGACAGAGAAAGACACAGCTGACTACTTAACCCATATCAAAATGAAATGGCTCACTAATGAGGATAGAGAAAGGCTGATAGCACCTCTCTGCCTGACAGAAATAACTGCGGCGCTTAAGGAGATGCCTAACTAGAAGGCTCCTGGAACTGACGGCCTTACGGTGGCCTTCTATAACACTAATCAAGATAAACTGATCCCCCACCTAGTAAATCTCTTTGAGGAGATGGCCCGAGAAGGCACTATGCCTATCACCATGCCTGAGGCAATGCTGATAGCAATAAGAAAGCCAGGGAAAGCGGAGGAGCACTGCTCTTCCTATCGACCTCTGTCATTACTAAGCACTGACACGAAACTATTCGCCAAAATCTTGGCAAATAGAATAGCCCCTCTTCTCCCACACATTATAGGACCTGAACAATCTGGGTTTGTTCCTGGACAAACACTGACCAGCAACCTTATAACTCTGTTTGGCGCTGTCACCCTAATTGATCCGGTGGTTAAAGCGACAGCTGTGTTTTTAGACGCTAAAAAAGCTTTTGATTCGGTAGACTGGCCCTTCATGCTGGCGGTGCTACGGCGAGTGGGTGTGGGAGAGGTCTACATTAAAGTAATACAAGTCTTATACTCAAATCTAACAGCGCGTATATACATGAACAGGACGCTATCTGCTCCTATAGTTAACACACGCGGCACCCGACAGGGTTGCCTGCTTTCTCCCCTCTTATATGCACTGGTAGCGGAGCCCCTGGCATTTGCCTCTATACGCAAATATCACTCACATCTGGGCATACGGTTCTCAAACTACAAATTAATTATTTCAGCATACGCAGATGACACCTTGTTATACGTTAGGAACCCAGAGCAAAACTTAGCACCAGTGCTACGAGAAGTGGTACGATTTGGTGGCCACTCGGGATTGAAAGTCAACTGGGGGAAATTGTTGATATTTCCGCTCACAACATCTACTGCTCCAACCCCAACTGAATTCCCCTTAGTGTGGACCAACGAGCCAGTGCGTTAACTAGGAATACAGGTGCACTCGGACCCTGACATAGTAATAAGGGAGAATTATGGTAAAGCAATGCAGCGACTGACAGAAGTAATAGAACACTGGGTACGATTGCCTCTCTTGCTACCAGGCCGCATAGCACTTATGAAAATGATTGTACTCCCTAGATTTCTTTTACTATTTGCTAATAAACCGATTTTGCTACCAAAATCGTTTTTCTGTACACTACGCACGCTTATGATCCGTCTTGCCTGGGCAGGGAAGCAACCACAGGTGGGATGGAGCACGTTCACCCTCCCCTACATGTTAGGTGGGTTAGATACCCCGATCTAGAAACATACTACAGAGTTGCGCAGATAATGCACACGTATTATTGGTTTCATGGACCGCAAGACCTCCCACATCTGCACCTGGAAAGGGAAGCCGCTGCCCCAACATCGCTCCCACGTTATCTACTTTCCACAGCGCGACGCAAATTCCGAATAATTGACCCTATAGGCACTACGAGTTATCTTCTCCAAAAAACGGCTAATGAAAAACAGGCCCCCCTACAGTATTCACCAAAATTCCCCATAGAATGGTGTACCTGGTTCCCAGTGAGTACTGATGGGGCGGTAGTGCGTGCATTAAAGCAGGTGAACATTTATATTATGGGGGACATTTTCAAAGATGGAATCCTGAGATCCTGGAGTAAGGTTCTAGAATTAATACCAGAGAATCCGCTAAATGTTACTTATAACTGCCACAGAGCACACCAAATCGCTGCGTACGCACTTAAGTGCAGACAGAGCAGAACCACCTGAAATAACCCCCTTGACACACCTACTGCTTGCAACTTCCCTAGCCACCAGGACCTCTGCGCTGTATAAATTCATGGAGCAAACAAGGCAAACAAGATGATGGACGTAGCCCTGAAACTATTCAGACACTCATCCCCAGTCACAGATCTGGGTTGAATCCATCATCGTTCTTTAGCTCACTTTGCTACCCCAGTTCAGACTCAGCCATATGCAAATCAGTCTTGACCCTGTACCTCATGGGAACAGTCCAGACCGAACTGCTAAGCCAGGTCTTTCCTGGACTGGAAACAAGCATCCTGGGACCGGTTTCAGGGTAACACCCTTCATCAGCCAGGCTTGCTTGAATCGAGTGGCAAAGTGAACAAGGGACCCACATCCAGGGCCGGCTTTAGGGCAGTGCGACTGGTGCGGACGCACTGGGCGCTGACCTGTGGAGGGGGTGTTGACCTCAAGGGGGGGCGCTGCATTTATCAATAACTTATGATTGGAGAGATGAGGGGCACTTTTTCCCGGTGGCAGTGAGAGAATCCGAGGTGGTCATGGGGTGTGGGGGCGCCAAAAATGATTGTCGCACCACCAGCGCTAATGCCGGCCCTGCCCACATCTGGGCATACCCTGCCAACTTAGGTCAAACAAACCAAACACAAGGAGATGATAGACGGAGCGCTGAAACTATTCAGACACTCACCCCCAGTCACAGATCTGGGTTGAGTCCATCATCGTTCTTTAGCTCACTTTGCCACCCCAGTTCAGACCCAGCCATATGCAAATCAATCTTGACCCTGTACCTCATGGGAACAGTCCAGACCGAACTGCCAAGCCAGGTTTTCCCTGGACTGGAAACAAGCATCCTGGGAACGGTTTCAGGGTAACACCCTTCATCAGCCAGGCTAGCTTGAATCCAGTGGCAAAGTGAGCAAGTGACCCACGTCTGGGCATACCCTGCCAAATTTATGCTGCATAAGGACAACGCAGCTAATAGAAAGGCACAGCTGGAATGGCAGACAGACTTAGGTGTAACAATCACGGACAAACAATGGACGTACTGCTGCTCAATCACTAAGACCATATCGCAAAATGGCAGGCATCGTCTAGTGCACTTTAAATACCTTAATAGAGTGTACTATACCCCAGCCCGCTTACAAAGGTACGGCTTGCGTGAGGAGGATAGATGCGCAAGATGTGGCGCTGAAAGTGCTGGGTTCGGACACCTGGCCTGGTTCTGCCCTGAGATACATACATTCTGGCTAAAGGTGACGGCAGAGCTTCATGAAATGGTAGGACAGCCGGTGCCAGAATCCCCAATATTAGCACTACTGGCACTAGATTCTGAGATTCCAAAACAATATAGGAAACTAGTGGCAATAGGCATGCTGATGGCCAAGAGACGAGTAGCGATGCGCTGGATGAGGGGCCCGGTACCGACGGTTGCGGAATGGTATGCAGACATGACTTACTGCAACACGAACACTGACACTTACAATGCTCTGAGGACGATCCGTAGCAGACCTTGTGTTATATGGGGACCATTTAAAGCGTACTTGCACAGTAAGACAGGAACTGACACCGACATAGAAACCCTACACACAGAGGGACGAGAGCATGAGGAGAGAAGTGTAGTAGAAGGGGGGGAACGAGCGCGACCTAGTTTAGGACCACAGAACACTAGATGCCATGAGATGTGTCTAGATTATGTAAATGGTTACATGGCGCACCGAACTGTCTATGGTGGGAAATCCATGAATAATTATGTGGGGGACGGGCGATGCTGGAAATGTACCCCATAAATAATCTGGCATAGAAATTTGTGTAAATCACTGAGGACGTGCGAATTTCCCCAATGCCACATGTGCACGATTGTATTATGTTTATATTCAACAAATGCCAACAGCTTGGAATGTACTCTTTTTGAAAAAAGATTAATAAAGTAAAAAAAAAAAAACAAGTTATGTATCATATGCATATGAAACAACGTTCACTCCCCAAGTGTCAATACGGGTGGCTAAAGCGGCCAAGTAAAGGTTGAATAGCATCAGACTGAGAGTAGAGCCCTGTGGCACCCCGCAAACCAAACGTTTAGGTGACGATGAGAAAGGGCGAAGGAAGACCCACTGAGTTCGATCTTCTAAAAAGAACAAATCCACGACAGCACAGTGCCCTGAAAGCTAAAATGGCATAATCTAGCCAACAAGGTAGAATGTGGTACCATGTTGAATGCTGCAGATAGTTCTAGCAACACCACCATAACGGATGCACTGCCATCCAAAGCCTCTCTGACCTTCTCAGAAACTTCCAGAAGAGCGGTCTCCATGCTATAGCCTTCACAGAAACCAGATTGAGAATCATGAAGCAGATCATTAGATTCAACGAAAGCAGACAATTGGCGATAAACCAGTTTTTCCAAAATCTTGGCGGGTGCAGGTAGCAGTGAAATGGGCTCAAAATTGCTAAGCACCCTGGGGTCCGCATTAGGCTTCTTTAGTAATGGCAGTAAGAATGGCTGTTTCCCCAAAGCAGGAAAACAGCCAGATTTCAATGAAGCATTCCAAATCCTATTAAGAATAGGATTTATAGTAAGGGCAGCTAGTTTAAGAAATTGAGGAGGACAATGATCCTCTGGAGAGCCAGAGTTGCACTTTAGTCACTCCTCAAGAGAGCCTTTTTCGGAAGCTGGGTCAGTTTACAATAAAGCAGGCGCTGGACTCTCAGACGGTATCAAAGGTCTAACTGAACAGTCTTCTGATGAGAATGTTGAATAAAGTTTTTGAATCTTCTCGTCAAATAAATCAGATAAGCTAGTGCATAGGGCCAGGGACAGATGGAAAGCCCTTTTAGCCACCTCCAGTGTAGTAAAAGATTTTACAATGTTAGAAATTTCCAATTGCCTTGCCTCTCCTTTTTGTCCTTGTCAACAGAAACTCAAATGCACTTGGATCACCAAATCCATTCTGCCTGGAGGTATCTTGCAACAGCGAAAACCACCAACCTTGTAGAATCAGTCCTTAGGATCCTAAGGTCATCCATGTGCCTCTTTGTACCCAGTTTTCTGCATAAAGGCAATAGCCATTTCCTCCGCTAGGGACCATACGCGGGGCAGAAGAAAAGCAAATATTCCATAGTTTCAGATGGACCCCTACACGCCAGACACTCCGTGGTCTTACATTTTTCATTGTCCAATTTGGCACAGAATACCCTAGTAGGGAGAGTCTGATACCTAAATTGTAAGAGCAGTTTCCGGGCTAAGGGAGGTGTAATCTTGTCAATCGGTTCCTCACAGCTGGGATACATTTTAAAATTCATAAAATCAAGAGTCAGAGTGACTCTACTATTGCAGATAGTGTCAACACATATTTTCTGCCAGTATGCTGATTTAATGGCCGTTTTAGTAGTGGGTGTAATATCTTCTGGATAATTCTTCCATCCCCAGCTTGCCAAGCATAGTTCTTACATTCACGAACCACTAAGTTTTGCGCACTAGGCAAAGCCAATAGATCTTTAAGGGGTTCTCTATATGCTTCTAGATCAGAGGAGGATCATACCCTGTGCCCATAGAGCAAAGGCTTATGTGCAACTTTCCAGGATATTCTCTTAAGGGCCAAATCAAGAAATAGTGGGGTCAAACACAGAAACTGTCCACCAGTATCTCTTAACATTTGGACTTCTGTGGACCCCCACTTATTCCACTTAATCATTACTGGAACCCAGGGACCTCCATAAATCATTATTAGAATCTGAGGCTCCCCACTGTCAGGAAGCCAGGGACCCTGGCTCAAGCAATTTTGATGATATGAGCTGCAGAAACAAGCATTCATCAAACAAATGCAGATATTAAATATTTTATTTAACTCACATACAAATATAAAAACATCAACATTTTAATTTAAAGGGGAAGGTTGGACTAAATTAAAATGAGGCCATCCATCATCCACACTATATTCTGCTTGATGCACTTGCACTGCTCTCATGAATCAATCTGAGGATAAAAATTAATTTTTAGCCTCCAATTTTAAGTTCCTTCACATTTACAGAATGTTTACATTTTTTTCAATT
This sequence comes from Calotriton arnoldi, assembly GCA_963921515.1. Lineage (NCBI taxonomy): Eukaryota > Metazoa > Chordata > Amphibia > Caudata > Salamandridae > Calotriton > Calotriton arnoldi. The sequence goes on from CAWUFW010002652.1 coordinate 393,822, forward strand.
TAAGGTTTGCTTCTTTATTGATAAACACTTTGTTAACCTGTTGCTATTATTTAATTTTCTAACCAGTTGCATACCCCCTGAGTAGGCATTGCGGACCCCCATGAGTTTCCGGACCAATGGTTAAGAAGTGCTACTTAACACAATCTGCAGCAGCAGTGAACCTTTCCTTCACATGGAAATCGCTCCAGAACCGAAAATAGCAGGGCCAGCGGTTAAGTTCCAGCTTCCCCCACATCAACAGCAAATACATCCATAGACAGCAGCAGTGCCCTCTTACCTTGCACAAACCCACTCCAGTACAGAGCAGAAAATAGCAGGGCAGCAATATGAGTGACAGCTTCCCACACAGGCACAGTAGGGCCTGACAAGATTTACTTTACGCTGGACTAATTTCACATATTTATTGACATGTCTGTTTTGTATTGCTGTTGGTAGACAGGCTTTTTTCACATGCCATTGGCAAAATGTAGCAAGTGAGCATACGGCTATCGTGATTTATGCATTGCTATTGGTAGGACAGCTTTTTTAACATGCTATTGGCAAAATTATCTAGTGAGTATGCAGGCGGCATGAGTTATGAAGTGTGTTGTGCATTGCATATCATAACTGGCAAATTTCAGGGCACTTTTGGCTTTTTGTTAGCTGTCTTTTTTTTTGTGAATTTCTGTTTTTATGATGTAGTTCATTTACTTGCCACGTATCCATTCTACACTGATCGCGACTTGGGCGTCTCCCACCCATGCACCCAAGCAGGGACTTTATCCAAAAATACCCTTGATTGTTTTACTTTCTATATAAAAATCAAATGTTTTTTTGAAAAATTCAACTTTTTTACTTTGATTTTACACGCCCCTGGGTAAAGCACCTCCCACGATGCCTCAAACTACCGGTGAAATCATTAGATTTTAATCAAAATAACAATTTTCAAGATGGCGATTGAAAATGAATACACTTCATCAGCCAGTCACATTCTTGAAAAATTCAAATGTGATTAAAAGTAATCATATTTTTGCAAATCGCGATTTTAAACCAAGACAGCGCAAGGCCTGGGCGAAAGTTTTAATTACGTCAGAGTAATCGGAGTAAGTTTGCATGACTGTTTTGATGTGAAATTACCGAAAATCACGCGAATACACCTGTTTGCATAATTAGGAGTCATTTGGCAAAATACTTCTACTGCAGGCACACAGCAAAAACAAAATGTAGCAAGCATGAACTGGCTGCTGCTGTTCGTGTTCTGCTGCATTTTCTAGCACAAAATACATCCTCAGGACCATTTTGTACACAAGGATGCATTTTGTGTTAATAAAATAGCGCTAAACGCTAGGCTACGCTCCTCTCATAATCCCATGTAAATTCATGGAATTTTGCTGTAATCTCATGTAATTTCACTGTAGCATATTAGAGGAGTTACGCCCACCCCTAATTTAATCTCAGACAGCACCTTTTTAAATGCTAATATCTCAAAGAACAGCTTTTACACCAAACTATGAAAAGCATGCTTACTAAGTGAAGTTCTACCATCATACCAAGATTAGTAGAAGTTCTTCTATTATATTTGCTGTAGGAGTGAGTAAAATTTCCTCTGGGCGCTAAAATGGACATAACTGCGCAAAATGTGTCATGCATATAATAATGAAATAATATGTTTGCTGCAGATCTATCCAGGTGGAACAAAGTCATAGGCAAGTAAAAAAAAAACCTTTTCAATGGCAAGTGTGGATGTGACATAATTTTACTGTAGCGACTTCCACTCAGTAATCTATCTATCTATCTATCCATCCGTCTATCCTTACAGTTAAAGGTTGATTAGCAAATGTCTTGGCTTTTTTTAGATTGTGCTCGCTCAATCATATCGAAGCTTTAAATGTGGACTTATGAGTGAATTTCTACTTTTTTTCCCTGAAATTCTGCATTCACCTTCATATACCTATCTCACGCAGTTCATGGCCTTTGGCTATGGTTGGCCTTAAGGCCTGGTCGAACATATTAGACAAGCCAGGGGACAGGCTATTCACCCAACACCCACAGGCAGACAACCCCCATTGTACACCATACCTTTTTTATATTTTTAAATTTAGAAACTGTGATTTTTAAGAAGATCACAATTTATGGTGCATGTTTCTAAACATGATGGGGTGGCTACATGATTGTAATTATCTAATTTTTTTTTTTTACAATGACAAAGATGTCATTTTTTACTGTTTTTACCTCATTTCCACACCTCTGACTGCCCCAGCACTCCCTTGGTGTCTGTCACTTCTCATAGTACATCCCCACAGCTGTGAATTGTTTTCCACCAGAACAATAAAATCATCATTTTAACCAAAAATTCACTATTTCAAATATCACAATTTTGAACGGCCAAAATATACAAACGTGTATAGCCCTTAAGCCCCCTCAGCACATTTCTTAAATACTAAAATCTAAAAAAAAAAAAACTAAGGAATGGTTTTACACCAAACCAAGAAAAGTGATTGCAGAGTGAAGCGCTATAATAATTGTGGTGTAATCCGTTTATCAGCACTTCCTGTAGCATTGAGCAAGATGTCCTATTGGAGCTTAAATGGGAAAACACTAGTGGTGGGCGTTTTTTACTTTTGCGAATTACGTAAACTTTTGGCACAAGTATGCATTATTATGTGAAATGCAAATCTATCATTTCATGGTATAGTTTAGCACGAAATTTGTTCTTCCATCAATTTTTGATGTGAGGGTGCATTCTGTGCTTAAAAATAGTGCAAAAAAGCCATTTGCATTCAGTTGTTCCCATGCGTTTGGGGTAACTTTTTACCACGAATAACACATTTGTTGTAAGTTGTTTGCATGAATGGTGCATAATTACATGAAATGGCATTATTTCAGCAATTTCACGCATCAAGCATTATGCAAATTCCCAAATTATGCAAATTATACCAGTGCAATTTAAATTTCACACAGGCCTACAAAACACATTGTTTTTGAGATACCCTTTAACTTTTTTTTCACTTGGTTGGAGTAGATTGGGTGACATTTTGCATTACAGCTTTAGCTGAAATGCTGAGTGAGTGATACATTCAGTGCAGATCACTACATATGGACCACAGTTATAGGCATATGAAAAATTGCCCTTTCTGTGGAAAGTGTGGTTGAACCATAACTACTTAGTGTTGATTTATATGTCACAAAAAGTGAGTTATAGTTCTGGCTCAAACATGTAAAAGCATTGAAATTCACCAGATATTGTTAACAGCTCACACAATGCACGCCATAACATGCACCACCCTTCATGTCGTTATCTTCAAAGCGGTTATGCTGTGTCCGTGCCATTTCAAATTTATGAGCATTGCAGGTGGCACAAGTTACCACGTGTTGTGTGTGGCATAGATAGCAATAACTGGAGTATTGCACAGGGGTAGGTGAACTCACGGAGTTTCACTCTGCGGAATCCTGCAGTTACATGAAAATAACACGAGATTCCGCGGAGTTCTGCGAACAGGTGGAATCGGCATGTTGAGCTGCGTGCGCTGATTTTAGCGCCAATAGCTTGTTCTGTGCTTCAAAATCAGCGTGCATGGCACCGCGCGGTGCCCCAGAGGGCGCTGCATCTTTGCTGCAGTTAGACTAGATTTTCTACTTGAGCTGCAGCTTTCTCGCTGCGAATGGTGCTAACTCGCTGTAGGAGAGTAGGATCTGCCTTAGACCCTGATGCAGAGATCTGGCCCGGGACCAGGGTTCAATTCCCGCCTCGGCGGGTCTTGGGCTCAATTTCCTCGGACCTGATAATTCTCGCCTCAGTGCCTATTCTAATCATGGGTCCCACTCTGCAACTCTGGGCAATAGCTTGCTTAATCTCCACAACGGCCCCAACAGCACTGGGATGCCTGGCTTCACCCTGGGGGTGCCCAGGAGTGGACATTTCACAGGGAAAAGCCAGGAAGGGTTCCACAGCGGTATGCGTACAGCGCCTGGACACCCCTTTGGGGGTATGGGTGCGCTTTACAAGTACAAATTTCATTTCATTTTCATTATGTTGCCCCCACTTTTTTTCTGATGTTTACACTGGTTTCTGGCTATAGTCAGGCTGGGACCCTGCCAATCAGGGCCCCAGCCTCTCTGTTCTCTCTAAACGACTTGGAGTGCACTCTAGGTGCACTAGTGATTGGATACTGTGGTACCTTATGAGTCCCTAGTATATGGTACCTTAGGTACCAAGGGCATAGGTACATCACAGGCCTACCAGGGGCTGAAGCATGTATTATGCCACCCCTGGGAAGCAGACTAAATCTGACACCACAGGTCTGCTACTGCAGCCTGGGTAAGGTGGTGCATGCACCCCTTACTGTGATATAGGCTACCTATATCACTACATAGATACACACATATAAACCTATAAGTCACTCCTATGGCAGGCCTTATCAATCCTGAAGGCAGAGTGCTTGGTTCCTATGTGAGAGGGTGCCCCTGCATGAGCAGAGCCCCTCTGCAGCATTCGGAGACCCTTCTCTGAGGCTGTTTGTAGTGCAGCCTGACCATATACTCTTAAGCGCATTATAACCTCGCGTTAAATGCTAACTTTGGGATGGCTGCACGGAAACATGTCGTGTTTGGTGTCAAACATCTTGGAATACTACCCCCCGCCAGTTCTGGCGGCGGGGGTAGCATTCCACCCTTCTAGAGGGATAGACATGTACCTACTGTGGAAACGCGGTAGAATCCTGAAGAGCCCTGGCATCACAAAATGGATGCCACCAGTCACAGACACTGGGCTGCCCTCCTGCTGATGACCGACACTCGCAGTGGAGGAGGCCCAACAATAGGTATCCTGTCCCAAGGGGGTGTGACCATCTCCCAGACAGGGTTTAGTGTATTGGGGCTGGGTGGGTGCACTCCTAGAGTGCTTTGAAGTCCTGCACTGGGGGAGCAGAAGGCTCCTCTGTGCATATTCCAGTTCAAACCAGCTCAGGGGCTACCTGCCCCTGCTCTGGCGCGAAACGGGACAAAGGGAAGTGGGTGTAGCCACCCCCTCCCATAGGTGGGGTCATAGAGCTAGTCCCTCCCTTCTTTTTAGTATAAGAGGGGGAACCTGTGCATTGCAACCCAGATCTCCCTGGACGACGCTCTTAAGAAGAATCCTGGACCTTCGACGTTCCACTACCTCTGGAAGACTGAAGAATCTCCCTTGGAGTCAAGAAGTGACTCCCCTGCTTGGCAGGCACCAAAAACTACAACGACGGTCGCAAACTACGCCGCTCCCGCCGGAGCCCGAAGTCCCTGCAGCCCAGGAAGAGGATTTCCTGACTACTCCAAGGCCATCGTGAGTCCCCAGCGAAGCTGAGGCAAGTGGACCCCACGAGCAACGAGGAACCGCAGCCCTGGGTACCGTGCACTATTGTCGAGTGCAACCTCTTCACAACGTTCTACGAACTTGTGTTTTGGACCACGTGTGGTCCCAGCCTCCAGCAGAGATCCCTCCCAAAATCAGAGGCCTACACCGTCCCGAGTGACCGTGGGCCCCTGTTGAGTGAATCCTCCTGAGGAGTCTTCGCGATCCCTTGCCAGCCGGCTTGTGGGTCCCCAGAAGACTTTCCAAAGAAACCAAAGGGCTCCCCTGGTTGCTCCAGGCCTGTCCTGACCTACCCTCGCTGGGTAAGTTCCTCAGACCTTGCTGGTCTGCACCAAGGACTTTTCCTTTCCACCACGAGACTTGCTGCTACCAAGGCTTGTTGGCTCCAATCGGGTCGCAGACCTCGTGGGACATGCTGAATCCAGCTCCTGGCCGTCCTAGACACCTCCTGGACCTCGTGGTCGAAGAGTCAAGACACCAGTGAACGACCTGAATCTGTCGACGACGGTGGGCATTCATCTTCCTTGCCCCGGGTCACTGCCAAGTGCCCTTGAACACTGTCCCCTCTGCTTTCAGGTCTTCCTCCTCCTGAATCCAGGCTTGGATTCCAACGGACACTTCTTCTGTCGCCGCAAGCAGCAAGTCTTCACTGGCTCCCATTGAAAACGACGCCGCGACCCGACACCAAAGGACACCTATGCACCCGGCTCCCCTGGGTGAGGTAACTTTAGCATTATGGTGCTCCAGTGGGTGTGGGCCCTAGAACTACTTACCCTGTAAGTGGCTTGCTTGTAGCTTCCCTAGAAGTGCCCTAAAACTCTTGTTTTCTAAGTGCGACAATTGCGCTGACTCGTACAGGGTTCGCGTCTGTGTTAGACACATCGCGTCCATCTCCCTTGTAATTCTATCTGTAACCGCGTCCTTCGACTCGTACGAGGACCGATCGGTGTGTTCGCCTCGAACACGCAAGGGACCTTTAACATTGAAATCCCAATCGCGTCTGTTCGCATAGACTCCGACAGGACTCGCACCGGTGCCTGAACACCACGTCCGTCCCCTGTGGGTCTCCTACAACTACCTGGGGTGGTTCTAGGGGGTCCCTCGATTCTATATGCCCTAGACCTAGGTCTAGCCAAACTAAGATTGTGATATTGGATTGTGCTAACTTATTTGAGATAACTTTGCATTGTACATATGTTCCTGACTTCTAATCTCATAAAGAGATTAGTAGAGAGTTGTTTATTAATAAATACATATATATTTGATATATATACCTGTGTGGTGTCTTTTCATTTTGTGATTCAAGAGATTGTGTGGTAAAACAAGCTGCTTTACATTCCTCCAAGACTTAGCCTGAAGGCTGCTCTCCACAGCTACCACTAGGATAGCTTTCTATAAAGGTTGTCTTAAACCTACCTACCATAAGAGTCGAATTGTTCTGGTGCAAAGGTGTCCACTTTAACTAGTGAACAGCATATACCAGGCCAACTTCTCACATTGGTGGCAGCGTGTGGGATTCCAGCTTGCTATTGTTTTACCAGAAAATCTCTATTTGAATTACTAACTGAAAACCACTATAGGTACTCGAGGTATATATAAAGTCAAGCTTAGTATCAATAAGTTCTACTGAACTTAGAGCTGTGTGCCAAGGGATAGCACACCCTTTCTACAGCTCAAGCTAGGATCAGTAGGCCACAAACTAGTGTAGGTAGTACAACACTGCAAAACACTAGAATGTCCATAAGGGATGGACCCAGTGGATCCACCCAGCTTCAGTATAAGGACATGACTTTCTTTGACTTGAAAGCCATGTGTGCTGAGAGGCACCTGAAGATAGGATAGAGTGCCCCACACTACACCTGATAGATCTGCTGACAGCACATGATCTGAGATTAGCTCTAGGAGCTAATGGGTCTGAATCAGGGGGTGGGTCAATTACAGTGTCTGGGTCAGATGATGAACATCAAGTTGACCAGGACTCTGTGATTGCAGGGCCAGGCCCAAAGGGGTCTGAAAAGGACAGAGGAATTCTCCCTAAGAGAACTGACACAGTGGAGGAGAGGCATAGGTCCCCTTCTAGGGACTCTGACCGCTCCTATCACTCTGGCAGAGAATTTGTCCAGCAGAGGAACTCCTACTTCCCAAGAAGAGAGACCTCCTCTGAAAGACTGTGCAAACTGCTGCAGTATGAGGAAGCAAGATATGCCCTCAAAACCAAGCAGTTGGCATTAGATAGAGAAGCCTTTGAGCTCCAGAGAGCTTCTAGAAGAGAGGGGTTAGAACCCCGTGGTGGCAGCAACAGTGTCCCTAGAGGCAGAGAATATATTCCAGACCATAGGAACCTGAGCAAGGTTGTTCCTCCCTACCAGAGTGGGGATGATATCCATAAGTGGATAACTGCTATGGAAAGGGCCTGTAGAGTACAACAGGTCCCCCAAAAGCAGTGGGCAGCAATCTTGTGGCTCTCCTTTTCAGATAAAGGTAGAGACAAGCTCCTCACTGTTAGAGAAGAGGATGCTGATGACTATGAAGTCCTGAAGAGTGCACTGATAGATGGGTTTGGCTTAACCACTGAGCAGTACAGGTTGAAGTTCAGAGACACCCAGAAGGCACAGACTCAGGACTGGACTGACTTTGTAGATTGTGCAACCAAGGCTCTGGAGGGTTGGCTGGTTGGCAGTAGGGTTGCTGATTTCAAGGGATTGTATAATCTAATGATGAGAGAACAGATCCTTAATAATTGCCAGAACCAGTTGTTGCATCAATACCTGGTGGACTCAGATCTGACCTCTCCCCAAGAATTGGGAAAGAAGGCAGACAAGTGGGTCAGAACCAGGGTGAGGCAGAAAACCCAGAACCAAGGGGTGACACAAAGAAGCAGGATTCTAAGGGCTCTGAGAAAAGTGGGGATAAGTCAAAAGACCAGAAGTCTTCACAAGGGCCCCAAAAATCTGCATCTGGTGGGGAGTCACAATCCAACAAGGGAAAAGGCCAAAAGAAGCCCTGGTGCAAATTCTGTAAACAGAAAGGGCACTGGACTTCTGATTGTAACAAGTCCAAAGACCAAACCACCACCACTCCTGCCCCTAAGGCAACTGTTCCCCCTAGTTCAGCTACTGGTGGAGGTGGTACTCAGAATAAGGGTGTAGTAGGGTTGACCCTGGGTTCTGAAGTGGACTCTGACCTAGTCAGAGTAACCACACAGGCCATGCTGATTTGTGATGGAGACATTGAAATGTCCTTCCTAGTAAGCCCCAGTAATCTGGGCAAATACAAACAGCAGCCTGTAATAAATGGCAAGGAGGCTTTGGCATTTAGGGACACAGGTGCTAGTGTCACCATGGTGGCAGAGGATCTTGTGGACCCTGGACAGATCATCCTGGGTGAAATGTACCAGGTGACCAATGCAAGCAATACCAGGACCAACCATAGTCTGGCAGTTGTGAATTTCTCCTGGGGAGGGGTAACTGGCCTCAAGAAGGTTGTAGTCAGTGCAGACCTCCCTGTAGAATGTCTATTGGGCAATGATCTAGAGACTTCAGCCTGGTCTGAAGTAGAGTTATGGACTCATGCTGAGATGTTGGGCATCCCTGCAGAGGTATTTGCTGTGACCAGGTCACAGGCCAAAATGCATAACACTGAACCAGCTCTGGATCCTGAAACTATGGACCAGATGCTTCCCAAGAGGAGGAGCAGTAGGGTTAAGGCAGTGCCTTCCCCTCTGTCTCAGATCACCGATTCCCCTCCCCAGGGAGGAGGAGCAGATCCTGAAGAAGGAACTGCCCCAGAGGAACTTGAGCCTGATCAGGTTGAGTTCTTGGGGGCAGGGGGCCCTTCTAGGGAAGATCTGAGTAAGGAGCAACAGTGCTGCCCCTCTCTTGAACCCCTCAGACAGCAGGCTGCTGCTGAGGCTGCTGGGAGTGCTAGTGGGTCCCATAAAGTTTATTGGGATGAGGGACTCCTATATTCTGAAGGTAGAGATCCAGCCCCTGGAGCCACCAGGAGGTTGGTAATACCTCAGAAGTTTAGGGGGTTCCTCTTGACCCTAGCACATGATATCCCTTTGGCAGGTCACTTGGGCCAAAACAAGACCTGGGACAGGCTTGTTCCACATTTTCATTGGCCACATATGTCAGAGGACACAAAGGAGTTTTGTCGCTCCTGTGTCACATGCCAAGCCAGTGGCAAGGCAGGTGGCACCACAAAGGCCCCCCTGATACCACTACCTGTGGTGGGGGTACCCTTTGAAAGGGTAGGGATTGACATTGTTGGTCCCCTTGACCCTCAAACTGCATCTGGGCACAGATTTATCCTGGTGGTAGTGGATCATGCCACCAGGTACCCAGAGGCAATTCCCTGAGGACCACCACAGCCCCTGTGGTTGCAAGAGCCCTCATTGGAGTTTTCTCCAGAGTGGGTTTCCCAAAGGAGGTCATCTCTGACAGAGGTACCAACTTCATGTCAGGATATCTGAAGGCAATGTGGAAGGAGTGTGGTGTAACTTATAAGTTCACCACCCCCTATCACCCACAATGCAATGGGTTGGTTGAACGCTTCAACAAAACCCTTAAGGGAATGATTAAAGGACTCCCAGAGAAGCTTAGGCTGAAATGGGACCTTCTTCTTCCCTGCCTGTTGTTTGCATACAGAGAAGTTCCACAGAAGGGGGTTGGTTACAGCCCATTTGAGCTTCTGTTTGGGCATCCTGTAAGAGGTCCATTATGTTTGGTAAAAGAAGGCTGGGAGTTACCTCTCAAGCCCCCCAAACAGGATGTGATGGAATATGTACTTGGTCTCTGCTCCAGGATGGCTGAATACATGAAAAAGGCAACCAAAAACCTGGAGGCCAGCCAAGAATTACAAAAAGCTTGGCATGACCAAAAGGCTGTGCTGACTGTATACCAGCCAGGACAGAAAGTGTGGGTGTTGGAGCCTGTGGCCCCAGCAGCCCTCCAAGACAAATGGAGTGGCCCCCATACAATAGTTGAGCAAAAGGGAGAAGTCACCTATCTGGTGAATCTTGGAACTCCCAGGAGCCCCCTGAGGGTGCTCCATGTCAACAGACTGAAACCATATGTTGACAGGGCTGACATGGGCTTGCTCATGGCAACTGATGAGGAACAGGAGGAGGAGAGTGACCCTCTCCCTGACCTGCTCTCACAGAACCCTGATGATGGGTCAGTAGATGGTGTTGCTTTGGCAAGCAGCCTCACTGACCATCAGCAAACTGAGTGCAGGCAAGTTCTGCAGCAGTACAGACATATGTTTAGCCTGACCCCTAGTCAGACTACCTGGTGCACCCATGCGGTGGACACTGGAGACAGTCTGCCTGTCAAGAGTAAAATCTACAGGCAACCTGACCGTGTCAGGGACTGTATCAGGACTGAAGTCCAGAAAATGTTGGAGTTAGGTGTGATTGAGCCTTTAGATAGCCCTTGGGCTAGCCCAGTAGTCCTAGTACCCAAGCCTCATACCCAGGGTGGTAAGAAAGAAATTAGGTTTTGTGTAGACTACAGAGGCCTCAATGCAGTCACTAGGACTGATGCCTATCCCATACCAAAGGCAGATGAGCTGATTGATACTTTGGCCTCAGCCAAGTATCGAAGTACATTTGACCTAACAGCTGGCTACTGGCAGATCAGATTAGCTGATGATGCAAAAGCCAAAACAGCATTTTCGACCCCTGGTGGGCACTACCACTTTGTGGTGATGCCCTTTGGATTGAAAAATGCACCTGCCACTTTTCAGAGGTTGGTGAACAAAGTTCTGGCAGGGATGGAAACTTATTGCTCAGCTTATCTAGATGATATTGCTGTCTTTAGTTCCTCCTGGCAGGATCACCTGGTCCACCTCAGAAATGTTTTGGAGGCTCTGCAGAAAGCAGGCCTCACTATCAAGGCCACTAAGTGCCAGATAGGGCAGAGTCAGGTTGTGTACCTGGGCCACCTTGTGGGTCGAGGCCAGGTTCAGCCTTTACAGAGCAAAATCCAAACCATAATGGAACGGGTTGCTCCCACCACCCAGACACAGGTGAGAGCCTTCTTAGGCCTGACTGGGTACTATAGGAGGTTTGTGAAGGGATATGGATCTATAGTGACCCCCTTGAATGATCTAACCTCAAAGAAAATGCCAAAAAAGGTTCAGTGGACAGCTAGCTGTCAGAAGGCATTTGAAGACCTAAAGCAGGCCATGTGCACTGCCCCCATCTTACAGAGTCCAGACTACACCAAAAAGTTCATTGTCCAAACAGATGCTTCTGAGCTGGGTGTGGGAGCTGTACTGTCTCAACTGAATGATGAAGGTCAAGACCAGCCAGTAGCTTTCATTAGCAGAAGGCTGACCCCTAGAGAGAAACGGTGGTCAGCTATAGAGAGGGAGGCCTTTGCTTTGGTGTGGGCCCTGAAGAAGCTGAGGCCATACCTGTTTGGCACTCACTTCATAGTTCAGACTGACCACAAGCCCCTCCTATGCCTTAAACAGATGAAAGGTGAAAACCCAAAACTTTTGAGGTGGTCCATTTCCCTACAGGGGATGGACTATACAGTGGAACATAGACCTGGGACCCAACATGCCAATGCAGATGGACTCTCAAGGTATTTCCACTTAGAACACGAAGACTCAACTGGTCAAGGTTAGTTTAGTGTCCCTGCGTTTGGGGGGGGGGGGTTGTGTAGGGGAGTAGGATCTGCCTCTTATGTTGCCCCCACTTTTTTTCTGATGTTTACACTGGTTTCTGGCTATAGTCAGGCTGGGACCCTGCCAATCAGGGCCCCAGCCTCTCTGTTCTCTCTAAACGACTTGGAGTGCACTCTAGGTGCACTAGTGATTGGATACTGTGGTACCTTATGAGTCCCTAGTATATGGTACCTTAGGTACCAAGGGCATAGGTACTTCACAGGCCTACCAGGGGCTGAAGCATGTATTATGCCACCCCTGGGAAGCAGACTAAATCTGACACCACAGGTCTGCTACTGCAGCCTGGGTAAGGTGGTGCTTGCACCCCTTACTGTGATATAGGCTACCTATATCACTACATAGATACACACATATAAACCTATAAGTCACTCCTATGGCAGGCCTTATCAATCCTGAAGGCAGAGTGCTTTGTTCCTATGTGAGAGGGTGCCCCTGCATGAGCAGAGCCCCTCTGCAGCATTCGGAGACCCTTCTCTGAGGCTGTTTGTAGTGCAGCCTGACCATATACTCTTAAGCGCATTATAACCTCGCGTTAAATGCTAACTTTGGGATGGCTGCACGGAAACATGTCGTGTTTGGTGTCAAACATCTTGGAATACTACCCCACCGCCAGTTCTGGCGGCGGGGGTAGCATTCCACCCTTCTAGAGGGATAGACATGTACCTACTGTGGAAACGCGGTAGAATCCTGAAGAGCCCTGGCATCACAAAATGGATGCCACCAGTCACAGACACTGGGCTGCCCTCCTGCTGATGACCGACACTCGCAGTGGAGGAGGCCCAACAATAGGTATCCTGTCCCAAGGGGGTGTGACCACCTCCCAGACAGGGTTTAGTGTATTGGGGCTGGGTGGGTGCACTCCTAGAGTGCTTTGAAGTCCTGCACTGGGGGAGCAGAAGGCTCCTCTGTGCATATGCCAGTTCAAACCAGCTCAGGGGCTACCTGACCCTGCTCTGGCGCGAAACTGGACAAAGGGAAGTGGGTGTAGCCACCCCCTCCCCTGACCCTCCCATAGGTGGGGTCATAGAGCTAGTCCCTCCCTTCTTTTTAGTATAAGAGGGGGAACCTGTGCATTGCAACCCAGATCTCCCTGGACGACGCTCTTAAGAAGAATCCTGGACCTTCGACGTTCCACTACCTCTGGAAGACTGAAGAATCTCCCTTGGAGTCAAGGAGTGACTCCCCTGCTTGGCAGGCACCAAAAACTACAACGACGGTCGCAAACTACGCTGCTCCCGCCGGAGCCCGAAGTCCCTGCAGCCCAGGAAGAGGATTTCCTGACTACTCCAAGGCCATCGTGAGTCCCCAGCGAAGCTGAGGCAAGTGGACCCCACGAGCGACGAGGAACCGCAGCCCCTGGGTACCGTGCACTATTGTCGAGTGCAACCCCTTCACGACGTTCTACGAACTTGTGTTTTGGACCACGTGTGGTCCCAGCCTCCAGCAGAGATCCCTCCCAAAATCAGAGGCCTACACCGTCCCGAGTGACCGTGGGCCCCTGTTGAGTGAATCCTCCTGAGGCGTCTTCGCGATCCCTTGCCAGCCGGCTTGTGGGTCCCCAGAAGACTTTCCAAAGAAACCAAAGGGCTCCCTGGTTGCTCCAGGCCTGCCCTGACCTACCCTCGCTGGGTAAGTTCCTCAGACCTTGCTGGTCTGCACCATTGACTTTTCCTTTCCACCACGAGACTTGCTGCTACCAAGGCTTGTTGGCTCCAATCGGGTCGCCGACACCGCAGTCAGCTGCAGACCTCGTGGGACACGCTGAATCCAGCTCCTGGCCGTCCTCGACGCCTACTGGACCTTGTGGTCGAAGAGTCAAGACACCAGTGAACGACCTGAATCTGTCGACGACGGTGGGCATTCATCTTCCTTGCCCCGGGTCACTGCCAAGTGCCCTTGAACACTGTCCCCTCTGCTTTCAGGTCTTCCTCCTCCTGAATCCAGGCTTGGATTCCAACGGACACTTCTTCTGTCGCCGCAAGCAGCAAGTCTTCACTGGCTCCCATTGAAAACGACGCCGCGACCCGACACCAAAGGACACCTATGCACCCGGCTCCCCTGGGTGAGGTAACTTTAGCATTACGGTGCTCCCGTGGGTGTGGGCCCTAGAACTACTTACCCTGTAAGTGGCTTGCTTGTAGCTTCCCTAGAAGTGCCCTAAAACTCTTGTTTTCTAAGTGCGACAATTGCGCTGACTCGTACAGGGTTCGCGTCTGTGTTAGACACATCGCGTCCATCTGCCTTGCAATTCTATCTGTAATCGTGTCCTTCGACTCGTACGGAGTCCGATCGGTGTTCGCCTCGAACACACAAGGGGCCTGTAACATTGAACTCTCCATTGCGCTGACTCGTACAAGGTTCGCGTCTGTGTTAGACACAGCGCGTCCATCTCCCTTGCAACTCTATCTGTAACCGCGTCCTTCGACTCGTACGAGGACCGATCGGTGTGTTCGCCTCGAACACGCAAGGGACCTTTAACATTGAAATCCCAATCGCGTCTGCTCGCATAGACTCCGACAGGACTCGCACCGGTGCCTGTACACCGCGTCCGTCCCCTGTGGGTCTCCTACAACTACCTGGGGTGGTTCTAGGGGGTCCCTCGATTCTATATGCCCTAGACCTAGGTCTAGCCAAACTAAGATTGTGATATTGGATTGTGCTAACTTATTTGAGATAACTTTGCATTGTACATATGTTCCTGACTTCTAATCTCATAAAGAGATTAGTAGAGCGTTGTTTATTAATAAATACATATATATTTGATATATATACCTGTGTGGTGTCTTTTCATTTGGTGATTCAAGAGATTGTGTGGTAAAACAAGCTGCTTTACATTCCTCCAAGACTTAGCCTGAAGGCTGCTCTCCACAGCTACCACTAGGATAGCTTTATATAAAGGTTGTCTTAAACCTACCTACCATAAGAGTCGAATTGTTCTGGTGCAAGGTGTCCACTTTAACTAGTGAACAGCATATACCAGGCCAACTTCTCACACTCGCGCATTGAGAAAATCATGCCGGGTGAACACCTGGCACCTGAAAATCACGCTAGATGATGCTAATTTTCACTCGCCAACTTAACGTTGGCAAGCCGCATGCGAGAAATAACTCCGCCATGCAGCGGTTGGCTGAGTTTGCCCAGAACTCCATGTTACAAGTGTAATGTGGAGTAGCCAAAACCTGACAAACTATGCCGGTGGTTGGGAATTTATTGCGCATTCCTAGAATTGCAGTGGTTTTGTATGTTTGATCCACAACCATTTCTCACTTCTTAAATGTATGCTCCATGTCCAACCCATCGCGAGCAAGCACCCTCCGCTGCGCATGGTCAAAGGCCATGCTCAGTGGAGGTTGGATGCGCAACCCCAACTGGGCACAGCTACAACCCATGTCCACGGAGTGTTGGGCACCCATCTTAATGAGTCGCCAAATTATAGGCAAAACAAAAAATCTAAAGTCAATAACACGCACAGCAGACATACAAACTGTTATTCACATATCAAATGCAATGCTTATGACCTCGAATATATATCCCAATAAGTAAAAACAGCTAAAAGCAAAATATAGTTAATTACAAACCCATATATAAACCAAGGAAGGAAAGGATGCAACGAAAATGGAAAATAAGTACTTCCTAAAGCAGCAAGTAGTGAAAAGACACTGGGCAAGGAAAGCAATACTTGGGCAATGGCCCAGGGTAAGGACAAACACACGAAGAGGAAGTGACTCACTGACCAAAGTGAAGCACTGAAAGTATAGCGAAGATAAACCTACCAATGGTAAGCAATGTTTGGGTTCTAAGCCCCCTGTAAGTAAACAATATGTCTTACAAGCAACAGCGCTGTCTGAGGAAAGACCTAAAGTATAGGGTGTGCGGTGGGGGGCATGGAGGAGGGAGGGAGCAAACTGTCAAATAGACAAAGGTGCCCACCAAACCTACTGAAGGGCATAAAACAACCTACAATGCCTCGAAAACATTTAGGGGTGCTAGGATTAAGGCAGGAGAGTTTTTAATGAAGGGGTGGGGATGTGTCCTGCCTGCGAGGAAACAGCCGTTATCACGCAGCCTTTACTAAGCAGGACCTTTATCACACAGTCTTTACCAAGCAGGTAAGTACCACAATTTGAACCTTTACCAAACAGTACTTTGCCACACTTATGACGATTTTAGGCTTATTGGAAAGGTAGAGGTAATGGAAGGTGAAGGTGATTGGAGGGCTCTGGAGTTGGTAAAGGGATGGCAGGACAACGTGATGGTTCAGGGGTGGGGTGAGGTAGAGGTATAGTTAAAAGGAGGTGATGGTGACTTGAGGATTCAGAGGTGGCAGAGGTAAAGGGTGGCGAGGGTGACTTCAGGGTTAAGGAGAGGGCAGAGGTAAAGGGAGGTGAGGGTGACTTCAGGTTTCAGAGTGGGTAGAGGTAAAAGGAGGTAAGGGTGAAGTTCAGATTTTGTGGGTGGGTAGAGAGGTAAATAGAGTTGGGATGAATTTAGGATTCAGGGGTGGACACAGGGAAAGGGAAGTAGGGGTGATTTTATGAGTTAGAGATAAAGGAAGGTACGGGTGATTTTAAAAGTTAAGGTTGGGTAGAGGTAAATGTGAAACAAACATTTTGTTATCACTGCATGTTTGATGATGAATACAACATCCTCTAAATCCTAAAAGAGGTAACCAATAAATAAGTAAATATGACACAGCAGCAAACAATCATTCAGTAAAACACATACTGTATGGCAACAGTCTTAAATGAAGGAAGTATGTTTACAGCTTCATCATCAATGAAAGCAACAGGCGGCCGAAATGTATATTTCGGATATTGGTCACAATTCACAAAGTTTAATTATTGCTAGTTGTTTGCATTCAGCTCTTGGAAATACCGGGAAGTGTGAGCTTCAGCTCTGAAGGTTTCAAGTTGTCTTGTAAGCAAAGACAAAAACTTTTTACCACAATCTGAGCACAAGCAGCACGGAAGAACAATAATCAAGAAATCAATGTGTACTTTGTCCATGCTCCAGGGAAGAATAAAACACATACAAAAAAAGTGAAGCCAGCAGGTGCTGACATGCGCTCATGAATGAAAAGAAAAAAATAAGATTTACAATGAAGACACCTGGTGGTAAGTGTTAGGCAGTCTAAAAGCCCCTTTATAAAGTTTTTCTTTTTAAATAAGAGATTGTTGCAGGCGACAGCAGGAGCTGTCTCATCAAGACCTAAAAAGTGCTTTCAATCCACCAGTGGTATTGGCAGATGAGTTTCTGAACGTCTGCCTTGCTTACTGTGAATTACCCCAGTCCTCCCTACCATTTTAGGACCCCATATGAAACATAGACATAAAAAACGGGTTACACAGATGGTCAGAAGAGACTTGTATAAGCTTATGTGTCGGGTACCTTTGTTTGTTAAAAGATATTTTCAAGCAACAAAAAAATTGTCATGCATAACCAATTCATTGACTGTACATAACCTTGTATGCCTAATTCGTCATATACATAATAAATATATTTGTAAAAAAAGTACTTCAATGAAAATCAGTCTAGGTAGATGAAAGGGCGTAAGGTTGGAAGGACAGGATCCCAGGATCAGATCGAAGGAGGGGTGCAGCGACGGTCTGACAGGGCTGGAATTTACTTGGGATCAATGCCAGAAATTTAGGGGGATCCCACTGTATTCCTGTTCCTGCAGCTACTTCTGGGCAGGAGGGAAACATGCTGAACTTGTCCTATGGCCTAATTAAGAGTTTGGCGGTCCGACCGCATGAACACCGCAGCCGCCAGGAGACTGCAGCGCCAGCAGACTTCGACCGCAGTATTACGAGTTTACGGCAATACCTGCGGTGTGGCTGCAGAGATTTTTCAGCAGTGGTGATTTCTTTTCCATACGTATTGATGCCTTTGTGAGCATTTCAACTGCATATGTGTCAAATGCACACGTATGCATGATACATGTGGAAAAATACCACCTAGCCATTGCCAAAGTCTGGCCCGTATATGGGCAGTCCAGGCAATGGGTATATGATATGAAAAGGACTCTCCTGTACATCGCCACAAACAGGATCGTAATCCTCGGGCTGAAGATGCCGCTGTGAAGGGGAGATCTGAAGAAAGGGATCCATGTCGATCTCTGACAGAAAGAACAAGAAAGGGGTGAGTACGCACCCCATATCCTTTGTTTACACCGACTTGAAGCTGGCGGTCTCACCACCACGGTCAGCTTGTGGAAAAGCCAACTCATATTACGGATGGTGGTGAAACTCCCCTGTATCGCCCTATGGCAGATGCTTAACCCCAACCGCAACCCCAGCGATCTAAATGGTGTGCTGGCGGTGTCAGCGGTCCAGCTACGGTCTTTCCAAATGCAATCCACACATCTTGTAATATGGCAGTCAGACCGCAGAGCTCGTGGCGTTCGTACCATGGGTATGGTGGTTTACGGACCACCAAACTTATAATAAGGCTCCTAGTGTCATTTTCTGACATTGGGACACAATTTAGCTGCAACTGCATGTTGTCTTCATTTCATTTGGAGCAGTAACTTGCAAGTAGCACGGGGGGCTTTTCTATTTTTTATTTTCACTTCCAACTGGGCCCAAAACAAGGCATGAATTAAAAGGTCATCAGCCATCTTTTTGTTAGCGTATCATCCTGGCTAGGAAATATTTGGGGCCTATTACATAGATGCCCATGCAATAGAAGGAAGCAAAGGAACACAGCTCATCACTTCACAAGTAATTTAGAGAAACTATGACTTGAAGGCAGGTTTTTGATTTAGTTTAACCCCCTAAGTAAGAGATGTACATGCACTGTACAAATGCAAGATGTATCTGTGTGTATGAATAAATATATAAGTAGTGATTTAAATGGCACCTACTTTTTTTTACTTAATTATTTTACAGCGCTCTTCAACCCAGTGTATGGTGCCCAAGCTCTTTACATCACACACCGAGGCACAATAAATTATAAAAGTGTGTAAAGCAATGTAAAGGAAATCTTACATATGACAATGAGGGCTATAAGGAGTAGGAATCACATTTCGTCCATACTTGTGGACATTATATGTTATGAGTGAATAGTCAGGAGAAACACAATGTCAGGATATAAAATGTAACATAGAGATTGTGATTGTCAGCACTAACAAGAATGTATTATTTCTCAAAGGAAAACTTCTTTGCAATATTAGAATAACAGCAGATTGAGGGGAAAAAAACAATAGGTTCTAAACCCATGAAAATTTGCATGTAACTCCTCGATGCCGGTCAATAGACCCTTAAATAGACCACTCTGCTATATTAGAAGGGTTGCAACTTATGAAGTGGAAGTTACAAAATAATGTGTCAGAAACAGTAGCCCACTTACCTGTCTACATAAAATATAAATCTGTGACCTGCACATTACAAGATGTGCTTTGCAGCAGGCGATTTTAACCCTCTACTCTAATTTATGAGTCAAAACTGTTACTGGACAAAACACAGAACTCTTCCAGAACTGTGTTACCACTACAGTTATCTTGCCACTATTACAATCCCCTCAAATTTGCTGGGCACACAAATATATCTGAAGCATGTGTCTTAACTCGTTAAGATATTTTAAAATGCAGCTTCTTTGTTGTCAATTAAGTAAGCGAGAACACATCTGCCGTCACATATGCCCTTGTTGCGAATTTATTTGCAGCCGATTAAAAATTAAAAAAAAGTAGAAGTCATAGTTGACCGTCAGACTCTGCTTTTCAAGCTCCTCTCCTTGTTACTCCACCCCCTTTCCTCTGCCACACCTTTACCTCCAATTTATGGGTTTCCAGAGTAAAAAAAATCTCATCCCAAAACTGTTTCGGATGCTGTTAAATGGTCTGTGGTGCCAGGCGGGTGCAGGGAAGTGAAGCGAAAGACCATTCGCCACACAACCAGCACAGACATCAGCGCACGTCTTTACTTCTGTTTGCTCAGTTGTGATGTTGGTGGAAAGCGGTGCACTCCGGGATGCTGGCTATGACGTCTCTCCCAGTAATTACCCGGTGGCTGCTACTTGTGATTGGGCGTTGATAGGCTGAACGCACGAGCCATGCGTAGCTCGTGCGTTCAGCCGATCAGCGCCCTATCATAAATCACGCAGCACCTGCTTCCTGTGCTGCACGGGGACTGCGCATCATCGGAATCTGCCGTTATTCTCTTAATTGGGTTACTCTGACCACAGCCGTCCTGCCCCCCACTTCCACGTGGCAGTGATAGAGACTGGGAGGCAGGTGAGGGCACCAGGCTTACATTCAGAAAGACAGGAGTCACTCTTCAGTGAGAAGTTGTAAAAAATGGTGCCATAGCCTGCCTGAAAACTTCACTGCAGGGGTATCTGGAAGCCTCACTCCAAGACCCAGGCACGTTATACGATTCACTCTAGGGCACGGCTGCCTTCAATTTTTACCTCAGGGCACAAGGTGCCTGTAAGCTTCACTCTAGGGTGCAGATAAGCTTCACTTGACTCTAGGTAAGCTATGCTTGCTTCAGTTGGCTGGCTAGCTCCCAGCTCAGTTGGCTAGGAGCGGTTGGCTGGCTCCCTCCTGTTAGGTCTGATCTGTATAAAGTGTTTCACCTACCTTTGGGAAGTGCTCTTTTTGTCTTCACACTGCTCCTAGTTCTGATCATTGCACTGCCCACTCTAGCACTTGAAAATCTGAAGGTAGTTATCAAAATGGAGGCCAGTCTAATTGAAACTAACACTTAAGAAAAATGTGTTTTTGCTTTATGCACCTGGCAGAATTTAACCCAGTAACAGTAATGAACGAAACATTTTTTATTACTGAACAGGGTATATGTTAACATTTAAAATCGTTGTCTTTTTAAACAGGACTATCTCATGTACATTATTGTATGGTGGCTGCAGACTTTGCATACACGAGGAACTAAACCGTCTTTAGATCCATCCTAACGAGGTGTCTCTGAGGGCATACAGTGAAAGTGATAACAGGGAAAAAAAACAGAAAACCCACTTTCATAATCTATACACCAAGGATCTGGAAACATTCCTTTTTAACGACAGAACTGTTAAGGCCAGGGCTTTAAGTGGGCCGGATGTTGCCGGTGCTCAGCACCCGGAGTTCTTAAGAGCAGGTGCCGAAACGGGTCCCTATCGGGCTCTCCCTTTTTGCCCTAACCATGAAAAAAATAAATCTCAACTCTACAGCAGTACCACTCTCCACTGCCTCTGATCTAAATTCGGAGAGACTCGTTATAGTTCCTTCACAGTCCCACCATTTCAGAACTGAAGCATTCTCGATATGTTGTACTACGAAACAAGCAGGTACTCTGGCACTTATACTTTTCCATTGTTTTTTTTTTTTTTTTGTAAAATCATTTTTATTGGCATTTCTTATAGTGTACAGTACAGAATTTATGATTGCTTCGGAGACGAACATCATACCAGTTGTACATCGTATCATGTTCAGGGCCGGACATTAGAACATGACCTTTACAACATTTCCTTAAGCATTACCGCCGACTTGAGGAGGCGTATGGGTATGAAGCGTGTGTCTACGGGAAGGTGTCTATTGCATGTACTGTGGGCGAAGCGTGAGCTCCCAACGCTGGCCCTATGATTCTTTGTTTTCTAAGTTGAAGATAACAAGATGAACTCTTCAAACTGGGGAAGTAGAACTGGGGTACACTGTGTCGGAGTGGGTGCCGCGTGGTATGAACCGGCGAGCTAATACAGCTGAACTGGGCTGTGAACTGTGTGCGCTGGGGGGAAGACAGGGATGCTGTGTCGAGGGTGGTACATGTGTTGTAGATCTTCGGCGTCGAGCCCCGCCCCACCCCACCATGTATCTACTCCGCTGGGGGACTGCAGTGGGTAACCTCGTGGTGTGCAGCTGCTGCGGGGGAGCGAATACTCTGTGACAATGGCTCCGCCACAGTTTTGTGCTTGAAGGAATGGAGTAGGATAGCCCATGGCATGGATATGGGGTGTTTACGGATACCCTTGACCTCTTCAGTTCGGAACACCTCTTCCTCTGCAGCGCCCCATTTGTTGACCACCCCCACCCAAGCCGCTAGCGGGGGTCCCCCGGGCGCCCTCCAGTGCATTGCTATTCATCTTTTAGCTAAAAGGAGCGCCAAAGACGCGAAGCGTGTTTCCACTTTTTGATTCTTACAGCGCTTATTTATGCCTAGCGCGCAGGACTCCCATGTGTGAATGTCCGCACGCCCCGTGACTGTGAGAAGGGTGGCGTGAATTCTGGCCCAGTAAGCATGGAGCGTTGGGCAGTCCCAGAACATGTGTAGAAAGGATGCATTAGGTTCGGGGCATCTGGGACACGTGAAGGACGAGTCCCGATAGTAGTGTTGGAGTTTCTCGGGAGTCAGGTAGGCGCGGTGCAAGATATGGAGTTGTATGTTCTTAAAGCGATAGTTGCGGGACACTTTTTCTAATGTGCGTTCCCACTCTTTGTCGTGGAGTGGTCGCTGGAACTCGGCCTCCCACTTCTCCCGAAGGGGTGCAAGGGTGATTGGGCGCAGTGCCCGCACCGCTTTGTATATCCATGTGACCAGATGTCGTCCTGGGCCCATCTGCAGTAGTGTGTGTATCACTGGGTGTGTGGGGGGCTCAGTGTCTATTGTGTGCCACATTCTACGGCAGTCTTCCAGCAGTTGCCGATGCAGAAGGAATTGCCCCCTGGGGAGATCCATGTCGGCCGCCAGTGATGCAAACGTCTGCAGTTGCCCGTTTATGTATAAGGAGCCTACCTCCGTGACCAAGTGCTCAGTCCACTCTCGCAGCGCTCGCTCCGTGTAGTGTGTACGACCCTTGGGGAACCCCACCAGCGGCAGGACGGGGGAATACATGGGTGCTTCGCGGTGCAGTCTGTGCCCACGGGTTTGGCAAGCGCGCACCACTGTTACCTGGAGGGGACACTCCCGTATAGGTGCCGCCCCTGGCAACAGCATGCGGATTATGGTTGGGATCGGAATGAACCCGGTAGCTGTGGTTGTTTCCCCTAATGCACAGCCTGCTGTCCATCTCGACACCCATTGAAGCTGGGCCGCGAGGAAATATGTCTCAAAGGAAGAGGCACCTAGCCCTCCCTGATCCATGGGTAGCTGCAGCTTAGTAAGGGCAATGCGCCGTCGTCCCGAGCCCCAGATAAGGGTGCCGAGGAGAGTGTCCAGCTCCCGGAAGAAGGAGCGTGGGGGAACCACCGGGAGGTTTGCAAAATAGTATAGTAATCTCGGAACTAATATCATTTTGGCAACTGCGATTTTGCCAATGACTGCCAGGGGGAGATCCTTCCAGAAGTGCACGGAAGACCGGATACCAGCCATAGCCCTACGATAATTCCCCTCATATAGATCCTGCGGCGTGTGGTATAAGTGGACGCCCAGGTACCTCACTGCTTGTGGGCTCCATGATATACCTACGCCGCCCAGTCGTAGTGGACAAGGGGGGAGATCGCTGGCGAGAGGGTAGACTGTTGACTTGAACCAATTCACGTGGAGGCCCGCCACCGCCTCCAATTCTCGCAGCGTGTGCAATATGGCGGTCAGATCCAACGCGACATCGCGGACGTAGATGAGCACGTCGTCCGTGCACAGCGAGACGGCATGAGTAGTGTCTGCAAGTGGGATGCCCCAGCTCTTGCCCTCTTTGCAGAGACGGATCGCCAACGGCACCATCGCCATGGCGAAGAGCAGAGGAGAGAGCGGGCAGCCCTGGCGCTCACCCCTGAGTATGGGAAACGACGGCGACATATGGGGCCCAAGTCTTACCCTAGATGTTGGTGTGGAGTATATGAGCTTTGTGTATGCGAGTAAACGAGGTCCCGCTCCCATCCGGCGTATGACCTGGAATAAGTAGGACCATAGGAGAGTATCAAAGGCCTTCTCGAGGTCCAGGACCAGACACGCCGCACGAGGAAAGCGGTCACGGATCTGGTCCTGAACGTGAAACAGGCGCTGTATGTTGTAGGAAGTATTTTTGCCCGGCACAAACCCACACTGGACTACGAAGGCATGGTTGTTGCTTATTTATCTTATGCAACTAACAACTATTGACAAAGCCAATAGTACTGGCTTGTTTTAAGTGTAATGTTACTTGCTGTATGGATACGCCGCCGGTTACTTTCCTGATGTGAGAAAGAGCTCGAGAGAATCTAAAAGCCCCACTTCAAAAAAAGAAATTTTAAAGGAGTTCTTCTTAAATAATACTGTGAAGGATACGTTTCCTCGAAATATTGCCTACAAGGAATAGAGGAACTTTCTGATAGAAGAAATACCAGGACCTACGCGCCCTGCTGTGATTCTTAATTTAAGGCCAGTCTGCTGTTGTGAATTGGACGCCCGAAGTTTGTACAGAGCATATAGAATTATAAAGTGACGAACCGGGACATCCTAATAGGAAATACTTCTGGGACTATAAAGTCCGTATGACTCTGGGGCAGACTGGTTTATCTTCGCTTCATATTTTTAAAAAGAACGGGAGTAACACTATCATTGTCTTGAAAAAGAAGGTGTTATGTGAACATACCTTCGAAACGCGTCGACGCTTGTATTTAAGCCACAAATCTATCTGTTTGAACATTACCTTAGATGTTTATGACTTGTAAGGCATCAAGGTGTATGTGGTGAAATCTTGTTTTTTGATTGCGGCAATTGATGACAAAAGTTACTGTCTGTTTTTAAACTCTCGTGCAATATTTTTTGTATTTTATTGGGATCAATTGATTCTATTATTGAATGCATTGTAAGTGCTCTATTGTGTTTTTTCTGATAGAATTCGTTTTATTGTGTAATGTCTTGAAAAATATATTGTTTTAATAAAAAATATTTTTATCAATTTAATAAACTATAGGTTTTTTGTGCCAATACGTAGCAGACTCAAGGCGTGGATGTGGTCGGTATGATTGGATCTATATGCATGTGACTTTGATTACGAGTGTGAAGTAAGGTGTGGACACAAAACATTCCCAAGGGACGTTTTTGCATAAAGTTCTTGTTTTAAGTGTAATGTTACTTGCTGTATTAGACAGAAGTAGCAAAATACCAGTGGGTCGGCACACTATACTAAGCATAGATTTTCAGCTTACGTCTTTTTAAGACACGCCCTTAATTACATTGGCCACGCCCCGTTGAGAGACCCTCCAGTTTTTTAATCCCACTTAAAGCCCTGGTTAAGGCCCACCTGCAATTCAGAAAGAAGCTGACAACTCTTTTTAGTGACTTTATATTTGAGTTTTTAAAAATTGCAATTCTACCTCACAGTGTCATCGCGCTGTACATAACAGCAATAGAAAGAGGCGAAAGTGCCCCTTACATGGAAAACAGACGGTAACATCAAATACCAACATTTATTATGGTCGTACTCATAGGCATCAGCAGTGTGCTTGCAACATACGGTTGCGGTTGGAGAAAAAGGAAGAACAGATAAAAGCAAAGAGACACAGAGCTGGGTTTAGAGGGCAAGTAGCCAGATGAAGAAGGGGGGGGGGGAGGGTGGAGTGGCGCGAGGGTGCCGTAGAGTGCGGGAGGGGCTGGAGGTGACAAGGAGGGGAGAAGAGCACAGAGGTGAGCCCCATGCGAGCTGGGTGAGGGAGACTGGAAGTTAAAGGAGGGGGGTTACCCAGATGAAGGAAGCTGAGCGTAGGTAAGGGGGTGTTTAGTTTAGTTCAGAAATAAATAAAGTAGGTTTTAAACCTTTTGGTCCTTTACTACCTGAATAAACCCTCCTCTATTGTTCAGAGCTCTGTTGCTCCCCAGCTAGCGCTTTCTCTCTCTCTTCCCCCGCCCCTCTCTCCTCACTTCTCTCGCCCTCTCTCTCCCTCTCCTGTGTACGTCTACCAGATGATTGTATATCACCAAAGTGGCAATGCACCAGTCCTCAGCGTTTTTTTTGTTTTTTTTTAAACAAATCTTAGTTTTCAGGCATGTGTGATCAATTAGAGTAACTCAAGCAAATAAGCATTACAAATCCATGAATGCATTATGCTGTTAAACAAAAACTTAGAACTGGTGCACCGCGTTCTTTGTTACTCCTAGATGCTGTGGTGAGGTCTCTGTTGTAGGAGTGTGCATGGGTTTTCAATGGCCTTGCTCCAGCCAGCCCAGGTAGCAATGAAAGAAGGGGCTGATGCTTACTGAGAGGTTAACAGACCTGCTGCAGCGTCTGGTGAAGGCCTGACAGACTGGAGGATGATAGGGCAGTAGAGGAGCCAGTCACATATCACAGAATCTTTAGCACATGCTGCCCTTTTTGTGTGAGGTTTGCACTATTGTTACCAATGCAGTATGTTTTCTGTGTGTTTGTGGAAGATTTCATTGTTACTGTCAGTGGAATATATATTTGGGGTGTGATTTAGGCTGTCCGACCTACATCTAAGGTTTAAACTCCAACCGCCTCATTACAAAGACGAGGGTTGGAGTTTAAACCGGCCGGTTAATCCGACCAGCTTGCGACGGGCTCAAGGAGCCCGTCACCCAGTCGGTAGGCCGCACATAATTCCTAACGGACGGCGTTTCTGCAGTCGGGATTATGATTTCGGTTTCCGACAGGCTTTCCATGTAGGGCTTTACGAAATGGAAAGCCTGTTGGAAAGAGACTTTGGAGGCCCCTAGCAGGGCCTCCTTCTCCCCTGGGCCTACTGACGTGGGCCTGGGGGCCACCTATGGTGCCCCCCTGTAAATCCCTGCACCGTTTGGCAGGCACCATGAGGTACCTGCCACACGGTGCAGGGATTTACAGAAACTCTAATCTCTCTATGGGAGCTTGTGCTGCGGCCGGTTTCCGACTGCCTCAGAAGGTTCCATAGAGTGAGGTTGCATTGTAATTGCGGGTTTAGGGCCGCCGACCGGAGGTCGGTCGGGTACGCAACTGCAGAGATGTCGGTCGGAGGGAACTCCAGCTGACATCATAATGAGGCCCTTGGTGGCTATGGGAGTTTGTACTGTTTAGGTCTCGCCTAGCGTTGCAGCCCGAATGCGCTGCCATCGCTTTGCGAGGCATGCAGTATACACTATAGTGTGGAAGTTTCGTGGAAGCTCCGCCCACTCTCCGGCCCATCTTCTTCATTGGCTTAGGTTATAAATGCTGCCTTCCGATTGGTTTTAAGCTTGTTAGTCCCTCCCCATGACAGCCATGTCAGTCATTTGTGTCTTCCACGGCTACTGGCCCCTTCACAGCAGACTACTTTCTTCCCGTGCCCCCCCTCCCGCAGTCCGATGCCTTCTCGCCGCCGCCCCCCGCCTCGTGCCTCGTCGCCCGCAAGCATTGCTATTTGCAATGCAATAGGTCTCGCGTAAATGCGAGTCCTATTGCACTGCCAATGCTTGTTTGAAAAGTTGACTCCCCTGAAGTATTGGCTCGGGAACGAGCACCACCGCGCACGCAGTCCGTACGCACAGCTGTTCCCCGTGCCTTGGCATTTCCAGCGCAACTCTGTCTTCGGCATTGCTCTAAGTAGCGTGCACTTTACAGTGCCCCTGGGGCACAAGTGTACACTCTACGGTCCCCCGGGGCACAAGCAGGCATCCACTCCAGCACGCCAGGGATTTCGAGACCAAGGACTCGCACTACACGGATGCTGCGCGCTGAGTCCTTGGTAAACATGCTTCGTAGAATGCCGCTGCATGGTTTGTTTTTTTAAAGCATACATGTGATGCGCAATGGTCTCAATAAAGCAGCCTTTTGCACTCATGTGTCTGTAGTCAATTGGTGTGCGCCGTCTCGCCAGATTGCCTCTCTTGGCCCCTCCCACCGGGAGTCTCCCGGTGTGATCGGGTATGCCGGCATGTATTGTGTGTGCGCCTTACCCAGCCCTGCCAAGTACCACGAATCACCGTTAAAATAACGTGTTTTAATGTGGTGATCTGCAGCACCGCATTAAAATGCATTATCATGCATTTTAGCGCCTGTAGTCCACCTGCGCGCACTGAACTAGTGGAACTATGCGGGTAGTAACCGCGACCGCCGGGTACAGCAGTGCGGCGTTAGAGTACTAGTACAGCTGTCTTTGTTTCTCCTCCACATGTTTAGTGCAATATCCAATCCACAGCTTGCCATGTGACACGACCACTACTTTAGGGGAACAAAAATAACACATAACCGATCAAAACGAGAGGTGTTTAAATGCATACCGTGATTGTACAGTGTCGCTGCTGGTGCTGTGCTCAGCTTTGTGTGGTGCTGAACATCACGTACGTGTGCAGCCAGACTAGCGCTTTAAAGTTATTTAGCAGCTGAGGGAGCTCTCTCAGCTGCAACCCGACTCGCCACTTAGCGCTTCCTCACAAAAAGAATGGCCTAGGAATTAAATCAGTGGAGCCGAGGCCTGATCTCTCATCACACCCACGGATTCCCAAGAAGGAGGGCTTCACAACCTGCCTGTGCCACTAACTCCGCTGCACTTCTGTGGCATTTATTACTCTGTCAGTGCACGTGCTGAGGGAATGTGCCAGAAACCTCCCTGAAGGGGCATGTTAGGCGACGCTAACTGCATTCATTAGCTGCTGAGACCCCGCCACCGCAGCCTGTCTGTCAAGTGGCCTGTAGTTCCTTCAGTGCTAGCCAGTAGACTACTTGATTTATCCTGGGTGGCACCTTCCCTGTTGCTGGTATTCCGGCAACAGGCACCACCCCCACCGGCACTGACAGTGACCTTTTCTTTTTGCGGCTTCCGGCAGGATTCTGAATGCTGCCAGAGTCGAAGAATCATGAGGGCCGGCATCATGATCACCACTGTAATGCTGTATGTACAGTATTATTTCTATCTACGGCACCCATAGCCAGAATGCAGCCGCTGGCGCCTCTCAGGTCGGTGAGGTCCGCACTATTCAAGGTAGGATTGCAAGCATTCAAAAGAAATACTGGCTAGTAACATTTGTTCATGTCCACATAAAGCCATATGTATGACATAACTTTTGTGTTTTTATTTATTTTACGTATCAGTCAGAGATCATCATGTGCAGCGCTGAATCACGTTTAAGTGCTTTCATCATTCCTTCTGTTTGTAGTATGTACTAATGAGGGAGAAAATACCTGCGTTCTGTGATTTTTTTCTAATTTTCTACCAGCTGGTACAGTAAAATGCGAGTTTCTGGTTGCTCAAATTGGTGTCATTTTTTATATTTATGTTTCCCTGGTCTTCATTGCTTGATTTTGCTCACGAAAAAGTGTCACTCATAGTCGTTGAATGTCACTGATAAGTACACTGAAAAAAGGAAAATGTCACACATAAGCAATCTGAGACATTGGCAGCTATGCTTACCTTTGGAAATAGCTGGCGGAAGCCAGAAATGGCCCATTTATGGAAAAAAGGGGCCTCTTCTGACTTATGGCAAGTCCACCAATGCCAGACACTTATTTTATAATAATTATTTTGTTTTCATTTTGATGTCTTTATTTGTCATGTTTACGAATGTTCTGTTCTACGTGGTGATAATTCACGATGCTTACTGCCTGCCCTCTGAAAATTCAGCCTCCACCCATTAAACCTGTAGAGTGGTTAGCCCACGGCTCAATCAATCAATCACGCGTTTGTTAAGCGCTACTACTCACCCGTAAGGGTCTCAAGGCGCTGGGGGAGAGTGGTTTCGCAGGTTCCAGTCCATCAAGGAGGGGGTCTGTCGAAGAGCCAGGTTTTGAGGTTTCTTGTGAAGATGGGGAGAGATGTTGTCTGTCTGAGGTGGAGCGGGAGGGCGTTCCAGGCTCTGGCCGTGAGGAAGGAGAAGGAGCGGCCGCCTGATCTGGTCTTTCTGGTGCGGGGGACCACGGCATAGGAGAGCTGGGCTGATCGTAGGGTGACTACCCTGGGTTTACATACATGCTAGTGGCTGCGCACAGCCAGCGGGGTACGTGCAATGGGGGTGGCTCCTTGCATCCCTTCCTTCTAACTTTTATTAAGTGTTTTGAATGTCTACTGCTTCAGGCGGTCTTGTGCAGGTTCTGCATCCATAGGATCTGATTACCAGTGGCTCATTGTTTTCAGACCCCTGGTTAAACCTCTGTTTGAGCAGGGGTCGGAGTTACGAGTTTTGTTATATTTAACTCTTCCGTTTCCCCCCCTAGAACAAGGGTTCTTTACCTTTGGACGTTTGTGGACCACGACTTAATAATTACTGGATTCAGCCCCCCCACCCCTCCCCCCACCCACTGAATCATTATTGTAATCCAACTTAATTATTATGGGATCCAGGGGACCCCACCAGTGCTTGAAATGAAAAAATAGAACTCCCGCCATCCGGCCTCACGCAGCTCCCGTGGCAGAGCTGCAGTGAGCACTGCTCGCACACCAGTAGCGTATACTGTCTGCGAAAAGTCCTATATGGGGAGGTATCGTGTGCCCATCGTATTGTTTGCACAATCCGGCATACTTGTCATACATGATTTATGTCATGAATGCTAGTCTTCTGTCTCATATGCAGCCCTCAGTGCGGGACCTATATATTGGCTATCACGCCTATTTGCTGTCTTCTATGTATGGAAACTGTTATGTTAAGAATGCATCCACTTCCTAGTGCATCCACTATAGGAATTTGTATTTGATGTCAAGATCACAGATTTGAATCCCGGTAGGTCCATTCAGCCTTTCATCCTTCTGAGGTCGATAAAATTAGTGTTATTGAGTTGGGAGGAGTTTATTCAGAATCACACACATTAGCACCACTTTACAGACTTTGCCAGAGCGCCACTTTACCGACTTTGCCAGTGAACCGCTACTTTCATTTTCTCTTAATTCTTTGAACAACATTTATTTCCACAGTGGGGAAGTGCACCATTCCTGGAGGTACTACAATATCTGATTAATGCATAGAATGGAAAACATTTGATGTGATCCTTATCAGCTGTTTTTCTTATTTTAATTTATAGTATGTGTACCGCGGCTCTGTGTGCAGGGATGTGGTCTTTTTAAACCATACTGCTTACGTTATGTTCGATAATGTGCTGCATTGCTAAATACTTATAAGGCCCCGAAGGCGAGACCGATTGCATTGCAAATGCTTGTTTTATAAAGTCACTGAAAACATAAGAAATATAGATTTTTGTTTAAAAAAAGGAAAAAAAACACCAGTTCACAGGCAAACCTTAATTCATCCAAAAAAGACAATGAACAGCCCAAAATGTGAGTGCCAGCCTGAGGCCTACTGCAGTGAGAGCCCTCCTGTCAGACCACCACAGGTTGTACTCCCATTAATTACCATTGACTGACTTTCTTGTCAATCTCATTTGCTTGTTTTTATTTCATGACTTTTCATCCTCTTTTTGTCTTTGTCCCTCCGTAGAAGCATAGTTTCTATAGCATCCTTTTGATTTGATTACTTTTATCCTTCTACAGCTCCACATCAAGGAACTATTTTAATCTTTCAGCACTCCATGTTAGTGCATCTCTTTTCATGCTTTCTCCTTCATATACTGAATTCCATCTGCCCATATGTGCTCTCCATTTTGCTCCCTGCGACAGGCTCGCCCGTTGCTTCTCCTGCTACCCCCAATCCTCTTTGCTTTTTTGCAGCCTTTTTATGTCTCAGTTAAAGTTACCCACATCACCCAGCCCTTGTTGCACCCCACCTCTCACTCCTCATTGCTCCCGCCACTAGTGACAATTTAGGTGCTCTCACTAACACTCCGATTGCTCCACCATTGCTCCCTGTCTCGCCTGGCTATGTCCTTTTTTCTTTCTGTTTTTTCATAAATAATGAACTTTTGCACACTTCTTATATTCTCATAGTTTTTTTTTTAGTTTGCTGCTCCAAATGAAGCTTTTTGGAAGAGTTAATTAAAAAAAAGCAATGGCCACTTCAGCATCTTGACACATGCTTGTGCATGCATGATCATGCATTCATGTGTATACACATCACACTGCTTCCGGCATAGCGTCATGATACATACATGCAAGCGCACATGTGCATCATTACACTGGGGCTTTTTTTCCCATTGCTGTACATCATCAGCAATAACCAATTTGTTTCTTGCTAAACATTGAAAAAGCCAAAGTGCAAGATCTACTTATTTTGCTAATGCCATAGACCTTCTGAGTATTAGTTTTACCTGCTCCCATGCAGAGATTAGATTCTAATTGACCTAAGTGTGTTCCCAAAGTGTTCCACTGTTCCACTCTACAGTGGGGTAGGATGCCAGTTGGCAGGCATGCCTATTGTAGTTTGAAGTGCAGTCTTTTTGTTGTGCCCCAGAAGGAGAGGTATTCCAACCCCTGCGAACCCATTATAAAAATTGCTGCCATCCCCCATAATTGAACCTTCCTCCCCATTCATATACCTGATAGGAATGACTTTGTCAAAGACATTCCTACTCAACTGATGCATCCTTAGAGCATTGTGATGATCCACTAGTTAGCCCTATTGACCTGATACCTCTATTACTTTTGGAGCCACTGACAACATTGTATGTGATCATATAAGGAGTTGTTGTTCAGATGTCTGACTTTGGGCTTCAATAAACATCCTGCCATCCCAATCCAATTTCAAACCATTTACTATGCACTGCAGCCAATGAAAGGAACCCTTTATAAGAGTCACTGGCCAACTAGAATTTCAAATGAAATACCTTACTGATTTTGATGTGGAACCTTGTACTTCTTTCCCCGCCTGCACAAGGACTTGGAAGATCTACAGTCTGAAGACCTCTCTCAGCCTGAAGAGTGCTTCCTGTATGTGGGAGTGCTGTGCTTCTAATTCCTCTCTATCTGTACCAAATATCTGCAAAGTTTTGCCTCCTTCTATTTAAACTTAGGGCCTGATTACGAGTTTGACAGTGCGGCAGCGGGACCACCCTGCCGCCGCACCGCCATACCAGTGTGAGGACCACCCGCCCTATAATGACTTTTTTTTGTAACTGGCGGGCATTTACTTTGCCGTTCCCACTGCGGTGCCTATAAAATAGGCACCGCAGTGGGAATGTCAAGAGGAAGGTCCAGCACGGCATGGACTGAAAAGTCCATGCCATGCTGGAACTTCTGTGCATACACACAGGTGGCAGATGTTGTGCCCCCCTGTGTGCATTCACATGGTGTGAGGCACTAGGGGGCCCTGCAGAGCCCCCTTTCTTTCCTCACTGCCACTGTTTTCATGGAGGAAAGACCTTCATGAAATCAGTGGCCATGATTAAAGTCGTAATATGCTTGGAGGAACCACGGCTGTCCCGCCAAACATGTAGGTACCTCTGGACTGCCGCGCCACTGCCAAGTAATGGCGGTTCCCTGGCGGTGTCGGCAGTCCCAGGGCGGCACGACCACTAGGGCCATAATGTGGCAGTAGCAAGCCCACCACTGCCGCTCCACCACAAGTCTGGTGGTCCTCGGACTGCCAGACTCGTAATCGGGCCATTAGTGTCTGTCTGCCTTGTGTGTTTGTCTTTGGACTGGAACCCTTCCTAAACCAAAGGTGGACATCGTCCTGTCCCCATACAAGCATGCCTGCCCTACATAGGATCCTGAACTGCTCTAATGAGGACCAACTGAACTATGGTGAAAAAGTAGTTTTATTGAAGACAACAATGCCAAGTGAATGCGACAGTCCTGATCAGTCACTATGCCTTGGGGATATACTTACCCAGCCCTAGCAACCTTAACCGTCTTTGCTTTCTCACTTTTACTGCAGAGTACTTTCACCTCCTGTGTGTTGTAGAGTACGGGATTTGATGTCTTACTGGTTTTGCAAGACTGTCCAGTGGCTATTGTGAGCCTTTTCTACTCTCTACCCTGAATCACTGACATAATATCGATCACAACAATATCATGATATTGTGTCAAAAATATTGTATTACAAAAATATTGTTTCCCTATGCTTATAAAGGTAGGCACAAAAATAGTTAAAAAAATATAGTTTCACACTATTATTAAAAAACATACAAAATATTGTTTTTAATATATAGTTTAACAATAAATCTTACATATTTTAATATATAACATTAATATAATATAAATTAAATAAATTTAAGTAACATTTAATACTATATATATAGATATTCAATTTCAATTGAAATATTATATATAATATATATGCTTATAGAAACATACACACATAAATATATATGTGTGTTTATGTTTATATATACATATGTATGATACTATCATTAAACAAATATATTTTACATTATATACATTTTTGTATGTTTTTTAAATGTACTACTATAAAAAGCATATATATATATATACATATATATATCTTTCAATCGTTGCCCTGAAATTGAAAACGCACTCCGTGAAGGTTGGATAACAGTCCTTTTATTGCGTGAACTCGGCATGCCACACCGAGTACAATCGGCCGACGCGTTTCGGGACAGCATGTCCCTTCTTCACAGGCTGTGTTCTGCGCAGTCTCAGTTAGCCAGTCCCCATAATATGCATTTGATAATTACTTATTCCTCTCAGGTGAGTATTTTTAGAACTAAGGCATTATGGGACCGGTAGTGCAACTTTGCATTTCATGTCCTCCAGTGGACACTGAGGCCATAGCAGTCTATTTCACAACAATTAAAACCCTCCAGTGGGCCTCAATGTGGCATCCGAGTTTCAAATCAGCTGCCTTCACGCCGCTATTACCACCCAGCGTGATCCCAGGCTCAGCGGTCTCCCAACCATTTCAGGGGCGGTGCAGTCTTCCGCAGCCGGACCTTCACGGAGTGCGTTTTCAATTTCAGGGCAACGTTCGAAAGATTTAACACGCGGCGGTCCGGCTGCGGAAGATTGCAATGCCCCTGAAAAGGTTGGGCGACCGCTGAGCCTGGGAACACGCTGGGTGGTAATAGCGGCGTGAACGCAGCTGATTTGAAACTCGGATGCCACATTGAGGCCCACTGGAGGGTTTTAATTGTTGTGAAATAGACTGCTATGGCCTCAGTGTCCACTGGAGGACATGAAATGCAAAGTTGCACTACCGGTACCATAATGCCTTAGTTCTAAAAATACTCACCTGAGAGGAATAAGTAATTATCAAATGCATATTATGGGGACTGGCTAACTGAGACTGCGCAGAACACAGCCTGTGAAGAAGGGACATGCTGTCCCGAAACGCGTCGGCAGATTGTACTCGGTGTGGCATGCCGAGTTCACGCAATAAAAGGACTGTTATCCAACCTTCACGGAGTGCGTTTTCAATTTCAGGGCAACGATCGAAAGATTTAACACGCGGCGGTCCGGCTGCGGAAGACTGCACCGCCCCTGAAATGGTTGGGAGACCGCTGAGCCTGGGATCCCAAGGTCCTTCGATGCCCAGAAAGCACCATGCCAGAATATTAATGTCCAAACTGGACTGCAGTGCGCGTTGTTGATATTCCAATACATCCAGCACTGCAGCCACCGATGTAAGTATCAGCATTTCATGGCGCTTCATTTTGTAGTATTGCACATCGCTGCCAAAGTTCCCAATGTCTTTTGGCACCCGCTCCCCAAGTAGGTAAGAGGAAAACTATCACCTCTCACCTCCCTTTCTCCCTGCCACAATGATTATTTAACTCAGAATAAGTCCTTTTCTTTATCAAAGTGGGGGCCAGTGGGTCAGGCTCAACCAACTGCGCACACAGTAATCACTCCAATTTGCCGAATTGAGAGAGCCTGAGACCCTGCAGGGCGGTTTCAGCTAGACAGGCGCGGAGAGTCCTGTTACTTTAACATCAACAAGAGAGAACGCTGAAACTCTACTTGGAGCACAGGTGCTTTTTTTAACATCAAGGGAGCGGCAACACTTGACACGTTTCGGCCCCCAATGAACCTTAATCATAGGTCGGCACACCAAATACGAAGAGACCACAGCTGTTACTGCAACCACGTGATTCCATAGTCCCAAGGTCTTTCGATGCCCAGAATGCACCAAGCCAGAATATTAATGTCCAAACTGGACTGCAGTGCGCGTTGTTGATATTCTAATACATCCAGCACTGCAGCCACCGATGTAAGTATCAGCATTTCATGGCGCTTCATTTTGTAGTTTTGCACATCGCTGCCAAAGTTACCAATGTCTTTTGGCACCCGCTCCCCAAGTTGGTAAGAGGAAAACCTTCACCTCTCACCTCCCTTTCTCCCTGCCACATTGGTTATTTAACTCAGGATAAGTCCTTTTCTTTATCAAAGTGGAGGCCAGCGGGTCAGCCTCACCAAACTGCGCACACAGTAATCACTCCAATTCTCCCAATTGAGCGAGCCCCTGACCCTGCAGGGCGGTTTCAGCTAGACAGGCACGGAGAGTCCTGTTACTTTAACATCAACAAGAGAGGACGCTGAAACTCTACTTGGGGCACAGGTGCTTTATGTAACATCAAGGGGGCGGCGACACTTGACACGTTTCAGCCCCCAATGAGCCTTAATCATAGGTAGGCACACCAAATACGAAGAGACCACAGTTGTTACTGCAACCACGTGATTCCGTAGTCCCAAGGTTCTTCGATGCCCAGAATGCACCATGCCAGAATATTAAATGCTGTGTAGTGTCAAAGCGCTGTGCTCGTCATATACATACTGTGGATCGGTATACATACGATTGGCTGATTCGAGTTAGCTGTTTGTGCCTTGTCATGGGGTAACACCTATAGCAAGGGCATGCATCTCGAATGCGCCTCCGTGAGCCTGCCACACTGGTTGTGCCATCCATGGAGGTGGCTCATTGATTGTGCCAGAGGTTTGCCCTGGTGGGTCCTATGTGCACGGCTTACTGTTACTCGGTTTGGCATTTAAAAAGCCGCATGCCAATATTTTGTGTGTCTCCTGCTATATCGGAGTTCTCCCTGGTGACAGGGTGCGGTGTTGTGAAGAGGTTGGGCAGGTGCGTGTATGCATTACCTGCAAGAGTCGTGAATGGCACTGGATGGTGTGTTCAGTACGATGGTGCCTGCTTCTCACGTTGGATTAGCTTGAGGGGGTGTAGGGAAGGGCTGGCGAGCCTTATTTCCTATGGGCTGTATAGTAACAGTATAGTGTTTGGTATCAATGAGTTCGTAATGGTGAATCCTCTCCGGTAGTGGGAGGGGGTTCCACATTGCAGTGCTGGATATGTCACTTTGAGAAAGTGGGCATTTCAATGCTCATTGCTCTGTGTGCATGGCAGCCTGACTCCTAATTCACAACTGGGTGCTGGGCGACAGCCACATGTGTGCAATCCTGATAGAGGGCCATAAATGAGGGGTTCATGGGAAACTGTGGACCTCTGACTCTGAGGGACCTTTCTAGGACAGTTAAGTGGGGGTGGAAATGACTTATGCGTTCCAAGGGGCAGGGTCTTGGTCCCACTAAATATTGCATTCAAAGCTCCTGGGGCAGGATGGCAGACAGGACAAAATTTAGAGATGGATGGCCTGTGCATTTCAAAGGTGGCGTTTTGAACTGATCGTATCTTCAAAAGCCAGGGTGGGTATAACAACTGGGACTTTGGCCTCTGAAAGTAGAGACACTTTTGGAGTTTGAACCATACTACACGGGTCTGATACTGGGACATTGACATGAGGAATCATTAGGACAGGAGGGACTGCAACTGGCCTGTCCGCAGACTTGTGGTGGCTTGGAGCTTGTCGTGCTCCAGGAATGGGACTATCACTTGGTGGATTTTGCCTGGACGTTGCTGGCCTGCAGCTAAGTGCCAACTGTCGTGGCCTGGGGCTCTAAGTACTCTCCAAGGGCCAGTGAGCTGGCCTCCTGTGCATGAGATCCCAGGGACACCAAGGATCTCATTGTCTCCATGAGATCATAAGGACTGCACTGGGTGCAGTAGAGACAGGTGGAAGTGATTGTGGTTGGGACAAGGACCGCCCTGACGTACACCATCATCTCGCTGTGCAAGAGGAGTGTGTGCAAGATCAGCAGACATCTGAGGGGATGTGAGGAGTTCGAGGCATGTGGGGGGAGCTTGCAGAGTCCAAGGGACCATGCTTTGAGCCAGGGGGCCTGTGCTCGCTCACGCTCCAGAGCGTGTGGTGTCCGAGGGGTGTTGGGGGAACCTGAGCCAGGATCTGAGACTGTCTTCAGCCTCCAGATCAGGAGGACGACTTTGCCTGACATCGCGGTCTCTGCCAAGGTCGTTCGCTCCCTCTCCCTGGATCCAAGCCACAGGGCGCTTTGTTTTGGAAAACACTGTGATGAGACCCTAGGGGTTTCATGTGCCTTGTAGGCATCTGCAGCTGGCTGTTGGGGATCTATGGCAGGTCAAACCTCCGCTTGAGGAGATAACATTTCTCCAGACGGGGAAGCCTGCCAACTTCCTGGGTCACAAACCTTTCTCTCTGGGGAGATAGCAATCCTGCACTTGTGCAGGTGCGGTTGGGAGTCTGGAGGTTTAATCCAGATGTACAAAACTAAATAACTGTTTCTTTCCATGTTAGGTGGTTCTGACTGTCTAGTCAACAGGGTGCCAGCCGTGGCAACCTGTATCGTTGGCTGGTGGAGTTGAAGGACTGAGGGGCTGGGTCACGAGGCGTAGTCAGAGACTGGTGGCTGTTTGACTTTCTGCAATGGGAAAGTCTGACAATTGCATATAACTGTAAAGTGTCCATACAGTGTATGTTTCGTTTTGATTTCAATAGAGAAGTTTGCTAATTGCGTATAACTGTAGAGTGTATATACAATGTATTTGTATTTGTATTTTGTATTTAGCTGTATTTGTAAAGCGCATCAATCATCCCAAGGGACATCACGGCGCTAGGACGGATTAGAGTACAGTGGAATTGGATCATTGGTAGGATCAGTATCTAGGGAACAAGGTGGTTTTTTGTTTTTTTCTGAACAACAGGTAGTCGTCTGTCAGGCGAAGGTCAAGGGGTAGGCCGTTCCAAAGGACCGCGGCTGATTTGGAGAAGGACCGGTCGCCCATTCTGACCTTGGATGTGCGCTTGACTGAGGCGAGAGCTTGATGACATGATCTCAGGTTACACGAAGGGATATGAAAATGTAGTTTATCTTGTAGGATGTGTGGTCCTTTTTTATGCAAAGTTCTATGCGCAAAACAGAGGAGCTTGAAATTGGCTCTCTGACGGACTGGTAGCCAATGTAATTCCTTCAAGCAGTGGGATGCTGAACTGTATTTTTTTTATTACATATTAGTTTGGCGGCGGCGCTCTGGACCACCTGAAGTCTAGAGAAGAGATAGTCGGCCTTGCCAACATAAAGGGCGTTGCCATAATCGAGTCTGCTCATAAGCAAAGCCTGTGTAACCGTTTGTATGCAGTTTTGTGGGATTCAAGGAAAGAGTCGTCTGAAAAGTTTCAGTATAGAATAGGCTTTTCCGCACAGCGTGCATACTTGGTCCTGCATAGATAGGGTGTCATCGAAGATGATGCCCAGATTTTTTGCCGCTCGTTTGGATTTTGGGGCGGTGCCTAGTGCCTGGGGCCACCAGCTATTGTCCCAAATACCCTGGGCACCCCCAAAAAGTAGTATTTCAGATTTCCCGGCGTTTAGTTTTAGACAGTGCTGAGACATCCAACCTGCGAGTTCAGTAAGACAATTTATTAAGTTGTTCTTAGACACACTGTTGGTCAGCCTGTCTATCAGGGGAATCACCAATTGCGTGTCATCGGCGTATGAGCAGATGTCAAATCCCCATTTCCTACTGATATCCGCCAGAGATGAAACGTATGCATTGAAAAGGGTGGGACTTAAGGTAGCTCCCTACGGGACTCCATATTTAATGCTCTTTGAGGTGGAGGTGCAGGATCCCATTTTAATTGTTTGGGTTCGATCTTTCAGAAATGAGGCGAACCATGACAGGGCTTTAGAACTGGTCCCTTTTTTGTGCAGGATTTGGAGTAGTTTAGTGTGTGATACAGTATCGAAGGCCGCAGTAAGATCCAGTAGGATCAATTCTACGGCTCTGCCTTGATCAACTAGTGATCTGATATTATCAGACACAGCCAGTAGAGTGGCTTTGGTGCTGTTATTGGCTCTAAAGCCCGTCTGTGAGGGGTCAAATAAGTTGTTAGATTCGAGGAAAGTGGTGAGTTGCTTATTGACTAAACGCTCCAGAACTTTGGATAGATAAGGTAGTTGAGAAATGGGTCGATAGTTAGCTGGGTCATATATTCCAAGTCCTGCTTTTTTTAGAAGTGGAAATACCACTGTTTTCTTCCAAATGTCTGGCAATGATGCTTGCTCCAGAGATTGGTTAAGTATTTTGGTGACATGAGGGGATAAAACTGACGCTAGTCTGGCAAAAATAAAATGCGGGCATGTGTACCTCATTTTGATTTCAGAGTGAGTGTGTAATACAAAAGCAAGTGTTTTTATACATACAGTGTGGAGACTTTTTGTGGCGTATGAAGTGTATTGCGAGGGAGGGTATTGCACCAGTACTTTACACTCGAGTCCTGAGGCTAAGTCTGACTGTTTGGTACCAAGCTACCAGAGGATGAGCACAGGCTATCGGACAAGTGTATCATACTCATCATATTTAGAACAGTGGATTCTGACAGTCTTCAATGCATCTTAGCCAGCTCAAAACCGCTGGGTCTAACATTTGGTGATCAGCGGTGTGGATAGGACATGGGTCAGCACAAACCCTAGCAACACAGTGGTTCGCTATGACTCCGATCTACAGTATCATTTTCTTTCCTTGAAGTGTTGTTGGTTTTGCTATGGTATGTCACTCTAGTTTGGAAACCTTTCTGTGTTCACAACAAGTCTGGAGAAACAGCAGGGGTACTTGATGCAGGGGAATTTGGGCAGGAATGGGAAACTGGGGAGGTGTCCCAGTTCAAGGGACTTCATACAGACAATGGTGCTCTTTTAAAGGCACTGGGGAAGGGGGTGGGGGGCACTGCAAAAGTCACGGAGGGCCTGGCTGGAGGTCAGGAGCGCCGCTGGGGATTCAGAAAAGAGTGAGGTTGTGAATAATGAAGGATAGGGTCTACCTCTTGAGGCTTGCCAGAATCAAGAGCTGGAGGAATGGGGTGTGGTGTCCCCC
Organism: Calotriton arnoldi; assembly: GCA_963921515.1. Classification (NCBI taxonomy): domain Eukaryota; kingdom Metazoa; phylum Chordata; class Amphibia; order Caudata; family Salamandridae; genus Calotriton; species Calotriton arnoldi. The sequence continues at coordinate 434,712 of CAWUFW010002652.1, forward strand.
CTCCCCCCGGCAGGAATCATTGTCACCTCCAAGCGTCCGTTCTTCAGGGAACTGGGGGGCAGGTGGAGAGATATGGGGCTCATGATCGAGCCCGGTAGATTCCAATGGGAACACAGAAGGGCAAGGGCAGAGAGACGGGATGGGAAAAGGGAAAAGGGATGTTGGCTCTGGGATTGCATGCAGCAGGGTTGTATTTCCAAGCCAAGAGGGCTAGGTCCAGCCCAGGTATTGGCCGCATGTCTACTGGTTCCAGCGCAGTGGCTGGACCGGCACTAGGAGAGGAACCTAATGAGGGTGGCTCAGGTGATCCCTCATCAGGGGTTGGGGAAGTATGGATATGCGTGGGCAATTTCCTGTGGAGTTGGGTGGTTTTGCGGGGTCCTATCTCTTTTCAACAAAGAAGGGAGGGTAGGGGTGGACCGAGGTCCAGGATGCCTCCTACTCAGCACCAGAGTGTGGTGTACTCCAGGTGGGAGCACCCGGGGAGGAGCCAGGGCAGTACCAGATTGCTATTAACAGAAGGGTCTTCCCTAGTGGAGGAAGCATGAGGAGGGCAGCTAACACCCGCGCCCCCCATTCAGAAAACAGAGGGTACCCCTCTTCAATGGGGGGGGGGGTGCGAAACTCCAGAGAAAGGGGACAGGGGCAAAAGAGATCATTCCTATTCAGTGTCAGGGTTGCAACCCCATGCTGGGGGACCAGGCTCAGGAGAACATCTGTGATCTGGTGAGAGGGGGAGTGAAGAGTGGATAACGAGGGTGCTGCCCCTGGGTCAATCACCCCCCCACCCCCCTCTGGAGAACCACCCAAGTCGGAGGGCTTGGGGTGGGCAGGATCCTGGTTTGGGACACTGGCAGCTGTCAGTGCCCTTTTCTGGGTTATTTACCAATGAACTTAGGTTGATAGGGGGCTAGGACAGAAGTCAGACGCCAGGGGCTAACAGTGGCACTGGGTTGAGCCTGTGGGGATACCCAGGGTAGGCTTAATTGGCCCTGGGAGTCGCTGGAACAGATCAAATGAGCTTCCGTGAAGGGGCATAGGACTGGCAGGTTCCACTAGGGGAGGTGGGCCATTGTCCAGGGTCTATCGCTCAGTGCAGGAAAGTTTGTCAAGGTATTGAATAAACTCCCCTGGCATTTGACTGGGAGTGGGTAGTGTTGGAAATGGCCCTTTCTAGGGTACTTTCACTTGACTTTTTGCTTTTATCCTTTCCAGTTTTCCACTGACCTGGAGGCTAGCTTTAGGACCTGCATGCTTGGCACTGCTGTGCAGTGTCAAATCTCTGTGCTCGTAATATACATACTGTGGATTGGTGTATATATGATTGGCTGATTTGAGTTAGCTGTATGTCCCTTGTCATGGGGTAAGACCTATACCAGAGGCATGTATCTCAAAAGCGCCTCCGTGGGCCTGCCACACTGGTTGTGCCATCCACAGAGGTGGCTCATCGATTGTGCCACAGGTTTTCCCTGGTGGGCCTGTGTGCATGGGTTACTGCTACTTGTGTTGGCATTAAAAAAGTTACTTGCCAAGGTTCTGCATGTCTCCTGCTATTTCAGAGTTCTCCCTGGTGACAGGTTGCAGTGTTGAGAAGAGGTTGGGCTGGTGTGTGTATGAGTTACCTGCAAGAGTCGTGAATGACACTGGTTGGTGTATTCAGTACTATGGGGCTAGCTTCTCTCATTGGATTAGCATGAGGGGGTGCAGGAAAGGGTTGTTAAGCATTATTTCCTACAGGCAGAATAGTAAAAGTATAGTGTTTGGTACCGATGACTTTGTTATGGCGAATCCTCTCCGCTAGTGGGAGGGGGTTCGACATTACGGTGCTGGAAATGTTACTTTGGGAAAGTGGGCATTTCAATACTTGTGCCCCTGTATGCTTGGCAGCCTGTCTCCTAATTCACAAGTGGGTGCTAGGGGGACAGCCACAACTGGAGGGCAATAAACGAGGGGTTCACAGGAAACTGTGGACCTCTGACTCTGAGGGGCCTTTCTGGGATGGTTACGTGGAGGTGGAATTGGCACTTGCATTCCAAGGGGCTGGGTCTTGGCCCCAATAAAGATTGTGATCAAACCTCCCAGGGTAGGATGGAAGACAGGACAAAATTTAGAGAGGGCCTGTGCATTTCAAATGTGGCCTTTTGAACTGATTGTATCTTCAAAGGCCATGGTGGGTATAACTACTGGGACTTCGGCATCCGAAAGTAGAGACACTTTTAGATTTGGAACCATACTACACTGGTTCGATACAGGGACATTGACACAAGGAATCATTAGGGGAGGAGGGACTGCAAATAGACTATGCAAGACTTGTGGTGGTTTGGAGCTTGTCGTGCTCCAGGAAGGGGACTATCACTTTGTGGTTTTTGCCTGGGCGTTGCTGGCATGCAGCTAAGTGCCAACTGTCGTGGTCTGGGTCTCACAGTACTCTCCAAGGGCCAGTGAGCTGTCCTCCTGTCCACGAGATCCCAGGGACACAAAGGATCTCACTGTCTCCATGAGATCATAAGGACCACACTGGGTGCGGCGAAGACAGGTGGAAGTGATTGTGGTTGGGACAAGGACCGTCCTGACATACACCATCATCTCGCTGTGCAAGAGAAGTGTGTGCACAAGATCAACAACCATCTGAGGTGCCAGAACGTGAGGAGTTCAAGGAGGACCGGGACAGCTTGCAGAGTCTGAGGAACCCATGCTTGCAACCTGGGAACCTGTGCTCGCTTGCGCTCCAGATCGTGTGGTGTCCGAAGGGTGTTGGGGGAACCTGAACTGGGAGCTTAGACAGTCTTCGGCCTCCGAATCAGGATGACAACAGTGCCTGACATCACGGCCGCTGTCTGAGGTTGTTGGCTCGCTCTCCCTGGACCCACACCACAGGGTGCTTTGTTTTGGAAAACACTGTGACGAGACCCAAGGGAATTTGTGTGCCTTGTGAGCATCTGCAGCTGACTGTCGGGTTCTAGGGCAGGTCACACCTCTGCTTGAATGGAAAACATTTCTTCAGATGGAGAAGCGTGCCAGCTTCCTGGGTCACAATCTTTTGTCTACCAGGGGTTAGCGATCCCACACTCGTGGAGGTGCTTTCGGGAGCCTGGAGGTCTAATTTGGATGGACGAAACTAAGGGCCACATGTATCAAACAATTTTGCATTCGCAAACAGTGCGAATCTGTAATTTTGCCTGTTTGCGAATGCAAAATAGTCTTTCAAGATGTATGAAAGGCTTCGTAGTCTCAATTTTAGGTATCGCAAAAATTGTGATTACCTAAAATTGTGACTACAAATAGGTAATCACAATTTGCGATTACCTTAGCACATGTACCAACCATTTTCTAAATGCAAACTGTGCCTTTAGGAAATGCTATTGCCATCGACTCCAAGTCGATGGCAACCATGTGCAAATTTTGAAAAATGCACAAAAATGCATTTTTCAAAGTATCATGTAGCGCACTCATGCCCCTAGGGCATGTGTGCGCTTTACATGTGCACTTTTGTTTTGGGGTGCTTCGGGGGGCCTTAGGTCCCTAGTCACCCTTGGTGTTGCATTACCTAATTTGCGATTACCAATTTGGTAATCTCAAATTAGGTAATGCAAAACCATTTGCAGAATGAATGGAGTACTATTACCTAATAGCGATTACCTAATTGCAATTGCGAATCTTTAGGAATCATTATTAGGTAATCGCTATTTTCTTACATACCATTTTACATTCCTTAAATAGCGATTACCTAAATTTCGCTATTTAAGGAATTTAAAATGGATTTTTGATACATGTGGCCCTGTAACTGTTTCTTTCCGTATTAGGTGGGTCTGACTGTCTAGTCAACAGGGCGCCAGCCGGGGCAACGTGTATCATTGGCTGGTGGAGTTGAAAGACTAGGTCACGAGATGTAGTTAGAGACTCGTGACTGTATGACCTTTCTGCAATGGGAAACTCCGACAATTGCATATAACTGTAAAATGTGTATACAATGTGTGTTTCATTTGATTTCAATAGAGAAGTTTGACAATTGCGTATAACTGTAGAGCGCATATATAATGTGTATCTCATTTTGATTTCAGTGTGTGTGTAATACAAAGACAATTGTTTTTATGTATACAGTGTGGAGTCTTTTTGTGGCATACGCAGTGTGTGTAGGGGGGTGTTGTGCCAATACTTTACACTCGAGCCCTGAGGATAAACCTGACTGCTCGGTGCCAAGCTACCAGAGGGTGAGCACAGGCTATCGGACAAGTGTATTATGCTCATCCTATTTGAAATGGTGGATTCTGACTGGCTTCGATGCCCGAATCCGCTGGGTCTAACACACCCCATGAATTTCACCTCCTATATTTTGCCTCTTCTCTTAGCAATACTGTCTACCAAATACAAAACTGTCTGTCTACCATCAGTAATAACTAGAAACCTGCAGACAATTAGTAACCAGGTGCCTCTTGGGCTTCGCAAAGCCCACCCATTAGTTAACATAGCCCCATTAATGTGATAGCTGCCATCTTGATTTGTAAAGCTATATTAAAAGTGTTCAGGGTCATACGTGGAGAGCCAGAGTAAGGGGACCTGGCAAGGCTTTGTACCCCAAAGGAAGTATACACAGACAACTCATATGCGGATATACATTGGGCCATATTTATTACAAAGTGCATTACAATTAAATTGAGAAATCATCCATTCAAGTTGAAGGTTAGCATGGAGACATTTTCAAGAAAACTGGCTAATATTAAAGATGACGGTCAAAACCTGGCAACACTGAAGATAAAAACTGCATCCTAACATTCGTGCTCTAAGCACCCATTTGAGTGGGCAATCCTGGACAACTATCCAAGACGCTCTATCCCAGATCAACCCCTCATCTCATGGACTGTGAAGGTTGCTGGTCAAGGAGCCATAGAGCAAGAGCCCAGTGTCATTAAACGTAGAGTGTACCCACAGCCCACACATGGTAAAATATGGCAGTTGTTAATCTTCGAATACTCATACCTTGCAATGTTAAATAAAATTAAGGAATAACTAGAGTGCCGCTACCCCGCCTACCCTTTCTCATGTACACTAGTTATGACCAAAGGGGAAAAAAGTGGAAAGACAAGGGGAGTAACATTCATTTATGTTCCTACCTTATACAAAAAACACCTCACCAATCAAATAAGTAAAAGGCATGGGTGGGTGGAGAAAAAACTTTTTGTGGGCAGCGCTCACGTGCAGAACTGGTCCAGGGAGGATTGGAACAGAGGAACACTAGCTTGAGGCAGAGCCCTCTATAGCCTGCACCCCACTCTACACTAAGCGCCTGAAATCAGTGCTAAGAACTTCCTGCCCATTCAATGAAGACCTGGAAGCAGCTGCCAGGGATGGAAGTGAACTGCCATTCAGCAGGACAAATGTCCACTGAACCCAGGCAATGTAGTTGTCTGCCATCAAGGCGCTGCCTAATTCTGATGGACTCCGGTTTGTGAACCTGCTCCCTTAAATGCCAGAGGCTTCTAGTTTTCATAATTTTCACCATGTTACTACTTTGTTGCCCCAGATGGAAATAAGCTGTGTCAATTTTAGAAACAATGCCTCTGACTGAAAATAGACCTATATTGATTATAAGAACCTGTGTAAACTGCAGTTGGTCCCTACCATTACACCAAGTCTTCTGAGTAATCCTCGATTGGTTGACCACAGGTACCACTAAGGGAGTCTTAGATAACCACTGTAGTCCTTGAATCCAGTATCCTGGACTTCTGCAGAGAATAGAAGAACCCCGCCCATCTTTGCTTTGCTACATTCTGTATGGTGGTCCCGGGAGACAGCCAAATGAGGCTTAGAGGCCAGTAGTGACCATCAGACATGGACTGATCATATGCAGGACAGCACGGGTCTGACTGTAACACAGTGGAGGTCTCCTGAAACCCTTGAAGGGACAGCACTTACTCAGAAAGTCTTCTGATACATGCCTTGTAGAATCTGCACAAATCCCACCATCTCCCGTCCCGCTTTGTGTTATAAAGTAGCTTACAACTGATAGAAGTGGGAGCAGTGTTACTGCACTTAGGAGCAGCCTAACTACAGACAGAAATGTCACCTCTCCTTTTACTCCTAGAAGAGCAGAACAGCCTTTATGAAGCCGGCTTCATCTCCCACATAGCCGCTGCCGTGTTGTTTGGCACCCTGCAGTTAAGAGAATGCAACTGCACTCAAACAAATAAAGTTAATCGAATATTTTTCAAATGAATACCCACCATTTTCTCCCAATTCTATAAATTAGTAATCTCTTGTTATAGACTGAAGCATCGTGATCCTGTAGTTTTATGCACTTCTTCAAAAACAAACAGGTCTTTACCTTTTCATTTCCCAACTTATTTTGGACAGTATTGTTTCCAAAATTATCATATTTCAGCTTACATATTTTATTGCAATCTAACATTTTTATAGGTCTTTCCTACAGTTAAGGAGGCCCCAAAATGTTTCTGGATGTTTGAGTAAGGCGTTGCTCAGTTTGTTGCGTATGGTTGGTAGGCTGTGTGTTTCATAGTGTTGCCTATGTGGGAAGTATTTTGGTATTGTTCATGCGGCTTAGAGGTGTGCTGCAAACTTGTAGCTTAGCCTAAGCACAGCATAGCTCTTGATCAGTGTTATATGATTTAATGTGATCTTCAAAGGATCATTATGATTAGCTTTTCATGACAATTTGCTTGAGCACATCACAATGTAATAACCGTCTATTTCTACTCCCAGCACTCAACTACTTCTCCAATCACTCATTGACTGTATCTTTGCCTTCGTCATTGTTCACCACTCCATTGCCTCTTGGCTATCTTTGAGTTCTCCAAATACTACATACATAAAATTACATTTAATTGCTTAGTGCCACCTTAGGTGAAGGTACAGGGCCGAGAGATTGTTCTCTCTGAATAACTATTCTCTATCCTTCTGTCATCGCATGCAGCCGCACAATACCCCACCCCTTCACCCACTCACCTACTGTTTTACCTAACTGGCACCCAGAAGGCTTGCGTCCTCAAAGAGCAAACCAGTGACAAAAAAAGACAGAGTGGAAGCTGAAATTAGTGATACTCTTCTGAGAAGGAGGCCGACTTAAGTGTATGGAAATTTAGAATGGATGCTGCCGCCTCTGAAAAAAGGGTGATATGCCCAGAGCAGTGCCAGTCACATGTCGGTCATGTCTCACTGAATGTTCCCCAGTTAGTTACCCAACTTGCAGAAGCATTGACCTGCTGGAGAATTTCACTGTTTCCCTTTGGCCAGTCTGCCAGTAGGTTGGAGGTGCATACAAAAATATCACAGATTAGCACCAAGTCATGATGCAGTGATTGGTGATGCCAACTTTCTGTACATCAAACTCAAGTCTGTCAATCATATGAAGCAGGGAATGGAAAGACCAAATTCCTTTTTGGAGAATGAATGGTCAACAGAAAAGACTGGACCACTGGAAATAGTGCATGCCAGAAGCTAGGGAAGTGCACTGTCAAATTGACAAGTCTCCACCTCAGAGTGGGCTACCAAGTTCTGCATTTTTACCAATCAAGCAATATGATTTTTCGATCGCATGCCAAGGGCTTTGCTTAACCTGGGGCCTCATTATGATGCCTATCGCCGCGGGCAGAAACCGTCCGACAATGAGACGGTGGTCCCGCCTGTTGCATGGCACACAGTGCATGGATGTGTGGGTGGGGCACTACATGTGCCCACTAGGCCTCTAAGCAGTGGCCCACAGAGGACGGCGGCCCAGCTTGGGGAACCCAAAGTCCCTTTCCGTCTGCCTATTCATGGTGGTGGGACCGCCATGAACAGGCAGTCAGAAAGGGATATCCTAATCCCTCTGGCAGTGCCTGCGCAGGCACCACCTCCATTGTAGGGATTAGAGTACGACTGCTTCCCCGACGGGTTCCTTGAGCCTGTCAGAGGCAGCGGTCTTCCCCCATGACATAATCGATCCTACCGCTGGTATTGTTGGTCCGATGGCTTGTCAGTGGCGGTCTGCCCAACATCATAATGAGTGCCTTGATCTTTATCCCCATAGTGTATATGGCAATGGTGTCTAATTGCTTGTGGTTGCAAAAATGGCTGAAATGGGGTACCTAGAACTTTTTTTATATGTACCAATCTCTCATTCAATGGATTGCTGGACTTCCATTCGATTCCCTGTGTTTTAGTTGTTAATACCTGCTCCGCTGAAGTTTAGTGGAGCATCTAAGATATATAAGGCCAAGATGGTGGTCATCCATGAATGTTCAGATGGACAAAAAGGACCAGGGTTAACAGATTGGTTTCAAACATATGGGCATTAAGTACCTCTGTAGGTGTGGAATTTGATGCTCAGAGCTATGTCCTCGATAGCATGAATAGAAGGAGGCAACAGGCTGTGATCTGTATTAGAAGTGTTGCCACCTTGGTTGAGTAGCGGCCATAATGGGGCAGATTGGATCATTACCAGGGGTTCAATGACAATATTTTTATAAACAATATAATTGACAAAAATATCATGTAAAAAAATATTGTTTAATAAAATATTGTGTTCCTATACTTATAATAGATATGACAAAAGTATTGGAAAAAACATTTGTGGGCAGTAATATTGTCCAAAAACATACAAAATATCATTTTTGAACTATATATACAGTTTGAAGTAGTAGATGTGAAATATTCTAATGTGTGAAATTAATATCGTGGAAAGTAAATACATTTCACTAATTATGTCATATATATAAATATATAGTCATATAAACACACACATAAATATATATATATGTGTGTGTGGTTATATAAAAATATATATAGTATGTATTTTTAATTTTCAATTACTACTATAAAAACATATATATTAATATACAGAATATATATGTATATGTGTGTATATATATATATATATATATATATATATATATATATATATATATATATACTACTGGCAGTCAACAGTAGGTAGTTATAGTTAGGACCATGTTTCTGTAGGAAAAGCATCTATTGACTTGCCTATAACTTTGGTGTCGTATGACGAATCTTCACAAAATTTTACAAAAAAAGTTTCAAGTTAGGTCTTGTTGTGCATGGAAAGTTTCGGGGTGATCCGTCAAGCAGGGGCCGAGAAAAAGGGGTCAAAAAAGTGTGTTTTCCCATGTTAATTCCCATATGAGTTTTGAACACGTCTACAGCCCGAACTGCTGGGAGGAATTGCACCGAATTGGGCAGAGAGTTAGATTTTGGTCCGCAGATCACGCTTTTAGTTATTTGGTGTAAATCCATTCAGTAGCTGTCGAGAAATTAAAGTAAATCCAAATTTCTATATCTGCGGCTAAGAAGAATTTGCAACAATTATTTTGCCTCCTTCTGCTCATTGCTGAACTTTATTCTGCCTCTTTATGCTTATTTCTGAATATTTTGCCTCTTTCTGCTTTTTTTTCATCCTTATTTTGTCTCTTGCTGCTCGTTTCTGACCTTTATTCTGCCTCTTACTGCTTGTTTCTCACCTTTATTTTGCCTCTCTCTGCTCATTGCTGATCATCATTTTGCCTCTTTCTGCTCGTTTCTCACCTTTATTTTGCCTCTTTCTGCTGGTTGCAGACCTTGATTCTTACTCTATCTGCTCGTTTCTCATCTTTATTTTGCTCTTTCTGCTCGTTGTTCACCTTTATTTTGCCTCTTTCTGCTCATTGTTGACCTTTATTTTGCCTCTTTCTGCTTGTTGCTAACTTTTATTCTGCCTCTTTCTGCTCTTTGCTGGCCTTTATTTTGCCTCTTTCTTCTCGTTTCTCACCTTTATTTTGCCTCTTGCTGCTGGTTTTGGAATTCTATTTTACCTCTTTCTTCTCGTTTCTCATCTTTATTCAGCCTCTTTCTGCTCGTTTCTCACATTTATTTTGCCTCTCACTGCTCATTGCTTACTATTATTCTGCCTTATTCTGCTCATTTCTGACCTGTATTTTCCTTCTATCTGCTAGTTTCTCACTTTTATCTTGCCTCTTTCTGCTCTTTGCGCACCTTAATTCTGCCTCTTTCTGCTTGTTTAAGACCTTTACTCTGCCTCTTTCTTCTTTTTTCCCCCATGACCGTGGGGGGAGCCTCAAGGCCCCCACGGTCCCAGCCGGCTCCTTGCCTCCTGCGGGAGCTAGTATTGCTGCTGCACGGAGGGAGCTGCTGGAAAGGCAGCTCCCTCCATGCAGGAGCAATCTTTTTAATCTCTTTCCCTGCCCGCATGTCTGCAGACAGGGAAAGAAATGAAACCTCCACTCCCAGCGGGCGGGAGCACTTTGAAATCTCCCAACCGCTGGAAGCGGAGTTTTTGCTCTCACTTGGCGAGAGCTGTCAGCTTCCGGCAAGCGAAAGCAAATAGCTATGTCCCGGTGTTGGGCACCCCAGGACATAGCAGAATCTGACTCCCAAGATCGCTGCCAACACTTCCTGGTTGAAGTGTTGGCAGCCAATCAGATTTCAGCACCGGGACTGTCGGATCCTCAGAGAATCCAAATCCCTATATATACAATTTATTTTCGTCATCTGGCGCCAAAGAGATGGGGAGGTCAAAAAAGTTTGTCCTATGGAAACATGGTCTAAATATAACTACCTACTGGCGACCACCAGTAGGATATATATATATATATATATATATATATATATATATATATATATATATATATATATATATATATATATATATAATGGGTGGGTGGGGGACGAGCAAGTGGTGCTGCAGCTACTGGGACCACTTGAATGGATCTGCATTGTTAGTTATTGCTCTGTGCCTTATAAAAACTAATAAAGTGTTATAAAAAACACAAACATGTCCTTAATGTGTTTATTGTCTGCAGTGCTGCTGGTTGGGTTTTTCTGCTGGAGTTAGCTAAGACCATTTGATTTTTCTAAGATTATATGTATAATATACTTTAAGTGGCTTTCAGCCAGCCTTCCTCTTCTAGTGGTCTGTTATTGTGCCATTTATATTTTTTTCCGCCCACTACAGCATATGGAGTGGTGCAGTGGGTCAGCCTACTTCAGCCATTGGCTAACTATAATGTGAGTGATAGCATTTATCCCTTTCACAAGGAGCACAACCGCAGACAAAATAGTTCCCTTAAGTGCCAAGGACTAACTGCTAAGGGCCTTTTTGAGAACAAAGAATTGACATGGACTTGTCAGCTCTCTCAACAATAACGTTTTACAAAAACCATGATAAAACACAACAAGCATTGTCAAAGCCATAAGGCATGCAACCAATGACAGACCTATAGCCCTTACCAGTGCTTGTTTATTGATGCAGTGTTACTTATAGAAATGCCAATTCTAACCTCGAATTGAACCGTCTGCGGTTTCTGTACATTCATTTTCAAGCACTGGGTGTAGTAAATGAGTTGCAATGCATATCCATGTGACAGAGTTGTTTACATTTCCTTCGAGCCTGGAGGGGCTCCGAAGAAGCTAGGCCCACAGACCGCAAGCCTCGGTGCCAGCGGGTAGCCGAAAGGGGAATCCATTTGTATTCCCTCGCATTTTGTTCAGAAGTTAATAGCCCTGGGCCTCCTCGCCGGTGGGGGTCCTCTCTCTGCACAGGGGTCCTTGTTTTCGTCTAATAAAGGTTTAATCAGGCGTGTTCCCATGTCCCAATCAGAATCGCTCTCTGCGGTGTCGACTGAGCCCCAGCGAGCGCCAAAAGCCCTGCTCAGCGAAAAATGCACCTCCCGACGGGGAGATGCCATTATCAAGGCAGAACAGGACAGGAGCAAATTAAAGAAGATTGAACCTTGTGGAAATAATTGTTTTTGTTTTGTTTTGTTTTTACGAATGTTTATAGCGCGAGCCGGCCTGGATGGCTTTGCTGCACTATCTTTACAAAAGTATGAGTTTTTAAAAGTGAGGAAATAATATAATTCTAGTATTTTCCTCGATAAGCCAGTCAGCACATTTGTTCTGGTTGTTGCTCATAGTAAATTATAAATATCTTTATCTTTGGTGTCTTTATAATTAAAATTATGCAACCGCAAATTCGCCTGGCAGCTCTGAGGGTTGGGGCGGTAAGAGATTTTAATTTCAGCAATCATACCATGTGGTTGTTTGTATTGTAGAATTTCTATAGCTCTGTCTATATCGTGTGGGTGTTTGGAAGGTTGTGATCTGCAGGGCTGTGTTGGGTGGCGTGATCCTCTGTCTTTTAATCCATGCAAGCAGGGCTTTAAGTGGGATGAAAAAACTGGGGGGTCTTTCAAAGGGGCGTGGCCAATGTAATTAAGGGCGCGGCTTAAAAACACGTAAATTAAAAATCTGTGCTTAGCATAGTTTGCCGCCCGACTTGTATTTTGCTGTGTCTGTCTATGCATCCAGATATATAATACAACAAGTAACATCATACCTACAACAAGTCAGGACGATTGGCTTTGTCAATGGTTGTTAGTTGCATAAGATAAATGAGCAGTAACTATGGCTTGTATATAATATTGAAAAATCTTCCACTTAAGCCCTGGTGACACTACGACAATGTTGCTGCTCCTGAGTTTCAAAAAGAGAAGGGAAATTCAGAGAGAAAATTACTCTCTTTAAAGGATTTCCCTTCCCCTACATCGCTCACCTGGCATGACGTGATGCCATAACTTCTCCATTAGTGAGAAGTGAGCAGCGCACATCGATGTGCCTGCTGTCACTGCAGCCCGGAAAAAATGGACCGCCTGTGCCAGGGCACAAAATAGAGCCCGATAGAGACCCGTTTCAAGGCCCCCTTTAAAAAACTGCTGGTGCTCAGCACCGGTGAGACCAGGCCCCAGGGCTCGAGTCGGGGTACCACGCGGGTGGACGGCGTCCCCCCACTTATTTTACCGGGAGCTTGATAACTGGAGCAAATGGAGCCACACATTCACTCTTTGGCCTCTCTGGGGCGAGATCGGAGCTCATTCAGAACGCTGCTCACGCGCTGGCTTCTCTGATGCAATCGCATCTAAGGGGTGAGCGAGGGGAGGCAATGAGTCTGATGGTGCAAGCCACCTTTCGTAACGTCACTTCCTGTCGTGACGTCAGCGTCCCCCCACTTCTTTTTTTAGGACTTGTGCCCTGCCAGGCCCACTTAAAACCCTGCATGCAAGTACAGTTTCCCCTCGTCACCTTGATCTGCTCACCTTCCTTCTGCTTTCCTCCATTTCCCCTTGGTGAATTTCCCCAGGCTGGTAGGGATCAGGTGAAGGAGAAAGGTGGAGGGTGGGGGTGAATGGGTATTATGTGAGGGTAAGAGTGGTGGGAAGAGCAGGGGAGCAGGGAGGGGTGAGGGGTGAGGGGCGGTACCCATGGGCAGTCATGGTGGTGCGGTTAGTGGAAGGGGATATGGAAACAAGGAAATTGGGAGAGCAGATGTCTGGGGGAATGAGAGATGGGTGGGACATGGTGTTGGGGAGGAATTAGAGCTGACCAGAGACGGACATTGGTGCATAGGAAGAACAGGGAAGAGGAGGGATGTCTAGTGATGGTGGTAGTGGTGAGGGTGGTGGTAACTGAGGAGCGGAGCGGGCGATGCAGGGGCTTGATGTCAGGAGGAAGAACTGGGCAGAGATGGTAGTGCAGGGGAGAGAGGGGCAAAAATGGCGTATGAAAAAGTGGTGGGTAAGAGGAATGGTAGAAATGCTGGGAAAGATTAGTATGGCGGGGCCTATGGTATGGGGGGCTGGGTGAGGAGAATTGTCAAGAGTAGGGGGCTAGAAGCAGGTGGAATGATGCAGGGGATGAGAACTGCATTAGGAGATGAGAGGGGAAGAATTGGTGAGTCATATGGTATTCAAGGGTACATAGCGCCCTACGTGCCGTACAGGTGGAGCGCATGGGGTGCCCTTCGAGAAACTACGCCTGAGTGGGAAGGGGAGGGAGAGATTGGTTTGCAGTGTCAGGAGCTACAGAAATGAATCAAAAATACAGCACTGGGCTGTATTTTTATATTACATATATTTATACTTTACACACGTGTACATTAGAATATGCAGGAACCACGCCGCCTCAACTGATTTGGAATGTGTTCTGCCTTTCTGTATGGACATTGCTTAGGTTTATATTGTTATGTCTTGAGGTGGCGGGTTGTCTCATTATTTAATTGCAGCAGTTAATGTTTCAACACTGCTCCTGTGTTTAATGTTCAGATGTTTTTGATGGAATTGTAACCTTACCCTGCTACAAGTGTTAGATTGGGCAGTCTGGCAGTGCCCGAAGGACTGGTCTGACAGGTCTATGTGTGGCCTTTTTTTTTGCTGTTTGTGGGCCTGTATTATGGTTTGGTGGTCAGGTTTTTACTATTGTTTTCCTTGATAATATCACAACATTGCCTGGGCTAGCACAAATGCACGCCGTACTTTCCACAACACCGTTACAGTGTGTGTTACAAGTTCAAAGCTGCCAAGACTTGCAGAATGTGGACTGCTTTTTTAACGCTCTGATTCGCTGATGGGAAGCACGTTTATTTTGTGACCTGGGACTATTTTCTGTGGCAGTCCGACCCTGCCTGTTACTGTTTTGGAGTCGATTGTAGATGTCTTGCCGGGTCACAGGAGCGAAAAACCGCGCTCTAAGGCTTTTTCTGAAAGCCAGGCTGCCCTGTCTTCAGCGCACGTGGAAGAGAGAGCCTTCCAGTAGAGGACAGAGAAGTGTGTTTTCAGTTAATTCTATTTTTCCTAGAGGCAGATGAAGGTAAACCCTACACCGCAAAGCCAGGCGAATTCTGCAACTTCACATGGACAAAGCAAATGCAGTTTTCAAACGTCGCTGATGCTAAACTTTCCTACCTGGGGCCTGTTCACCTTGACTGCTTTCGAGTTGTAAGAAGTCATGAATAAACAGAGACAAAAGTCTCTGTCAGGGAGAGCACCTGGGAGCAATAGCGCAGAAAAGGGACCTTTCTGGGGTGGGGTGGCAGCCTTATGTGGAAGAGCTTGGTGGGAGGGGCTGAAGCAGTGCTTAATTTGAGCCACCGGCACACATTTTTGGCGATCGACACTCATTTCTCCTAATATGATACTGACCCAGAGCAAGAGAGGAAAACACAGCAACGGGGAAAGAAAGAGGAAAACATTAGACGGAAAGGCTGTCACAAAGGGAGAATGCAGAGACTGCTAGAGTGAGATAAAGGGACAAGCAGTGTCTGATAGTGCATTAAAGAGGCGGATTGAAGACTAGGCACTAGTATTCGGTGCTCTGACGTTTAATAGTGCTGGCCGCGGGCTTCAGAGCAAAGCTTTGGCCATCAATTACAAATGTAGCACTGACTGGAGGTGAGTTAGGGTGCCCACAAAGATCACTCTTAAGGGTGATGACTGCGGACCAGCACCATTCTCCCCGCTGCCCCCTGAAACCCACGTCATCAGTGGGGAACATTTTCCCACTGACGCAAACGATCGCTGAAGCTGCCCTTCTAAAATTTGAAATACTTGTGAAGTTTGGACATTTGCTAACCATTTGAGTTTGCAACTTCAGGCACCTCTTCCTTTCAGTGTGATCGGAGCAGTCAATGGCCTGGCTTAAGCGTGTCCTACAGTATTATTTGAGGAAATCTATTCCTAATAAATTGTCAGCGTTTGCAGCGGCATGGGCTCCCTGTGACGGTGGGGACTGACCAGCTGGGGGACAAGCAGGGGTGTAGCGCAGGCCTCTGCAGCACCTGCAGCGCAGGGTGCCCCCCAACCCTTCAGGGAGCCTCCAAACATTCAGGGGGCCCCATTCAGCCCAAGGCCAACGAATATCTGAGACATGGCAGACTCAGGGGGCCCTCATCTCATTCTGCTGGG
Source organism: Calotriton arnoldi (assembly GCA_963921515.1). Lineage (NCBI taxonomy): Eukaryota > Metazoa > Chordata > Amphibia > Caudata > Salamandridae > Calotriton > Calotriton arnoldi. The sequence goes on from CAWUFW010002652.1 coordinate 450,455, forward strand.
AGGCCCCATCATTTTGTGTTACGTCACTGGGAACATGGGACTCGAAAACATCAAGCTGGCCTAGATTAGACTTGCTTCCTTGAATGAAGGCAACAACTATAGAAACATTCACATGACAGTCACACCTTTGAAAGGCAGCACCGCCAGCCTCATGTCAGACAGAACCTGATAGTGTCTGGTGGCACCCCGACACTAAATGTTTTTCAAACGTAGAGGCTCGATGTGCGTGAAACCTCCAAATTTCCCAAAAGGCCAATGCGCGTCGGGCAGTGTGATGGTCCTCGTTAACTGTCGTGCTTCAATGAAACACAAAGGAGTCACTAGCCAAAGTGAGGGTTCTTTTGACATTTACCTGATCATTCCTAGCGCCATCCATGGGCTTCTGGCCTTGAGCGGTCTCCGTGGCTCCTATTTTTGGACCCACTCCACGAGGCTGTTCACATAAAGCATCCGCATCAGAAGCAAATGGGCCATGAAATATTCATCACTTAGAGACTAGGCCTTCTGACAATACCCTTGAATAATTCAACGGACTGACTAGTGACTCTGCTTTCTGCTCTGGTCAGTCATCCGTTTTAGCATGGTCCTTCAATACTGTTGTTCTCTCGGCCTCTGTGCCTGATCACTGAAGCCTGTGATTTCATCAGGGTGTGGTGGGTGGCTTCTGTACTATGACCACTGACTCCTGTGCCTCTGTCAGTGAATTATGTGATTCTTTCAATCTCTTTACTATGGCCACTAAATCTTGTGGCTGCTTCACTCCTTGTAAGGCAGTCCCTCAAGCCTCTGGTTCCCTCTGGACTTGTACTGTGGTCCCCGAATGCTATGACATCCTCAGCCCCAGTACTATGGTCACAGAACTGTATCCCTCCTCTGTGGCCTCTAAATACTGCTGTCCCCTCATTCTCTATGCTCGGATCACGGAATCCCGTGGGTCTCTTCTTCTCTTTACATTGATCATTGAATCCAGTTCTTCTGTCAGACTCTTTTGCATGTTTTTTAACTCCAGTATTTAACTCACTCTCTGTAAGGTTGTCAATGAAATCTGCTGTTCTCCTCGTTCCTGCACTGTGGTCGTCGAATGCCCGGTGGCTTCATCCTTTGTTCTCTGGTCACTGAATTATACATCTCTTTTGTGGCCACTGAAGTCTGCTATTCCCCATTCTCTGTACTCTGACCACTGAATACTGTGACTATGTCATCCTGTTTACATTAGCCACATTCTTATCCTAGAGCACAATTTAGAGTTTGGCATGCGCGGCCGGTACAGGTAAAGGCAGTTGGCGGGCGCAGGGGGTGGGGGAGGAGGGGTTAAGACGAAAGATGATGGGATAGGGAAAATAAAATAAATAAACAAATAAAACCACTTACATTGCGCTCGCCGCATCGTATCAACGGCGATGCGGCGAGCGCAATGTTTGCAATTCCTACTGCAAACATTGCGCTCGCCGCATCGCCGTTGATACGATGAGCGCAAAGTGAGTGTTTTTATTTATTTATTAATTTTCTTTTCCCTATGCCGTCATCTGTGGACTTCCCCCCTGCCCCGCCCCACTGCCCCTCTGCCCCTCTGTTCTTACCTATACCGGCCGCGCATATAGTTTGGTAGACAGGGCACTCCATCGCAATAGTGCCGGAGTACCCTGGCTGCCTAACTCTCAGCCGCCTGACCAATTTTGATTTGGGCAGAATGCCAAGTTTACACCGACGGAAGAAAATGTACTCTGTTGGCATAAAACTTTTTCTGATGGCCTGAGGGAGTAAGCCCTATGTAGAGTGTGCGGTCAGATGGCTTTTTTTTTTACTGCCCATCGCCGCCAGAAATATCCTGGAGGTGAGTGAGAATAAAAATTAAAAAAATACCCCCATAGCATGAGGAAAAGCTCCGATGCTGTTGGGGCCTTTAGTTTTAACTTTTCCAAACATAAAACCCACTTTGGGCAATTTTTTGGGCAAACTAAAAACTTTAAAACGTTTGACACCATTTAAATGGCTTTGTATGAACTACAGTGAGAGTGTTTCATCTACACAAACCCGTAGAGTTCACTACAGGGCTGGCGGTGAACTCTAAATTTGGCAAGCAAAGTAAATGCAAGGTGGTGGACGTAAAGTCCACCTCCACCCTGACTGCCTTTACTTTGTCCGTCAACCTTCTTCAAAATGGCGCCTGTGCGGCGGTGAAGGTACGGAGCTCCGCCGCACCGGTCCTTGATTTAGCAGTTCCCGGGGGATTACCTGCCCCAAATCCATAGCAGAGGCTGCGGAGGTTGAGCTGAGCTGGCTGCGGGCATCCGGGGGCATCGGCGGTTCCTGCTGCGGCTTTTATGAGCTCCGACGGACGATGCGCGGCCGGCTGGAGAGGCTGCAAGATGGCGGCCAACTGAACCCCTGAGTCGCGACGACCGGGTGACGCCCGCACTGCTCCGGAGGGGTTCGCGGCAGTGAACGGAGCCGGCGGAGGGTGCCCCCACCTTCCAGAGCATGTGGGACACAGCACTCCAGCAGCCCCGCAAAGGGTAAGGATCCGGCTGGCACGAAAGCGAGTGGCACCACAGGGCTGATGGCGACCGACGCTCACTAGCACAACAGCACTGGGGAGTTCCACGTGCGGCACCAAACGGAGTGGCCCCTAGCCGCCGGTCCCGCAACCTAGTGACACCCGCGCATAGCCCAGGGAGAGGGAGGTGCCTGGCTGGGGTGGGGTCATCCCCTGCGCTGGTGCTCTAACGAGGCGGCTGCCTTGTACAATTCATAGCCTTCCACCATGTAAGTGTACCACACACATTTTCCTATACTTGGACATATTCAGCAGGATCACTCGTCGGATGTGTGATGGGCACTGCATCTGTGATGGGCACAGCACATCAAGATGGCCGAGAGGTGAGGAGCTCCGACTGGGAGCTCCCCGGCCAGGGATTAACTTTTTGGCTCTGGTCCCCCGGAGTCTACCCCCTCCTTGGACCCTTCTGCTCACCTGGGATTGGTGTGGACTGCGGTCAGTTGCGCACTTTGGTCCGCATTTGTTGAGGTTAGCCGAGTGCTCTGCCTACAAGATGGCGCCCAACACATGTTGAGACCTTTCCAACAGCATTTGATGCATTGTGTCAGCGGGATCCCATGCAACTAATCCAGCGTCCCATCTAACTCCTGTGTCCTTAATGCCTTGTAGCTGCACCTCTTCGTAGTCATTGGCAGCTGCTGCGCACCGTCCCTCTGCATACTAAACACCGCTCTGAGCGAGACGTTTCCACTACATCCACCTCTAGGGAACCTCTTTCCTTTGGCGTCGCCAGCGATCTCTCCCTACGTCCTCCGACCTGGGGGAGCTGGAGGACGAGGCAGACGGCGCCTCCCAGTAACACCGGGACTAATGCCTTCGATTAAGCTATGACGATGCCCCACGGGCTGAAACTAAAACTGTTTGTACTTACCGCGGAGCCCGAGTACCCTTGGCCGATGCCCGGTGAAGCTGTCCTAAGCAGCTATAGAGGAGTTTGGCTCTGGTTCACCCCTCGGCCGTCACCTACCCAGCCGGACATCGGACATTGTATTTCACGGTTTTTGACGGTTTTGTCTGTCCTTCACTTTGACTTCTTTGTCTGATTTGTTCCCCCTGAAGTTCTTTTCCCCCTCCCGGTCGGCCTGCCTCGATCTGCTTTCCTTTCCCCGGTTTGCCTTTCCCCCTCTACCTCCATTCCCCATACAGACGTGTGTCTTTGCTATGCTACTCGCTAATAACTTATATTACTGTGTAATCTCATGTTTTTCCTCCTATGTCTATATTTGGCTTGTAACTGATGTAATTTTTGTAACCTGTTACTCACTGATCCTCATGTAAAGAGCTCTGATACCTCCGGGTTAGCCAGCGCTATATAAAACTCTGCAAATAAAATAAAGCAAATAAAATAAATAACCTCTAAATCAGGCCCCTTTGATTCTTCACCATTGTCAGTAATTGGCATGATTTTCTCATTTGCTGTACATCGGTCTCATAATATAGTCAGTTTTGTTTCTTCTTAAAGTATGGCTCGCGCTCGATGTTTACATAAGAGTCCGACCTTAGTTTCATAGAGCCCCCTCTACCTGTTCTACATAATTGGGTGTCACCCCAACACCCCATTATCTTTTCAAAAGATTTAGAACCCTGGTTTTCTTTAGTGGATCCAGGTTTTCTGGTTTCTGGGGTTTGGTCTCCCTTTTTCGGCAGTGGGTTCTATGCTTCCTGTTCACTGCAATGGTGTTTAGTTTCTTTGTTCCTTGAAGCATTCTCCCTCCCTACTCTCTGCATTGGGGTTTGACTTCTTTGATCTTTACAGGACCCAAGTTGAAACCATGGAGAATGGGTTGGACTTTCTACTCTATGATGTAGACTTTGGCCTCTATGCTTCCCTCAATGAGGTTTAGCCCCTTCTTTGTATACATTGGGAGTTGCCCCCTCGTTTTCTGTTTTGATGTTTAGTCCTCCTCTTGCCTTGAGTAGGATTTGCTCCTCTATAGTCGATTGTGGAGGTGGCCTCATATTCTCAGCAGATTGTTTTTCTCTACGGACGGTACTGTTGACCTCCCTAATTTTTGCAGTGGAAGATGCCCCCTGACCTCATCAGTTTAGTTTGGTCTAAAAGTCCTCTGTAGCATTCTAGATTTCTCTGCATTGGGGTTTTGTCTCATTTTAGTTCTCCACCTCAGCCCTGTTTTGCCTTCATCTTCCCTTCAGCAGCGTCTGTGTGCTTTCGTGTTTGCACAGAGTTTTGGCCTTCCAGTTTTCTGTTCTCTGCAATGGTGTTGGCTTTGCCAGTTCTCTCTAGCAGAATTTTGTCTTTCTGTTCGCTGTAGTGTGTGTTGAGCACCTTTCTGTTCTCTGTAGTGTGGTTCATGATCCCTTTTCTCTTCTGTGTGCCCAGGGTCCATGCTCTGTGGGTTGGTCTTCCTCTTCATTGCAGTAGGAACTTGCATTTGCTAATCCGTGCCCTCGTTTTGGCCCCCTGACTCCTTGCAGGAGTTTTAATCCCATGCTCTCTGCAGGTGGTTATGTTTTGTGAAGTGAGGTTACCCTTCCTATACCCTGCAGTGGGTCCAGTTTTCCTGTTATCTGCAGTAGGTTTACCCCTACTTATTCTCCTCAGTATGGTTTTACCCCCATGTTCTCTGCAGTGTGGTTTGCCTTCTGTGTTCTCTTTGTTGGGCATGGCCTACCTATTTTCGTGGTGTGGCTTGGACTGTTTTCCACAGTAGGATTGGCTCTTCCCGTTCAGTAGTGGAGCCTGGCTCCTCAGTTACTTGCAGTGGCAATGACTTCCCTGTAAAGTGCGGGTTCGGACTCCATATTACCTGCATTGAAGGTGCCCTCACAGTTCTCTCCATGGGAGTCGGTCTTCAAGGTTCACTCTAGGCAATGGGCTCTACCAGCTCTTTGCATGAAGCTGCCAACTTTCCCCAGGTTATGTGTAACACCTTTAGCCAATATAGCGAATGAACTTTGCATGCTGGGATTTTTGTACCTATACTACTATACCTACAGCATGAAGAGGGAAACCACAAATCCCAGAATGCAGAGTACTGTTACCTGAGAAGTCAGGACTGCTTTAAATGTGACCCCTGACACTGAGCTGCTTTGCAGCTATGTCTGCGGTGCATTCTTTTCCCCAGTGCTTTCCACAACATTTGTATTCCCTGTTCTCTCTATGTCTCTTCCCAATGTATTCTTTGCAGTAGGCCCAAGTTGCCTTTCCTCTGTAGTGAGTGAAGCATCTTTATGATGATTTGTGACCTTGTGGCCCGGATACATCTTTCTAATGTCCAGTCTGCTATTGCGCGTTCCGAATCCTTTCCCCCAGAAGTGGGGAGAGGATAATTCTCCTCGAGAGAGAGGACATTTGAGCAGGTAATACTCTGTGATTGATGCACTGGCACTAAGTAATGCCTCAGCCAACATTGTTCCTATGAAATATTCACAGAGGTGAGGAAGCAGCCTCGGATAATTCTGAGATGTGATTGAATCAGGGGGCTCGTCTCCTTTCTGCCCCTGAGAGTTGTTGGAGCTGAAGACGGCGGAGGAAACCACGAAGGACAGGTGAGGAGCCGGTCAGCAAATCAGGGTCTACACAGTGAAAGCAGGTGGGTCGCAGCAAATAGGTGAAGCAGCATAACACACATCCCACCCACTCCCTGAATCCTCTCTCTCCCCACTACAGTGATTGCAGGTCACCTCTCACAAATCTTTGCCACAGCATCCTGTTTCTATCCTCTCTGCCTAGTGTGTGTGTCTTTGGCCCACTCGAAATCCTGTCACAGAGAGATGATGTCGAAACACGCCACTCACTGCGTTGACTTCCAGGACCCCATATTGCCCAGTCAGCTGATCTACCACGAGAGTTTATTTTTGTTGCCTGATGTACTGATTGTGCACATCAAGAGGCTGGGGTGTTGTGGCATCAGATCTGCCTTGTCCACAACATCTGTTGTAGCCTCAAGTGGAGTCTGTTGTACACTGAGGCGGGTGATTGCTGTAGCCGCTGCTTGAGTTCATATACTCATGAGAGTAGGCGTTGTAGCTGGTGTCTAGTGCTCATCACAGGAGCCGATGCAAAGGGACTCTTGCAGGAGTTCAGAAGTTAGTGGGGTGGGTTTACCAGTGCTATGTAGCCCATATTCTGCATTGTGCGAGTGATTTTCCAGGTCTTGCTGATTGGAGTGACATTTAACAACCAGGGCTGATTGTAGAGTGACTCATGCTTGCCAGGGCTGACATCACTATATACTTCCCAGGCTTGCCTTCTGGTCTATGGGCAACCGCTAGCCTCCGCTCGCTCCTCAGTGTGTGTTACATCATAAGGTTGCGAATAATTCACAGTGGTGTTGCGTAGTCTTTTCAGGCCTGTGGCAAAAGGCAAAAGCTCTTCTACTTTTCCTCCCTACCCAGCAAAACTGTAAATCTTCTGAAGATTTCCAACTTCTCAAGCTTAAACGTCTTCCCCTGATCACTCTTATCTGGGCAAGGTAAACCCCCTCATACTCCTAAATTTACATTGCAAGCAAATGTCAACATGTCAAATGTGTATATGCCGCCAGGCTTTGGCATTCTCCAGAGTTTGTCATACACAGTTATAACAGTAGAACTCAATCAATTCTATTACCTAACAACTGGGGTTTGAGGCATACAAATTTATGTAGCTGTGATAACGAGACCCCTGCCTTCCATGAAATCCTTCCACAGCATTCTCCAAAGCATGTTCTAAAGCATTATTGAACGCAGTGGCACAGCGGTGGAAGGAGACGTGGTCTTTTGTACCGTTGACCCAGGCATCTGGGGACCTCGGTTATTTCCCACCTTCTGCACATGTTATGTTATGTTATTTCAATTTATTTCGCACACAAATCACCCCTGAAGGGATATCTCAGCATGAATACCATACATGACCAAAGCCAATCTCCTTCATGTACTTGTACCTCAAATTGTACATGCTTGTAACGTAAATATATAAAAGTGTGCTATGGTCAAATTTGTATAGGTGTTCCCCAAGAAATATTTTTACGTTTTTCGTCCAACTTCACACCTTTATGAAGTTCACACATGCTGTGAAGTTGTAACAATTACTAATTGCTGGAATAAAATCCGGAGAAGTAAGTTTAGGAGGAAAACCTCACTTTAAGAGGGACAGGGGATTATTTCTCCAAAACATTTTTGTAGGAATTTCTGCCAACCGGCAAAGGTTTCCAGGTTTGACAAAACTTCACACAAAGCAAACTTTAAAATTAAATATTAATTATGCCCACACCTACTAAAAACCAGTGGTACATTGTGCGTCTAGTATTTGTCGAATTACTTCATCTCTTTAAATATCACGTTGGTTGTCTGTAGTCTGGTCTCATCAAGGCAGTGCTTAATTTGAGCCAGTGGTTTCCGGTGCTTGGCACCAGCATTTAATTGTCGACATCAGCACTTATGACAGTCTGCCACATGGTGGCGCTGTTTGTCTAATTCAGATATTAGCACAAGAACCCGCTTAGACCCATGCATGTAAGAGCGGTGGGGCCGGGTGGGGGGTGGGATTTCGACAGACGACGAGGGAAAATTAATTCTTTATTTAATTTTCTCTTGTGGTTGTCTGTCAACCCGGCCCCAGCGCTCTTACCTACACAGACCGCAGCTGGTTGTTTATTAATTCATTGTGCATTAAAAATGACTGATACGTGCCCCCCCAAGCCATTCTTAAAGCTTTGGGGGCCTGGAATAGTATGAATTGTCACACTTGTAAGAGTGTGGTGGTAGTAGTTGTGTTGGTTCTGTCATTGGCAGCGTTGGCAGAGGCAATAGGTTGTGCTAGCTGCAGTGGCTTCTTGACATGGGCCCGGCACTTATGTTTTTTTTACAAATTAAGTACTGCCAATAAAATACCATTCAGCATTCTGTTCTATGAGCTCCCACTGCAGCAAAAAAGTTTGCTGCAAAACGCTTCCCTTCTCTGTGCATATAGATGAACACAATTTCACATAGAACCGAACACAGTGAGTCTCTCCTCCTTGTCGGATCATGGCTAGAATTCAGATGTTGAAGCGAGTTGAAGCAGGAGATGCCAGTGTTAGTAACTTATTTGTCTGTCAGTGGTAAAGATTCTGCAGCCTGCAGAATGAGTGGGGCTCTGGGCAGGAATTACACAGTCAGGAGAGCCATGTCCCATGGTAAGAGACCTCCACCTTGTTTCCAGTGACATTCAGTATTATTACCAGATAATCTTGCAGTACTTCCGCCATGTTTATCAAATACTGGTGTTATCCTGACTGCCGGTCCAATCTTTCCTCTGTGTCTTTAACCTCCCCCATGTCTTGCATTTACTTGGGCATATGAAGCTTTGATCCTCTTCCTTGTTTCAGATCTCTTACTGTAACATGTTCCAGCTCTCACTCTTCTAAGGAAGGATTTGCCTTCCACACCGCTTCTATTTCAGGAGTAACCCTAAACGACAAAGCTACAGCCCTAAAGGGCGCGGACACATTGCTTAATCTATCGTTGAATGTTTTGATCCCCCTTGAAAAGTAGATTTGCCAGAGGCTCAGGAGGGCTCAGTGAGGTGTTTGTGTTGAAGGTCTGTAAATATCACTTTTTGACGTAGCCCTGTGACAAGGCAGCATCTACTGGGGTAGATGGCCGCCTAAGGTTCTGAGTGAGTCTACGTGCTCTGTTCCTTTGTTTATGTCTAGTGAGCTGTGAGGACCAGCAATAGGCCACAAAGCTGGTGCTGATTTCCGTATAGTTGTGTACAGATTCAATTAACTTTATATAGATCTGAGAATTGGAGATTATTGCATCTGGTTGAGATGAGGGCAAGGAATGCTATGGTAAAAACATTTAATGTGAGTAATGACTCTAAATACTAGCTCACTGTACCTTCTATATATTTCTTCAAGGTGTATAGATGTGAGGTTAAGAATAGCAAATCTACACTAACCTTTTTATATGTACCTTCTAGATAGTCTGGTTGGTTTTTGCTATGATCTTATGGTAGTACGATAACAAAAGCTTGATATTAGGATATAGGATCATGGAAAGACCTTTCAGCAGAAAACTGGCACAATACCAGTAACAGCATTCAGGAAGCACTAAGACAAAGAGAAGCCATTTTAGAACAGAGAAATTAACTATTTGGATGCTGAGGGATTGACTATTTGGATTCTTTCGGCAAGGAGTACATGATCTTACTCCTGTAAATTCACAGGTAAGTCAGAGTAAGCAAGACCCAGTCATAATAAATTATTTGAAATTCAGACATAGTGTGGAGCCTATGGAGGTGTGGAAAGCAGGAATCCAGGGGCCCTCATGCTAAATAGAAAAGTGCATACTTGAGGTTCTTATCCTACAGGGAAATGTGGACATGGGGGCTAACCATGAGTCATTTTATTAAAGGAAAAAGTACATCCTAGAGGGACCATGTGTTCTTACCCTAGACGACATGAAGACTTCATGGGCCTTTACATTACTGTGAACTGTACACATTTATTGGAATTGCATATCCTTAATCTATGGGAAAGTGTGTTCACTCGATAGACCCGTGAGTCGATATCAATCAGGGAAAAGTACTGAATCCATGGATCTGCTTAACCTTACCCTACACGGAAATGTGCAGTCTCGATGGGCTCTGGGTGTCCTTATCCTATAGGGAAACATGCAGGCTCCACGGATCTGGATGTCCTTGTCCTAGAGGGCACCATGCAGACTTGCGCACTTAATAAGTAAGCGGTAAGGTGTTTGTGGTGAACTCACATACCACACTGAGCCTGTAGAGTTATGCTTCCCATTTATATCTTCGTTGACTCTCTGCCGTGCAATCCCAGCAGGGTGTTTCATAGTGGCGGTGACTCCTGCACACCTTTGTGATACGCTTGGTCCTGGCATTCATGATACTGGGCATTCCACACAGGACCCCAGAACTTATTCAGCACCTCCAGCTTGTGGATGTTCTCTTCCTCGGTGTCTTCACCATGATCTGTACCCGCCTCCTTCCACCACAGCTCACTCTTTAGTGCAATCATCTGCCAACAAATTGGTTTGGAACTATCATGTTGAAAAGGGATACAGCACTCTTTGATTGAGTACAAGTGAGCAGAACGGCATGCTTGTGTGCCCTGATAGTGAGTTAATTTAACAATGATAACAATAATAATATAATGATAATGTACTCCAAACTTTACATTATAAAGATGCTACAAGTCAACCAAGAATAACGAGAAGAGACTGTGGCGCTGCCACGCGCAGTGTGTCTACATACATAACATACAGCTTTGCTGTGTCCACAGGCTCACTCCTTCAGCTGGTGATGACAAAGAGTGGGAAGAAAAGTGCCCTTAATACCAGCAGCGTGCATGTCGCATCTGTTCACACATCTCTACTGACTTGTAATAAGCTATTACAGTTGAGTAGTAAAGTAATTGTCTTTTGGGTGGTGCATTCAGACATCAGAGTAAACGCGCAATAAGAAAATTATGGATACAGTGTTTAGATGGATATTACCTTCTGCCATGATTATAGTAAGAATGACTACAATAATAAATTGTTTTTTATTTAGTGCTTCATATTTCATGCCTCTATTAACAGATGTTAGTATTATGCACTTTAACGGTAGATGTAATTTCACCAATGCCAGACTATTCACAGACTCAGCAAAATCCTTGCCACGCATAACTCCTATTATAAATCAGTCCTCCGAAAAAGGACCTGTTCCACCCAAGCTCATACAAGTGGTTGTCACCATTGATAAGGAAAGCAATCATCAACTAGTCAACTACCATGATCTTCTGCCCCATTGCGGGATGTCCAGTAGATCCAGAAACCTGAGAAAATCAGAAATTCCTAACTACCAGCTCACCACCCTCCAGCTGCCGTCCAGGCCCAAAAGCAGCAATACAATGATAACACAGTACACAGTTGTGCAAAGCAAAGGCATGCTCAAAACATCAGTCTTACTAGAAGTGCTAATTTCAGTTTACACGCTGTTCCAATTTCACATTTTTTATGGACTATCTCTCTTTTGGTGACATGTATAACCATATGTGACCCTAAAATTCTGGGATGACACCTCAAAGAAGCCAACAAAGGATTTGCACCCCTGCTTGTGGTTCTCGACAAGAGTGTGGCCTGCAAACATGCACCATGAGATCCCGCTCCATTACCTTTCAATGGTTGTGTGAGATCTTTATTGTCACTGGGCCGGTACTTCATAAGGCAAGGTAAGGTATCAGATTTGAAGTGCCAACTATTAGCAGAGTAACATTGCTACAGAAGTCCTACATTTTTAGGGCGAGCCTAACAGACACCACAGCTGTCTGGTTGGAAAAGGCCTTTTGTCAGCATAGCAAGAAATTATAGTAATCTTTGCTTACCATTAATTATGTTGATTGTCACTCTTAACTGTTTGATTCTTATTTGATGATTTGCCTTGTCTATCTTGTATTTGCCCCTCTCCTGGAGCATAACCTCTTTACTTTTGTCCTGCCTCTGCTCATGTCCAGGGAACTACTCTATGAGAGTGCATGTATTTTCCGCATGTCTCTCTCATGTGCTTCTCTCCTCCCATGCTCCGTATTGTTCTCTTTCATACATGTGCTTCCATCCACCATTCTCCATTTTGCTCTCCCTGGTTGGCTGCTTTTCGCCTTCTATGCCATACTTCGTTGCGTCCCACCTGTGCACGCTCCTCTATTGCCTCCCAACCTCTGCAGGCCTATTTTTTATTTCATTAAAATAAATTGTGTATAAAATAGTACTTTCACGCTACTTCTTTTAAAAAATGTACTGATCGATTTCATTGGTAAAAAAAAAAAAGTTGATCGCATGATTTTGGAGACACGCTAGAGTCTGTTCATGCACCCGCCCTTGCATTCTGACTCACGCACACGCATATGCTATCATGGAGGCGCTCACTTACAAAATTACAGGGCTGGCAGCGGCCATGTCATTGCTAATTTCTATTTTTTTGCTCCTTTTGTTTATGCTGTACAGCATGAACATTTTCCCTGAAGCTGTACAGCACAACAAAAGGCCTTGGGAAAGCCAATAGGTTTCAAATGTGAGACCTATTGTCTTTGCCAATGCTTGTATTAGTGTTTGGAAATCAATCGCACAGGCACTAAAATTCTTACAGCATTCCTGGCTCCTTTGTTCATCCTTTTTACCAATATCAATTAGTTAAAATGTCTTGGTTTCTTCCAAATTACTGCCACATCTTGTGAGAAGTTTCTCAATGTTCACTCTTGTTGCCAGAGCTCATTCCCATAACAGCCCTGATTATGAGTCTGATGAAGCTGTATCCCGGTATAGGGTGCTGCCCCACCTAAATACCACTGGCCTAGTTTTTCTGTACCCTTTTTTTTCAGGTGCAGGTCTCCCGAATCTGAGTTTACTGGCTGGTAATTCCAGCTAGTAAAAAAGGCAGGAGGCTTTCATCCCCAAGTAGAGTGACCACCTGACATGGAGGCAAATTTGGGACAGTACTGTAAAGCATTCAGGAAAAGGGTCAAAATTCAGGAAAAAAATTCAGGACAAAGGGTCAATTTTATGGTAACATCCAAGGAGAGGTCATACTCCACTACCTTATCAGTGCATTTATTTACTATTCTCTACATAGCACTATATGTACACTATGGTCTTTATGTGATTACCTCGAGTTATTCTGCACTCAGGTGGCACATTATGTCCCTATTCAATAGTAAATTAATGGCCTTGAGCACAGTGTTAAGGGCATCAGCCCTATCCAGATTTACCCAAACTTTCTTGGAGAGAAAACAACAGCAACATTTTGATTATGTTCCTAACATTTTAAAACCTATGGCAAACAGTTTTAGAAGCATTAAGGTAAGTGACCATCTGCTAGTTTAAACAAGTTAAGCAAAAACATCTGGCTCACCTCAAACTCCAGTCAACGTTATACCTAGAAGCAATTAATGAGGCAGAGCAGATGGTGTGGGTGACAGTCTCACACCTAATGCCAGGATGTGAGGTACCCACAACTTGTCTGTTGTCTCACAGCACTATAGTGCGCTTCCAGGACTCTACATTTAACTCAGAACTGGGAGCCTAGACTATCAGACAAATAGAATTAAAGAGCAGGATAAAATTGAGATCAGATGGGAGATCCACAGCAATTGATTCAAAAGGTTGTTGCTAAGAACCGGACAAATATGGACTAGAATGCACACTGACAGAGCAGGAGAACACTCAACAACAGATAGAAAGGGAAGTAATTACAAGTCGGGGTAAATTAACACAAATAGTGGAAACCAAAGGACAGCTGGAGGACACATGAATTTTGCTAAATTCATGGGCAGGGCTTACACATGGAGTGGGGCTAAATGGGTGGCCTTGGCTGCTGAAAAGAACAACCTGGGACGCATATTCCGAACCTGAAGGGGAAAACAGGAGGCCACGTAGAAGGGGATAAAGGAATGCAAGGTAGGACAATTCCTAAAATCAGAAATGATGGGCCCGCCTTGAGTATCAGAAAGTATTGTGTACCCGGGGAAGAGGGCTGGCTCTAGAGGAGTGCGACCAGTGCCATCACACCGGCACCTGACTTAAGAGGGTGCTGTGTTTTTGAATAAATTATGTATTTAAAGCACCTGCTGCAGTGTTCCTTGCCTCCAGAAATGTTAAGGCAACAATAAATACATCAAGATATATGTTCTTACTGGAGAGGGATCGGAGTTTTGTCTAGTGGCAGTTTTGACTTATAAAGTAGTGCAGAGGGTTAATATGCCTGCTGCAAAGAACAAGCACCATTCAGATCAGAGAAGGGCATATAATGTAAATAACTCAGTGGGTTATTGCTTTTGTCAGAGAGATCCTTTTATTACTTGCAGTTTACAAGTTATAATCCTAATATAGAACAGAGAGCTATTAACTGTCAACAAAGAGCTGCATGCAAACATCAAGGTATAGGTTAGAGTGTTATATTTTTCCCCCAGTCTTTTATGATCCTAATGTTGCAAAAAAGGGGTTATTTATGTAAAGAACAGTTCTTATTAGTAAAACAACCCCCAACCATTGTGTTGCTTTTTAAATTCTGAGTTTGTGCTTCTACAGACCAAGCACTCAAACAATATTGCCTACCATCATGGATGACATGTGGCTCCTACACCTTGTAGTCCTGTCTCTTATGTAGTATTTCTTATAAACGGATTTACATACATATGATCAGGGCCCCTGCGGAAAGGTTGGGTAAATTATGCGGCAAGAAAAGACAAATTATGTGCCAAAATGTGAAACGTTTTGTGATAGTATTACTTTATTATTTTGTCATTTTTAAATGTAACACTGGGCATTGGTTGCACTTCATTAGTACCAGCATGCAGGAAATCCAGGATTTGAACCCAGGCTTCCCAGTCACACGCTGTGCGCTTAAGCCACTGACTAGATTCATTTCTTTTTTTCAATTCTCTTTAAAACCAGAAGACAGTGTTTTTGTACAATTCTGTAAGATGAATAGTATACTGTGTTAAATAAATACAGATCATAGGTTAATCGGTCAAAATAGCTAAAAAAAAAAAATTAGAATAAAGTCCATAATGAAGGGAAGGGAAGGCAGGACACCATATGCTAATATCACTGAATTTGTAGACATTATATAGCTATTCTAGAGCTGGGTGAGCCACTGAAAGCTTGAGCCAGGTTCGAACCTGAAGCCTGGCTCTGGCTCAGCTCCATAACAAGCTGAGCTTTCACGTGGCTTCTGCCTGCCTCCTTCCCTCTATGCAGGATGTGGCATTAGGGACAGGGCTGCCAACTTTGGAACTGGGGAACCAGGTTCAAGTCTTGGCATCAGCTCAGCATCCTGTGATTCTGGGCAAACCACTTAATCTACCCATGCCTATAAACTATGACTGTGACCCTGTGTAATGTAAGTGGTGCTGATGTAAATTGCCCAATATCTTTGGGTCGAGTTCACGTGATATAAAAACTGCAGAAAAATGCACAAAGAAGTAAAAACAAAGTCTTAACATAAGGAAAAACAAATACCCATTTCCCACCTGATTTGTACAAAGTTAAATTATAAAACTGGGATAAATTGTGGCTTCCCTGCTTAAATTGTGTGATCTTAGACAAAAAATTTAGCTATACCAACCTTCTCATTCTCCCCAGTGTTTATGCATTGCAATATTGCTGAGTTTTACTGTAGCAGCGTTTTTGGTTGCTAAATGTTTGGATCCATTTACATGTTTCTGATTAGTGTGGCAAACATTAAATGATTACTAGAAAACAAAATGCAAATAGTTGCAAACAAGTATGATGCTGGTGGCATTTAGACAGCAGATGTTAATGTTAAAGCCATTTATAACGCGCTTGAATCACCCGAGGGGTTTCTCAGCGCGACCAGGCGGCAAGCAGCATAGCACGACCAGCTCAGAACAAAGCTGTCTTCAGTAGTTTCCTGAAGCAAAAATGGTCCCTACAGGTCCTAATATAGTGCGGGAGCTTATTCCAGTATACCGGGGCCAGATAGGAAAAGGACCTGCCACCTAAGCGGGTCTTCCTGATATGTGGGATGCTTAACAGTGATTTGTCACTAGATCGCAGCAATTTGGGCGGAAGGTACAGTTTAAGTTTGGAGGCTAGATAGACAGAGCCACAGCCAATTAAGGCTTTGTGTGTGAGACAGCACAGTTGGAGGATAATTCTCTTCCAAACTGGGAGCCAGTGAGGAGTTTGAAGGAGGCGCGCCGAGGCGGTCATGGCCGGTAGATTACAGATAAGGCGAGCCGCAGTGTTCTGCACCACCTGCAGTTTAGATTGCAGCGTTTCATTAGCGGAGGCTAGCAACACGTTGCAGATGTGAAAGGAGTTCATTCTGGGGCCCTTGGGAAGGGGTGTGGACACAATGGAGAGATTCCCACAGCACTGGATTTCCTTGTGTGGCAGTCGCTCCTGAGCTGTGCTTCTCTGTATGCAGGGCTGGCTTTAGAGCTGTTGGCACCCTGTGTGACAAATCATTTTTGACGCGCCCCCCCATGACCACCTCCTCAGATTCCCTCATGCCCACCTGGGAAAATTGCCCCTCATCTCTCTATAGCCCAGTGGCGTAACGAAAGTTGAGGGGGCCCCCCTGCAAGGTACATGGAGGGGCCCCCTCTCCGGATTTATTCCGGAGCTCTCAGGCCTGACTACTGTGCTGAGGGGGCCCCCTGCAGCTCACGGGCCCCCCGCACCGCGGGGGCTGCGGGGGCCTGTGTTACGCCCTGCTAAAGCCACTCTCGCACATACATTCCATTTGTTTTAAAACACTAGTAAAGGATGTCTTTACTAATAAGAATGTATATCTACCCAAACAAAAACTTTTCAGCAACATTAGGAATAGATGACAGACTGGGGGGGAAAAACAGAACGACCTAACCTATTTTATACAGTTTGCATGCAGCTCTTTAATGACAGTTCGTGACAGTCACTGTTCTATATTAGGGTTGTATCTCATGAACAGCAGCGACAAAAGGATCTCTGTGACAAAAGGAGTAATCCACTCAGCTATCCACATAAAATACAGATCTGTGATCCGCACACTACGCGTTCCTTGCAGCAGGAATATTAATCCTCTACGCTACTTTATGGCGAGTCAAAACTGCCCCTAGACAAAACTCTGATCTCTCTCTCTAGCAGGAGCATTCATTAATCACAAGAGTTATCTTGACAATTTTAATGCTGCATGAAAACTGAACCACAAGGAACTCTGCTGATGGTGTTTTTAAATCCTAAATTATTGCTAAACACAGCACCCCCTCGCCCCCTGAGGTCAACGCCCCCTCCCCAGGTCAGCGCTCAGTGCAGCCGCATCAGTTATACTGCCCAAAAGCCGGCCCTGTCTGTATGGGTAGCAGTAGCGGCAGGTAGAGCAGCAGGCCTCAGGCTACCCTACCTGCCCACCTCCCTATGCACTTCCAGCAGGGCCCGCCTCCTCTGAGGCAAGCGTAAGAAGAAGTCCAGTTCTGTTTGTTTCTTCAGAGGAAACTGCAGAGTCGGCAATGTTCAGGTCTGCTCAGCAGGTGCGCTCCACACAGGAACAGCGGGAAGGAGGAGGCAGCAAAACACCACGAGGAGCTCTGCTACCTTCGCTCCCCTCCCCTCGCCGGTGGCCTTCATCAAGGAACAGCTGGAAGGGGCAGCACAGTGAAAGAGGTCTCCGCTTCCTGGCCCCACAATCTGCAGGTGCCATTTCTCTGTGTGGGATCAGGGGGTGGAGGTGATACGAGGGAGTGCTCTGCTTCCTGCCACCCCGGGAGCAAAACAAAGGTGGGGGTGTGGGAGAGGCCTCAGCCCCCAGCAGGCAGGTTACCGATACAAAATGGCCACCCTGTTCCTTAAGCCACCACTGCCCAGCACCAGCAGGTGGTACTTCATAGGAGTGCAGGAGTGGGGAGTGTGCTTATTCCAGTGAAACGGACATGGGCCCCGGATCCCTGGCACTCTATATTCACCGCAGGTGGCTGTAACCTGGCTGTGGTCTCTCGGATGGTGACGGGTACCATAGGTACCCATAAGAATGAAATGCTTTCAGTGGAGCTGATTGGGTCTGTCTGTGTATTGCTGCCCATCACACGTTACTATTACTCAACCTAATGCATGTTTTGCTGACTTCGAAAAATTCGAGATTGATCCCAGTCCCGGCAGCTTTGAACCTTTGGCCTGTAGATTGTGCTCACATTTGTCCAGCGTGTGGTCAACCCCCTGAACCGCCCTGTTTGATGCTTTGGCCCAGGATCACAATACTCACGGACTCCCTGGGCCTAGTTATCTCAATGCTAACCACTGCCAAAAGATCGCAGGAGAAGAGTGCTGTTGTTTTTCTGGCACAGTGCAACATGGGAAGATTGTTGAAGTGGTATTACAGGAGGGGATCTCTGTACACTCAAATCATTTTCTAATTTTCCCCCACGCTCAAAGAGCGCATCATGGGATGGAACATTACACACTGATCTTTTTGAATCTAGATTGAGTTTACCTCTCAACATGGACTGATTTACTATTTTGAAGTAAGCAGCCATATTGAAAGGGTGATTTTTCTTTAATACGCCAACCGCAACCATTCACGTACAAGGAAAGTGCAACATTCTATATTTACGTAGTGCTTAAAAAATCTGTTTTCAGTATTTATATAAACAGTAGTAATAGTTATAATGATACATATAATACATATAATATCGTTTGCCAGAGGCAATTATTTTTCATTTGTTTAAAGAACTGTTTTATTATTTAAAAAAAAGCTTATAAATAAATCTGTGTTGGACGTTAGGATGGAAAAAAACTGTTAATTACTGGCACAGCGTTCTTTGCTTTACAATATTGATATGGTCTTTCTAGGATGTCTTACTCATTTTGGGCCCCGCTCACAAAGCCTTTACCGAGCATGAGAAACAGTGCTACAGTAAGGCTGCAGCATGGCGCAATCAATGATCGTTCAGAAAAAGCCATACGGAAACATACATACAATCAAGTCTTTATTTCTTCTGCATAGAAAAATCAGATGCCTTTAGGAGTAATCTGCTAAAAAAAAACAACTATGAACATGTAAACGTGGGACTGGCCAAGGGGAATTACCTAAAAATTCAAAAATTGGAGGGGAAAGGGGAAAATGAAGAAGTGCAATGCAAACCCAAAAAGCGTAAATTAGGGCCAATCCACAAAAGTACTAGAGACTACAGAATCTCATACTAACTCCAACCAAACATTGAATTCAGTCTCACACCACCCCACACCACACCACACCGTGCAGTTACCTTATAAACAAGCATTGGCATAGCCAATAGGTCTCGCCTTTGGGACCTTATAAGTGTTTAGCCATGCAACAGTTTATGTTGTTGCATCAAGGATATTGTGCTGGATAACTAAACACTTATAAGGTCCCAAAGGCGAGACCTATTGGCTATGTCAATGCTTGTTCCTCTTGCTTGTGCATTTTCAAAATGACTGCACAGAGCTATGGACCATGTCGAAATCGCATTAAGAAACTACAGGGTAATTGGGTATTCCGAGATACAGCAGACCTTCCTTGATCTACAGCGCAAAATATCTAAATAAAAATGCCAACAATATATACTTTGTGAATCTAGATTTTTTTGCCTTTTAGTTAAGATTTTAGTATTTATTTTATTTCATGTGTGCAGATATGATGTGTCCGGTCTTCTTAATGTGCTTACATTCGGTTTCCAGCTGAAGACCTTAATCCCAGCCTTAATGAGATTGATGAGACTACAAGCATATTAAAGGAAACCCAGGGGCGTATCACAGGTCATTGCAGCCCTGCACTGCAGGGGGCAGAGCGGCTTTCAGGTGGCCCCGACACTTCAGGGGCCCCATTAAGCTCAAAGTCTGTGAATATTTGAGAGATCTTGAGACTTGGGAGCCCCTCGTCACATTCTGCAGGAGGGGGCATCATTTTGCACTACGCTACTGGGGAACCACCA
Organism: Calotriton arnoldi; assembly: GCA_963921515.1. Classification (NCBI taxonomy): domain Eukaryota; kingdom Metazoa; phylum Chordata; class Amphibia; order Caudata; family Salamandridae; genus Calotriton; species Calotriton arnoldi. The sequence goes on from CAWUFW010002652.1 coordinate 470,393, forward strand.
TCCTCTCCAAGCGCCGCAGGAAAGGCGATTTGCCATGAAAATCGAAGCTCTTCCATGAAAGCGTAGCTCTGCTGGAAAGATGGCAGTTTGTTTACCAACCTTTACCCTTGCTAACACCCAGATGCCAAGTAGATTGACAGAGCAGTGGAGGGGGGGAAGGCCTGGTGCTTGCTCGCACTTCTTGCAGCCAGAGTACATGGGAGGGAGAGTTGTGCAAAAGGGCATCTGGAAGACCTGCAGAGGCCACATAGCGTGTGACACAGTGATGTGTACGGGACGTGATTGAAAGGCCGCTCATGCGAGCAACTGCAAATACAGTCACGTTTTTGTCTAATTATTCTAAAAAAAAAGTGGCGGGGACGGAACAGCTAATATCGTAGAAAGCTTTGAACAGCATTGTTGGCATTAATCGGTTACCCATTGCAAAATCCACATGAGAGCACCACGGAGCACAGAGGTATTGTCCATGTACCTGTCTTCTAGACATGACAAAAGCAAGGGGCAGGGGAGGAACGTTAGGGGCAAAAAGGGCACGGACAAGGATTCCACCGAAGATGGATCACTTGCCTTCCGACTACAGTCAACAAGCTGGTGAGCGGGAAGTAAAGATTAAATGTTTAAACGTGCCTTTTGCTGGAGACTGGCAGAAATTTACAACAAAAGTGCACCATTTTCTTTGAGCCCTCCCCTCTAATGATGCTGTCACTCAGCCTCAGGAGGTCATTGCTTTTCTTTGTCTTCCATTTCCTGTCGTCCTGGCAGGGACCCTTTCACGCTACTAAACAGCAGACATCATTGTAAATTGTATTTATATAGCGCTTACTCCCCTGACCAGGTCTTGTAGGCACATTTCTGCGTGAACTGCCCATCGTAAGAACACTGATAACAACACATCAAGAAAAGTATTCACTAAACAATAACAATCTGCTTTCTTGTGTACAGGCTTCATACAGCACTTCTTCGGTATGCACTTACGTAAATACCAGGTGGAGCTATTACCCTAATACAATTTATGGTGCTCAGTTTATCAAACTTGGAACGGTAGATGGCTGAGGTAACCTTGCAGCGATTTAAATTCACTAGAGATCATTAGAGATGCCACATCCTTTGTTTAACTCACTGAGACATCGTGCGAGACTAGATGTCACTGTAGATGTGGTATTAATTAAAGCAGAGAGTAGTAAGGTTAGAAAGTGCCAAATGTCTGGACACCTTTAACAGTATTTGATTTTCCAGTACAAATGGGCTGCCTGCATTTTCTATTTCATCTGCAAACAAGCAGAGATAAGAAAGGCAAGATGCGGCCGCGAAAGTGAAAGTAATGGCCAGCGATGCGGAGAAAGAGATAAGAAAGGCAGGGAGGGGAGGGGCGGAGGAGCGCTTGTCCGAGCAAGAGGAAAGCCAGATGGCGCCTCTGAGACGGGAGGGGGTAGTGTGCGCAGAGGAGCCATTAGAGAACACCCAGATGGCAGCTGCGCGCGTGCACGCCATCGTGAACGTAAGCTAGGAGCCTCTCTGGTAGCACTTCCAAAAGCCCCTTACTAAATGTCTCGCAGAGCACCGCATGCGCGCTGGCTCAGCGAGACCTAAAAATCAATGGGGAAAGCAAGGTGCTCCAAAAGTAAAAAAAGTATACGTGATCTCTGGTCACACAGAACACACACTCACCTTTGGCACCATGATAACATACACACTAGAAGGACAAGGTAAGTAATTATCTTTCATAGTTGTGTAATACTGACAATGTAAACATATCACACTTGTCACAATACACAAATAAACACATAAAGCTTGCTGCTTTAATGCACACTAATATTAAAACACATCCTGATACATCACAATACCGATAAATATACACAAATGAAAAAATACATGTGGAAAAAATATATCTCTGTACATAAACAAGTCTGCAAATGCAAAGGGGGTTCATGAGTACAATTGCACCACACGCATCATTCACTAGCTGTATCTCCAAAACTCAACAACTAATTACAAACAGGTCAGCACCATAAGAAATGCAGGAAGCACACAGGCAATGCAGCGTTGTGATTGGTCTGAGTGTACAAGTTCAGTGCTCAGATGGGGAATGGGAGCCTGGGCGTGTTCCTCACCAGGCTGTGTAATGCAGCCTGGTGGGGAACATGCAAAGTGTGCATGAACTGTTTGGAAGGCCCAAGAGGGCCGGCCAAACAGTCATGTGCACTTAGGGAGTGCAAACCACTCCTCCCCCTGAGACCTCAGACCCGCCCTAACCTAGCCCCGTAGTGAAAAATAAAATGATAACATCAGTGTTATTATCATTTTATCTTTCCTTTCTCCTGCTCTAAGAGAAGTGGGGCGACGCTCCTCTGCCTTAGTGGAGGAGCCACCCCTGCAATGGGCTAACCAGTGTGCAATGCAATCGCTTTGACGTATATTCTTCTTGACACGGGTAGCCCCTGTAATGCCTTGAGACCTGGGGTAATGTGATCCTGTCTAAGTTCAGGATTTGTTTGTGCCCAAAGCCAGATTAAAAGGTATGGACAAATAGTGTCAGACTTGGAATCTGGTGATAATTGTGCACCACCTAAATTGCTCATCCCATGCAAATGCAAATTAGCGGTAAAATAGAAATAATCTCATTTTCTCTGATGCAAGATAAAATAATCATTACAATAACTGTTTGTAATCCGATATGGAGAAATTTATCCATGTTATCCTCTTTTGTTATGTGTATATGTGTTGTATAGTGATGAGTACTCATCTGTGCTCAGGTTTTATTCAGGATGAATTTAACAGTGTAATCACTTTCTGTAATCAGATGTTGACGTGGAAGTGACTCTCCGCACCACGCAAGTATCCACATAGAACCAAACACACTCTTGTTTGATGAATGTATTTATGCCATAGTTCTGTTTGTTTCACAGTATGATCTACCCAGCCCCCCCCCCGATACAGGCAATCCCCCAAAAGACACTGGGGCATCAAGAATTTGCACGTTGTTCTCAAACATCAGGAAATATGAACATCGAAACAAAAATTGCTTGAGTATAAAATGTAAAGAAGTCTTCTGATCAAATTCAATTGTAGAAAATGTCATGATATACATTTGTGAAACTGGCGCTCCATTGACATTTGGGGGCGTATTTACGTTCCCTGGCGCATCCCTGCATATCAGCAGGGATGCGCCAGGGAAAATGCGTCACGCAAGTTTACCCTTGCGCCACGTCCGATGCGCCGCATTTACAATGCGGCGCATCGTGGCGCAGGATAAGCAGATGCGTGACGCATCTGCCGGCGGAAGGTTGGCGCAGTGCTGAAGTTGTGTCGCAAGCGCGACGCAACTCCAGCACTGTTCCAACCTTCCCTATCCCTAACATGGTGCGTCAATCCTTACGCCTGCTTGAAGCAGGCGTAAGGATTTGACGCACCAGCGTCGGAAAAGTGACTGCGTGAAATCTTGCAGATTTCACTGCGTCACTTTTCCGAGGCGTTCCTGCGCCGGAACGCCCCCCCCCTGCGCCGGTACGCCCACATGAAACCTGACGCAGGTTTCATGTGGCGCAGGGGTTTACTACGTGACGCATCTCCCTAGATGCGTCACGTTGTAAATATAGCGCAACGCGGCGCATGGTTTGCGTCGCCGCTGCGTCACATGCGTAACGCAACGGCGGCACAAAAGTGGCGCAAGGGGCTTGTAAATATGCCCCTTGGTTCGTACTAATCGCCATAAAAGTAAGCTGCTGTTTCATGATTAGAAAGATGTGTATACGTTTCTAGAAACTTGAAATAATCCTTTCTTCTTAATGGCATACACAACCCTGCATAAAGAGGTTGTGCTAAAGTGTGAAGCCTCACAGGTCACAGGATTTGTTATACAGGCCTCAAAAAATCAACATTCATGTCAACAAAAAAATGTAAAAGTTGGGAAAATAGTTCTAAGCAACATTTAATAGGTGTTATTTGTGCAAGACAACCAAGGAAGACCTAAGCCTCCTTTTAAAACTTGTGTTTATTTTTTAGTGCCTCAAACTAAAAATAATTTAGTGTTAGCAATCCATAAAAACTGCAAAAAACGACTATTTAAAAGGTGCCAAGTATTGTGTTTACAATGCTTAGGGTTACTACTCTTCTGTCCTGTTTAGAAGAGCTACTCATGTAGCAAGTGACTTGGCAAGTGGCAGTGCCATGGATTGCACAAGGTGGTCGAGTGGGAAAGACGATATTTCAGGCCAGGCCTCTTGGTTTACCTTTCAACGACCTAAACAGTGGGTAATATCTTCATTTAAGGCTGTGGGTAGTTTTCAGTTGGTTATGCCAGCTTTTCAAGGCTGGCATAAGGCTGAGCCTGCAGTCCATGGGCTGCAGCTCATTAGGCTGAGCCCGAAGTTCAGCTGGAGAGGTGGCAGGCAGGATTCTTGGAAATAAAACACTTGAGTTGAGATATAAAGCTGCTGGCTGCAGTGGCTGGAAAGCAGAAATAGTTTGGTCCCTGCCAAACCTGAAGACATTTCCTGGCCTTTGCTGGTGGACAAGGCGATGGAGACATGTGAGCTTTTGTGAAATCTGATGCCCTGGTTGGTTGCTTTAACTTGTGTGAAGCGCAGAGTGCTTTGTGCTGCCTGAGGTAACAAGTCATGTTAAAGGGATCTGTTCCCATAGTCAGTGACTGGTAGACGTGATGAGATTACACATGACACAGAAGGCCAGGAGTACCTAGAGCAGGGCTCCTTGGCTTCTGCTCTACAGCACACTGGCCATCACTCAGCCACTGGCAGGGGTAGAGAGCTCTGCGTTCATCTCTTTGGGGCGGAGCATGTCGCACACATATGCAGGAAGAGAGGGAGATATGCCACACTCATAGAGCTTTGAGAGAGAGGGAGATATGCACACACTCACAGCGCACTGGGAGAGATATGCACACACTCACAGATCACTGGGACAGAGATATGCACACACTCCCAGAGCACTTTGTGAGCTGGAGATATGCACACACCCAGAGATCACTGGGAGAGAGGTAGATATACACACGGTCACAGAGCATTGCGAGAGAGGGAGATATGCACTCACTCACAGCGCACTGGGAGAGAGATGCACACACTCACAGATCACTGAGAGAGATATGCACACACTGACAGAGCATTGGTGAGAGAGACACACACCCACAGAGCACTGGGGGAGAGGGAAATATGCCCACACCCACAGAACCAAAACACCAGCTGAGCTCACAAGTAAACTGTCATCTTAATCCTGCATTTGTATTATTTGTCATTCACAGAAATTACGTAAATTTTGTTTAATAAATGTACAACTAAGCCAAATGTGTAGTTGCAAATCACAAACAGAAGTGACATAAACAGCATCAACGTACCAGGCAACAAGAGGCTACATAACATAACATGAACAGCAACAGAACATAGGGCCTTATTATGAGTTTGGTGGTGCGGGAGAGGGACTGTCCCGCTCCGCCAAAACCATGTTTGAACCACCTGCCAGATTAGGGGTTTTCTCCTGTCTGGCGGGCAGTTCTTAGGTGTTCCCAGGGTGGTGCCTATGCCTGTGTGCATCCACATGGTAGGAGGCACCAGGAGGCCATGTTGGGCCCCCTTGGTTTCCTCACTGCCACACTTCACATGGCGGTCGCACTGCCATGAAAAGTGTGGCGTGAGGAAACTCGTAATGTGCTTGGCGGGCCGCAGTGGCCTCACCGAGCATATTGCGGCCTCAAGACCGCTGCGCCACCACCAGGGAACTCTGATCCCTGGCTGTTGCGGTGGTCACAGGGCGGCCCGACCGCCCTGGTTGTAATGGGGTGGTCAGAAGACCCCCACCGCCGCACCCCGCGAATCTGGCCGGCCATGGACTGCAAGACTGGTAATAAAGCCCATAGACAGCTGCAATGTAACATGGTATAGCAGCTACATCTTCATAAAATATGCAGCAGTTACATAATGTAACATAATATATAAATGAACTACATAGCAGGCAGAAGCTACATATTATATACTCTAATTTAACAGACAGCAGCTGCATAAAATAACATAGACAGCTAAATAGCATAACATAGAGACAATAGCAACATAATATAACATAACTTAGACAGTACCAACATAATACAACATGCAGCAGGAAATTACCATAACATAAACAGCAGCTATGTAACACAAACCTCATCTATATAACATAACATACTGTGGACAGCAGCTAGAAGGGTGCTGTGGTCCACTTTTTTCCTTGCTGGTGTGTGATGCTGCAGTTCTGTCCATGGGCATAGGGATCAATGGAGCAGCAGGGGCAGTGTCACCAGTGCCAAAGTTGTGTTTTTAAGTGGCACTCTTCACCACGATTAGGAATGGTTTTCCTTCTCAGCATGACAATAGAGGGCCCCATTCCCCATGCTTCAATTAGGGCCCCTGACACCCTTGTTAATCTTCTTCCTCTTGATATGAATGAATAGGGCAGAGGTGCAACATTCAGCTCACCTTTATTTCATCCCTCTCCACCCTCCATCTCAAGCGACTCTCTCCCTCCCACTTTTAACGGGATGGGTACAAAGATAATTTACTATTGCCTTTAGCTTAAGTCCATGCAACAAAAAAAACACACGCATTGATGCCTGGAACTTGCTCTCCAGCTCCTGAGGCTGTGATAATCTACAGAACATATGGACCATATGTATGTGTATAACTTTCATTTATATAGCTCGGCATTGCAAAGCAAACTCTTCGAGGGGCTGTAGTTTGGATATCAGAGTGGTTGCAGGTTGCTAAGAGATATGTTTTCATGGGCTTATGTACAACCAGCTGACCTATCTCTCTTCATAGAGGAGCAGTATCCGCACTCCATTGCGCGGTGCCCGGCTGTTGCTGGCAGCATCATACACATGTCATCGTGAAACCAGCATAAAGCACACCCCTCGGCAGCCAGACACAAACTTTTACATGTTCAGTGTAAACTTTTCATCCCACATTTTAACATCCCCAAAAGGAAAAATCATGACAGGCTGTGCGGACTTGGATCATCCACTCTCACTATATCAATGTCCTCTCCTACGCTGACGACGCGCAACTCATTTTCTCCCTCACGAACAAGACTGCCAGTACCCGTGGCAAGTACAATGTACAATGCCTGCATGACGGGAATTGCCCACAGGCTGTAGACCAACTGACCAAAGCTGAAAACCGACAGACCAAAATTGTGATCTTCGGGAAGAGCACATCCTCGTGGGACTCTAATTGGAGGCCAACAAAGCTAAGACCTAAACCCACCCGCACCAAGAGATCATCATCGATAGCAAACTCTACATTACAGCCCAAGTCAATAATGTCACCACCTCATGCTTTTCTCCCTTGAAGATGCTGCAGAAGATTTTCAAATGACTCCCAATCAGCACCCAGAAAACTGTCACACACACCCTGGTCACAAGCAAGCTGGACTATGCCGGGATCAACAAAAAACTTGCCATAAGGCTGCAGAACATTCAGAACTCGGATACCAGAATCACTCTCATCCTCCCACGCTGCACTCACATCACACAACACCTGAAGGAGCTCCACTAGCTCACCATTCAAAAACAAGCACAATCCAAACTCCTCACCCAGACTTTCAAGGTACTGCATCACTCTGGCCCAACATACCTCAACAATCGCATCTGCTTTCACAATCCTTCCAGACACTTCCACTCAACCAGACTCCTCTTGCACAAATGCCTCACTTACGGAAAACCACATATGGGTGTTGAGCTGCCTTCTACATTGCTCCTAAAGCATGAAACGACCTGGTGTTACACAGCAGAGTCCCCTCCTCACTTCTTGAATTCCTCATAAGAAGCTGAAGTCCTGGCTTTTTGGGTAGTCCTACTAGACTCTTGGTGTGCCTAAACTCACACCTGCTCAGTGTCAGGATACCCTCTTGGGTGATAGTGCGGTCTAAAAATCTGCATAATATAACAAATGAACGCCCCTTGCCTGACTCTTTCTCACCAGCCTGGGCTGCCTGGCTTCAGGCCCCCCTACAGTGGGCTAGCCCCAACCTACCAGTGCCAAGCTTTATCATTCCAAGGCGTGCTGTCGAAGCAGACCCCTCCATAGAAAATGAGTGGTGTCCCTCACAAAGAACCAAGCATAGAGTGAGCCCCCTCTTGGCGCTAGGTAAGAATAGGCGCTGACAGAATAGTGTATCAATACATCAACAATCACTGACTGAACCACAAGTGTGTATCAGCATATCAAGGACTGTGTCAATAGCATATCACTGCAGCACCAATCACAAGCATGCTTCCGTTCATCACCACTCTATCACAAACGACCCGTTCTATCACAGTTACACCGGAGGCATTTGTTAACATACAACAAATCCCCAACCTCCCTTTATAGATAGTGGCGCCATCAACACACATAAAGAGCCAGTCTCCTGGCCCTCTTTAATCACACAGACTGCCGCCGGTTTTTCTGCTGCCTCTCTTGCGCTCTCCCACACACACACACAAAAACACACGTCCTCTTGCACACACAGTGCCCCGACTCCTGCCCTTAGCACACTTAGCCATATCTCTTGCCCTCATTCACAAACAGTGCCTCAACTCTCCCACCACCACCACCTGGCACCTTCAGTGGGCGATTCTCATTTCTTGTCCTTCCCTCTCCTCCCACTTTTCCTCTACCCCCAAAAGCACTTGTAGGTCTACCCTAGCTGTGTTAATATGGTTCATAAAGCTGCCTTAGGGTATGCATGCCCCTGCTTTACATTTCATCAAACTTGGCATGTAGGTGAACAACGCTGCTTAATGCTGCACTGAAACATTCTAATATTGGGTGAGAAGTGAATGGAGCATACCCCAGACACCTATTTTAAAAAGGCCACTTTGTTGAAACAGGTTTACATTACATAACAACCCTAGGCCTTTGCCTTAAAAACTATAAACCTCACTATCCAACAAGTGACCTATGATTAATAACCGCCCCCAACCCTAACATTACCTTGCCACGCATAATAACCTATCTAACTCCTACCCTGCTGCACAATTGAAACAGTGACCTTTTACCTCCCCTAACTCTTAACCTACATCTAATAACATCTAACTATCTAAAATCCTGCAACATAAATGCAACTTACTGTCCAGGTGTCCTTCCTTGACATCCTCCGCTCTAGCCTGATTCGCTATGGCAACAACAACAAACTTTATCTAAATAACTATGCAACTTATAAGCCAACCGCCACTCAGAAAAAGTCCCTCTACCTCTCCTTTTTCCACCCCAACCACCTCAATTAGGGCCAATCACCTCAACTAGTCATGTTCAGTTCTAGCCAGGACTTCTTTTATTTGCAACAAGTACAAATTGACCCCGTCACCCCGAAAGAATTCTGCATTTTCATATCTCAACTCCGAAAATTCCACTCTGCCCATGCCTCTGTCCCTGCAGAAATACCGCATCTCCCTGTTGATCTTCCTCCTAGGTCTATCGATGGCAGAGGGCTTTCTCGCCCCTCTCCATTCTCTTCTCAGAATAAAATCCGTCCAGGCGATGTGGCACCCTGCCCACAGCTGTTTTATTTCTCTCAAATCCCTCTTCATCTTCTTCAACAAGGCCAAGCCCTTGTAACAACCAAATCATTCTCCCCCAAATGCAGCACCAATGCATCCGGGCAGCTATTACCCCAAAGCTGATTATTCAAGCAGTGCAACGATTCCCTCCAGCGCATCCCCTCCCTTTACCATACCAAGAGACTTTAAACAAACAGTCGCTGAACCCCAGGTTAGAGCCATGGCCTCTCTGCGCCTCATGCTGCTCTGCCCATTTTATGAACTAGTAGCCCACAATCCAGATGGACAAAGTGTTAACCTCCAGGCCCACAACTGCACCTGAAAAGATAACAAGAATAAGCAACGCAGAATACCAACATTGTCATCAACAATTTCCCCTTCCAACCTCACAAATCTTTCGAAGCAGTTAGATGACCATCTACCCAAGCCTATGACCCATTTCCTGTCCCAACACCACATTGAACCCTCTGTGGCCACCCCAATACTGTTGAATGAGTGTCATACGCACCCAGCTCCTCCCCTAGCAACACTAGGGTCTTGCACAACATGGCTGAAAAGACGTCACCAGGAGCAGATTGTATAGTGATAAACACCCCCTCTCACTTCCCCTGTCATGACCCGGAACTTCTCACCCCACCGTACCAGGCACAAGAGCCGGGCTTGGTATTCCTGTAACAACACTGTTTTCCCCTGCGCCCTCTGATCAGTTTTGGACTTGCTCAGATAAAGCTCCAAACTCCCAACCAACTTCTCTACATTTACCCATGCTACCCCTTTTGCACTTTGCCCCCCAGCAACTCTGACACCAGAAAAGCTCTGAAGAACATCCATGACATCGATGTGGAAAACCATTTGGCTTCACTCTCCCCATTGCAAACCCTCGGCAAAGCCTCCAGGACCTTACTGAATAATTGCCGCATCAGCGGCTTCCTGTGCCTACCCCCACAACCACGCTCCCTTGCCCAACCTTCAAGTATTCATTTGCCCAGCTCACCCGCTGAAGGGGCGTACCCCCAGAAACGTTTCTCCGTAAATGCAATGTCTGCCAATTTTCTGGTTGTTGTCCCTAACGTCAAGCCCTTCGCGATCAAAGCCAAGATGAACTGCGCCACATCCTCAGTCCTGTTCCAACCCCCTGGCCTTTGCTGTGCTCCAAAAAGTAAGAACACCTCCCATGCCTGTGTGTAAGAACGCCTTGTGGAGACTGCCAATTACTTTACCACCAAATAGAGCATTCTCTGTCACTTACACTCCACAGAACTTTCGGCAGCAGCGTCTTGACCCTGTCTGCCTCCGTGGCCAGCCCATGGAACCCCTCCTACTGTTAACGAGACAAAGTGTCCACAGTGTCATTGTACACTCCTGGCACTTTGCGTGCTCTAAACATGATGTCATAGTGCAAACAACATATCATGAACACTCGCAAAAGCTTCAATACCTGCATGTCCTTGGCAGACTGTTTGTTGACAATATGTACCACTACCATATTGTCTACCCTGAATAAAACCTTCTTGTGTGCTAATTCTGTCCCCCACAAGGACACTGCCACCACCAGCGGGGAGAATTCCAGGAAGGCAATACTCCGCCCCCCATCCTTCTGCCCTGTGGGCCATTCCTCTATGCACCACCTCCCTTGTCAGTATTGACCAAAACCTATGCCACCTGCTGCGTCCGAGTAAATTTGTGCATTCCACTCGCATTCTCTCAGTGCCATCAATGGGATACAGTTAAACTCCTAAAGAAATCTGCTCCACATGCGCAAGTCCTCACGTGTCCCTGCGGACAACCTCACATGATGATGAGGCTGTGACAGACCCGCCAGTGATAGTCCCAAGCACCTACAAAAAGTCCTGCCTGCTCGAACTATTCTGCATGCAAAGTTCAAATGCCCCAACAACACTTGTACTTCCTTGATAGTCACCTTGACTTTTGCCAGCATTGCGTCCAATAACAGACCCATAGTCACCTTCTTGCTGGTTGGTAAATGGGCTTCCATGGCCATGGAATCCAGCTCAATTCCCAGAAAAGATAGGACTGTGATGGGTCCCATAGTCTCCTCCAGCGCCAAAGGTACCCCCAGGTCACCCATGAGCTCTTGGAAATGTACCAACTGCTGTTGGCAGTCCGCAGAACCGGGTTGACCCACAAAAAGGAAGTTATCCAGGTATTGTGTCACTGCTGTGTGCCCAGTGCACCAAGTGAACAACCACTACAGAAAAGAGCTGAAACGCTCAAATAGTGCACATGATTTTGAACAGCCCATGGGCAATGCCTTATCCACGTACCATCGACCGTCGAATTGAATTCCTAGAATGAGAAAATCATCTGGTGTACCGGCAACAGCCTAAAATCTGACTTTATGTCACTCTTGTCCATGAGCGCCCCTTTTCCTCCACAAGTGACATAGCTACATCCAACGATAAATAGGACACCGCTGCGACGTCATCTGCTATGAAATCATTTACTGAGATCCCCTCCGGCCATGACAGATGCTGTATAAGCCAAAACTGGCCCTTCTCTTTTTTTGGTACCACATCAATAGGTAATACAATCAGTTACGCCATAGGCCAATCCTCAAAGGGGCCCATCATCCACCCCTCCTAAATTTACTTTTGGAGTTTGTTTCGAACCACCTGTTTATGCATCTTGGCACATTTTAAATTTTCGGTCCACCTCCGCAATCTCAGGCCCTCATATCCCAACCTGAAACCCCAGAGAAATCCTTAGCTCTACAGTGTAGAGCTAAGGATCTACAGCCTTGCGTCCTCCCTGTGTGAGAATTGCTCCAACCGGAAATCCCGACGATCCTGGTTTATTGGCATATGAGCCATTTGCCATTGCTCCATGTGTCCCCCATCCCCCCGAAATCCTGTGTTCTGACCGCTGAGGTATACTCCACTGGACTCTTGCTGTTGTGCCCACTGGCCTGTCTGCTGCCCTTGGAAACCCACTGCTGCCCAGTACCAGTGCATGAAAGCATTCCTTCCTGTGCACTTCGAGCTATCATGCCTGAACTTGCAATATTCCCTTGTACCAAGACTTTTGTTTAAACCCATTAGGAGCCAATCTCAGCATTCAATGCGAAGTGTTATTCGCCCACAACTGCTGATTCGCCCTATGATTGGCACACCATTCTTCCTTCCCTGATGCCATGCCTGCCTCTCTAAGGTGTTTGCTAACCAGAGACACAAACAGTTACTTTGGATAAATCCAGAGGTGAGAGGGATGGGCATTCGTTGGGCAGTGGGAGAGGGGGATTCTTTAGAAACCTCATTAGGTCTGTGAACTCTTTCCATGTCAAATCCGGGCACAACATTAGTAAACTTCAAAATTATCAGAGGAAGACACCTCCACCTCCCTAAAGTCAAAGATGAAACTCAGAAACGTGAACATTTTTTCTCCTAAAAAAATCTTGAAAGTCTGATTTTATAAGCTTCCCTCCAAATGTACCTGCTGATGAAACGTGAGGGTTACCATTCGCCATATAGAACCATTGAATACTAAGTATATTTTATAGCTGTATACATATCTGGCAACTTACAAATTAATGCCACCATGTGAGGAGGGGGCGGGGCCTCATGCCGAGTACTACCTAAGAGGCACTCTGCGCCTAACCAAGGCCCTCCCACCCCCGCGCTTCTCCCAGACAAATAAAAACAAAGGGTCATTGAGGCTGTCCCCATGTCCTGGGGTATTTTCATGCCTCTTAATGGACATCTGCAAAAACAACAGTTGATGGACAGAATGCAGAACAATGTCATACATTCACCCCAGTACAGAGATCTGGGCCTAAATCCATCGTTTTTTTGCTCACCATGCCATTACAGTTTGAACCCAGCCATATGCAAATCAGTCTTGACCCTGTGCCTCATGGGAACAGTCCAGCCCGAACTGCCAAGCCAGGTCCTCCCTGGACTGGAAACAAGCATCCTAGGACCGGTTTCGGGGTTTCACCCCTCTTCAGCCAGGATAGCTTGATTCCAGTGGCATGGAGAGCATGGGACCCACGTCTGGGCATACCCGTCCCACTCGGGGTGACAATTGCAAAAACAACAGTTGATGGACAGAATGCAGAACAATGTCATACATTCACCCCAGTACAGAGATCTGGGCCTAAATCCATCGTTTTTTGCTCACCATGCCATTACAGTTTGAACCCAGCCATATGCAAATCAGTCTTGATTCTTGATCAAACACTCACCCCCAGTCAACTGATCTGGGTTTAATCCATCATCATTCTTTAGCTCACTCCACCACCCCAGTTCAGACATGGCCATATGCAAATCAGTCTTGACCCTGTGCCTCATGGGAACAGTCCAGCCTCGGGGTGACAATTGCAAAAACAACAGTTGATGGATTAAACCCAGATCAGTTGACTGGGGGTGAGTGTTTGATTTGCTCTAACGCTCCGTCCATCATCCCCTTTGGTATCGCTTTGTTCGCCCTAAGTTGGCAGGGTATGCCCAGACGTGGGTCCCTTGCTCACTTTGCCACTGGATTCAAGATAGCCTGGCTGATGAGGGTTTTGAACCCGAAACCGGTCCCAGGATGCTTGTTTCCGGTCCAGGGAAGACATGGCTTGGCAGTTCGGGCTGGACTGTTCCCATGAGGCACAGGGTCAGACTGATTTGCATATGGCCATGTCTGAACTGGGGTGGTGGAGTGAGCTAAAGAATGATGATGGATTAAACCCAGATCAGTTGACTGGGGGTGAGTGTTTGATTTGCTCTAACGCTCCGTCCATCATCCCCTTTGGTATCGCTTTGTTCGCCCTAAGTTGGCAGGGTATGCCCAGACGTGGGTCCCTTGCTCACTTTGCCACTGGATTCAAGATAGCCTGGCTGATGAGGGTTTTGAGCCCAAAACCGGTCCCAGGATGCTTGTTTCCGGTCCAGGGAAGACATGGCTTGGCAGTTCGGGCTGGACTGTTCCCATGAGGCACAGGGTCAGACTGATTTGCATATGGCCATGTCTGAACTGGGGTGGTGGAGTGAGCTAAAGAATGATGATGGATTAAACCCAGATCAGTTGACTGGGGGTGAGTGTTTGATTTGCTCTAACGCTCCGTCCATCATCCCCTTTGGTATCGCTTTCTTAATGGACATCGGCTGCTTACACCCTCTGAAAACGAGCTGAAAAGCCACTATTTACAGTGGTTTTAGCTCGTTTTCCCTGCCATGGTGTGCTTTCGCCTCCTCACCGGGTGACAGGGTGGGAAAGTGTGAGTTGGCACTTGGCAGGTATGTGTATAATATATAATCACAGATTCCAGTATCCTCCGGTACTGCCAGGCCCTTCCTGTCTCCACTGTGACCACTCCCCAAGCCCCGCCCCCTCAGACTCCAGCGGTCCATGGGCTGCCGGCTACGACAGAGCGGTGTCGCCGCTTGCACCTGCCAATACCGCGCCCGAGGGGGGTTCCCGCACAGAGACCTGCTCCAGACTTTACAGACATGATTGATACTGGCTAATTTCTCACTCCCTCGGGGAGGCAGTCTGCTGGAAACCAATCAATTTTTCCTATGTATTTTTCCATATGCTTATGCTTCCCTCTCTAGCGGAACTCGACAGCACCCCCCAATCGCTCTGTGGGGGTCACCCCTGACAAGTGAAAGTGCCGGTCTGGCACCCTCCACTCCCCCCCCCCCCCCAGCAGGTACAGTGGCTGCTGCCAGGTCCCTTATTTGGAAAATGAAAAGTTAAAACCATTTGAGGTTTATTTCCTGGAAGCCGACTCGTTAAGCTCGTTTCACCAGACAATGCTAGATTTGCCACAGAGTGATCTTGGAATGCCAGTCGCTTGCGATCACCTGATGGGGACTGTTGTGATGGAGAGCGGGACTGTGGCAGCTGGGTGGAGCGCAGTAACATTCATTTTTCAGCTTAATTATAGGGGAGTAGTAAATTACGTCACATCTTTTAACGCCCCTCGTGACATCGCAGAAAGACATCAGAGCAGCAGTCCAGTGTCTGAAGCGATAATCCATCGTGACGAGGACTTCGTTAATCTCGATTTGGTCGGTAAACAAAGCGTTACTGTCCTAAACAATGTTGATTCTTCCGCGGATCTGTGGTGTTTCTGTGGAAATACCAGGAAATATGAGGAATTACAATGGCAAACCGTAGCGCCAGTATTTCCGAAATGTTAATCTCATTCTCAGGCTACCGCTTGTAATCCCCAATAACTCTCCTCCCCAAAGTTACTGATGACCCCGGTATCAATATCTCAGCCACGACGTTTCAGGGGGACACACTGAGATAACGAGGCCAAGAGCAGCAATTGCTAGCCAAAGTCTGCTCCTCGATGGAGAGGGTTGCTACCGGTAGCGTTGGGAGGAGAAATGGTGCAGCTGAACAGGGCATTTTTAGTTTCTGTGCAGTGCAGGGCTGTTGTTTTTATGTTGTGTATAAATGTAATGATTTTAATTCATCCAAAATACAAAAAAGTGTCCCTGTTCACCTTCAAATGCCATCATTCAGTCTGTGTTTTTTATCTGCTCCACGTGTCCCTCTCCGCTGGACATGGTTAACTCTTAATGCTGCCTATCAGATGTACTGAGAGACAGGGATTCCCCTCAACAGTTTCACTTTCTATAAACCAGTGCAGCACCCTCCCCTTCTTTCTTCAGCCGGTGTGTGCTTCGCATGCATTGATTAGTGCCCTCTGTCTGCCGGGTCTCTGGCCTTCCTTGGCTCAGCCTCTCACACAGACTCCTTCCTCAAGCTGCTTTGTAGTAATCACTGTCCCCCTATCTTCCTGTGCTTAGGGCTGACACTTGGACTATGGTAATTGGCATTTTACTCACTTGATGAACACCAACTATTGGCCAACTGGTTTCATATGTAAGGACACCGAGGGGTATGCACTGGACTGCCGTGGTATAAACAGGGCTGGAAAAGGGAGCAGTCCCTCTAAATTGAAATCACTGCAGATTAAAGTTTAATCTGCAGTGTTTTTTAAACATAGAGGGACTGCTCCCTCTTCCAGCCCTGTTTAAAAATGAATTACAGTACTGATTAATTCAGCCTGTGGAGCGACAGAATTTATTAGTAATTCCATGTTACATGAGTAATGCGGAATTAATAAATTCCTGAAATTCCGCTGACAGAATTAAAAATTCCCGCCCACCCCTAGTCTTGTGTTGCTACCTACCTGTTTATTTTGTTTGTCAATTTCTTTTGTCTAATTATTTTTACTGAAGCTTGTCAGAACCCCGTTTAGAGAGCCACGGGGCAAGCTGGGGTTACTGGGCCCAACCGTAGGTGTTGAGGCCTTTCACTCCTGATGTTCCAGGCCTGACCTACAATGAATCCTTAGCAACTGCGCCAAGTACCCCTTCAGCATTTGACTCAGTGGTGACACAGGTTGAGCAGCCCAAGGCGTCCGGGAGGGAGGTAGACAGAGGAGGGGGAGGTGAATACAGGCTCACAACTCAAAACACTTGCAGCAACAGCAATAAATTATTGTCCAGTCAAATACTAGCTTTTATGAAAAAGGAGTTTTTCTATATGACCACAACATTCACAAACAATATACACAGTCCCTTGAGGTCAGGGCTCTAGTGTTTCTTAGGCTGGCCCTGAGTTTCACTCCCCTCAAACTAGCACTAGTGTTTATTCCCCATTCACTATAAGCAACATTCAGTTTAAGCCCCACTAGTAGTCCGACTCTCAGAAGTCCCACTCGGACCCTTAATTAAGTGATCCAGCACCCATGCACTATCTGGTAAGCAAATCCCCCTTGTCTGTCCAGCCTGAAATCAGTCTTACCCGCACCAGCAAGATCAGAGCGACGATCCCTTGTGGGCGCTGAAGCTGTAGTGGCTGTCTCCGATAAGTCTTTCACACTCGGCCCAGGTGGGCTGCGGTCAGCTGTCCTCGAGTTTCTCGCAATGGCCGGGGTGTTCTCGATGCTCCTTCAATGCTGAATAAGTTCTTCAGTTCCTCCCACAGGTAAGTGGGGGGAATGCGACGTCCTGGTACTGCTCCTCAGTCACAACTTTGGCCCGCCAGGGTTACCACGGCGGCCTGATTCCTCTGTCGATGGACTCAACCAGACCACGGTTCTTGCTTGGCCCTGATGTCCCCCTTTTGCATACAGGATCACTGTTCCTCCTCTGCGCATGGGCTCTGGGACATTATCAGTCTTCATGTTGGCCCCACCTGGCCTGCGGTCGTTGCCTTGATACCACACACGGGCTACAGCCCAATTGGCATGGCAGCAATCTTCACAGTGGCTCCCCCTGACATACGGGGTCATCGATTTGATACCGCACATGAACTATGGCCCAATTGGTACAGCAGCAATCTCCGTATAGTGGCCCCACCTGGCATATGGGGTTGCCGACTTAACTCTGTGGGTGATGAGCTGTTTGATGCAGCAATGACCAAAGCTCATTTCACAGCGGCTCTTCTCTGACATACGAGGGTCAGCGAGTTTTCTCTGCACATGGGCAATGTCCCAATCGGTGCAACAGCTGTCTCCTCGCACCTTGCTTCGGGGATCCACTCACCAGGATTCCCCCACTGGATCTTTCTCCCTCCAGTGCTCTCCTCTTCCTCATGGGGCACACTGCTCCTGGCAAGCAGTGGCGCTCCAGGGCAGGTGGGCTTCCATTTCCTGGGCAATGTCCAACTGGGAGACTAGCAGACCTTGCCCCCAGTACTGGTCATAGGTAAAAGTTGTGCCTTTGAGTGGTACAGTATATGGGGGGTAAAGTACTGTTCAGTGCTTGTATGCTGTATACATGCACTGGGTGTATGTGTGCCTGTGGATGGTACAATATATGGAGGGCCCTGGGTTTTATTTTGGGAGACCCAGGCCTGCATGGTGAAACATGGAGAGAAGGTAGAGAAATCCCCCCAGACCTATTTGTGTATTGCTGTATTCCTGGAAGCTGTGTGGGACACACACTGGGGAGGGGAAAGCGAGACTTCTTCTGTACACTTCAGAGATCAAAAGGAAGGAGCCTGGGCACATCTCAGGAAAGAGATGGGCTGATAAGAAAATCCTAAAGAGTATGGCATAGAGCCTGGGCTAACCTTTTGATGCATATATCACCGTCACTGTGAACTCTGGACACTCCCATGGTCTGTGTTGTAGGACTAACATCTTTGAAGACAATTGGGGAGAGGAGTTGGCCTAATGGCTAGGGCGGTCGACCTTGAATCTGGGGAACTGGGTTCGAGTCTCAGCAATGACGCTGAACATCCTGTGATTCTGGGCAAATCACTTAATCTCCCCGTGCCTAACAAAAATGAATGTGGCCTCATGTAATGCAACTGGTGCTATGTAAAGCGCTCTGATACCCGAATCGGGCCAAGTTCGCGCTATATAAAACTCTGTAAAATAAAAAAAATAAAAAATCATGCTGTGAAAACAGCTTTTCAAGTGGAAAAGGGAGCTGAGGATTTGACACTTCAAAAGAAGCAGAACCCCACTATAAAAATTCAATGAGTCAGTCCCTAAATTGCATTTGGTGTCTGGAAATGGACTTTAAGAAGAGGAGTTTGAAACCCCAAACCATGTCATCTGCCAAACAGCCAGAAGGGATATGTGAGGAGGGGAAGCTCTGCAAGACATCTGCTTGTGACTAGGACTGGGGGTTACGGCCTGCTAGTCTCTCTGCTTGGTGAGGGAAAATCACCCAGGGCATTCAAGACCACCTGCCTTAAAGCCAGGAGCACCAGCATCTGCCTGCTTGGCAAGACCAGTGTGTCTTGTGAGGGAGATTAGAGCATTGGAGGGAGCAAAGTCTAGTGGGGAGCCCTGCTGAGTGGATTCCCTGTGGAAGGTGTGAGGAAATGGCTTCTGCACTGATCGGGTCCTTGCCTTGAGCAGGACAGAGTTGGCGACCCCCCCATATGCCAGGAGAGAGCCACCGTGAATTTAGCCATGTGTCGTGATGCGACGATCGGGCCAGAGCCCATGCGTAGTAGCAAGGCAGCAACACCGTATGCCAAAAGTGGCAGCCATGCAAAAGCCTGCCATATGGTAAGGGCCGTAGCCCTGTGCAGTAGCAAGGGGGCAACCCCGTATGCAAGGAGGGGCCACTGTGGAGAATTTCACAGTGCTGATTGGGCTGGATCCCGTGGACAGTGAGTTGTGGTGACCCCATATGCCAGAGGGGGTCAGCGGGAGTCCAAAAGACTGACTAATTCTGCACCCCGCTGGAGAAGTGAGGATGCCATGGGAGCACCTGCACATCATCACCCATACGAGGGACCCACGACAGGATCGTCATAACCGCCCCCCATCGGGAGATGAACGAACACCCCCAGGAGGATCTACAGAAAGTTTCAGGAGCGCAACCATGAGTAGGAGACTCTACACCCACTGAGTGCAACCGCCTGGGCTGCGTGCAGCAGTCTTACCTGAACTTAGATGCTGCTGCGAGTGCCCGTGGACGGGGCACACTCTGTAACTCTGAAAGCTTCACATCTGACAGTGCAGGTAAGACTGTTTTTGATCCTTTCAGCCCCAGGGGAACTTGCTGTTAATTTAGAGTGATAGCACTGGGACCCTATTGGCTTTATTTAGGTTATAGTCATAGTGGACTCTTGAGACTCTGACTACTAATGGAGCATAACCTAGATGTTACAAATAGAGATTGGGGAATAACCGCAATCACTAACACAAGGGGTAAGTGGGACAGGGAACTGCCAAACAAAACACTAGAGCTCCGACCTCAGGGCGAATTGTGTGATTGTTTGTGAATGTCATATTTTTCCTGTTTGTGGGTAGCGTTAGAAAATGTAATACTTCTCTTTTTTCATAAAAGTGATAATTTGTCTGGACAATGATTTGTTGCTGCTGCTGCACACATTTTGAGTTGTGAGCCTGTGTTCAATATCCTGTATCCACCCCTCCCCCCCCCCAGGGGAGCCTTGGACTGCTCGGACCATGCATACCCTGAGAGTCAAGTGCAGAAGGAGTACTTAGCCCAGTTACTCAGTAACTGGGCTAAGTTGAGCCCTGGGACATCAAGAGTAAAAGGCTTCAACCCCCACTGCAGGTCCCAATCGCCCCTGCGAGCAGGTGGCCCTCTGAAAGGGGTCCTGACACAGGTACATATACACCCAGCACATGTATACCACACACGTACTGTGCAGCACTACACATACAACCGATGTAGGCCAAGGGTTCATTAAGCATACAGCAGCATAACTTTAAATGAGTGAGCTTGTAGGCCTCACTCCAGTGTCATATATAAAAAGGTCTGTTCACTCCTACTTCTTATCACTACATGATATGTTGCCACCACTGCACTCATACTGCTTAACTCCTGGCAAAGGCAGTAGCCCTTCACCACTATGAGGGTAGCACTTTGGGAGTTCCTCTCGGTCCAGAAAGACTGCAGTCCATGAAACAGGTTAATGACATGTTGCACACGCGTGATCCATGTTCAACCATGACAAAATAAATTCCGCATTAGGAATCCAGAAATCACTACAGTTACGGTACTCAGGTCAGGGGGGCACACCCATCACCACGCGAGGGACTTTTCTGTCCCAATAAAGCTCAACCCAACCAAGACCAAATTCCTGTTATTTGCCAAGAGCAACAAACTAGAAGCAGTACAACCCTAGCTCAATTACATTAAACTTGATGGCTTCGATCCCCAACTTTCGCTGAATGCCAAGTCACTTGGCTTCTTCCTGGACACCAACCTCATTCATAACTATAACACAGCCAAAAAAACAAAGACAGTCTGGTTGCAGCTCTCTCTTTAAAACAAAGTGAAACAATTTCTTCCGAAATTGACTTCAGAACGTCTTTTCATGCCCACATATTCTTACACCTGGATGGTGGTAAAGCCCAGTTCCATGGCCTCCCAGATTCCACACTGGAAAAGCTCACCATTTCTTGTGGCTCTCAGCAGACCTGCAGCCAGTACACCATCAGACGGGAGACTAAGAAGTGTAAAATAGAAAAACCAAGGCATTACGCACTTTCCATCAACACAGCAAGGATCTGGAGCAATATTCACATAACCATCAAGACTGCCCCAATCCTGCTCCAATTGCAGGAAAGAGTTTAAAACGCACGTTTTTAAAGAACACTATGGGTTATCAGTCTATTAACCAGATCCCTCTTCTATCACTTGCTGCTCTGTATAGAGCTCTGTTACCCTTTGGCTCCTTTTGTGCTATAGAAATACCACATAGGTATAAGTATACATTTAAGAATCAACTGAATACATAATATGCATATGAAGTAATTTAATGTTAACAAAGAATTTAAAGCAAGAAAGAAAACAATTACAATTCAGTAACATATGCTAAATTGTATATGTTTATGTATGAGAATAAGCAAAATTAAGAATAAAATGAAAGAGGAGACATGAAAGGGGAAAGGAAAGATCAGAGAAAAATAGAAAAGTAAAAGAACAAGAAGAGAAAAGGTAGGACAAGAGGGATGCATAGTCATAAATAAAGTTATTCAGTTGAAGTATTAGGAGATCTAGGTGACAGCTTGTAAGTGAATAGTAACCAGAGCAATTCCAATTTAATCTTATTTTTAACACTAAGAGAAGCCAAAGTTTCAATCCAATAGTTGTTGTTACAAATCAAGTTTCACCAGGAGTGAAAGAATACGTTTGAGAGATTCTTCCAAAAAAGGGGTTATTAGTATAAAGGCAATAGCTATGAAATGGTCCAAAATATTAACAGCATGTGTGAAATCAATTGCTGAAGAGGCTACATAGCAAAACATTTTCAAAAGAAAGTGGAGCATCCAAATTTAGAATCTCAGAAAAAATGTAAGAAATTGGGTTATTATGCAAGGAAAGTGAGAACCCACCTCACATAATTGTTACAGTCCTTGTCAGGGTGAACTACTGAAGTCACTAAATTAACCAGAGCTCAACCCCTGGTAGATATAGCATAGGACAGACAGGGCATACTGTAAAGGCAATGTGTAAATTATTTGTGCTGTACTGAAACAGTAAAAGGGCTGAAACAACAAAAATCTAAAAACAAATTAGAAAAATAGAGTACACTTTATAAACAAAATTACACCAAAATAACAACAATCCAATAAGAGGAACATGATATATAACCGTTAAAGTTTCAAGTGGAAATAGCACCAAAAAGCGCAAAGTGACAATGATAGTCAATGGTCCCAGTAGAACAGTACCCATGTGCAAGTTGATGCTGATGCAACGGAGTGCAGGTTGAATACACTAACCACGTTTGTCCTGGTCAAAGATTTTACTTTCTTAGTTTTGTCTTTTAAGTTCCAATCCACCAGAGAAGTACATTTATAAAACCCTTACTAATTGGTACCCCTACTCATTCTTTACACCTAAACACCCCTTACTATCCCTTTTGCCCATATCCATCCCTGAATCCTAAAAACCCTTTACGAACCTTTACACCTACCAATCCCTTAAACCTTATAGTCCCCTAAAATCCCTTACTGCTACCCATCCTTTAACCCTAAAAATGTCTTCCCACCCTTTACTCATACCTGTCCCTTAAACCTAACAAAACCCTTACTACAGTTTACCCCATTCATCGCTGAACAATAAAAATCTACAAACCCTTTACTACCCTTGAGCCCTAGCCACCTGTAAGACCTATTTTTTCAATGACATAAGTATATATTTATACAGAATGGTATATTTAGAGATATGTACACAAATACACACAGGTATATATATTCCCCGGGACACTTTTGTTTCTTGCCCAGGAGAGCACGGGCAGAGAACAGTAATGTAACTCACTCCCCGCGATATCCTGGGCAGGGAGCATAGGTTTGCTCCGCTTCAGCAGAAGCAAAAGCAAAAGCTGCTCCCGCCAGATGGGAGCAAACAGATGGATGGATGCTGGCAGAGGAGCCAGCAGGGCCTTTTTTTCCCCAAAGTTTTATATAATGCGAACTTGACCCAAAGGTATCAGAGCGCTTTACACGAGCACCAGTTGTGTTACACAAGGACACATTCATTTTTGTTAGGCACGTGGAGATTACGTGATTTTCCCAGAATCACAGGATGTTGAGCGTCCCTTGCCAAGACTCGAACCTGGTTCCCCAGCTTCGCAGTCAACCGCTCTAGCCGTCTGGCTACATCCTCTCCCATCCTCTCGCCTTGGAGGACCTTGAGCCCTCCCAATAGCCCCCAACAATTCTTAGTGTTGTGGGTGCCTCAGATGGAACTGGGGCACCCACAAAATAAAAAAATTAAAAAGAGAAACAAACCGGGCATGAATATGAAACTACCAGAACAGCCGCTCATTTCGTATTCACTGCCCCTGTCAGGCAGTGTCCCATAGTGCCCTGAGAAGGCTATTTACATTTATTTGCACATTCTCGTGGTTCCCCTTGAAGGGGCAAGAGCACCATGAAACATTTTTGTTAATATTGTTGGGGGCAGCCACAAGAGCAGCAACCTTTATAGGAACGTTAAAAAAAAAGTTACAGTAAGTCCTGTGGGTCATTAAATACATGCCCCAAGAGAGCCTACCATATTTATAAAGAATTCTGAGCTGGATCTGTATGCCCTACAGCTGCAGTGTGGGGGCACCTTGTGGTTGATTCTAAGGCTGTATTTTGTGGTCTGAAAAGTGTGAAAATGATTTGACACATATTTATGGTTGCTCTGAAAAATGTCCTATGGGACTTAACTGGGAAAACAATGTTTGGGACCTCTCTTTTTCTCAACCCCTACTTGATGGATCACCCTAAAACTTTCCAGGAAGGACCTGAGGTGGCTGAACTATTTTCTTGGAATGTTTTGTGAAGATTCGTCAAAGTTTTCAGTAAAGCAAAAAACGCTCCTCTAATGGAAACTCTGACCTAACTATAACTACATAGTGGTGATCATGTACATTACAGTGTGTACTATATGTAATAAATTACACAGGGTGTGTGTGTGTGTGTGCATGCGTGCGTGCCTTTGTGTGTGTGTGTACTATGTCATTGAAATCATTAGCTTACCTGGCATGGTAAAATATAGAATTGTAAATGCAGCTTTAAAATAGCCTTCATGGTCCTTATCTTTGTGATACAGACTGTGTGGTAATGGTGTTGGATGGTAAAAGATGCATTGTTAAGGAAGCATACCATATGAGTGTTCTCACCTGGTTCTACATTGAGTTTGAGAAAGGGCTGGAAGTGCAAGAGCTGGAGTGACTAAGGTCCTGATCGGTAGAAGGGTTACTCCGTCACAACGGTGATGGATATCCCATTCACCAAAATCTAAATCCCATAGGATATAATTGGATTTAGATTTCCGCTGAGTACCCCGTCCACCGAGTTCTAAATCAGACCCTCAAGGTTTAACATGTGTTAGCTGAGCTTCTACAGTGGCCATACTCAGACAGTTACAGATACGGGCAAGACTGAAGGCCCTTGGCTCAACAGTAGTAGCACCACTGACGTCAGAGGCGTTACTCTGTCTGAGGTGCCCCTGGAAGCAGAATTCGAACATCACAACTGGAAGTCAGTACGGGCACTTAAATTCAAAGAAAAGTAACCTGTTAGCTAAAACGCACTAAAAGTTCAGAAACAGAATTAGAGTAATTGTTTTACACTAGAGGCGACAAGATATCTCTAATGGACCATAATTGTTTATGGAAAAAGAAAGTGGTGCAAAAATATAACAATGTGATAAAATGGGACCGGGACCAGAAAGAAGGCGGACTGTGAGTGAACATGATGTGCCTATGATAGAATGTCTGATTCAGTTAGAAAAGTTGCCTTCCATCGTTTTTCTTGCTATGGGGCTTTGAGTGGGTGCTTGCTAAGTGGAATTCTGCTACCTTGATTAGTCTTGGTGTGAGTCACAAGTTGGGGGGCAAACGTTAGGATGAAGAAATGCTCGAGGGTGGCAAAGATGGCCTAGTGGGTGCATGGCTGTTGCAGTTAAATTCCGCACTTCGTACAATGATTTCCACCGTAGCCAAATTCATGCAGGTAGTGTAGTCTTTGCAGGACTCCTTGAGACTGAAGGGATACAGCACGCGCTCTCCGTCAAATAATTCTGAGCCATCGTTAATTTGTAAAAAAATGAAGTTCTGGGGCTCAAAGTTTACCTTATGAGCCTCATGTTAGCGCTGCCTGATTCATGGATTGCCAATGCGAAGGCTTCCTACTCTTGATGCCACCTCATGCCTCTTCCATATACCAGGCTGCCAGTAGTAGTAGTAGAAAATAAGCTTTTTTAAACCAACGGTTTGTTAAACTCTAACATGATATGAAAACACAAAGGCATTAAAAACAATTGCAATCCAACCTACCTCCCTACTGCTATTAAAAACCTACTCACCGCATGTTACATTCAAAGAATCCATTTCAAAGACAAGCCTTACTGCGTCAGCTCCTACTCGAATTCCATATTTTCTAAAAACTGGTTTCAAATAAACGTGTTAAGGATAAAAAGTATACAGAGTAAATTAAAATAGGCACAGTTAAGCAGCCATTCCTAGCCCACGCTTACAAACTCCCTCCCCATCCCATAACCCCATTTCCCCCACATGCCCTGAATAAACTGGGTTCAGTCCCAACCAGAGTCCAAAGACTGCCAAACATGTTGCCGGGTGCGTCAGACTGGATAAATAGGGGAAAGATGAAGCTTGGGCCAATATTCCCCTAAATTAGTGGAAGATTTATTTGTGCTTAAGTACTCCAGATCCCCATTCGTAGATTCCAATACCCCTTTATTCCTCATTTCACTCTTCAATATCTGTAGAGGAACATCAACTTTGTAACCCTGTTTTTTAGAGAAAGGGACAGCTTCACCAGCTGATATCTTGCCATTCTCTCCCAGCATAACTCACTGCCACACTCTTCTTTGGTACTTAGAGCGGACATCTTTGCATTGTTTCCAAATATTACATTTTGCCAAAACCATAGCCAAAGAACTGAGATGGTGGTATTCCATGAATTCAAATTATCTTATGTCCTGATCGCTTGGATCATTGGAGCTTATAGGGATGTCTAGGAGTTTTTTAAGCACGCTCCTTTCAATTATTTTCTACTATGCTTAGATCCTAACCCTATAACCTCAGCACCATATAACAATTGTTGGGATACCATCGCTTTGTAAGCTTTAAGGATGGGCTCCTGGGAGGAGCCTCCAAAATCCCTTTTAAATTGACTCAGGCCACCCACCGTGGTTAAAATCAGAGCTTTCAAGGTTTCAAGGTGTGGCTTCCAATGGAACTTACTATTAAATATTACCCCAGATATTTATAAGAAGAGCATTACTCTACGGTAATTACTCTGAATTTCCAGTTAAACAGCTTGCAACTCTGCCCAAATACCAGGTTATTCATTTTTTACAAGTTGATAATAAATTTGTTTTTGTGGTAAGCATTCAGTTTTCTTTGTAGACCCACCCATGTTGCATCAAAAACGACTAAATCGTCTACCAGACTGACACTTTAGCGCACTCTCGCAGAATTTTGTCACTACTGTCCTATCTTTCTGTTTCTCCTTTTCCCCTTTTCTTCCTTTCTAATTTAGGTGAAAGTCTGATGATGAAAAATATGTCCCGGTCCCAAAAAATGAGTGTTAGTGCTAATCACCTACATTCACCTGCATAACGTAAGCATTGCTTCTGATTGGCTGGAACAGGTTATTCTGTGAGGAGGCAATTGAGACAACCACAGCAGTTGCTTCTTTCCCAAGAAGGACCTTTCTTTGCTAGATGAAGCTTCAGTCCAGTACTTTTCAAGGAGTTTTGTAAAGGACAAACAGGCACATGCATCAAAGCTTTTTGCGATCGCAAACGGTGCGAATCGCAAAAATCGGCCGTTTGCGATCGCAAAACTAGCTTTTGCGATGCATGAAACAACTTGCCACTCGCAATTTAAAAAAATCGCAATTATTTGCGATTTCTTAAATTGCGATTGCATTTAAGGAATCACAATTTGCGATTCCTTAAATGCAATGCAAGAACCACTTTAGATTAGCGATTTCGCTAATAGGGGGCGGAAATTACCATGAAGTTGAACTTGATGGTAATTTGCAAAAACTTTGAAAAATGCACTTTAGTGCATTTTTCAAAGTTTCATGTTCGCACACACATGCCCTTGGGGCATGTGTGTGCGCAACGTGGGTGCACATCACTATTTCAGGGTGCAACAGGGTGTCATTTTGACACCCTTGCACCTTGAAATTGCATGCGCAATTTGCGAGTACCTATTGGTACTTGCAAATTGCGCATGCACTCTCCCATTCATTCCTATGGGCCTGTAGGCCCATAGGAATGAATGGGAGCCATTCCTAATTGCGACTCGCAATTTGCGAGTCGCAATTAAGGAATTTGTAGGAATCGCTATTTTCTCAGCGATTCCTACATGCATAGGCATTTGCGCATCCTTATCAGCGAATCCTTATTTTTCGCTAATAAGGAATCGCAAATGGCATGTTTGATGCATGAGCCTGTAAGTCTTTTAGCAGGATTTCTTTGCTGCAACCCCAAAGTCTGTGAACTTTCAGTCCCTTAAATGTGTTACCTTACATGTTTTCATAACTGAATATTGGATAACAAAGTTACGGACCATTCTGCTGGGTCACCTCAGCAGTAAATGCAAGAGAGTTCCGCTTCTCTGGGCAGTCCTTGAAAATGTAGCACTTCCACCAAACACTTTCTCAGGTAATCAGCTATGATCCACTCTCAGCAAGACATTCAGACACAATACAGCAGTAAGGCAGGACTCCAGTCGGGTGTCCCAATCACCTGAGGGACAAATTGAAGACTGCGTACTTCAGCCATGGGATACAGTCTTCTCGCCCGCAAATAAGAAGGTCAGATCTTTCTATCACGGTGGAAAATATCTCAGTGATCATGCAAATTGAATTACGCCCAGCTTGATAATTTAAAATTAAATTTAGGTAGATTTCAAGTGATTAACTGATCGCTGGCATCTGATGTACCCGCCCCTTTTTAGTACAAAGTGACGTCATCCCAATGGTGAGAGAATGGGATGATAACACTGGGAAATCTCATCTGTGATTATTTTCCCAGAAAAAATATGAACTTTGTGTTAATTCTTCATCTAAAGGTCTATTGTGGCCGAAGTACGGTGTTGATAGGATCTAAGACTTCCAGCTTCACTAAAGGGATCGACCTGTTGATCCTCCATCATTGGTGTACCATGCACAGTTCGTCAGCTTTTTTTTTTAACCTCTACCCAAGGGAGGGGCCTTGTCAGTAGAATTGAGAAAGGATGGATTGGCAATCCAAGGATTGTCCCAGGAGAAACCAAGTTAAGTCTGAGTAGATTTTTAAGGCCAGCTTTAGAAATACACATTGAGTAACTAACTGTATCAGTGTTTAACTAGGATACTCGCGTTTGGAAAAATATTCAGCAGTCTTCCAAATCGAACTATCATTTTAACACACATTCCTTGCTGCTACCAGTGTAAATATAATTTATACCCCAGTGCCTTTTGTTCGGGCAAGGGACCGTAACCATGCAAGCATTGTCCCAAGATCACATAAGGTTTAGATTCTAAAGGTCCCATTGTGAGAGATTCTTCAGCGTGAGGGAAAATTGCTAAAGAGACTGTTCAACTTTTGGTGAACTGAAGGTAACTTGAAAACTGCTTAGCAACACGTAATCCCTTTAAATTGTGAACCCTGTTTTTAATAGTTAGAGCCAGCCTTTGGCTTGGGTCATGGCAAAACAATAAGTAGATCTTGCTCCATCTTTTGATTTGCAATGACCACTTACAGAATTCAGTCATTGCTGGCAGATATGGCTATGGTCAGCTCGGTTACTTCTGCTGTCCATTCAAATGTTTAGCATAGCAAGGGCTGGGAAACAGTCTTTTCTCTCCATGCTCCCTCCAGTCTCTTACCAGCTCAGGACCCAGCATTATTTGACTTTTGATCCTATTTTGCCGTTGACGTTTTCCATTTTTACTCTTTGTGAAGTTTGCAAATTTCATCTTTATCCTTGTAAAGTTTCTCTGCACCTCGCAAGTTACTTTCATGTTTTGCAATGTAATTTTCAATCTCATCCATGTCAGTGATGATGAAAAATGCGTGGAAAAGATTTTTCTGCACTTTTAAATTTTACAGGGTTTTTCTGTGCTTCATGTGAAATGCACTCTAGGTTTTTGGCGGCAAGTTTTCTTTTTGCAAGATAATGTTTTTCAAACGTCATGGGCCATATCATGATCTCATTTTCTGCACTGTGCCATGATGTACGACTTCTGTGCACTTCTTTTTGGCATTTGAAATTTCTTCAAGTTAGGTAGGTTTTCCTAACAACAAAGCTCGGAAACACAGGGCAGTAATTTCCAAGTTCAGCTGTCAGCAAAACATACAATAACTTGGAGATATATTTCAAGTTAAAGCATGCACAAAAGATGCCAAAAAGAAACACAGACCCCTTCAGTGCAGCCACAGTACTGCAACCGGATCATGACATGGCCATAGGTGCAGTGGCTCAGCACAGAATGAACTTTAGGCAGAAGAAGTTGGGAATGGTGACCAGAGATTGCTTTTGGTTACTGGCTTGTTCTATTTAAAGTTTATGTATTAACTAAGAGAACTTCCGAGGTATATGTATGAATTTTAGAAGCATCAGGCACAAAAAACAGGTACTCAGCTCTGCGCTTAGCCAGCGCAGCTCAATATGATATGGCCATATGATCTTCATTTACATATGGCGAAGTGCAAAATTTTGCAACCTTCATGAAGTCGCAAAGTTTGCAAAAAAATATGCTTTGTCACGGTGCACATTATTGAGTATTTACCAATTATATATGGGAATCCTGGGGTTTCCTATAGCACTCCATAATCTTTCGCAGTTCCATGGATTTTCTGTTCAGGGTACATGTTGTGCTGCACAAAATGTGACAGTATTACCTTATCTGGCAGAGGCCTGTGATCCTGTGAGTCGTGCTTTAAGTGGGCAGGTACTGTCCAGTACTGAGTACCTGCACTTCTTTAATTTGAAGGGGAAAGTCACAGCACTTCTCAGCACTGGTACAACACATTTATTGGAGGGAACTGGCACTTCACTGGAGCAAACAGGTACTCTGGGCAAGTGCCTGGATACCCTATCGGGTGATTAGCCGTATAAATCCTGATTGATTGGCTGATTGACTGGGTAGTGAGTACCTGCAGTTCTGCGTAGAGATAGAAACCCTGCTGTGTGACAACAGATAGATGCAGAAGTAAGCTAGAGCTTTCTGTGTTGTAGCAGTGCAGAAGGAATCCTCACTGAGTGTAGCCGAAAAGCTTTCTGCCCGATGGGGTTGTGAAAATAATCCAAACTTACGGAGAGTCATTGGTCTGCAAAGAGCACCAGAACACAGCGTTTTCCAGGAGTTGAGGGCAGGGTTAGTAGGAACCTTCGACTTTGCTCGTGGGGTCTGCCCATATCCTGCTCTCAAACCCCACATGGCCTCCGCCCTTTCCCCTTTCTTACTCAGTGCTAGGCCTTCCCTCCGTGTTTCTCACGGCTTTTGACAGCATCTACTTGTTATTCTACTACATCTCCTGGACGTCTGCCACGGATCTTTACCCATCTCTTTCTATGAAAGGAAAGTTTCCAGTGTTATTCCTGAGCAACCACCTCCCCGCCCCCTGCACACGATCTCATACTGTGAGCCCTTAGACAAAGTTTAAATTGAGCCAGCGGTTGTAGGCAGGGGCCAGCTTAGTTAGTGAGATTTGAGGGAGACGTGGGGATCAATCTCAAATTTCACAAATAAAAAAGTAGTGGGTCGCAGGGTCAGTACTGATTTGCATGTGGTGGGCCCATGTGGCTGATATTGAGTTTTGCGCACAGGTATTGCAGTGCAATGGCAACGCAGTACCTTTTACAACAAACTCACGGTCAGTCAACCTGATTTTGAATTGGGCGGACGCCGAGTTTTATGCTAACGATAATGTAAAACTTCCTCCGACTGCCCAATGGAGGGGCTATTGGTGGTAAACCTTCTTACCGTCTGCCCTATTTAGATTGGATGGTTGAATTACTTTTTTTTACAGTCCGCCACCGCCAGGTATATCCTGGCTATGAGGGACAGTAAACAAAGAAAAAAAATGGCTTCCACATCATGGAAGAAAACGCCCATGATGCACAGGGTCATCAGTTTTTTTGTTTGTTTGAATAATAAAAAATCTTTGAAAGCATTTGACAGCTGGCCGTCATGTTTGACGGAGCCATTCATCACACTTTTTCTACATTGGCAGGAGCCACCATGACGGTGGTTCCTGCCAATGTATAGAGATGTTCAGGGGGTCGGGAGACATCTCGAAATTTGGCAGACGGAGTAAAGGCAGGGTTGCAGATGTAAAATCCTCCACCACCCTCTCTGCCTTTACTCTATCTGGCAAACTTTAAATCAGGCCCTCTGTCTGGTACGATACAGTGGGCTAACAAAGATGGTTCATAATGCCACCCCGAGTGATTGACAGTGGTTAGACTATTTGCAGGCATCAGTCCCATCATCCTTTTAGTGCCTAATTGCAGTAGAATGCCTGGAATCCTGAGACTGGTGCAACTTTCGAGCCTTCTACTGCCAATGTTTGTGAATTCCAAAAAGTATGGTTCCATGGGTGAAGCTTTGATACTTTTTTGATAAACTAGTAACTATTTATCTTTTAGTTCCTGATCCAAGAAGCCTCTGAGTGAAATCAGGATGGGAAGAAAAACCAACACAGACATAGCAGACCCGACTCAGGGCGCCCAGACACAAGTACCAAGGAAAGAAAACCTTTATTTAGGGGATGTCACACCCCAAACACTCCCCTCTTGAAGCTTTGCCACTGGTTGTAGGTGGGCCCCACCGGCATTCATTTATTGGGGCCAGCAATTGTTTTTCTCAACAAACTTTGATCCAGAGCAAAAGAGAGAGAAAAAACAAAAGGGGAAAGGAGGAGAAAGAGACAGTGAAAGACAGAAAAGAGTGGCAAAAGTTGAAAGCAGGGATAAAAAAAAGCTGCTAAAATGAGATGAAGGGGCAGTATTAACCAGGCATGAGGTGAAATCAAGACTATGCCGCCTTGGTATTTGGCACCTTGAACTTCAATAATGTTATTGGCGCCCTTGCAAATATCATGTCACCACTGACACGCGTGATCTCACGTGGACATGTGTGAGTTCAGGTAGTTGTTAAGGCTGTGTGAAGCCGAAGCCTTTGCTTCCTCTATGCAATGCTGGATCCATAGAGATGGAAGCTGCCTTAAAGGCAGGAGCACTGGAATTTAGGGGCAATGCAGAACCAATTTACAAGGGAGGAGTGGCTTCTTTGATTGTCAATGAAAAGAAAATGTTTGATGGAACTGCAAGTTAATATACATATTAGTTGATTAAAGTTAAAATATGCAACACATTGTGTAGCATTATGGTTTACCTATTTAGACATTTTAACATCCCGATGCAATGGGGATTCCAGTGCTAAAAAGTGCATAAGGTGGTAAAAAAGCACATATACACCTTCAACAGATCCCATTCACAATATTATTTAGTAACAAATAATTATTTTATTTAGCATGGAAGTACAGGAACATGTTTTAGTAACACAGAACAAATGCATTAATTGTTTTATAACATTGACAAGCAGTGTCGGCCGGCAAGGCCCGCATGTGGTGAGGCGGGTGGCGGGCAGCGGGGGGGAGAATTGGGGGGCACGGGGCACAATGTAAAATAAAATAAAAAATACACTTACCTTGCTGCCGGGTCTGCGTGTCTCCGCTCCTGCTCTCCTCCGACTTGGACTCCAGGAAGCACACACAGGTTCCCCGACCAATCACACTGCTTCAGTGCAGTGTTGTGATTGGTAAGCACCCAGGCTCCCCTGACCAATTAGAATGCTGCAATGCAGCATTGTGATTAATCTGAGCGCCGTGGTTCGGCGCTCAGCCAGGGACTGGGGGCCTGGGCATGTTCTCAATGCAGGCTGTAATGCAGCCTGCACGGAGATCAGGGAAGGTGTGCATGACTGTTTTGGGCGGCCCAAGAGGGCCGGCCAAACAGTCATTGCACACTTAGGAGGGTTCTATCACTCCTACCCTGCTCTGCATCAGGAGGACAAAATAAAATGATAACATTACGTTATTATACTTTTATTTTTTCCTTTTTTTACTGCTTCAAGGCAGTGGGGCGATGCTCTTCCGCCTTAGCGGAGGAGCCGCCACTGTTGACAAGCATAAAAAAATCATGTCTGCAAAATTGTGGTGTTTTGAAACACTGTGGCTCTGATTACGATGTCTGTCAGAGTTGCCTCCGACCTTCATCGCTGCGGATGGGTAATCGACTGACCTCAGGTCGGTGGGTCTGACAATGCAATTAGGATGCAACCACACATGGTGTGGTCACAAACTTCCATTTTTCAATGCCTGCCGCACAAGCTCCCATTGGAAAAAGGAAGTTTTTAAACATTCCTGCACCGTGTGGCAGGCACCTCAGGTCAGGGATGTGAAGGGGGCACCTATGCCACATGCAGAGGGCCAGGGGGGAAGGGGATCCTGCTAGGGGCCCCCAAAGACACTTTCTGACAGCAGTTCCATGTCAGAAAGGCCGACATGGAACTGCTGTCGGAAAGTGCCATCATAATCACAACGGTAGAAACGCTGTCCTTAAGGGATTATGGGTCCTTTCTCAATGGCCGATGGGCTCCTTGAGCCCGCTGGAACCAAGTTGGATTCCCCGGCAGGTTTAAGCATCATTGTAATATGGCGGTTTGAGTTTAAACCTACAATGTCAGTCGGAAAGCCTCCGACCAGCGGTCAGAGGCTTTCTGACCGACATTGTAATTAGGCCCTGTGTGTTTGATGTTGATAGATGTGTCTATTTGCCACTGGTAAAACTGGGGTGTGGCAAACATATGATATTGATGTTTTTCTGAGCGTTATGTGTGCAGTGCCGATGGCATCTGTATTATTGTATTGGCTCCTGCCGTAACCACCCAGAAAGAGGGGAAATGTCCAAACCATTTGTTGAATACGAGAGCCCACAACTGAGTCTACCCATAAAGAGGAAGGGATGACCAAAGAAATGTTGAACTCAGAAGCACACAAAAACACACAGACTCTGGAAAAGCTGGGTGTGGATCACATGGGACAGGCACAGATACATGGATACCACGGGGCAGGAGACACCGGTGAGGTACATCAGGCAGCACTGCCCTGAGCAAACCAAACTACGAAGAGCAGCCTGACATTATAAGCAATTTAAACACTCTTAACAATGCTAACACATACTTACAATCCAAACAGGCACTCACTAACACCCTCAACAAGTATAGTGCTGATGTCTACGATGATCCGAGGAAACACACCAACAGGAACAGCTGGCAAGAGCAGTGGCGGCTCGCACAGGTAAGAGCGGTGGTCCGGGGCGGGTGGGGTGGGGGATGGTGGAAGTCAACAGACGACGGGATAAGAAATATAAAATAAATAAATAAATAAAATCATTTACTTTGCGCTCGCGGCATCGCCGACGTGGCAATGCGGCGAGCGCAAAGTAAGTGGTTTTATTTATTTAATATTACTTATCCCGCCATCTGTCGACTTCCACCACCCCCCACCCGCCCCACAGCTCTTACCTGCGCGAGCCGCTACTGGACAAGAGTTAAGCAGAAGGTCAAATAACCCACATTCCTACTGTGATCCAGCCTGCAGAGACAGCCCTGAAATACTTAACCTTCGGGTGGGTTTGACTTGGAGGCTGCAGTGATCCACACTTCTTCAGAACACTACGACAGGGAAAACTCAGCACTCAGCACACTAACACTTGTAGAATACTTGACATGACATGTCTACAGGACACCCCACATGAATGACCTTCCATGGGACATTAAAAGGGAAAAAACGACAACCACAGACACAGTGGTCTAGAACTAAGTGCCCAAAAGAGACATTTAATTGGGCAACATAGTCATGTTCTATATAACAAGTGCATTACATTATGTTTCATTACATGTTCACCCTCAGTCAGCGGGAGCTGTGGTTATTTTTGAGGTTTCTCTAAGGTTTCACTTATTTCCTCTGATGTCCTGAATTTTAATGAAGTAAATGGAGAACCTAGCCAGAGAACTACCTACAATTGTAGTGCTGTGAGTGTTGGATACCGAAACTAGATTATAGGCCTAATTTAGAGTTCGGCAGACCACCATATTAGGATATAATGCACTTGTAATACAATGGATGGGATATCCGTCACGTTTGTGATGGCGTATCCCGTCCACCAAACTATATAGACAATAGTTACCCTGAGGCAGAATTGCAGTAGCCTGAGTTAGAAAATGCAGCTAGTCATGTATCTTTTTTTAATGCTTTTACTGATTTTTTTTTTTACGTAGGAAGAGAAATAGACCATCTATTTTTCTTTTACTCCCATTGTGTAATATCATAGAATATTTCTCTATCAAACAAGCATGAAAGAAAACGAAAGAGAAATAATAAAATATACTACTTAACGGGAGGACACATAAACAACGCTGATGCCGTGCAGGGGTCCTGTGTCCAGCAATAAGGTTTTTCATATAACCTGCACAGTTTCTTGGTGCGGTTATCAGTCTTGCTGATACTGGAAAACTAAAAACGCTAGAACATTAATTGTTTTTCTACCTTTTTCAAGGAACCTGTATGTTGACAACATGAGTACCGAATCTACACAACACTCAACCAGTGACTTTGGTGAATATGGGATGTTCTACACCTCGAGTGATCCGCCATTGGCGTTCGTTGTTGTCTTTCAGCTACTCCGTCAACAATAGGTCCTGGGCCTGAGCTTGTCTCTTTTCTGGCTCTGTGAAGTCAAATAGTTTTCCCTTCAGCTTCTTCCCATCTGGATACTTCATTTATCTGTCTCACTACACTCGGGACTGTACTTTACTCCCAAGTCATTGCTATCTTGCACTTAGCCAATGCTATGGGCAGGTTGATAAACCTAAATTCAACTATGTCTTTTTTGTGCCCACCCTCATGACAAGGAGGTAGGTTTCTGGAGAGTGCAGTCATTCTTTCCTCCTTATCTCTGTTAATTTAGTCACCACTTTGTGTCAGAAACGGGTCGCCTTTGAACAGTTCCATCCCATATGATAGAAGTTTGCATTGTCGCTTCTCCATCTGGGACATCTAGAACTGGCAGTAGCAGTCTGGTACCCTATTTTTCCACTCATGTGTCATATACAGTGCTTAATTTGTAAAAAATCAAGTGTCAGGCCCAAAGGTTTGCTCAAAAGACAGAGGACGGAGGTATCGAATGTTGGGGTGCCGAATACTATGGCTGCATAGTCTTGATTCTAACTGATACCTCTTTAATCCTCCACTAGACACTTCATGTCTATTTATTACACTCTTCCAAGTTCTTTTTCATGCCTGCTTTATCCCTATGTCACTGTTTTTCCTTGTTTTTCCTCATTCTTTCGAATTTTGTGTTTTTATTGCTCTTGCTCTTAATCAATATCTGTTTGGGAAAAATAATTGCCAGTCTCCAAAAATGAGTGCCGGTGAGCCCCACGTACAACCACCCACTCAAGTTAAGCACTGCATCTTCCTTTGGAGAAGGTAATTACATTGCAAACATTTAAAGTGTGCATTGCGAGACCAGGGGCAGGTTCTCCATAGGGGCTTTGATCACCTGCCTGCGAGCCATTGGGAGCCATTATATCTTATACATTATCCCACCAGACAGGAGGTGTACTGCTGTGAGGCGTGGTTTATTGCGGCGACCAGCTGGGGCTGTGCAACTGAACTGCGAATGTTAGGTTGATGATGTTTTGTTTGTGTCGAGCCCGACATCTGCCGTTCAGGCTTCTGCAGCCATCGATGTCAGGAAGCTGGGGAAACAGAGACACAGCCCCACTGGTCTGGATTGGGGCGCTATGTTTGCCTGTCCCAGCCAATCCTCGCACTGCTATTATGCTGTTTACTACGTTAAATAGCATGAGAGCAGTGTTTTCATTGCCTGAAGTGTGTGGTGCTTTAGTTTTCTGTGCCCGGCATGCACAGCTCTTCAGTACAGCAGGCAGCGCAGTGGATTTTAAATTGTCGGACACAGGTGTGGAAAGAAGATCAACTGCCGAGATAAGGGGATTATTTTTTTTAAATTATATTTCATCCTTTGTAATTAACTGGTGCTCATGTAAAATGCTATCATACCGTCAGGGCGAGTTTGCGATATGTACAAACTGCCCAAAAACAATAAACATTTAATGCAGCAGCAGCATGATGCTTCTCATGGCCTTGTGGCAGGTTTCCAGTATTTAAACATACAAAACAATGTTACCCAATGAATGCCTCACCATTGTCGAGAGACATCAGCCGACACTGTACCAGTCATAAAAACTTCATGATCCTTTGCGCTTTATGTTATTTTATGTTAGAAAAACCTATAAAGCGCACGTACACCCAAGAGTTTCTTGGCACTGTGACAACCAAGAGGGAGAGAAGAGAGGGCACCGGCTAATTAAAAAACTTGCTTGAACATCCAGGCCATCAAAATCATCCTGAACCTCAGGAAGTTAGGTTCCAACCTGCCCAAGGAAGGGAGAGAGTTCTATGAGATGGGGGCAGTGTATCACATTCGGATCTATATCTGTCTTCCATGTCACCTTAACCCGATCCAGTTCTGCATTGTCTAGATTTTGTAGGACAACATATAACTGAATTACAGATCTCCTCTTTTACCCAGAGAAAGGATCTTTCATAACATCTCAGGTGTGAGGGTTCAGAGTTTTCACATTTCCAGGAGAAGTGTATCATCTTGATTAGACGGGCATGCATTAAAAATAGTTTTCTAAAGATTAGGATTTCTCCATCTCTTTATAGAGACTGGCTGGCATACTGACTAGTTAGTTAGGCATCATAGCTTTGACTCTGGAAAATATGTCTGTCCCCTTTCACAAACAAAACACCCCTAACATTCACGAGCTGTCTGTGCCAGCTTGGGGATGACCCAGCTGCTGCTTTTTTTATTTCTAACATAGGTTGCAATTGTGTGCAGTGTTAGTGCCTAATTTATATATTTTGTCTCTTCACTCTTCTCTGAGTCTACCTATTACACTAGACACTGGTACTGCACTCTTATGAAATAGTGCTCAAAGTCTGGAACTCTGTGCCCCCCCCCACCCCAATCACTCTGCCGCCACTCCATATTAGGTCCAGGAGCAAAGTTTCCAATGTTCAAAACAAGTTCACAGGTGGAACCACTGACAGGTTTGCAAAGTAATAGCAATAGAGAAGCATCACCATTTTCAGAAATGCGGCTCACTGTTGAAAGCGTAAGGCATCTCTCGAAAGCTATACTTCCCTGAAAGGATGACCTAGTTCTCAACAAGTTGTTCCCATAAACATCTGCATCCATATGATATACTTTGACACTCAGGTATTGAATGTGTCCTCAGTCCACCTCAATTGTGTGTTCGTGGGTACACACAAGGCTGCTACATTTAATCGGCAAGCCCAAACAACTCAGCCAAATCTTCTACTATTGCAGTCATCATTTATAAGTTACGTAAAGAGTCAGCCAACTATAGAAATGCATCATGCGCCCAAAGGGATATAATGTGCAGCATTTGAAAGATAACCATCCCCCTCAGATCAACCTCCAAGAGTTTGCAGCAAGCTATAGGTTTTATGGTGAGAGAGACAGGTGGGGAGACAACGGACACCATTATCTGGTATTCCTCTGAATTGCCAACTCCTTGATATGATTCTTAATGTACTGGCCATGGGTATTGATTCAGCATAGGACCATTGCATAGTGGTCAACTCAAATTACATGGTTCATAGCACATCATGGAGATAGCCCTATTCCACTGTATCAAAGGCCGCTTCACTGTCCAACAAGGCCACTGAGGCTGTCAGACTCTTCTTTGGAACGATGTCGATAATATGAAATAATGTCCTGAAGTTAGACTTGGGATCATTTGATGAACCGTGAGTAACCTGTTTACTGTTATTTCTCATAAGAATTTTATAGTCAGATGTTAGTTTTGATAGAACCTGGTAAAATGTTTTTTTCTTGGAGGTTTGTCAGGTTCTGGAATCCCCCCACCATGCTTTCTCTTCCCATCGAAAGAAGTGTACCAGATCCATTGTACCATTAAGGACCTCAAATGAGGATCTGGGAGCAGCAACTGCTTGTTCTAGGCTGTTAGCACCTGGGTTTAATTTTCTGCTCTAAACAGTTGAATAAGCAGTCAGACAGATTTGTCTCCTTCTTTGTGTACTGTTGCCACGTATTTACTAAAGTCTATGAATCGCAGCTTCTCTAATAAGGTGGCCTTTTTCTATCTATTCTTTAGTAGGGCACCTGCTAGTGTTCGATCATGTAGATTGTAATCTCAAGGTGTTTTAGAGTTGGATATTGAGCCAGAATCTCTTTTGTCAAGGTTGCTCTCACACACTCTACCTCGATTCCAATCCCCCTTAAAGGCCTCCTACTCATCAACATTGTCACCATCCAAGCCAGTGATCCAGCGCTAACAATAAAAATAATTCTCCTATTATGCTTTGGTCATCCAGGTGCAATTATTTCTCTAACACACACACTATATCCATATAACGGTGGGGCCCATAACACCGCATATACATTCACTTACTCATTTGTTCCCTGGATTTCCTCCGTCATGAAACCTGGGAGAAAAACGATTCGCTGGAAGGGGACGGGATACCTCTTTTATAATGACATAATATTTTTCATTTGCTTTTAAGGTATTCCGCTCATTGGTCGATGGACCAACTAGTAGGAATCAGTTGATGGTGATTAAGGCCAGCTCAATCACAATGAACTCTTTTACCATTTATTAATCATTATGCTAAAGAAAATCACTGAGTCATTTGTTTAAAGAATAATAAAGTTTATATAAAGTTTTTGAATGCAGGAAATTGAGATTAATCTTATTATTCAGATCATTGCATTTATCATCAATATAAGAATAGTTTGAAATTGCATGGCACTTTTATTAGACGGAAAACGAGGTTATCATACTAAGAACTCTATAGATCAACCTATCTATCTCTCTGGGGAAATCCTAATAATTCTAATAAAAATCTATCAAATAAAAGTTCTCCTAAAGCAGCATCTTTATACTCAACTGGAAAAGGAAAATAACAGCAGCAGCCTCAGCTCGTCAGCATCAGCAACCGCAAACTCTCCCATCTACAGCATCTAACTTCTTCAGCATCTCCCGCAGCATCCCGCAGCATTCTAACCCCTCCCACCAAGAGTAGGTCTTCTTATACCCTAATTCTAGCTTACAGCATAAAATGTTTCTTCTTACATGGCGCGATTCATTCTCATTGGTCGAAAACTCAGGTCCATATACATTTTAATCAAACTTCCTGGTCTTAACCAGTTCCGTGTGGAATGTCCATGCATGCATCGTTTCCCACAGTTCATGCACTTGCTCATCCGTTTCGATCAGTCCAAATTGTATCTTTTTCTGTTACATTTTGTGTAATACAGTTCCGTCTATTGACTCAACCAGGCTTCTCACGCTTCTTGCTGATCATCTTGGCACACATCTGCTCAGAAGGGTCACAGCAGCCTTGACCATACTTTCATCTTAGCCTCTCGGCATCAGCACGTGATCCTCCCTTTTCCACAGCCTCTCTCCTCTATCACATGGTCTCATCCGCTCATGCGCACTCTAGTAACTCGCGGCCATTTTATATTGCTGCTCGGCAGGCCTAAGCGCACTATTTTCAAAGATAAACAAAATGTTATTAAAACAAAGAAATATAAACCCTTCATTTCCCTCCCGTCTTTCTACGTTCCCCAATTAGGTATTACCTAGCAGAAGCAACATATAAAGCTGTCCCTTACTTACCATCGCTTTATTTTGCAACCACACGTTTTATTTAAAAGCACAAATCATGCATTTATTATTAAATTAGTACGCAAATATTATGTTATGTTAGAAACGTAAACAATTATAAGTCAATTAATTTGCACACTGAATTGCGTGTTACCATTAACCCTTAACATACATTGTTGGTTATTTACTTAAACGAACATGTTTATTAATATTGTACGAAAATATTAGGAGGTTAAAATGTTTTCATTTACCCTGCTCCATCAACTCCCCCCTTTGGTGATTTTTAATATCACCACAAAAACCCAAGTTATAGAATTTTCTCAGACAGCATATATCTTTTATCCGTTTGCTTTTGTTAGTTTACACAACTGTATCCCTTTCAACTTGTTTCTTCGTTTTCTTGTACATGTTCTCTTTTATTTCTTCTAATTCTATTTCACCTATTTCTCTCTCTCTTTCCTTGTTTATCATGTTTTCTTTTTCTATCTTATTCTGCCTTCTTCTTCTCTTTATACATGTTACTGCAAGCTTCAGTACTAATATTATTATTATTATCATGGTTGCTATTATTATAACTTTCCGTATTATTAATCCACTCATTCTTGTTAACCAATTTGTTACAGAAGAAAACCCTTTACCAAGTTTTCCCCACACACTTTCAACCTCCAGTGGAACAAGTTCTTTGTAATTTGTAATATTTGTTATATACTTCTGTATATTTTTGCTCTTATCTGGAATGTAAGTGCAACAATGTTGGACTTTCTGCATTCCACAGACTCCGCCCTCTTTTGCCAAAAGAATGTCAAGGGCAAGACGATTTTGCATCACCATAGCTCTCATGGCAACCATCTCGGTATTTACCATTAAGAACCCTCCAGCAGTATCTGTAGATAAACGATCTACCACTGTGGATAATTTCCGAATTCTAAATGCATTCAAAGATATTCCCACTGCTGGTATCAATGCACCAAAAATATCACCTACTATTTCTGAAAAACTTTCCCTTTTTCTACGTGTAAAGGTATTTATCATTTTGTGTGTTCCTTTTTCTTTTCTATCCACATGAAAAATCTTTGGAAAGACCAGGCCTAAGTAACATGACCCATACTAATGGTCCGGCAACCTATAATAAGCCCTATTCCCGCAAACATAATAGATCCCTGGAAATATTGGATCTTTTCCCCCTTTGAATCCCCATCCACCTAGAATTTGGTAATTGTCATGGCAATTGCTGGAACCCACAAAATAATTGTCATATCTTGTCTTATTTCTTCTAATGCACAACCTTCCCTGTTGGGGCCAATCCAGAGTCATAGCTGCATTTGTCTTTTTCTTGTCATGATGGTCTTCCTCAAACGCCCAAAGAGGTGTTTTTGTCTCTTCTATCACTTTTCTTTGAAATTTCACTCTTCTTTCTTCAACCATTTCTAAAAATACCTTTTCTTCCTTCTTTAACTCACAGGTAAGGTTGTACCTAATTATACTATCTAATGTTAAAATCTTATCTTCTAAGAAATATTCACCAAACGTCTTTCCCTCTTTTATTTTGTTAAGCTCGGGAACTACAGAAACCTTAGCAAAAATCTTATCTATATCAGTGTAATAATATTCTAATCTACCTGTTTTATAAAATAAACTTGCTAAAACACTACATGTTATTCCATACGTCAAAGGGAGGTGATGATAAGTCACACCCTCTGCTACAGATGCAGGCAACTGCATACAAACATAGCAATCTCTTACATCCATTGTTTCTACATACTCATATAATAATTTAGTAAAAACATTTTTAGAAAAATCTGTTATTGATTTGTCCTTATGTAATTCTGCACTACTCTTTAAAATAACTGGCTCTTGAGTGTTAGCTCCTTTTTCTTTCTCAGTGTTATTAGACTTTTCCACTACAGCTAAACTAATTGGAATAGTTATTGCTAAAACCACCCATACTATTAATAAACCTGTACAAAAACAGCACATCTTGCACCATCTACTTAAAAACTCACATCTACACTTTCTATCTCTAGTATTCTCCATTTTGTCTTCTAACCTTATTTACTTGTTTTCTAGAAAATTGTGTCACTACACCTCAGAAATGACTTGCTTGCCACTCTGTACTTCCAATATTTTGTCTTTGCTTGGTACTTTCTTTTAATTCTTTCTCAGAATTCTTTCTCTGTCACATCCGGTAAATTCGTCAGTTCAGTGTTTTGTCAAATCCGGTAAACTATCTAAACTTCTTCAGGTTTCTTGCTTCAGGTTTGTTGCACTTCACTTTCTCCCATCAGGTTTCTTTGTTCTGGGTTTTCGTGAGTGTTCAATTCTTCTTTGTGACTAGTCAAAGCACGATACAACCATTCAGGCGATCTATACTTTTGATTTACTTTCTTTATTCTTTTCGTTTTCTGCAAGTGTTTTCCACCTTGTTTTTCTTGCTCTTTTTGACTTGTTATTTCATTCACTTGTTCAGCACTTTTCCCATCCAACCTTATGATTCTGTATCTTAATTTTCTTACTTCGTTGGGCCAATTGTCTCCTTTTCTTGGCCTTTTTGCTTCACTTCCTTTTTCCTCTCTTTCTGTTTTCCAATTTCTTTTTCTTGTCTCTAGTTTTTCATTTCTTTCTTCTCCACTTTCTTCTGATTCTGTTTCAATCCTTTCGTTATTTCCTCTTATTTTAAAGCTTATAATTTCGCTTTCATCTACTTGTGGTTCTTTTCTTATCTTCCTTCGTTCACCTATTTCTGTCCCTCCTCGAGGTTCTTCCGATTTTGTGTCAGTTTCTCTATCTGCTTCTAAATTTCCCTGTTCTTGTGTTTGACTATCTGTTCCTACTGCTCCTCGGGGTTTTTCCGATTTTTCTAGCTTTTGGTTTGAAACTCTCCCTTCTTCATCTATTAATATTATCTTCGAAGGAATTTTACCACAACTTGTACTTGGTTGTTCACTGTCACTATCTTCTGGCTCAGTTTCTTCTCTTATGCTTTCAAAATTCCACTTTCTTTTTAGAATT
This sequence comes from Calotriton arnoldi, assembly GCA_963921515.1. Lineage (NCBI taxonomy): Eukaryota > Metazoa > Chordata > Amphibia > Caudata > Salamandridae > Calotriton > Calotriton arnoldi. The sequence goes on from CAWUFW010002652.1 coordinate 514,663, forward strand.
TCTTCACTTTCCGAATGTTCTGTATCAGATTCTGAACTGGTGTCAGATATTTCCAGATGTCGACTTACAGGTCGATCTTCAAATTCTGGAACTTCAGCTATTTCTTCTATTTCCTCTTCTTCTTCTATCGTTGCACTTGTAGTTGGGTCTTCCAGATGTCGACTTACAGGTCGATCTTCAGGTTCTGGCACCCTGTTTGTCTTCTCTTCTCTTTCTGATGCTGAACTGTTATCTGATATTTCCAGATGCCGATTCACATGTCGATCTTTAGGTTCTGGAACTCTGATGGTGTGGCTGGCATGTACCCAGTGTTTCACTCCTGCACACTTGACTGCGGTGGTCGTCACTAGGATCACTTGTCGTGGTTCGTCCCAGCGAGGAACCAAACAGTTTCTTCTCCGGTGGACTTTTATTCGAACCCAATCTCCTGGATTCAAGTCGTGAGCTGGTTTTCTTTCAAGAGTGGTCGCATCCGGTCCAACCTGATGAAACACAGAACGCACCACATCAGCCAATCCTTTGCAATAATCCAGTACTAGATCATCAGTTATAGTCAGTAGCTTGTTGACAGGTACTTGTGCTTGTCTCATTGCTCGTCCCATGATTATTTCATGTGGACTGAGTCCAGTTTTCCTTTCCGGAATACTTCTGATTGTCATCAGAACTAATGGCAGAGCATCTGGCCATTTGAGTCCTGTAGCTTGACACATTTTTCCTAACCTGTTCTTGATCGTTCCATTCACTTGCTCTACTATTCCAGAAGCCTCTGGTCTGTATGCACAATGCAGTTTCTGTTTAATACTAAGTGCTTCACAAATCAGTTTAACTAATTCATTTTGGAAATGTGTTCCTCTATCTGTTTCAATTGTGACTGGAAAACCATACCTAGGAATGAATTCTCGCAGCAAAAGTTTTGCTACTGTGATACTATCATTTCTTCTTGTTGGATATGCTTCTACCCAACGGGAAAACAAACAGACGACCACTAGAACATACCTCAATCTGCTGCAAGGTGGCATTTCAATAAAATCCATTTGCATTCTAGTGAAAGGACCCCTTCTCTTCCTATTCTTCCTAGACTCACTACTGTCTTTCTTCCTGGATTTAACTGTTGACAAATAAGACATCTCTGACAAAGACTCTCAGCTATGGCTCTGAATTTTGGATTGTACCATGTTTGTCTAAAAAGTCTGATCATTGAATCTCTCCCAATATGGGCTTGCCCATGGTACATCCGTGCCATGTCAGAAATCATGCTATCAGGAATAACTGGTCTCTCATCCCTGTAAACCCATACATCAGTTTCTTCATGTTTTCTACATCCTGCTTTTAGCCAAGTATCTTTTCTTCGTCTTCTGCAGCTTCTTGTAACTGTCTCACCTCATCCCATGTTTCAATAGAGTTAGTAAAAAGCAAAGGACAAGAAATATGCTCTCTTTCACGACATTTATTCAAAGAAACCACATTCTTTGCACAGTACTGTGCCATCTCGTCAGCATATCTATTGCCAACGGTAATGTAGTCTTCCCCATTTTTATGTGCATTGCACTTCACAACAGCGATCTGTTTAGGCAGCTGTATCGCCTCAAGCAACTTTTTCACAAAATCTCCATTTCTGATGGGCGTCCCTGCAGATGTCAAGAAACCCCTTTGTGACCAAATCTGACCAAAATCATGCACGACCCCAAAGCCGTACTGGCTGTCAGTCATAATCGTAACCCGTACATTTCTTCCCAACTTACATGCTTGAATCAGAGCTACTAATTCTGCAACTTGGGCAGACCGTACACCTTTCAGACAAGATGCTTCCAATACAGTTGCTACTGTGCAAACTGCATATGCTGCACTTAGAACTCCATCACTCGTTCTCAAACATGAGCCATCCACAAACAGAATATAATCTGATTCTTTCAAAGGCTCATCTCGGATGTCAGCTCTTGGTTTTGTACAGTATTCGAGCACATTCAGACAATCGTGATCTACTTCATCCATTTCAATCACATTCTCTTCATCTGGCAATGATGTTGAAGGATTCACATTCATACATCTGTCAATGGTCACATTATCTGCACTCAAAATTACCTTTTCATACCTAGTCAGCCGACTATGTGTCATGTATTGTGTTTTCGTTCTTGTCAAAAGAATTTCCACAGAATGGGGAACATACACTCTCAATGGATACCCCATCACTATGCCTTCACTCTGTTCCAGGCTCACACAGGTAGCAGCAACTGCTTTCAAACATCCAGGCAACGCTTTCGCTACAGGGTCTAAAACAGCTGAAAAATATGCAATTGGTCTTTTCATAGTTCCATGTCTCTGCACCAAAACTGAAAATGCACATCCATCTCTTTCACTGCAATACAGCTCAAAATCTTTCTCATAGTCAGGCATTCCCAATGCTGGAGCCTCACACAATTTCTTTTTGAACTCTCTGAATGCTTTCATTTCTTCATCATTCATTTCAAAAGGATCTTTAACATCCTTCTTTGTCAGTTTCTGCAATGGTTTAGCAATTAGTGAAAAACCGCTTATCCATTGTCGACAATATCCAACCATTCCCAAAAACATTCTTACCTCTCTTTGTGTCATTGGAGCTCTCATTCCTTGAATCATTTTTATTCTTTCTGTCGTTACCTTTCGCACTCCTTTCTCAATTTTATGCCCTAAATACTGGACTTCTTGTTGACAAAACTGCAATTTTTAATGGGGACACTTTATGTCCTCTTTTTGCTAAATGATTCAGCAAAGCAATTGTATCATTGACACATGCTTCTTTTGTTTTTGATGCCACCAGTAGGTCATCAATATACTGAACCATTACTGACTTTTCTGGCATTCTTAAATCTTCCAATGATTTCTTTAGGATCTGATTAAAGATTGAGGGACTTTCTGTGTACCCTTGAGGAATTCGGCACCATGCCAAAATACGCTCTCCAAACCTAAACGCAAATATTGGCTGGCTATCTGGATGCAATGGAATAGAGAAAAATGCATGACATAAATCAATTACTGTGTACCATTCTGCTTCACGTGGAATCTGGTATAGAATCACAGCAGGGTTCGGTACTATTGGGCAACAAGGTACAACAATTTTGTTTACCTTTCTTAAATCCTGTACGATTCTATATGTTCCGTTTGGCTTTTTCAGTCCCATTATTGGCGAATTACATGGACTGCTCATGATTTCTTTTAGAATCCCTTGTTCAATCATTTTATTTATTACTGGCGTTATTCCTTCAATTATTTCTGGAGTCAATTTATACTGGGGCGTATTTGGGTAACCCGTTCCTTCTTTTACTGTTATTTTAACGGGATCTACTCCTTTCATTAATCCTACATCTTCTCCTGTCAAGTCCCACACTTCTTCTTTCACTGTCTTTTTCAACTCAATTGGGATTTTCTCTGCATCAAATACAGGAAACAAACCATTTACTTCTGGTTCTAAATTCACCATTGTCATTTTATACAGCACATCCTCATCTGGGGTCTGAAATGCAATTCCGTCTGGAGTACAATAAATTGTGCAGTTCATTTTGCACAATAAATCGCGTCCTAAAAGGTTCCCGGGACTACAATCACACACCACAAATCGGTGCATTTCACTAAATGGACCAATTCTTACCTTTACTAATCTAGTAAGAGGCGTTTCAATTTGCTGATTGGAAACTCCAACCACTTGGATATGTTCACCTGAGAGAGGAAGATTTGGAATTTCCACTGACCTAACAGTAGAACGGGTAGCTCCAGTGTCAACAAGGAATGTTACATTTGCACCATTCACTTCTCCATCCACAAATGGACTAGACTGATCTACCTCTAGAGTTGCGCCAAGCACGCACTCTTCCCTCTCTCTTAGGCACCGTCATGAACGTTCATCCGACTCATCCTCATTCTGTCGTAACCAATATTGTGAAATTTCAGCTGCACGTGACAACTGTTTTACCTGTTCTCCTCTGTAGAATCCTGTTTCTGCACTGTATTTCTGTTGGTTAACACTCTTGGGAAGTGGTGGTTGTGGCACCTGACCTTGTTGAGTAACTACCTCACTCTGCACCTGTGAATTTAATGATTGATTTTCCACATTAGGTTTTGGAGGAAATTTACACTCGTTTCTCCAATGTCCTAGCTTTCCGCAATTATGGCATGGCCACTTTTTCTTTGCCTCATCTATGCTCATTTGTCCTTTTCCTTTACCTATATTAGGTCGGGATTTAAAGTGTCCTGTTTCACTGCTAGTATTATTCAATTGAGCTTCTTGCTTCTCTGGAACTTTTACCTGTGCCCACATGGCTTTTTCTTTTAATTTACGCTGTTTACTCTCAATTTCATCACTGCAATACTTAGCATATCTCAAAACTTCATCCACTGTGCTATTCTGCCATCCTATCAAGTGCTGCTTAATCCTTTCACTTATCTCTGGTGTTAATCCATACACAAACCTATATACAAATTGACTCATGTCCTTCTCACTTAGTGTCTCATAACCACTATACTGTTTGAAAACCAACAACAATCTCTCATAGTACGCGTGCACTGATTCTTTGCTTTCCTGTGTTGTTCTGTCTATTTTTACCCAATCTGTTTCTTTTGGTGGAATTTTATTCTTCAAAAAGGTAACTACTTGATCATACTTCCTCATCACTTCTGGACCTGGCGCTCCTGTTTTAGCATCCCTTGGATATTCTACAGTTGGCCAATCAATGGTAATCTTACATTCTGTCCACAAATCAGCAGGCACTACTATATCAAACAATCCATCTAGATCTATCCACAGCACTTTTGACACCTTAACAAATCTCTCCACTTGTCTGTACCATTCTACTGGTTTCTCTCTCAATTTTGGGAAGTCATTTGTAAATGACAGTATATCCTGTCTGGTCCACGGAACATGCACATAACTACCACCAGGTGTTTCTCTCATCGGGTATTCCCTAGCAACTGGTTCCCTATCTGTCACTGCAAAAGCCAAAGATGCTTTATCTGTTGTTTTCTCATTCCTCTTTGTCCATCTATTTCTCCATCTATCCACATCACCCCATTTTCTCAATAAAACAATCAGCTCTTTTATTTGGGTCAGTCTTCCTGACGTGTTAAAATTCTCTATGTCTTTCTCACAAAAATCTACTCTGTACGGTTTCTGCAACGTCCTCACTTTCACAAATTCTACTCCTAGTTCACCTGAGATCTCTTCCAATTTGTCATGTAAATTTCTAGCTCTCCAAGTAAGACTCTTGCACAAAAACATAATCTCGTCATCCTGATAATTTTTTTGTTTTTCTGTTCCAATTGTTCCCAAAATCAACTCTTCCATGTCTATTTTCAACCTAATTACATCTAATGGTTTTTCTTCTGGTTCTTTTGCTTTAAGCGCTTTCATCCATTCATTTAATTCTTCTGGAGTCGGACCTACAGGCGTACTATTTAACTCTATCCAATCACTGCTTCTTTCTGGTGTTCCTGATGCGGACTCTGTCACCATAGGCATTCTCCTAATCTCATTCTCATTTATCGTCAAATTTGTAGGTGGGCTTGGTCTACACGTACTAGCCAAATTGTGTGCACCTTCATTATTCAATTCCATCCCTTCTCTTTTTCTTTGCAAATGTGAATTCATGGGAATCACCAAAGAATGTTCATTTATTTTCTGATTCTCAAAAATTGGCATTACTGGACCTATCGTTACTGGTACAGTTACAGCTTCCATATTCTTTGTCAATTCTCTTATTTTCTCAGTCAATTCTTTTGTCGTTTTTGCTAATTCAATTGCATTGTCACTTTCTGTCTCTTCATTTTGTGAAGTTTTAAATGTTTCTTGTGACCTATTTATTTCATTTCTTCGTTCTGGTTTTTTATTCCTCCCAGTTTCCATTGGCGGTGCATTAGGTGTCACCACCGCAGAAGTCTGTTGGTATGGAGGTGGGTTTCTGTTTAAAATATCTTCCAGCAATTCGTCATCTGTTTCACTACCACCATACACATACTTTTCTACCACTACATGCTTCTTTTTCTCGGTACACTTTCTCTTTGCTTCTTCCTCAACCGCAAAAGCTGGAAACAAACCTCCTGCCAAGTTAGCGTATCTCCAACGCTTTACTCTGTCCTCATGATTTATTCCCCACAACCTTCCAGGCATAAACTCATGATTCTTTAATCCTCTGGATCTCTCTCGCTCATACATCTCATCTTCCCATTCCGTTAAAGCTTCAAACTGTGTCGGTCTAGGTCTAGGTTCTAACATTACCATCTTTTCTCTCAAGTTCCGTAGTACAGCTACATTAAATGAACCATTCTCAGGAAAAGCCAATGCTCCATCGTTCTTGGTGTATTTTGTCCAATTTTCTAACCATATGCATGTATGATATCCATATTTCAGCATCATATGTGAAGCTGGTGATTTCGAGCGGAGGAATTATTTGTCCCTCTCTAGTCACTACCTTTTTGTCCTTCTTAAAGAAATTCTTAACTTTCGACATCCAAGACGTTTTCTCTTTTCCATACTCATAGTACGACATGATTCACAACCTTTTTCTCCTTAAACAATCCGCAATTCAATACTATTCCCTATGCGTTATTTCAACCAATACTAGCGCGACTCACACCAACACTCCAATCACAGCGATTTCTGTCTACGGAGCACTGTCCAATCCCAGCGCGGCTTTTGTCTACGTCAGTCCTGCTCCTGTTCTCATGTGACTAGCGCACTGTCCAATCCCAGCGCGGCTTTTGTCTACGTCACTTTGCTCTTGACCCCTCCTTTTCAAAATTTATCGGCAATTTCTTTTTCAACAATTCTTGTTAGTTACAACATTTTATCCACATTTCCATTGTCTGATACGCTAAACCGAAAAGATAGCTTTGACCATTCACACAAGAATTCTGTATTTTCCAGTAGGCAGCGCTTACCTCTACCCTACCACAGAACTTTCAGTTTCGTCAATAAAGTAGCACTTCCCTCTACCTTACCCTTCTTTCAAGCAATCAGTAAACCCGTTTCTCTGGGGATAAAACACATGTGGAAACTATACTGCTCCTGAGAATTAAGGCCAGAGTTTCACAAGAAAACCGATCACTATTTCACTTACACACCTTTTATACGCAAAATGTCCCTAATATAACACAACCTGTGTTATTACCAAAAATGAACTCAGAAAGTGTAAAATTCCATGCGACTTCTCTTGCCACACGTGTTCCACTTCCTACTTCCCGGAAGCGTGAAAACTTACATATAACATAACGCGACTCAACAAAAAGTGTTAGACATAAACTTATCAATAATCAATAAACATAAATCAATAATCACCAAACTAATCTATAGAAACCATAACTCTGCTACCAAGAAATCTGATCCAGCGCTAACAATAAAAATAATTCTCCTATTATGCTTTGGTCATCCAGGTGCAATTATTTCTCTAACACACACACTATATCCATATAACGGTGGGGCCCATAACACCGCATATACATTCACTTACTCATTTGTTCCCTGGATTTCCTCCGTCATGAAACCTGGGAGAAAAACGATTTGCTGGAAGGGGACGGGATACCTCTTTTATAATGACATAATATTTTTCATTTGCTTTTAAGGTATTCCGCTCATTGGTCGATGGACTAACTAGCAGGAATCAGTTGATGGTGATTAAGGCCAGCTCAATCACAATGAACTCTTTTACCATTTATTAATCATTATGCTAAAGAAAATCACTGAGTCATTTGTTTAAAGAATAATAAAGTTTATATAAAGTTTTTGAATGCAGGAAATTGAGATTAATCTTATTATTCAGATCATTGCATTTATCATCAATATAAGAATAGTTTGAAATTGCATGGCACTTTTATTAGACGGAAAACGAGGTTATCATACTAAGAACTCTATAGATCAACCTATCTATCTCTCTGGGGAAATCCTAATAATTCTAATAAAAATCTATCAAATAAAAGTTCTCCTAAAGCAGCATCTTTATACTCAACTGGAAAAGGAAAATAACAGCAGCAGCCTCAGCTCGTCAGCATCAGCAACCGCAAACTCTCCCATCTACAGCATCTAACTTCTTCAGCATCTCCCGCAGCATCCCGCAGCATTCTAACCCCTCCCACCAAGAGTAGGTCTTCTTATACCCTAATTCTAGCTTACAGCATAAAATGTTTCTTCTTACATGGCGCGATTCATTCTCATTGGTCGAAAACTCAGGTCCATATACATTTTAATCAAACTTCCTGGTCTTAACCAGTTCCGTGTGGAATGTCCATGCAAGCATCTTTTCCCACAGTTCATGCACTTGCTCATCCGTTTCGATCAGTCCAAATTGTATCTTTTTCTGTTACATTTTGTGTAATACAGTTCCGTCTATTGATTCAACCAGGCTTCTCACGCTTCTTGCTGATCATCTTGACACACATCTGCTCAGAAGGGTCACAGCAGCCTTGACCATACTTTCATCTTAGCCTCTCGGCATCAGCACGTGATCATCCCTTTTCCACAGCCTCTCTCCTCTATCACATGGTCTCATCCGCTCATGCGCACTCTAGTAACTCGCGGCCATTTTATATTGCTGCTCGGCAGGCCTAAGCGCACGATTTTCAAAGATAAACAAAATTTTATTAAAACAAAGAAATATAAACCCTTCGTTTCCCTCCCGTCTTTCTACGTTCCCCAATTAGGTATTACCTAGCAGAAGCAACATATAAAGCTGTCCCTTACTTACCATCGCTTTATTTTGCAACCACACGCTTTATTTAAAAGCACAAATCATGCATTTATTATTAAATTAGTACGCAAATATTATGTTATGTTAGAAACGTAAACAATTATAAGTCAATTAATTTGCACACTGAATTTCGTGTTACCATTAACCCTTAACATACATTGTTGGTTATTTACTTAAACGAACATGTTTATTAATATTGTACGAAAATATTAGGAGGTTAACATTTTTTCATTTACCCTGCTCCATCACCAGCATTTTCTTCAAAATAATTCACAATGGTATCATGAGTAGTATTTCCGAATACTGTGTCCTGTAAGGAAACAGGTTGCAACTTCTGTGATGGTGTACTAGCAGGGAACCTGCTTCAGGCGTCTGACAGCAGCTGGGGAGAATCTTCAGACCCAGGTCCTGCCTACATATTCTACATTGCAGAACCACCCCAGAAGCTGTTCCATAGAAAAAAAAACATATAGTCTACAGAGTAACCAACACACAAATGGATAGAAGAACGACCCCCTCTCAGAAGGGTGAGAGTCCCTCCAGGTATCACGTAGCCAGTGCTTGATTTGAGCCAGTGGTTTCCGGTGCTTGGCACCAGCATTTAATTGTCAACACCGGTATTAATTACAGTCTGCCACATGGTGGCGCTGTTTATCGAATTTAAAGAGTAGTACAAGAACAGTTTATTAATTCATTATGCATTAAAAATTACTGATACTTAACACCCAAGCCATTCTTATAGATTTAGGGGCCTGGAATAGTCTGAATTGTCACACTTATAGGAGTGGGGTAGTAGGATTTGTGCTGGTACTTTCATTGGCAAGCTGGGTGAGGCAATAGGTTGTACGAGCTGCAGTGGCCTCTTGACATGGGCCCTGGCACTAATGTTTTTTACAACTTAAGTACTGTGTAGGCCCCTTCTATTCCTCGGCTGTTTAAATCCTGTGCCATTCTGGTTACAGGCAACCCTTGGAGTGGAAGAAAAGATCAGTCCAGTGTGACATCAGAGGTGAATTTGCCTCCAGGTATCATAGATGTCAATGGTTTTGTAGACAGCGTAGTGATATGTTTGTTCAGTGCAACCATGGGCATAACATTTGGTATGTAAACACAAATCTGAGTGAGTGGGCTGCCATCTAGCTTGCCCTGTTCTATGACATGTCTTATTATCTGGTTAGCAATTATATTGATGCATCTGTATGGAACTCTAGGTTTAACCCATGCAAGCGTCCGTCTAACCTCGGTGGTGAATTTTGTGCATTATACCTGGCCCCTTGATCTTTTCTGAAGTTTCTGTGTTTCCCCATCTCCAAGGTGTGTTTCTTGTACAAATGCAAAGTGTGCCCCCTGCGTTGTACGTAAGTGTGTTTCGTTAACTATTTTGCATGACTTGCCATTCCTCTTAAGTTCCAGTGAGGAACATTTATTGTGTGCTCTGCCATTTTAATGTGGTGTTCATTGCTGCAAGATCTTGAATGATTTCCATCATCTTAGAGTAATGTTCTGAAATATAAATTCAACAGTGTATTTGATCAGTCATAGACAGGCCCCATGGCTCCAATTTAATACGCAACATACCCACTATGTCTTTAAAAAAAAAAAAAAATCTAGACCCTTCCCTCTTCTATCCCTCCTTCCCTTTTTTATCCCTCCACTATTCCTTTTCAATCTAAATAACAGACTAACTTGTCCACCACTCACACTAATTTCATATTTCCCTATATTAATTCCCACTAATACAGTTTGGGTTCTGGAGTAGCGTGCTACTCACCGAAAAGCGCTTCAACACCTCATTAAGGGTAGCAAGCACTATATAAATGCAAACCTTTTTTCCTCTTCTATCCCTCCACTATCCTTCTCTATCCAAATAACAGACTAACATATCCACCACTCAAATTACTTTCATATTTCACTATACTAATTCACCACTTATCCTTTATGGGTTCCAGAGCAGCGTGCTACTCGCCGAAAAAGCGCTTCAACACCTCATCAGGGGTAGCAAGCGATATATAAATGCAAACCTTTCCCCCCTTCTATCCCTCCACTATCCTTCTCAATCTAAATAAATAACTAAAATATCCACCACTCAAATTACTTTCATATTTCACTATACTAATTCACCATTAATCCTTTATGGGTTCCGGAGTAGCGTGCTACTCACCGAAAAAGTGATTTGACGCCTTGTCAGGGGTAGTAAGCGCTATATAAATGCAATTACAATACGATGCAATAGAAGTATAAAGCCGCTTTTAATAGATAGTGCCCGGGGCTGGTCCATTACACACTACTGGGCAATTCTACCACGAGTTTCACCCAACATTTCCCAGAAACGTTTTGGGTGATTGTATCGAGTGGAACAGAGAAACAACAAGTTCTGGTGCGGATGTAGTGGAATGAGCAATGCAAAATAAGGAGGTCTGTGTATTGCGAACTCTGCACACAGCTTCTCAGCAGTTGGAGCTTCCCATCCCTAGAATTCACTGTTGTTAAGAACGCTCTCATTGTCTTATGCACATGACCTTTTTATGTACACATAGAAACCTTCCTAGGTTGAACAGTTTTTGGGGACTTCATATTGGAGTCAGTCAGGGCTTTAAGTGGGCCGGGTCCTGCTGGTGCTCAGCACCAGAAGTTCGAAAAAGCAGGTGTAGAGACGGTTCCCTATCGGGCTCTCCATTTTTGCCCTCACCCTCAGGGTGAAAAAAAAATCTTAACTCTGCAGCAGTGCCACCCTTCACTGTCTTTGAGGTAACTTCAAAAAGACTTGCTATAGTATTTTGTCTCATCATTTCAGAATGGAAGCATTTTCAGTATTATATACAACGAAGCCATAGTTGTTGCCTATTTATCTCATGCAACTAACAACCAATGGCAAAGCCAATAGTTCTGGCTTGTAGGTGTAATGGTACTTGTTGTATTATATATCTGGATGCAGTGATCGAAGCAGCAAAATACCAGACGGGTGGCATATTATGCACAGCACAGATTTTTAGCTTAGGTGTTTTTAATCCACGCCCTTAATTACATCAGCCACACCCCTTTGAGTGCCCCCCCCCAATTCCCCATTTCCCAATCAGCAGTGGTCTCAGTAAAGAAGCGCGGTTTTCCATCTTCTCTCACCTTTACATTTGGCAGAAAAGAGAAGCATTTACTTATTACCCAGTTCTTTGAACGGACGTTTCACTGTGAGGTACAAATTGCGCTCCTGCTGAGCACTCTGGCGGTTGTAACTCACGACGGCAGTGTTCCCAAATACTGTAGGGCCCGTGTGCTCTGCTGGTGGAAGTATGAGGTCTAAATCTCTGTAATTTTGGTGAACTCTTTCTGGTCTCGGTCATTCTCCTGGGATAGTAGAGGAGAATCGAGACCCTTTTTTAGGCTCTAAGGGACCAGTAGAAAGGAGAGCGTGCACTAAACATATACTATCCGATATAACAAATTAATATCAGGTATGTGATAATGTCAAAGAGTAGTCTGTTACTCTGTCATTGAATCATTTTTTGGTGAATATAGCAAATTAATTTTAGATTGTGGACATATAACCCCTGACGATTTTAATGTAAAAAGTGTTCAACTGTTTTATTTTACAACCACTAAGGAATCGGCTTAGTTCAGTTCAGAGCCATGTGCCATACTTAGCGATGCCCTCCTATCAGGTGTGATGCTGTGTTTGAAAGGAACTACTGTCATGGTGACTCTATTCACAACACTGAAGGTTTGCTGAGTGAGCGCCATGTTTAAAGTGCCTGCCTGGCAAACTGTTAGTTGGGAGTTTGTTTTCTCTGAACAAAACATAAGTGGCCTGATGGGCAGGGAATTTTTTCGCAGTGTGTGGTGGCTATTTATCATTTTTGAGGCCTTGCGGCTGCAGGAGGGAACAAGAATTTGCAATGCAATAGGTCTCGCTTTTACACGAGTTTAAGCTATTGGCATTGTAAATGACAATGCATTTTATATATGTTTTAAAAACCAAAACATAAATAAAAGGCATTGTCATTTACAATGCCAATAGCTGAAACTCACTGAGACCTATTGCAAATGGTAGGCATCACGGACAACGGGAGGGAGGTAAAGAAGGCACGAAAACAGGAGGGAGGGAAGGGGGGGTAAAGAAGGCACGGACAACGGGAGGGAGGGCCGGGTTGTTAAGAAGGCACCAAAGCACGTCGTGCCTGCAGTAAGAAAAACTGGATAAAGAAAATAGGGCTCACACTCTAAATAACACGTACCGTGTAACAACCGAAATAAAGGGGCCAGTTGCCATGGGAGGTGACAAATGAAGAGGAGGTGGTACTAAGGAGGGACTAACAATCCTATTTATGAATCAGGAGCCAGCATTTAGGACCGACAATGACACAAGCCACTGGCAAATATGGGTGGAGAGTGGGTGGGGCTTCTATTCCCTACTCCACTACAGCAGATCGCCAGAGCAGCGCATGCGTGCTGGCTCAGGCTCGACCTAAAAAGAATGATGTAGCCCCGCCCTCATTAGGATGGGCTACCCCTCACTGTGGCTGAGCGGGCCTGTGGTGGCAGGAGCACCGAGCCTGTGGTGGCAGGAGCACCAGGCCTGTGGTGGCAGGAGCACGGGGCCAGGGGTTACGTTAGCAAAGCCAGAGGAGGCTCCGCTTAAAGTAACCTGCCAGTGTACCTGGCTCTAAATAGAGTGGGGGAAACCACCAATTTGGCTAGGTGAGAGAACAGCCAGTTTATGGCCTTGCTCCCTCTCTGCCAAAACCTAAACTAGATCAAATTGTGTGAGCCTGCCCAAAGGCTCTGTCACTTTTCTTCATTGTCCTGAACTACAAAGGTTGGGAGCACTGATAAAACAGCCCTGTTGCTTCACATTACGAATGACTATTTATTAATGTATACTAAAATGTAATAGCCTCTTGTCTCACTCGTGATGAATTCGATTACCAACACATTCCTTCCTAAATCTTTCGAAATGTATGTTTAGAAACGACAAACAATAGTAAATGTCAAACAGTACAGTGGACTAATTTAATGTGTTAAATTTAGATAAATCATTGAAATCAAGATACATTTTTTTTTCTAAGCATCTTTCTTATATTTTACATGTCATCTGCTACGTGATTTGCATAATAGGCCTTGAGATGGCTGGCTAAGCATCACCTATAGGTCTGCTTGGCATACATTTAATGGTTTGCCCATCTCTAACTTGAGGATACAAAATAAAACATCTGAAGTGGAAAAAATAACATTTTGCAGGTGAGAAGTGGAACTTATGAAAGTGATAAATAGAAAATCTGAGTGTGAGAAATTGGATGCACAAGAAGGTGAAAAACTTTGAATTCAATGATGGAAAAAGGGATATTTATTAGTGAAAACTGTAACAAGAGAAATATCGTATTTGTTGGTGAGAAAATGAGCATTTTGTGATGCGAAATTAAGCATTTAGCGGTAAGAAAGGGGTACTTGAATTTGGAAAAGGGGCATTTTTGTGTGAAATGAAACATTTGAGTGCGAGCACTGTGAGGTGTGATGATGAGAAAGGCGATAACTAGATGAGAGAAGGGAGACTTTTGAAGAGGATTTAAAGAGACACAGCTAAAAGTTGCTGCCGTGTCCCTTCACTGGCCTTAAGAGTTGTAATTTGTGGAGTAGGGAAGATCCTGTTCTGTGTACTCCGCTCCGAGTGGAGTTACAAGAAAGCTCTGAATATAAACAGTGAGGGGACCCTCCCCATGGCAACAGGCGAAAACAAAGCCTGCAGGCGCACGTATTTATATCTCGTGAGCCAGACAGTCAGCCTTCCTTTTATTAGGGATTTTTTTTATTCTGTGAAGGTCAGCCTGGCAAAGCCAGCGAAGTTACAAGAGCGCCCGCCATGCAACCTATGTATGGGAAAAGCCCCGTTACTCGAGCAGCTGCTACCCAGCTTATGCATGGGGCTACAGCACCGGCCCTGGTCCTGCGAGCGAGGGGAGGGGGGGGAGCAAGAAATATTCTCATCCATCCGTGTATGAAGATCACCGCCTTAAAAACACGCTGCATCCAAACGAATGGGTTTACCTTTGATCAGAGGCGCAACTAGAGCCAAATTCCCGGGGGGGGGAGGGGGGAGAGGGACTAATCAGGGTTGGATTGGGATTGAAAATCGGCCCGGGCACGCTAAAAAAAAAGTGGCCCACATTTGCATATTTTGCCTTTCCACGAAACACTGCTTCGGCGACTTTTTATTAAAAAGGGGGGGGGGAGAGGGTTAAAAAAAATGCACGGATTAGTTTACACTGGTGAAACACACCTGAAAACACGTGAGGCCACTTTTGCTCAGGCCCCCCTGCCCCCGCTCAATATGCATATATTAATGGGCCGGCCCAGCGAGAGAAAGGGAGTGACACCTCTGCCCGTTGATAAAAGGGAGGTAATGGACGCCCATCCACCTCCAGAAAGGCCACTCAGGCACCCACTGGGCCGCTGGCAGTATCTGAACAATGCAGAAACCACCCAAATCGGCCCCCAAGGCTGCTCAAAAAAGCAGCCCACAGCTGGAACTGGACACCGGCCCTTCGGGCATTGCCCGAGTGCCCGTGTTACCAATCCGACGCTGCGGCTAATTCTTCCAGCAATAGGCAGAGTGGAGATGCAGGGGCTCTAACAAGGGGTGAAAAAACAACAAAGCCTCATTAACAAGCAAATGGTCTTTTAAAGACCTGTGAAGTACTCCGGTGCGGCTGTGTGTGTGCCCGGGAAGCTGTCTCAGCCCCAGCTGCCACACACGACGGGAGGGGGGGGTGGGGCTGAAGTCCTTTGAGCACAATGGGCGTTGCGCGCCTGCCTTTGATATACTGAGGTTAAACGGCCTATGCAATCAGGGGTTCTGGCAATGGGGCTACTTCTGACACAACACTACTGTCATCCACACCATGCCATCATCAGCCTGTGAATGGGGGATCCTATAATACAACACCACTTATGATACAGTCTATGCAATCACCCAGACTGTGAATGGGGGTACCTATGACGTAACACTGCTCGTCATCGAGTCCTTGCAATCCCCCGACTGTGGATGGGGGTTCCTATGATGCAACACTGCTCGTTACCCAGTCCTTGCAATCACCCAGACTATGAATGGGGGTTCCTGTGATGAAACACTGCTCGTCATCCAGTCCTTGTGATAACGCCGATTCTTATCTAATTATCTATAAGAACCTTCTGGTCGCCAAGATCTTTTTACCTGTTGAATAGTGTAAAGGAGAGAATCTCATCAGGTTAGACATCAGCATTCATTTTTTATCTGAAAGGACCACTGACTCCGAATTCAAGTTTGAGAATTTATTATCGCCAAAAATAACTGAACGTGCAAGCACCTCAACACGAGGTTAAAGAAATAGATGGGCACTAATACAAATAATAATCTACGCAAGAATCTCATCCGACTCAGGATAAGGAGAATAGAAAGTTCTAGAAGGATCAACCAGACTATGATTGCTCCAATTTCTAAGTTGCTCTTCATTGGACTAAACAAGCTTACAAGCTATTGCTGTCCCTACTCTAACACTAAGTGACATCCCTGCATAACGATTTTCCCAGGCAAGAAAGAATAAAAGGTGTCAGCTGTGAGGACTTCCTAAGAAGTGCAATCACATAATACCTAAGCTCAGCTCTGTCCTTCTCTCTGATCTCCCCTACCTCTTCTCTGGCCTCCTCCCTCAGGGCACTATCCCTAATACAAAACCCCAATACAATTGTACACGCCTTTGTCACGCCTCCTTGGCCAGGCCTTCTTTCTTGTGCTTTTCCATCGAAACGGTTACTTCATCCTGGACGGTTGCGTTGACCTTGAGTCCCAGGCACCTTCTCCGCCGAAAGTATCATCCCTACATTCCTTTTCACTCCCCGTACCATGCCTCCCCTCTCTCTAGCTTTTGAAAACAAAGAGTTACTCTTACTAACGAGACATGTGTCCTTGCACCTGCAACAAAAGATACTTTCAACAGAAACCTTCTACTGTGCAAATTAAATCTACCGTTTGTGCCCAGAGAGCCTTACCAAGAGAAACCTTTCTCTGCCTACAAAATAAGCTAACATAAGAATAAACCAGGCCTTCCCTAAGCATATATGTAGTCAGGCCTTTACATATGACTTTTAAACACACATCTTACTTTTCCCTATGAGCATTTTCATTACACTTCACATGCAAAAATGAATTACATGTGCAACTTTAATATGGTGCACGTTTAAACTACTGCAATTACATTACATCCACGAACTAATTTCTCTATGCATTATGTTCACACAATTCAATAAGCATTACATTACATCAATATCCTAACACCATTATGCTACTGGGTTCACTTTGTCTCAGCGAACTATTCATTCTTTACTAAACATACATGAATATGAAACTAAATATATGAATATATGTCTGAATACATGTGGGTGCGGCCTATCAGTGATTATGATGCACCCCTACAATTCACAAGAACATTTCGCTCTATCAGTTCCCCCTTTGATGACTCCTGTCATCACATCTCATTCTACTCCCTCGGAGAAGGAACCGACCTAAACAGAACTTGTTCCCATCTTCCCTGATCTGAAGTTCTCCATGCTCTTGAGCATTTGATACTGATTGTCCTGCAATCTTGCCAATCTCATGTCATTTTCCCTCAAAGCTCTCTTAACTCTGCCTGCTCGATACCACTTGTAGGCCTTGATCATAATCCACAAGCCAGCCACACAAACCACCAAAATAAGGAGTGGTCTCAGGAAGTACCCAAGGAATCCCTTTCCTAGGTTCGCAAACCAACCTCCCACTTGACCAAAACCCTTTCCGACCTTTTCCCAGGCCCCTTCTTCGGTCAAATCCGCTATCTTTGTGTGGATCATAGTGATGTTACTTATATATTTCTCCAGATCCTTGCTACGGTCTGGTATATAAGTGCAGCACTCTTGAACCTTCAGCATTTTACAGACTCCGCCCTCTTTTGCCAATAGGACATCTAACGCAAGGCGATTCTGCAAAACCATACCCCTTATCGACAACATCTCTCCTTCCACCAACACCAACGACTTTGCTGTGTTCATCGAAAATTCATCCACCACAGTCGCTAACCTCCGGATCTTCACATCATTCAAGACTACTCCTAGACTAGGTATCATAGCTCCAAAGATATCCCCCACAACGATTCCTGCACTTGCAGCTCTTCTCGTTCTTGAATGCTCTCCACCCTCCAGAAGATTTAAGTCTTCTGTATGGTAAATCTTTGGAAATATTATTGATAAATAACATGTTCCATACCAATTTGCAGGCAACCTCACATAAGCATTCTTCCCACATACGTAATACACCGTAGGTATCACTTGTACAGGACCTTGGAGAAAATCTTTTGCCACATCTGCCATGGTGAAAACGTGATCACAAGTACTTTGTCCCACTGGAACCTTTTCGTAGTAAGTCTGATAACGCCTTATACACAACTTACCCCTCTGCTCCTTATCTAACGCTATAGGACCATAGCTTCCCCTGGTCTTATGCAACCGTTCTTCATCTGTCCGATCAGTCCTGTGATGTCCCATATCTCGGGATTCAGTCAGCTTTCTATACCTATCTTCAACCTGATCTACAAACTTTCTCTCTACATCCGACATCAAACAAGTCAGATTGTGTCTGTGTGCAAATGCTGTATCCAATTCCAAACTCGGTATGAAGTACTTCCTCAGTCTGTCCTCGGTCTTATAATAGTCATACTTATTCAAATGCTTGTAAGCTGGGACTTCAGGAAGCACTGCGTCGAAATTGGAAAAGAAATACTCGAACTGCTCTCTCTCATAAAACAAACTAAGCAAAAGACTACATGAAATACCATAAGTCAGTGGAAGATGATGATACCTAATACCCTCATCCACCGAAGTAGGCAACTGCATACACACATAACAATCTTTCGCATCCATCACGTCAACATACTCATACAACAACTTAGCATACGCATTAAGCTTAAAATCACCCTTAGACAAATCTACATGTAATCTACGACTTTCTTCTAATAACATAGCTCTATCAGCTGCCCTGTCTACCCCCTTCTGACTAGGTGTGATAGGTGTAGGTGTCCCTGTCACCTCCTCTACTTCTTGCTCATGCGAACCAGTATATGAGACTATAACTACTATGATTATAGAAATTATCACACTACTTATAAGAATGCCTATAATCCACTTTGCTCTACGATTGGGATTTCCCGGCTCCATGATTTCGAAAGTTCTCAAAAGTCTTGGTTATCGCAAAGAACTCAGAAAAAGTCTCTGTCCTTTATTTGTGACTTGCTTAACCAGCTCGAGCAACCGTGAAATTTCCGGGCTTTCCCTTTCCGATCACAACTTATTTACACAGTCCAGAAAAAGACTTCCCTAGTTTTTCGTTCCTCTTCTGTGGAAAGTCCCTAAGTTTATTCTTCTTCCACTCGGACCTAGGTTATCTTCTTCTTTTAAACTTTTATTTACAGTTCATAACTGATCCACAATGAGATCCTCATTGAGCAAGACCAGAACGTGATACAAAAGTTCAAGACGCAAAATCAGCACTTCATGTGAAAACGGCTCAACTCCAAAAGGCGGGAATTCGAGTCGATGCAAAAGCAAGTTTCGGACTTCACTCAGAAGCGGGGGATTCGGAACCGTGAGTGTCAGTGTTCCTTCTATCTCGAGCCCTGGCATCCGCAGCACCACCTTCACCACCACATTCGGGCTCCGACAGACCACTTCCACTGACCTCAGTCTTCCCGTACTCACCACCCCCTGCATCAAACACAGTGTAAGTCCACTCAGGGGTAGAGTATCTGCGACAAGGCACTCTTGTTCTCTTTGACCTTTGCCGATTGTCTTGTGCTTGGTCTTCGTCACTTGCTTCTGTTTCAGATACTTCAGACACTGGAGCAAGGTCTCTCTCAGGTGCTAACCTCAAGTTCAGTCGCCTCTGTCTCTCAGGCCAACTTTCTGCACGTCTGTTCGTTTGTCTGCCTTCCCCTTCTATACCCAGTGCACTACTTCCTCTTTCTTTTGAATTTGACTCTTCTCCGCCCACTGCGCCATCTCCTTCTTCGGTGTCTGAGTCAGGGTTCGAATTGTGGAAACCCCTTCAGCTTGCTCTAGTGCACCACCAGCTGTGTCAGCGACCCTTACAGCTTGACTTGTCCTCTCATGTGGCCCTGCCACATCCGCTGGGTTTTCATTTACGAGAGGAGCTGTTTCTTCCAAGGGTGCTGGAACTCTGCGGGTATGGGAAGCATGCACCCAGTTCGGCAATCCTCCACACTTTACTGCTGTGTTCGTGATCAGAATCACCTGATACGGGCCACGCCAACGGGCATCCAAACAACTCTTCCTCACGTGCTTCCGGACGAGCACCCAGTCACCGGGACACAAGTCGTGGCACAGATCACTCGAGGCTGGAACCACAGCTGCTTGCACCTGCTGGGATACAGAACGGACCACATCAGAGAGTCCTTTACAGTAATCGAGAATCAAATCATCAGTGATGCTTATCAAGGCTGTAGCTGGTACTGCTGGCAGTCTCATTGCCCTCCCCATTAATATTTCATGGGGGACAACCCGGTCTTTCTGTCTGGGACACTTCGCATGCTCATGAGCACCAGTGGCAAGGCGTCGGGCCATTTCAGGGATGTCGAAGAACACATTTTTGCCATCCGGGCTTTCAAAGTTCCATTAACTTGTTCCACCATCCCAGAAGCCTCCGGTCTGTAGCTACAGTGGAGTCTCTGGTCAATGTTCAATGCTGCACAAAGTAACTTCATGATTTCGCTATGGAAGTGCCCTCCTCTATCTGATTCCAAAGAGGTCGGGATCCCGAATCTAGGGATAAGCTCCCTCAACAGTAACTTAGCCACTGTGAGCGTGTCACACCTGCGTGTGGGGTAAGCCTCCACCCACCGTGAGAATACACATACTATCACTAAAATGTACCTCAAGCCATTGCACCTAGGCATCTCCACGAAATCCAACTGTAATCTATTGAAGGGCCCTCCTGACCTTCCAATATGACTCAATGTAACTACAGTTTTCTTTCCGGCATTCATCTGTTGACACGTAACACACCTCTGACATACCGTCTCAGCCATTGCTCGGAACCGTGGGTTATACCACGTCTGTCTGAACACTCTCATCATTGCGTCTCTACCCAGGTGTGCCTGTCCATGTATCAATCTTGCCATCGGACTCAGCAATTCTTCCGGGAACACAGCTCTCCCATCGTTTGATACCCACACATCCACGTCTCCTTTCTCACACCCAGCTTTGATCCATCCCTCTCTCTCCTGGTTAGAAACTTCATCCTGCAATCGCTTAAGCTCTTCCCAAGTGTCTGCCATGGTCAACATTATGCTGAGATCGGTTCCCTCTTGGCTCTCTTCTATCTCTCTTCCTGTGAATATGCATCCTTGTTCTGCGCAGAAGCGGGCTACCTCGTCCGCGTAGTTATTACCCAAGGATACAAAGTCCTCCCCCTTCCCATGGGCTGAACACTTTACCACAGCAATTTCTTTTGGATGCTGTAATGCTTCTAACAATTGTCTTACATATTCTCCATTACGAATGGGTGAGCCAGATGATGTCAAAAATCCCCTCTGAGACCATAACTGCCCGAAGTCATGCACCACGCCAAAGCCGTATTGGCTGTCTGTGTAAATCGTGATTCGAATTCGATCAGCGGCCAAACAGGCACGGGTCAAGGCAATGATCTCAGCTACCTGCGCGGAGCGTACTCCTTCTAGGCAAGCAGCGTCGACCACTCCTGAAATAGTACATACAGCAAACGCTGCTCTCAATTGCCCCACACTGTCTCTTAAGCATGAACCATCGACAAAGAAAATTTCATCTGGGTCAGCCAATGGCTCATCGACAATGTCAGGTCTCGGTTTGGTGCAAAGTTCAGTCACATCGAGACAATCATGGTCCGCACAATCTTCATCATCTGTATTCGGTGTAGGCATCAATGTTGCAGGGTTCAAGACAGAGCACCTTTTCAGAGTCACATTCTCTGCGGCAAGTATGACTTGCTCGTACCTCGTTAACCTATTGTTCGTTAGGTGCTGGGTCTTGGTCCTGGTCATTAATAACTCAACCGAATGTGGCACATGTACAGTCAATGGATGTCCCATTACAATGCTTTCACATCTTTCAATGCTGACACCTGTTGCAGCAACGGATCTTAGACATCCGGGCAACGCAGAAGCTACTGGATCTAAAGTAGCTGAAAAGTAGGCAACTGGTCTACGGACACCTCCATGGTTCTGAGCTAACACTGCTAATGCACATCCTTCCCTCTCGTAACAAAACAATGAAAAGGCCTTGTTGTAATCAGGCATTCCCAATGCCGGAGCTCTGCACAAATCCTCTCTCAGTTTCAGGAATGATATCAAGCACTCCTCGTCCCATGGTACCGGATCACTCACATCTTTGTGCGTAAGCCTCTGCAGAGGCTTTGCTCTCAAGGAGAAACTAGGAATCCACTGTCGACAATAGCCAACCATTCCTAGAAACATCCTAACTTCTCTCTGTGTCGTGGGTACTGCCATGCTCATTATTGCTTCAATTCGATCTGGTGACACCTTCCTCTTGCCTTTTTCCAATCTGTGTCCCAAGTACTGTACTTCTTTCAAACAGTACTGCAGCTTGTTAGGGGACACCTTATGTCTGTTCTCTGCTAAGTGGTTCAACAATGCTACAGTGTCAATTCTGCAAGCATCTTCTGTTTCTGCGGCAATTAGCAAGTCATCTATGTATTGCACGAGAACTGAGTTCTGTGGCAACACAAGACTCTCAAGGTTCTTCTTCAGGATCTGGTTAAAGATCGATGGGCTTTCTGTATACCCTTGAGGGATACGACACCATGTTAACACGCGATTTTCTAGCCTGAACGCAAAAAGAAATTGGCTTTCCTCGTGGAGCGGTATCGAAAAGAAGGCTTGACACAAATCGATAACCGTAAACCACTCGGCTTCACATGGGATCTGGAACAGTATTACTGAAGGATTCGGTACCACTGGACAACAAGGGACAACTATCGTGTTGACCTTTCGCAGGTCTTGCACGATCCTGTACTTCCCGCTCGGTTTCTGTAGTCCCATTATGGGCGAATTACAGGGACTACCTCTGATCTCTTTTAAAATACCCTTCTCAATGAAAGTCTCGATCACAGGTTTTATTCCTGCAATCGTTTCTGTCGACAGGTTGTATTGAGGTGTTCTTGGGAAATCAACATTCTGTTTCACCTCAATCCGCACTGGTTCAACCCCTCTGATTAGACCTATTTCGTCTCCTGCGAAATCCCACACCACAGACGACACTGCGTCTCTCAGATCAGGTGGAAGTTCTTCCACCGTCACCATTGGGTACAGATCTATACACAGATGCTGATTGGCAATCTTAAAGTCAGCATCGTCATCTCTCGTCTGGACCTCTACTCCATTGGGCGTACAATAAATCGTGCAGTTCAACTTGCACAACAGATCTCTTCCCAAAAGACAAACTGGACTCGTATCACACACTACGAACTGATGTCTAGTTTGGAAAGAACCTATCTTTACTAGGATCGGTTCTGTCAATGGGCTGCTCATCTTCTTGTTCGCTACTCCAACAACCTGGATCGATTGTCCCGAGAGGGGTAGGTTAGGGACTACTGCAGATCTTACAGTAGACCGGGTAGCTCCAGTATCAACCAAAAGTGTTGCAGGATTGCCCTCAATCTCTGCCTCCACAAAAGGTCCTCTCTGGTCTACCTCCAAGACCGCTCCAAGTGTGCAGTCTTCCTCCCCTCAGGCACCGTCAGGATAAAGGGTCTGAGCTATCCTCATCATAACGTTCGAACAGGGGCATCTGTTGGTACGTTCGTGTTCCTTGTGAAATCCTTGGAGCTTGGGGAATCTGAGCGTGAGAATTGTAAACCCCCTTTCATCGTTCTAGGCCTCGTTATTGTATTAACTACCTCTTGCGCGGTGCCTGAGCCCCCTCTTCCTCTTCCTGTACCTGATTAGCTGGGTTCAAAGGACACTCGCGTTTCCAATGTCCGACCTGGCGACAAAGATGACACGCAGTGGTCTTCTTTAGTGTGGCCACGTCCACTCCTGTCTTGGGGTCTACTGGTTTTCCCTTTCCCTGTACCTGCCCATTCTGGTTTCCCTGGAAATTTCCTTGCTTTCTTCCTAAGGTCCCTCCACTAGGCTGACTCTGTGCTGTCTGCATCTGGACAAGCATCAATTTGTCTTTTAGCTTTCGATGTTTCGATTCCACCTCATCACTACAGTATCTCGCATATCGCAAAATTTCATCCAGTTGCTTGTTCTGCCAGCAGATCAAATGGTGCTGTATCATGAGGCTGATTTCCACTCTCAGACCCGTTACAAACTTTGAGACAAACTGTCCCATATCCTTAGGGTCCAAAACATCTAACCCACTATACTGTTTAAAAACTTGCAGAAGTCTTTCATAATATTCATGCACCGTTTCCTTGGTGTCAGGGCTCTATCGGCCTTACCTTCTGCCGGTAGAGTAGTCTCGCAGGGATGACATGGACCACCTCCACCGTCTCCCACCTATTTCCCTGTCCTACCTTGAATTGGTACCAGACCGGGGATTGGTGAAGACTGGGGGAAGGAATCCTCAAAGGGTGGTGTACCGTGTGGAGTGCTGAGGTGAAGAGTAACACCCAAGGAGACGGTTGTCTTTCTGGACCGGCAGCCTAGAATGACAACCAACAAACAATCACTACCCTGTCAACTAGTCACGTATACACCCACACACTAGACAGGGGAAGGGTTTAGGGACAGTTGCAATGGTCACCTGAAAGTCAGCTCTTGAAGATTTGAACCTCCGGTAGGTGCGTCCGTAACCCAGTTTCTTGCACTAGACAGCAGGCGTCCCTTCACGGGGCACCAGGGGAACTGGGAAGGAGAGGATTCCAGGGAACAATAGTTTACAGAAGGAACACTTCAGTGTCGTCGCGTTCTGGTAACAGTGGCACGCGAGTGGGGTGTAGGCAAGGGCAAGGCGGTGACGCGCTCCTGCGCTCACAGGGGTGTAGGCAAGGGCAAAGGCGGTGACGCGCTCCTGCGCTCACCGGAAGGTAGGCAAGGGCAAAGGCGGTGACGCGCTCCTGCGCTCACCCAGATGATGACCAAAGAAAAGGGGCAAGGTGGTGACGCGCTCCTGCGCTCACCGGGAACAGTGAATGAGGAAAAGGGCAAAGGTGGTGATGCGCTCCTGCGCTCATCGGAAGGTAGGCAAGGGCAAAGGCGGTGACGCGCTCCTGCGCTCACCCAGATGATGACCAAAGAAAGGGGCAAGGTGGTGACGCGCTCCTGCGCTCACCGGGAACAGTGAATGAGGAAAAGGGCAAAGGTGGTGATGCGCTCCTGCGCTCACCGGGAACAGTGAAGGAAAAGGGCAAAGGTGGTGATGCGCTCCTGCGCTCACCGGGAACAGTGAAGGAAAAGGGCAAAGGTGGTGACGCGCTCCTGCGCTCACCGGGATTGTTAGCTGAGGAAAGGGGCAAAGGTGGTGACGCGCTCCTGCGCTCACCGGGATTGTTAGCTGAGGAAAGGGACAAAAGGTGGTGTCGCGCTCCTGCGCTCACTGGGAATGCTGGCAATGAAAGGGAGAAGGCTTCGTCCTTCTCAAACGAGGAGCAGCGCTTCTGCGCTAACAAGCTCCTGGGGCTGCGTGAGGCTCGGTGATGCGGTGGGAGCATACAGGATGCCTGCAGGGAAGAAGTCTCCGTAGAAGTGATAAAAGGAAAGGTTCTTACCGAGTTCCGGCGGGGATACGGAGTCCGACTCTCTACACGCTGCAACTTAATCAGAAGCACCAGGTGCCGTATCCAAGGGAGTTTTATGTGGTGTCACCCGGATGTGATCGTGTGGTGACCCGCGGTACTGCACGTATGGGGGAGAGCGCAATAACTAGACAGGCAACCGTAGTACGCTCTCCCGGTACGTGCGAACATGACAGCACCCCCACAAAGACAAACCCCCTCCCTACACGGGGGTGGCAGGACGCGGTTTCAGGGGGTGACGAACATGGAAGGCACGTACCAGCTGAGGGCGTGACGGACATGGGATAGGGGCTCCCAGGACCTCTCCTCAGGACCATACCCCTTCCAGTCGATAAGGTAATAGAGCCTCCCCCTGGACCTACGGGAATCTAGCACTGCACGCACCTCGTATTCCTCGTGGTCATCCCTGAGTACAGGCGGCGGAGGCACAGAGGCTAGGCCATCAGACTGAGCCTGCTTCAGCAGAGACACGTGGAAGACTGGGTGTATTTTCATGTGAGGGGGCAAGGAAAGTTTCATGGCCACCTTATTGATGACCTTGGTTATGCGGTAGGGACCTATGAAACGCGGTAGCAATTTCTTGGGGCCGTGCAGATTGAGGTTTTTAACGGAGACCCAAACCCTGTCTCCCGTCTTGTACTCTGGTTCTACCTGTCTGTGTGTGTCTGCATGGTGTTTGTAGTTTTCTTTGGCTTTGGCCAGCTCGAATCGCGCTTGTTGCCACAAGTCACGTAGCAGGTTGTGATAAGCTTGGATGGTGGGCAGAGGACTGGTTTGTGGTTCTGCCCAGGGTGTGGTGCGTGGATGACGACCTTGTAGGCAGTAAAAGGGCGACATTCCTATAGAAGCGTGTTTGTTGTTATTATATGCATATTCCGCCATCCACAGGACCTCTGACCATTCCTTTTCGACCGCTATGAGTAGGCAACGAAGGTATTGTTCCATGGTTTGGTTGGTTCTCTCTGCCTGGCCGTCGGTTTGGGGATGGTAGGCGGAGGAAAGTCGTACTTCCGTCCCTATGGTGTCACATACCGCTCCCCAGAAATGGGATACGAACTGAGAGCCTCTGTCGGTGATCAGTACGGAAGGGATTCCGTGCAGACGGATTACGTTGTTCATGAATACTAAGGCTAGCTCCATAGCAGAAGGCACTTTCTGCAACGGCACAAAATGCGCCATCTTGGTTAGGTGGTCCACAATGGTGAGTATGGTGGTATATCCGGTCCTGGTTCGAGGCAATTCCACAACGAAGTCCATGGATACCGTGTGCCACGGGTATGGGGGTACCGGGATAGGGTGTAGCAAACCCACAGTGGGTCCGGGTTGGTTTTTCCTTGCGCGCAGGTCGTGCAGTGGGCTATGTAGTTGCGAACGTCATCCTGCATGGTTGGCCACCAGAAGTGTCTGCGTAAGAGATCCAGGGTCTTGTGATACCCAGGGTGTAAGGACAGCATGTAGTCATGGCACATGTACAGCGCTGTTTGTTGATGGTGCGGCAATGGTAGAAAGTAGTTGTTGTCTTTATAGAGGAACCCACCATCAGTAGTGATTCCCGACAGCTTTCCAATCCATTCTGCTGGGTCCTTTACTTTGAGGTCGTTGTGCAACCGGGACAAGAAAGAGGAGGAGAGGATGACTCCCTGAAAACACCGTCCCGGTAGGATGGGAGATGGTGTCGGTTTATCTCCTCCTTCACCGGGTTCTCCGAGTCTGGACAGGGCGTCTGCTTTTGCGTTGTCTTTACCAGGACGGTATGTAATCTTGAAGTCGTATTCATTGAAGAACAACGTCCATCTCAATTGACGGGCAGTTAGCGCCCTGGCAGAGCGGAGGAATTGAAGGTTCCGGTGGTCCGTATAGATGGTAACAGGGTGTCTGGCGTCCTTTAGGTAATGACGCCACTCTTCGAAGGCCGTCTTGATGGCCAGTAGTTCCCGATCGGATACTGTGTAGTTCCGTTCCGCAGATTGCAGCTTTCGGGAATAGTAGGCTACAGGGTGTAGGAGACCCGATGTAGTATCCCTTTGGGATAGGACTCCCCCCAGGGCATCCTGTGAAGCATCGGCCTCGACAATGAATGGGTGTTCTGGATTGGGGTGTATCAGGACGGGTGCACTAGTGAATCTGGTTTTCAGTTCGAGAAAAGCCTTCTCAGCTTCAGGGTTCCATACGAACTTAATCCCCTTGCGCAGTAACCGTGTGATGGGAGTGATGATGCCAGAGAACCCTGGGATAAAACGACGATAATAGTTGGCGAATCCTAGGAATTGTTGGACCTGTTTCAGGGAACCCGGGGAAGGCCATTGTAACACAGACTCGACCTTTCTTGCATCCATACTGATTCCTGCTGGGGTCAAGATGTGTCCCAAGAATTCCACCTCGGTTGTGTGGAATACACTTTTTCCAGCTTGACGTACAGGCCGTGTTGCAGCAACTTCTTGAGGATGCTACGGACGTGTTGGATGTGGTCTGGAACGCTCGGGGAATAGATCAATATATCATCGATATATACTACGCAATATTGATCGATATGTTCTCGTAGCACCTCATCAATGAAGAATTGGAATGCAGCAGGGGCATTACAGAGCCCAAAGGGCATGACCTGGTACTCAAAGAGTCCGTATCGGGTCCGGAACGCTGTCTTCCATTCGTCCCCCTTTGGACTCTTACCAGATGATAGGCCCCACGAAGATCCAGTTTAGTATAAATCCTGGCGTCTTTCACTTGGTCCAGTAGGTTGGAGATCAAAGGCAAGGGGTATCGGTTCTTGATAGTGATGTTGTTCATGGCTCTATAATCGATGCAGGTTCGTAGATCCCCTCCCTTCTTGGCTATGAAAAAGAGTGCTGAAGAAACGGGTGACTTGGAATGGCGTATGAAGCCGTTTTTCAGGTATTCGTCCAGATAGGTGCGCAGATGGGTGCTTTCTTTTTCAGTGAGGGAATACACTCGACAACAAGGCAGCTTGGATCCCGGCAATAGGTCTATTCTGCAGTCGAAACTGCGATGGGGAGGAAGTGTGTTGGCTTTTTGTTCATCGAACACTGATGACAAATCGGCGTACTCCTCTGGTATGGTTCCTTGTGTGATAACACCCATTCCCGTAAGAGGAAGAATATGGGTTTCCACGACTCGTGCGTTGGCGTCCCCATGTTTTAAGTAACAGGTGTGGCTGCAATATGGTGAATTAAGGGTCATTAGTCGGTTTGCCCAATCGATGAGAGGATTATGGGTGACAAGCCAGGGGAGACCCAGTATTAGTTTGAACTGGGGTGCGTCTATGACATCAAAGGCGATGAACTCTTTATGTTCGTCTGCCCCGCATGTCATCGTCATGATGTCAGTCTGATATCGGATCAGTCCAGAGGTCAGGTCTGTGCCATCCACTGCTTTTACCGTTTCTGGTCTGTCCTTGGTTATCGCAGGAATCCCAAGATCTTCCATATATTGGGTGTCTATGAAATTTCCTGTAGCTCCGGAATCGATGAGGGCCGTTACGGTCCATGATTGGCCTTCACGGGATTGTAACGTAACTATGATACCCACATGTTGGTTGTGATCGTGTGGGGCCGAAGAGGAGGTCTTATCGGACGAACAACCCAGTAGACCGACCTTCCCTTCTACTGAGTTATGTCGTTTTCCGACCATTCACCACGAGAAACGGGAAGGGCGCTGGTTTTCCTTGTCATTGGTTTATTCGGTTTCACAGGGCACTCCTTGACGTAATGGCCGCTTTTGCCACAATACAGACACTGGTTCTGGTGACGTCGTTTTTCTTTTTCAGCCTTAGACAAGGGGCCACGTATGCCGCCTATTTGCATAGGCTCCGAGGTGTCCGGACTCCTAGGATTTTCGGATTTGGTTTTCTCCCGGAATACTGGGTACTTGGCATCGGCCCCTTGGTTTTTTCTATTTTGCGTTCCTGCATTCTGAAGTTCATTTTTACAGTTAGGTCTATGAAGGGACCGATGTCCTCTGGGGGTCCGATATTTGTGAGATAAGGTCCTTTAGTTCCTCACGTAGTCCTCGGTAGAATACTGACACCATCTTGGTCTCAGGCCATTTGGCTTCAATGACCAGCCTGTTAAAGGTGGTGATGTAATGTAGGAGGTCTGTGTTACCTTGTTTGAGGTTGAGGAGTGCATTGTCGGCTGCCTGCAGAAGTGTGTGTCGGGCAAACATTCTACGCAGTGTTTCTTTGAACACAGGTAGGCTGTACAACATGGGGTCGTCGTTATCCACCAACGCTATGGACCATTGCGCTGCGTCTCCCCCAGATACGAAAGTATGAATGCAACCTTTGCTGCATCATCAGGAAAGGCGGAAGCACGAGCCATGAAGTGTAGCTGGCACTGGTTGAGGAATATGCTGTATTTAGAACTGTCCCCATAAAAGCGTTCCGGGGGTGCCAGCGGGACTGGATGTGAAGCCACCACCTGTATAGGAGGGATAGGGCCCTGTGCCGGGGGTGAGGACCCCCAAGGGTTAAACGTGGGTGGTTGTAACACGTCCGTCTGTTTGGGTCTAACCGTGGGTGGCTGACCGGAGGCCAGCAGACTTTGTAAGGCATTGACATCCTGTCGCAAGCTTTGATTTTCGGTTTGCATGCAGGTCAATATAGCAGCTATGTCCTGCAGGGTAATGTTCTGGGTGTTCATGTCACCTGGGCGAGATGATTAGTCTTAGGCTTCTGATTCTGTCAGGGCTCTATCGGCCTTACCTTCTGCCGGTAGAGTAGTCTCGCAGGGATGACATGGACCACCTCCACCGTCTCCCACCTATTTCCCTGTCCTACCTTGAATTGGTACCAGACCGGGGATTGGTGAAGACTGGGGAAGGAATCCTCAAAGGGTGGTGTACCGTGTGGAGTGCTGAGGTGAAGAGTAACACCCAAGGAGACGGTTGTCTTTCTGGACCGGCAGCCTAGAATGACAACCAACAAACAATCACTACCCTGTCAACTAGTCACGTATACACCCACACACTAGACAGGGGAAGGGTTTAGGGACAGTTGCAATGGTCACCTGAAAGTCAGCTCTTGAAGATTTGAACCTCCGGTAGGTGCGTCCGTAACCCAGTTTCTTGCACTAGACAGCAGGCGTCCCTTCACGGGGCACCAGGGGAACTGGGAAGGAGAGGATTCCAGGGAACAATAGTTTACAGAAGGAACACTTCAGTGTCGTCGCGTTCTGGTAACAGTGGCACGCGAGTGGGGTGTAGGCAAGGGCAAGGCGGTGACGCGCTCCTGCGCTCACAGGGGTGTAGGCAAGGGCAAAGGCGGTGACGCGCTCCTGCGCTCACCGGAAGGTAGGCAAGGGCAAAGGCGGTGACGCGCTCCTGCGCTCACCCAGATGATGACCAAAGAAAAGGGGCAAGGTGGTGACGCGCTCCTGCGCTCACCGGGAACAGTGAATGAGGAAAAGGGCAAAGGTGGTGATGCGCTCCTGCGCTCACCGGGAACAGTGAAGGAAAAGGGCAAAGGTGGTGATGCGCTCCTGCGCTCACCGGGAACAGTGAAGGAAAAGGGCAAAGGTGGTGACGCGCTCCTGCGCTCACCGGGATTGTTAGCTGAGGAAAGGGGCAAAAGGTGGTGACGCGCTCCTGCGCTCACCGGGATTGTTAGCTGAGGAAAGGGACAAAGGTGGTGTCGCGCTCCTGCGCTCACTGGGAATGCTGGCAATGAAAGGGAGAAGGCTTCGTCCTTCTCAAACGAGGAGCAGCGCTTCTGCGCTAACAAGCTCCTGGGGCTGCGTGAGGCTCGGTGATGCGGTGGGAGCATACAGGATGCCTGCAGGGAAGAAGTCTCCGTAGAAGTGATAAAAGGAAAGGTTCTTACCGAGTTCCGGCGGGGATACGGAGTCCGACTCTCTACACGCTGCAACTTAATCAGAAGCACCAGGTGCCGTATCCAAGGGAGTTTTATGTGGTGTCACCCGGATGTGATCGTGTGGTGACCCGCGGTACTGCACGTATGGGGGAGAGCGCAATAACTAGACAGGCAACCGTAGTACGCTCTCCCCGGTACGTGCGAACATGACACTTGGGTTCCTGTACAGTCCGATCTATCTTAACCCAATCTATATCCTGAGGTGAAATCTTCGACTTCAACCATGTAATCACCTGCTCATACTTTTTCATGACATCAGGTGATGGACCATTTGTAACCGCCTCTCTTTTCGGTTCCGAAGTCGGCCACTCAATAGCGACTTTACATGCTGTCCACAAATCTCCTGGTACCACTATGTCAAACAAAGTGTTCAAATCAATCCACAATACTTTTGAAATCTTCACAAACCGCTCAACCTGCTTGTACCACTCCACCGGTTTTCCCTCAGCCGAGGAAAATCATTTGTAAATGCAGCCAAATCACCTCTATTCCACGGCACATGCACGTACCCTCCATTCTGTACTTCCCGTAAAGGAAAATTTCCAACACCCGTCGCCCCCCTCCTGGCGGCGGCGTTTCCCTTCTGCTCTCTTTACTGGTTTCTTTTTGGACCACCTTTCTTCCCATTTGTCCAACAAAATCCATATTCTCATTCCTATGATCAGGTCTCTGGTGTGCGTCTTTAATCCTGTGATTCTTTTCTCCTCCAACTCCTGATCACTGTAATGCAATCTATGTGGTCCCTGCAACGCTTTAGTTTTGTTCAGGTCCACCTCATATCTTTTGGCCAATTCCTTCAATCTATCATGTGCCATTCTAGCTTTTCGAGTCACATCTTTTGCTACAAACAGCAGCTCATCTGATCCATAAATTTCTATCCTTTCCAAAGGCAGACCCCCACTGATCATTTCGTCTACCTCTGCTTTCAGCCTCACTACGTCTAGCAACCTTGCCTGTACTGCACTCCTCAGTACGTCTCGACAACCCGAGCCATCTCGCTCATCACAGTCACTATTCTGTCCTTGTGACCTATTCCCTTCTATATTCCTGGAACCTGGTCTGTCTTCCGAGACATTTTGTGCCCTATCTCTTTGCATCCTATCCTCTTGGTTCGTTACTGTTGGTGTCCACTCCCTCAAAGCTGACTTAGATTCTCGTAAAGACCTCGGTCTTTCCAGTCTCTCCTCTTCTCGCCCACATGAAGAGTCCGCAGTAGCCGGTAACGGCGTACTTGTCTCCATTGGTCTTGGGAAATGAACCATCCTTACTCCAAACCCATTCCCACTCTCACTGTTTCCTTCTTCCCTTCTCATCGGTACGGAGCTCCCTTCTCTCACTCGGTCTGGGTCATATATCGGTACTATAGGGCCAATGGTAACCGGTACTGTCAAGGAGTCCGGTAATCTCGTGTTCCCCGCAGGAGGCTGTGTTATCATAGACGCCGTTGCCCCCTCCGTTCCTGTGGAAATTCTTCCCACTACTCTCATGCTAGTCTGGTTCTGGCTCTCATCAACTATTGCCACTGCTGGGGTCGTCTTTCCCTCTTCTGAATCTGGGTTAAATGGTGGTGGCCTCTCCGCCAACATCCTATCCAACAAACTGTCATCTAGATCACTGTCGTCCTCATCGATTCTTGTAATCTTTCCATTTTGTATCAGCAGTGGGTATAACTTATCTCCTTCGATCGTGTCTGCTCTCCACCTTTTCTCCAAGGCATCCCACCTTGCATCTTGAAATGCCCTGACCGATTTCTTCACCCTTTCTTGGCATCTGTCCTTCTTCCTATCATACGCTGCCCTTATCCACGCATGTAGTGCCTCAAACTGTGTTGGTCTAGGTAGTGGTCGTAATGAAGCCATTACACTCTTGAGCTGGTACAGCACCTCTAACCTGAAAGTACCATATCGAGGAACGACAATTCTCCTTCTGCTTCTGTCATTTTATGCCAATTCTCAAGCCAAATTATGGTATGCAATCCTACATTCTTTGCCATATAATGTGCTGGTGTATCCTCGGGAGGAGCTTCCTCTCCCTCCCGAACAACCACATGTCTATCACCTCTACAAAGTTCCCTTAAAGCTTTAAAACATTTCATGATGAATCAACTTTGTATTTGCACTCAAAATGTCCGCTTTACTTCCTGATTCCAATCCTCCAATCCCAGCGCGGTTCACACCAACCGGCCTATCGCAGCGTGGCTCTTGTCTGACGTCACTTTTCCTCCGCTCGCAGCAGTTCCCCTCCTTTCTAATTCACTTGTTCTCACTCGCATCTATCCCAATCATACTCTGAAGTAATGTCCGTCCTACCGAACAATTACCTCTCTGACCGTCGGTCTTACCAATGACCGATCAGCCTCTTGAGCTTGTTGACCTCAATCTGGCAATCGTCTGTCCGCGAAACGACCGGACAATCGCCTTTAGCACACTCGATAGGATTCAATCATTCGATGTTCTGCACACAATAACCTACGACCTGCGTTGGTTATTCACACACTCACTCATGTGTTCCCTATCTTCAGTGGGTCTGTCAATGACGTCTCGTGACCCCCACAACTCTGGTCAACGTTCTCAACTCTGGGTGTATTCTACACCACAATAAATCTCCCGGTCCCGCGCGCGCTCACGGTCCGTTTCTCAATCACACAACTCTCGTTCCAACTCCGCAAGACATCACACAACAATAAAACACCGCAATCTACCAAACATCACTCTTTTCATACTCACTCTACTACGAACTGCTACTTCCGCCGCACCGTCACTCTCCGTCAGTTTTCCACGACCTCCGACATCCTTCTCCCGCGGTCCTCTGGATCTGCGTCACTCGGGCTCTATGGGGCAACTTAGTCTCCTATCTTGCTCTAGATCTCCCCTTACCATCAAAGGTAACCATCCTACTCTGCTACCAACTGATAACGCCGATTCTTATCTAATTATCTATAAGAACCTTCTGGTCGCCAAGATCTTTTTACCTGTTGAATAGTGTAAAGGAGAGAATCTCATCAGGTTAGACATCAGCATTCATTTTTTATCTGAAAGGACCACTGACTCCGAATTCAAGTTTGAGAATTTATTATCGCCAAAAATAACTGAACGTGCAAGCACCTCAACACGAGGTTAAAGAAATAGATGGGCACTAATACAAATAATAATCTACGCAAGAATCTCATCCGACTCAGGATAAGGAGAATAGAAAGTTCTAGAAGGATCAACCAGACTATGATTGCTCCAATTTCTAAGTTGCTCTTCATTGGACTAAACAAGCTTACAATCAATTGCTGTCCCTACTCTAACACTAAGTGACATCCCTGCATAACGATTTTCCCAGGCAAGAAAGAATAAAGGTGTCAGCTGTGAGGACTTCCTAAGAAGTGCAATCACATAATACCTAAGCTCAGCTCTGTCCTTCTCTCTGATCTCCCCTACCTCTTCTCTGGCCTCCTCCCTCAGGGCACTATCCCTAATACAAAACCCCAATACAATTGTACACGCCTTTGTCACGCCTCCTTGGCCAGGTCTTCTTTCTTGTGCTTTTCCATCGAAACGGTTACTTCATCCTGGACGGTTGCGTTGACCTTGAGTCCCAGGCACCTTCTCCGCCGAAAGTATCATCCCTACATTCCTTTTCACTCCCCGTACCATGCCTCCCCTCTCTCTAGCTTTTGAAAACAAAGAGTTAGTCTTACTAACGAGACATGTGTCCTTGCACCTGCAACAAAAGATACTTTCAACAGAAACCTTCTACTGTGCAAATTAAATCTACCGTTTGTGCCCAGAGAGCCTTACCAAGAGAAACCTTTCTCTGCCTACAAAATAAGCTAACATAAGAATAAACCAGGCCTTCCCTAAGCATATATGTAGTCAGGCCTTTACATATGACTTTTAAACACACATCTTACTTTTCCCTATGAGCATTTTCATTACACTTCACATGCAAAAATGAATTACATGTGCAACTTTAATATGGTGCACGTTTAAACTACTGCAATTACATTACATCCACGAACTAATTTCTCTATGCATTATGTTCACACAATTCAATAAGCATTACATTACATCAATATCCTAACACCATTATGCTACTGGGTTCACTTTGTCTCAGCGAACTATTCATTCTTTACTAAACATACATGAATATGAAACTAAATATATGAATATATGTCTGAATACATGTGGGTGCGGCCTATCAGTGATTATGATGCACCCCTACAATTCACAAGAACATTTCGCTCTATCACTTGCAATCACCCAGACGGTGAATGGGGGTTCCTGTGATGCAACACCGCTCGTCATCCAGTCCTTGCAATCACCCAGACGGTGAATGGGGGTTCCTGTGATGCAACACCGCTCGTCACCCAGTCCTTGCAATCACCCAGACTGTGAATGGGGGTTCCTGTGATGCAACACTGCTCGTCATCCAGTCCTTGCAATTACCCCGACTGTGGATGGGGGTTCCTATGATGCAACACTGCTCGTCATCCAGTCCTTGCAATCACCCAGACGGTGAATGGGGGTTCCTGTGACGCAACACCACTCATGATCCAGTCCTTGCAATCACCCAAACTGTGAATGGGGGTACCTATGATGCACATATAATATGACAGAATGCACACCTTGATATTCAACAGTCCGTTTTTTCAGTGTACTCATAGGCAATATTAGCGTGCAGACTGGTGAGGTGCCCTGCCCCCAGCAGCACGTATGTATAACTCCATGATCAGTGGAGCGCCACGGCTCTCCATCCACCAGTCACACAGCAAAATCAGGATATATTCCACAAGTTCCATCGTGAATTAAATAATCCATTTAAATCCATTGTAATCCTTTTTAATCCATGTTTTATTCACAACTTTGTGTTTGCTTTCTCCATTCACATAAAAGACTGTATGTATTCCCATATTTTCAAATGCTATAGATATGCCTCAAGCCTTTTTCTGTAGCACTTGGGAAAACATAATTCATCCGAGGCAGCTGTGATCTCTTAGACCCAGTGCATTTCGGGCTGGACAGCCCTTCGTTAGGGGTAGCTACAAATTCAAATTTAAAACCACTATTAGTATTTTATGACATTAGACAACATGCATAAACTATAATATCTTAACACATTCTTTAAACTATTTGCTTGTCTAGAAAAAATAAGCATGTGACCCCATCAACACTGAAAGCTCAAAAATTAAAACTCCACCCAGTGTGTATTGATCTCAACCCACAAAGCGTGATGAATTCCCCAAACTAATCACCATAATTTGTACCTGCACATTCTATGTTTCTTAGCAGTGAAACAGACACCTCTCCTCCTCGTCTCATCGCTCTGTGAGTTCTAAAAAAACTGCCTACTACTTCGTGACCGCAATTAAACCAACCCCCCTCGTGAACCTCCTAACCATTCACCTGCTGCCAATTATCAGTTCAAAATGAAACCTACTGAAAATACAAGTCCCACTAACCATTGCTTGTTCCCACCCACTAAAGCACCCCCCCCCATTACTCCCTAGGATGCAACACTGCTCGTCATCCAGTCATTTCAATCACCAAGACTGTGAATGGGGGTACCTATGATGCAAGACCACTCATGATCCAGTCCGTGCAATCACCCAGACTGAGAATGGGGTACTTATCATGCAACACTGCTTGTCACCCAGTCCTTGCATTCATCCGGCACTTGAATGCGGTACCTATGATACAACACCACACATCTTTCACTCCATGCAATCATCTGGCCTGTGAAAGGGGTACAGACCACACGTCATTCAGTCCATGCAATCCTCTGGCCTGCAAAAGGGGTACCTACGATGTTATACTGCCCGTTTTCCAGTCCACGCTATCATCAGCCTGTGAATGGGGGTTTCTATCGTACTAGCTCACTCATCATTCAGTCCATGCAATCAATCGGCCCATGAACAGGCATACCTACCATGCAACACTGCTGAGCATAGAGTCTATGCAATCATCTGGTCCATGAATGGGGTACCTGTGATACAATACTGCTCGCCATCCACTCCATGCAATCATCCAGTCGGTAAATGGGGATATCCAGAACACAACACCCGGCGTCATCCAGCTAGTATAGTGAAAGGAAGACAAGAACTTCAAATGAGGTAAGCTTAAACTTTATTTTAGCTTACAGACATACAACCGGCATGCCAGGACAGTGGATGCAACTGACAGTGCCTTGCTCAAAGAACATTCCAGATCAGTGGCGGCTGGTGTCACTCATAAGTGGTGAGGCACACATAGGATCCATTTTTCCCCCGTTGTTTACATAGCGAAAACTCGATCTCTCTGAGTATGAAAGCTCTTAACATGAGAGTGGGCCCGGTGTGAAAAGAAGATAAGATACGGTGATTTTTTTTTTAATACTTTGAGTCCAGCGTAATGAAGATTTAACCAGTGCTCATGTTAAGCGCTCCCATACTCTGAGAGATCAAATTAACGCTATGTAAATACCAGGGGGGGGGGGGGGGACAATCGACATGTGTAGCAGCAGCATGATGCTTCTAATGGCCTTGCGACATCGAAAATGTGACATTTTTGATGTCACAATGCCATTAGAAGCATGCAGCTGCTGCACCTCTATTGTTTTTCCCGGTATTTACATTGTATTTAAAAAAAATCACCTTACCTTATCTTCTTTTCACACAGGGCCCACTCCTTTAAATTCACCACTCTCTCTGTCTGCTGAACTGAAGAGCTCTGCATGCTGTGCATGGGAAAACTACCAAGCACCTTAGCCAATTAAAGCAGTGCTCTCATACTGTTTATTATAGTAAACAGCTCTGTGAGGATTGGCTAACACAGATGAACACAGCGCTCCAGCCAAGACAGATGAAGCTGTGTGTCTGCTTCCCCATCTCATAGACACCGATGATTGGGATAGCCTGAACTGCATATGTCTGGCTGGCCACAGGCAAAATACCTGCCAACCTGACACGCGCAGTTCAGATACGTCATGGCATGTAAACCACGCCTCCAGCAGCACACTGCTGTCTGCCGGCATAATCTGTGCAATATCTTTGCTGACAGGCAGCAAGGGGGTCAACGCCCTATTGCCCTTATGTAGAAAGTAGAAACTGCCCCTGTTCCAGATTTAATGTTCAATTAGAATAGTACACGAAAGGACAAACACATAACAAAATGGACACAACAGGTGGCCAACTTTCCATTATCACGTTGCATGACACTTTAAATGTGTAGAGGCACTTTGTGGATGCAGAGAGAAATTGAATGCACATACACATCAGAAGACAGATCCTGGGGACAGAGGGGATTGCGAGTCTGGCGCACATTTTTTGGGATTTGCTTACATAACATGTATTTGTAAAGCACACGTTCACCCATAGGCATCTTGGCCCTGAATAACAGATGTTTATTTTTCCCAACTCAATGGTACTCATTTTATCAACCACAGATGGATGAAAGGCTCTGCCGGGATTTGAACCTGTCACCATGAGGTCGAACACAGGCTCTTGCATTGGATGCATTAGTCCCATGAGCCACCAGACCCGGCGCTTGCATAATTGCTCTATACATACTTGCATAAACCTCTCTTATAAATCAGGCCCCTTTAAAAGATTTCATACAGTATTTCCAACCCCTTTACTACCTCCTGGCGCATGCCTTAACTGCTCACTACTTGCATTGCTAGAGAGTCAAGTTTACAAAATGAATAAATCCATCCTCCAAGTGCAAAGAAATTGCCTTGAGACCTGAAACACCAGTAAAATAACAGTATCCATCATGCTTCCATTTCTAACGATAATGGCATTACTCCTAGTCCTACTCCCTCGCCTTCCTTCAATACAAATGAGGCCCCGCCTCCCACCCAGACCCACCCCCAGCATAAAAACTCTGCCCGCCCCCACCTCCACCTGTACGTAAACAAGCCGAGCTAGCACTCAGATGAACCGTACCGGGAGGGAGGGAGGGTCCTTGAAGGAAGGCGAGGAGTAGGACTAGGAGTAATGCCATTATCGTTAGAAATGGAAGCATTACCTCCCGTCCCTCCCTCGCCTTCCTTCAATACAAATGAGGACATAGCAAGCAGAAGAAAACAGAGACGGACAGCTGAGTGCGAGAGAACACCAAAACAGAAACAGTGCCCCAAACACAGCAGATCAACATCCCAGGAACCCAGCGGCCCAGAACAGCAGACAAGCGTTCCAGACACGCAAACGGACAGCGACAGGCAAACGGAGAGGGAGAAGACCAGGACGCAGTCCAACAGATCCCACAGAGGAGCCCACCCGACAGGACACCACAACCGGCAGGGACCAGAGCAAAGCACGCCGGACAGCAAGCAACGCAGCCACCGAAACCGCCAAACAGCGAGAGGAACACCCCCAAATCCCCACAGGAGGAACCACCCCCAAAAGACGGACAGTCAGCAAGACCGGGGACCAAAGCCAACGACCCAACAGAGCAGAGGAAGGCCAAACAACCACCGCAACCGGACCAAAGCAAAACGAGAACCCACAGCCGATCCAACACCCCCAAGCGCCGCGCAGAGGGGATGGCAACCAAAAAACAAGGCCCAAAGACAAGAGCCGCAACCCGAGACCCCCAAGGGGACCAAAGGGAGGACAGCCAATACCAGCAGCCAAGACCCCGAAGGGAAGGATCAGACAGGGCGAGGGGGCAACAGACCCCCGCCAACCCGCAAGAATGCCAGGAGCAGCAAGAAGCCAGAGAGCCGCCCACAGCACCCGCAGAGGAGACACCGACAAACCCAGAAGAGCCCCACCAGGAAGGAATCGCCACGCCAAACATAGGCCAGCCACCGAGGTAACAACCCCAGAGCAGAACACCAGGCCGAAAAGGTCCGCCCATGCCAAGCACAGGACAGCAGAGAGGAGGACCGACGGGAAGGCAGCCAAGCAACCGCCAAACGGACAGGAGCCCCCAACCCAGCAAAGCCCAGCCGCACCACCACCAGGCAGCAGGCGGAACCCCTGCACAGAACCCAGGGGAAGGGCCGGAAACATCAAGAGAACGGAACCACCGGAAGGACCCACACCCGAACGCAACAGAAGGCGGAAAGGAGAGGAGACCAAGGCACCCCAGGTCAACGGGGAGCAACCAACAACCCCCGAGCACAGAGCCACCCGACCAGAACCAGAACCAGAAAGGCCCGGAGCAGTGGAAAAAGGGGGGGTGAGGAAGGCACCCAGAAGACCCCGAGGCACAGGAGAGGGAAGGCCAACGACCCCCGAGCCCCGGGACCCCATCCCAGAGACCAGAACCGGGCCACCAAGGCCCACCCCGGATCCGCAAC
Organism: Calotriton arnoldi; assembly: GCA_963921515.1. Classification (NCBI taxonomy): domain Eukaryota; kingdom Metazoa; phylum Chordata; class Amphibia; order Caudata; family Salamandridae; genus Calotriton; species Calotriton arnoldi. Next base: position 555,335 of record CAWUFW010002652.1, read on the forward strand.
AGGACCACCACAGGAGGCCCCAACGACCCACCAACTGGCAGGCCACACGGGGAAGAAGAGAAAACGCGGGAAGAAGGAATGACCCAGCAAAAACAGAGCCGCCAGCCCAGAGGCCACTCGCCGAAGGGAGAGAGCCGACAGCCCCAGCCCCAGACCGGAGCCAGGGAAACAGGACGCAGGCAAACAAGGAGCAGAACTGGGACCCACCCAGAGGGCGGACAGAGGACCACCTCCCCAGAACGCCAGACTGAACCAACACCGCATGGGCCCCGCAGAGAGCCACGAAAGAGCACCAGGGCAAGCCCCCAACAAGCGGCAGCAGGAGGAACTCCGGGAGACCAGCAGGGACCAGCACCCCTGAACCCGAATAAACCGCAGCCAACCCCGCACCCGGACAGGCCGGTGACCAAAGCCACCACAAGCGGAGCCGGAGGAGGCAGCAAACAGCCAGCCAGAAAGCGACGGCGGGAGAGCCACCAGGACAGCTCCCCCCCCAGACACGGACCGACACGGGCAGCGGGGACAACAGACCCCGGAGACCAACCCAACAGGATCCAGACGGTCAGGCGGAGAAGTAGAAACGAGCCCCGGAACCTGAAAACACCACAGAAGCCACGAGCCCCCGCAGCCACAGGACCGCCGGAGGAGCCCCCGGGACAACAAGGCCCGATCCAGAGAAAGAAGAGAGACCAGGTGCAGGCAGGACAAGGGAACAGGGCCACGCAAAGGCCACAACGAGCCGCAACGAACACCAAGCCCCGAGAGGGGACCAGAGAAGACACACCCCAGGCCACCAACAACCCCGATCCCCAGAAGAACCACCAAGGTCCCCCCGAACAGACCGAGCAAAAAAGACACTCCGGCCGCACACAGCCAGAGACCGACCGACAGAGAAGGACGAAGGAAAAAACCCCCGCACGAAGGAGAGCCACAGGAGGCACCAGGACCCACGGGAAGACCCAGGGCGAGGGCCGGAGGCCGAAGGGAAGGACTCAAAACCGAAACGGGCCTCACCCACAGCGAACCGCAGAAAAGAAGCGGCGACTGGGAAGCGGAGAGAGGCGTCCCCGAGACCCACGGCATGCCAAAAGATGCCAGGCAGAACCAGAGGAACGACGGCCGAAAGGACCAACACACGGAAGGGAAGGGGCCGAACCCAGGAGCAGACCCACAGGAGAGCCAGTACAGGCCGAAGCCACCGGACACCCCGAACCCCAGAAACAGAATGGAGAGGGGCCCAGGCCCGGGCACCACGACAGGAACCCAGCAGACCGACCACCTGGCAACCAAACTGGACACCCAGTCCAGCAGAGCCACCCCGCGGGGACCGGAGACAGGCAGTGGAGGCAACCGAACCCCCGAATCCGGAGGAACCTGCACCAAGACGACCCTGTACACTAGAACCAAAGTACACAGGACCCAACCACCAGAAATGGGCCGCCTCCACCGAGGAAGAAAAGGCCGAAGACGACCTCCCACCGTAGGGAACCGAACAGAGAGCAACGACAGGGACCCAGCCGGGCAGGGCCCGCAGGAGAGGAGGCAGGGAGCCAGGGCGAAAAACAGGCCAAACCGCACCCACCGCAAAGGCGGAGGAGAAGCCCACAACGGGGACAAAGGAGAGACCCCAGGACAAGGCACCCCAGAAAGGCAGGACGCCCCACATAAGTAAAGGCACACAGAAGCCTCAAGGCGGCCAGAAGGACAGAGGACCTGCAGCCCACAGCACCGAATAGTCCCAGGCAGCCACCCAGCCAGGCACGAACCAGGCCAGACTCCACCAAACAGCAGAGATCCGACAAGAGCAGGGGCCCACCAGGCGCCAAGGCCGGAGGCTCGAACAGCTGCCGCCAAAGCCACGAAACCCAACACCAAGGAGGGCCTAGAAGAAGCCGAGAACAGGCCAGCGCCACAGCAACAGCCAAGGAGAACAGCCGACCCATCAAGCAGAGCGGCCAGGACAGAGACCAACAGCCCAACGGGAGGAAGGGGCGAACACCCCCAACAAGCAAAGCCGCCGGAGGAAGCCAGGGACCCGCAGCACCGCAGGAAAAACCCACTGATGCAAAAGAGGGCGTAAAGGAACCTGAAACCAAACAGGACCAACACAGCACAGAAGGAACGCCCAGGGCGGAGGAAAAGAGACCGCACACAGCAGGCTCCGCAGGCAACCGACAAACAGTCGCCAGCCGGGCGGCCCACAGTGGACAAAGCAGCAAGCACAATGTACACAAAAGCGGAAACAGCAAGCACGGGCAACGCACGCCACTCCCACAGCACCTATCCCCACACCGGGACAGAAGGGCAAGCCCAACCAGGCGGGCCAGGAACACCATGAATCCCACAGGGCCCGTCCAGCAGGGAAGAGGAAAGCCCAGCCGACCAGCACAGGAGCCCAAGCGACCCTCCACACCCCCAGAGCCAAAGGCAACGCCAGAGGCGGGAGAAGGCCCAGCACCCCAGGACCCAGACGGAAACCATCCGCCCACAGGATCCGCCGGACGAGGACGGGACAGACCAGAAGGCAGCGGCGGAGCCCGAAGCACCGGACAGAGCAGCCACAGCCAAGTCCCGCACCAGTCACAGACAGGAGAGGCACCAACACCCCCGCGAAGTCCATGCAGCCAGGGCACCCCAGGGGGACCGGTGACCAAGCAGCAGAGGAAGAAGACCCCAGAAGGCCCCCCAACAACCTCAAACGACCCAGGGCAGCAAGTGGAAAACAGCCCCCAGCAGCCCCCAAGACAAGGCGGACAGACCCCCACGCCAGTCAAGGGAAAACAGCAAGCCACAGCACCCGGTACCCCCATACAGCGTAAAGGAACAAACCACGGGTCAAAAACCCGTCCTACCAGGACACCGTGAAGAGTGCAGTCCGGGAGCAGAGGCAGCCAAGCAGGCCCGACCCGGAAACACAGCCCCAGCCACAGGAGGGCCGCCAAAGGACAGCGGCTCCCTGAGCCACCGCTCCGCCCCCATCCACGAGGGAGACGAGGAGAGGAGGCAGCGCCAGGAGAACTCCGTCGAGGGCACCGCCGTCGCAGAGAACCAACACGAAGACTCCCCGGCACCGCCACAGGGAGGAACTGAAGGTAAGTCTCACTAGGGAGACAGAAAAAAACAGGTGGAGGTGGGGGCGGGCAGAGTTTTTATGCTGGGGGTGGGTCTGGGTGGGAGGCGGGGCCTCATTTGTATTGAAGGAAGGCGAGGGAGGGACGGGAGGTAATGGATATTGCCCAGCAACCACCTACTGCCCCAGGAACTGAAGGCAAGGTCTAGACATCGACTTCTACCTTTTGCCCATTATATGAAAATATTGGGGGGAAGAGCTTAGAAGTAGGCACAATACAGGTAGTGAGTGCTGTAAAAAAGGAAGTACTTTAACAGGAACCCTAAGAAAGTAGGCAGTTCACTTGGAAAGGCAGACACGACCGCTAGACTTAACCTTTAATCCTGGGTTTAGGACTTTACCTGAGCATGCTAGAAATAAACACTGAATAATAAATTTGGGCAGGAACCACAACACAGTGAAATTTCCCCGAGAATGTAGTGCCTTGGTAGTGCTACGTCACTTTTGGTATAATCAGCCAGCTAGTAATGGCTGTGGGCAGCATACACAGTTTTTAATCCTGACCTGTCCGTTTAGCGATGTGCTTGTGGGCAATCCCATTTTTAATGTTTCCTCTGTCTCCAAGATTGGAAGCATTTCGACTCAAACTAAAAGCTGTTAGTAAGTTTGTGGTTAAAAAACCCAAAAAAAACACTGTACTGATATTACCTCAGTGGAGGGTGGTTAGACAGTGCCCACTCTCATGGTCTAGTTACCAAAACATAATATGGTGGGAAAGCAATAACCTTTGTAAGATGAGTATTGCGTTATGATCTTGAGTCTTAACAAATTGTGTGATAGTGAGCAAATCAAATTCTTTCTGTGCGACTGTCCCTGAGTATGTGTGCACCTTAATGGAGGCTTAATGGAAAAAATAAACACCAGGGGCATAGTCCCAGCTTATGCCCCTGCATGGATTTCATTCAGACATTCAAGGTTGTTGTAGTGAATAAAAGCAGGTCCAATCCAAGTAGTTTCCATGTAAGTTTATTCAGGATAAGATGTTACAGCATAGAGCCCCACCAGGAGCAGCCTTCCTGCTGCTCAGCCCATCCACCAACTGACTCACACACTCACCAACATTCCACTCATCAACATTCTCTCATCACAGTCACACTGGCTGAGCAGCAGGTATAACACATGAGAATCAACTCCAAAATAATGACAATATAAATGGTGCATGCAAAAGATGACAAAATAATTACATGCAACACGGGGGCATCAGAGCAAATGCAATGTCATACATGTACTGATGGCGATATACATGTATAAAATAAAACAAAGAATAAATATTAGGAAGAAGTAAACACACCACGCAATCCAGCAATTCTACACTCACCACTTCTCCCTTTCCACCATGAAAATAACAAATCACACGCTCCCATAAACCAAACCAAGAAAACACACACACACCACCATACCACAAAGCACAAACTGAACTCCAAAACCAACACAAGATGGCTGGCCAGGCCAACAAGAAAGAGGTAGAAGGAGTACTGACTAAAAGGCATGGTGGGAAACCATTCTGACAGGAACTTAGAAGCTGTGGAAGATCATTCCACAGAGAACTAACGGCATAAAAATTGCCCTCCACCTTTACCCGTAGTAAGGGTGGTACGTGTGGAACACAACTCCACACACAACCTACGGCATAAAATAATTGCCCTACACACAAAACCCAAAGTTAGGGTGGTACGTGTGAAAAAGCATTTCACACGGTACATGAAAAGTACACACTCAACACCCAATACAAATATAAGAGAAATAGCAATCCCTAGGAAAAAACACTCAAACTTGAAAAAAAAAAAACCAGCTTGAACTCAGCTCTTCACCCAAAACCCTAAGTGTGGGTGAGAAGTGTGGAAGAACAGTCCACACGAACCCAGAAAGGAACAACAAAGTTCCACATTCATCCTCGTAGAAAACATAAGAACAACAATCAGTAGCAAAAAGTCTCACTCATAAACTACGGCTTCAACTTAGCCCTTCACCCAAACCCGAAGTAAGGGCGGTACGTGTGGAAAAGGGACTCCACACGGAGCATGAGAAAATGCACACTCAACATCCAGCAAAAATGTAGAGCAATTAGAAGGAAAACACGCACTCTTAAAAATATGGCTAGACCTCAGCCCTCCACCCAAACCAGAAGATGGGATGGTATGTGTGGAAAAACACTCCACACAGAACATGTGCAACACTGCAGGGTAAATGACCCACGGACCCACACCCCCAGGTGAAACAACAACAAGAAGTACAGGACCCCTGAACGCACAGCCCTAAGAAAACACAGCACAGGGTACTTATATGCAAAGAATCCCCATACATGACCAAAACAAAGAGTGTACAAAACACCACACCCTTGATAAGCAAACCCAAGCAGCACATCAGAAAAAAAAACCACAACAACAAGTTGGGTGCAAAGCATAGGAAATTGGCCCTCAGCAACACTGTAGAACACCCAGATCTACGTTTATTCACAACAGTTGTTTAACTGCATGCAGTGGCGTACGACAAAATTATGGGGTCCCCTTGCAGAATGTGATGAGCCTGCTCAGTCTTCCACATCTCACAAATATTCCTTGTCCTTGGGCTGAAAGGGCCCCTTCTTGAAGTGTTGGGGCCCTTGCGCCACAGGGGCCTGTGTTATGCCCCTGATTGCATGTCTCCACATCCCCTACTTCCATCTCTAAAGGAGAGCTTATCACTGAAGCTGCATTGTGCAGGATCCCTCCTGTGCTGTATCTTCTCAGTCCGGGACTCTCAAACACCTCTGTCACGGCTCATAAATGGCTGAAATAACAAGATGTGGACATCCTGCCAGGCGGCATAAAGTCTCTCTTCAGGCAGCTTGCTGTGAGCAGCAAGAAGTAAGACCTTTGGCATTCCACATCAGCTCAGTTCATGTAACTTTACAAACCACCAAAATGTGGTACAAACCTGAACACACTGCAGAGTTGGCCACCCTACATCCTGCCAATGCAGTCATCCTCCCCTAATGGGGCTACCTATGATACACCAACACCCATCATCCAACCTGTGCAAACATCCGGTGTATGAATGGGGCTACCTATTCTACAACATCAGCCATCATCCAGCCTCTGAATGGGGCTACCTATGATGCAAACCTGGTCATCCACCAACCCACGCCCTCATAGGAATCATCAGTCCGGCTACCTACGACACAACACCGGTTATAATCCAGCCATAGGCCAGCGTGTGAATTGGATTAATTACTTTACAGGGCCTGCTGCTAACAGACTCAATGTGCACAGACAGCTCTCACCACAGCTCGAACACTCCTGAAATTTCCATAAACTTTAATGATACTAACCCCGCAAGAAGAGTTTTTTTTAGTTGATACGTCATCACTTTAAATAATATTTTCAGTATCTTCCATATGTAGGGCAAAGAGATAATAATACACAGCAGAACTCCTGAGAGGGGCATATATGATACAACATTAGATACCATTGACGTTGTTTATGTGGTTGGCTATGATAAAAACAACCACCTGTTTGTTTTCTCTTCACAAACACACAGCTCCAAAGGAGCAGGACACTATTGACAATCCAGTGAGTGAAGAAGGTCAGATAGTGTAGATATTGGGGGCGTTTTGACAAAGGTACTTTGCAAACTGGGGCCAAACTTACAAGATGGCAATGATGCTATAGATACTCGAAACACACTCAAAAGACCAACTGGCAATTGCAATTTACATCCTCTGGGTGCATGCATGGATAATGACAGTAGGGCCTACATGTCTAAACATACTGGAATCGGTACTTTACATGTTGTGGTACCGGCCTTAACTATGTCAGAGATGCTTTCTGTTAGAAATGGAGCTTCTGGTCGGCTATGGTATGCACTAAAGCCAGCAGAACCCACCACTCTAGTCATGGTAACCTTGAGGCACACTTAGGATAACCTGTGCTCCCCCTCTGGTAGCTTGGCGCAGGCAGCCTTATCATAAGAGGCAATGTGTAAAGTATCTGTGCAAAACACACACACACTCGCACGCGCGCGAACACACACACACACACACACACAATGAAAACACCACAAAAAGGCTCCACACAGGTTTAGAAAAATATGAATTATGTATGTGAACAAAATAACACGAAAACAACAAAAATCCAATCAGTATATCACAAAATATGATTTTTACAAATATAAATGCCAAAGCAGTACTTAAATCAACTGGGCTGTTTTTAGAGCATTTAAGGTAATTCTCCTGTGTTACAATGACATACTTACGAGGTTTGAAAAGCAGGACGCAACGCGTCCCTACACCCTCGTACCTCTGTGGGTGATTACAACCCCTGGAGATGTCGGCGGGCCTTGCACACGGGGCCCGCGTTGCTGCAATTGGAGTCGTGCTTCTGCACGGCTTCAAAGACGAAGGTGAGACTGGAGTAAGTTGCTGGTGTGCTGGCGGGCCTCAGTCCTGGGGTCCGCGTCTCTGTTCACTGCTGCACGGCTCACAGCTCATGGCAGGATTGGCGAGCTGGGGCCGCATGGCGTTGCAGTGCATTTTCCGTTGACTAGACAATCATACCGGGGGTGTATCGGCACGTCCGTCACCCATGGGTCTCAAACTTATCTCCAGCCATGAGTGCGGTTCCTCATGTACTGGGCCACTTGTCACAAGGGAAGGTGAAGTGCAAATTTACCTGTCTGCGAGCTACCTGTTCGGGCAGGGAGCACATATCTTTACAAAACAATGTATGCACTATAGGGGCTCCATTAGGAGCATAACGTGATTATAAGCAAAATATCAAACATATGTTGAGGCATTATTATATGGCTATTTCAACAGATTAGCACAGATACAAAACGTATTACACCGTTTAAATTTAGGAAGAACTTTATTAAGGAAAATACATACTCAGCAGATCCTAGGCAAAACGTTTTTAACCAACAGTTTTTTTTTCTTGCGTTGAAGCACAGAAACACCATTTGATTAACCATTCTAACAAAGCCTTTGTATACAACGAATACAATGACGTACTTATCAGAAAACAAGACTACATGTACAAAATCCTTGTGTCTATGTACGTGACGTTTATATAGTGAGAAGCTCTCTAAGGGGGGAAGGCAAAGGAACAATCCGGAGAATGATTCTAGATGGGTATGCTGGGTGGATTGTTGATGAATGGCATGCCTCTTTTGTTCTACACTGACAGTGCTTAATTTGAGCCAGTGGTTTTCGGTGCTCGGAACCAGCACTTAATTGTCAACCCGGCACTTGTGACAGTCTGCCACAAGGTGTAGGGTGACCAGGCGTCCCGGATTTGCCAGGACAGTCCCGGGTATTCACCAGCTGTCTCGGCAGATTTCCGCAATTTAGGCTCATGTCCCGGTTTTAGAGGGGGTCAACTGAAACCAGTGAGAGGCACTTTTTGGGTGTTCTAAAGCTTTGCTAGTTAGCAGCTGTTATAAGTAAGCAATTTAATTAACAGGTATGATGCTGGTTTTATAAATAACATTTTAATTATTTTCTTAGTGCCTCTTCTGTATTCCTATGTTGATAAGAGCTGTCATTCTGCACCGCTCCATTGATGTAAAATTGCAGTCCTTCTATTTTTGCAACATGTCCCGGTTTTGATTCTCACGATCTGGTCACCCTAACAAGGTGGCGCTGTCTGGCTAATTTAGAGAGGACCACAACAACAGTTAATTATTAATGCATTATACATTAAAAATCACTATTACCTGCTGCCTAAGCTATAGTTATAGCTTTGGGGGCCTGAAATAGTCCTAATTGTCAAACTTGTAGGAGTGTGATGGTTAGTAGTTGTGTTGCTACTATCATTGGCAGGGCTGTCAGGGGCAATGGGTGGTGCAAGCTGCAGTGGCCTCCTGGCGAGAGCTCTGGCACTTATTTTTATACAAATTAAGCACTGTCTACACATCCCAATTATGTATTTAAACAAAGTTTCATAGTTTTGTTTACTTGAAATTCACATCATTTCCTCTGGAAGCCCCGCATTCCATTGAGAAGTGGCTCTGCAGAGCAATGTTATGTATTATATATTTGTTATGTACATTCTTACTAGGGGGTACTTAAGATTAAAAAAAGAGAATTTAGAACTATTTATTATTCTAAACTGTGTGCTTTGAGCACGCAGTAAAGTAAACATCACACGTTTACATATATAGTGGAACAAAGTATTTTCTTCACAATAATCGTTCAACCTATTTGGACTGTATTTAATAACGCTTTATTTTTGTTTCTGGCTGCAGATAAAAGCCCCTTTGCCTCGTCCACCATTAGGTGATACTAATATCCTTTGGGCAAAATGATCACCTCTTTAAAGCTTGAATACAGCAACAATATCTGAGCAGTGACGAGTAGCAGCGACAGACGAGACGTGGACTCGGTGCATAGCATTTAACAGCTTTTGATCCGTATGAGCTGGGAACGGATATTTTGGGGGATATTCTCAAGAACGAGTGATAATTATCGCAAAATTAGCTTAACGCAACTTTGCACATCGCAGTCTATCGCGGGAAAATAACACCGTGTTAACGTTGTATTCTCAACCCGGCGGCACCATGCGATAGTCTCACGACAACGCGCCAAATGACCGCGTCAAAATGAATGCAACGACAAAAAAACGCGAAACACGAACGCGAAAAAAGTTGCGATGTGGCCAACTGCGATAAAAAAAGCAGCAATAACCAGCGACAGACCTGCAATTCCCACGCGTCATGCGGGACAATGCACTACAAAAGCACGGAAAAACCCAAACAAAAGAATTAAAACTGCGTAGCACCATGGAGGAAGCCGGAGCAAGTACAGAGGACGACCAGAGCCCCACAAGCCCCCAGGAGGACCAGCCTGGGACCTCGGGGTCACGGAAGGGCAAGGAGAAGAAGACAAGGAAGACGAGGTTCAGTCCGCAGGAAAACAGGATCATCATGACGGAGGTGATAGAACACCACCAACAACTGTACGTCACCCCCAACGTGTCATTGGCAAATAAAAATGCAATATGGCAGTCCATCCTGGACAAGGTGAATGCAGTCGGAGTGAAGAGGAGGACAATTGGAGAGGTCAAGAGGCGCTGGAATGATGCGAAGCACAAAACCAAGCAGAAACTCGCTGACAACCATCAGGCAGCAATGCAGACTGGAGGTGGCAGTCCAGCAGAACACCAGGAGCTGGATGAGATGGAGGAAATGGTGGCCACAGCCATCAGTGGGGAGACGGTGGCAGGATTTGGGGGTCCGGACACTGCTCGACATGACCTGACACAACAGCACCAGGGTGAGTACCGAACAGGGACTGGGGGGACGGGGGGAGAAGGGCACAATGGCACACATGCACAATTAAGTAGAGCACACTGCACACCCACAATGACTCTGGATCATGTCCCTGATCCCCTTGGCACACTGCAGCACACATACAAACAGCAAGTAGGCCCCCGTCCACTATGGGCACAAAGGGGTCCCTCCCCACACAGCACCAAGCCCACAACCAACCCATGCACACGTTTTTAAACCAGCAAAGCTGCGTGTCTGTGAGCCACACTGGCAATGCAAGTGACACCGCATGACGAACAGCATGGCTGCAGTCCAATCATCATGACATGGTGCACGCCACGACACTGAGGTGGCTGAGTGTGGAACACACCCGTAAAGGAGCAGGTCACACTCTGACACATCCACGTACACAAACAACCCCTGACGTCAACAACACATCTGCGGATAAACCATGCCCAAGAGTCCAAAATACGAACTCGAGCTAAAATTAGCCAAGTCTGCAACATCTCAGCACTGTAGAAGCACAGAAGACAAAGGCACACCGCCTCAAAGGGCTAAGGGACAGCAAAATCACAGCTGCAGGGGCGACTCTCCCACAATGCAGCACACACACATAGCAATAACAGCACATCATCATTGACGACGATGTGGTACAAAGTGCAACACTTTCACTACAGAACAGAGGACACAACTGGTCCCGCTTGTGCGTAGAAACTGGACAATCACATCTGGCATAGCAGGAAACTGTGAGATGATAATGTACGTGTACAACCTCACATCCGTGATGTAGTTCAAATGTCCACTGTCCCGCATCAAATAGTCAGCTCCTCCCAAACAGTCACAATGTACATTGTCATGCAGTCTGTTTGTGAACTTGAACAATGCGTCAACATACATGTCAACACAATGTTAAAATGCATCTCCCCTTCACAGTGCAGAGGGACAATCAACACCTCCTGCAGAGCAGACCAGACAACTAATCAGTGATGAAGAGGACCTCCACACCTTCGACACCAACGCCCTACAACAGCTCATGGACAGCTACGGCAACCCACCTCCAGGAGCATGGCAGCCCAACTGCATCGAGGAGACCCCACCCCCTGCACAGACCACACAGCAGGAAGCACCCACCACCACGGCTGGCTCCTAGCACCTCACCGAAGAACACATTGCATTCCAAGGCCATGTGTTAGACTGCCAGAAGGAGGTGGCTGAACAGGTGCGGGTGGGGTTCGACCTCATGGCAGCCAAACTAGATGACATACGTGGGTGTCTAAGTCCCATCAGGGACCACTTACACTCCCTAACGGACACCCACAGTACGCTCCATGATGTCCAACAATCCATGCCCGACATCGCTGGAGTAATGACTCTGAGAGGAGAACAACTGCCTAGTCAGAGTAGCCTCTGTGATGTCAGCCGAGAGTTGGCACAGATGCTGAGGATAATGGAGAACATGGAGCGTATGCATGCGGAAAGAATGTCTGCCACGGATGCACACCAGCGAAAAGTTGTTGGGATCCTCCATGCCCTGCAGATCCTCATCATCGCATTGCTGCCACCAAAGCAGTCGCTGATGAATGCTGCTGGTCCCTCTACACACACATCTCCGGCCCCTGATGTGTCAGTGGCACACAGTGCTGCAGACCAAACATCAGCACCCACATGTCAGACAGATGACATAGAGGACGAAGATGCTGGTGATTCCACCCTTGCAGTAAGAAGGAGCCAGTAGCATTCTTCTCCGCCACATGCCCTGTTTCCGCTTGGTTCTGCCCTCTGCATCATGCCCTGTAACAACACCTCCCACTGTCCCCCGAAACACTCTGCGACACTCACCTTGGACCTCGACATGGACTGCCATATTTTGTTTGCTCACCAATGACACAGCAATCAGACTGCGGACTGTACTCTTCCTCCTCCTATGTACTTGTCAATCCCTGAATGACTCTGGCTGGCCCTCCACTGGGCTACAATGTAATGTGGGGTTTGCATGGCCATGTACTGCTCCAGCTCCGACACTCCACCGAATGTGAATAAATCATTCAAATTCACACAGATGTGTCATGTCCATAATTGATCAAGTATGAAAGTATGGATGAATGTAAGGACATTGATTGCCCAAAAAGGTACACCCTGGGAAATGAAAGCAATGCGCATGTCTGACCGTGAAACACATAGGAAGTGAGATGACTCCCGCCAGTACAGTACGTAATCTTGGGGTTTTAATGGATGACAATCTCCAGCTGGAATCACAGATTAACAAGACAGTCAGTACTTGCTTCTCTGTGTTAAGAGCACTGCGCCAGATCCTCCCGCTCCTGCCTGCTACCTCCAGACCCTTAGTGTTGAGGAGTCTTATATTGAGCAGGTTGGATTACTGTAACTCCCTGTATTTGGGAGCACCACAATCAGCATTGCGGAAATTACTGAGGATTCAGTCTATAGCAGCTAAATTGGCGTTAAATAGGCAACGCAGGTCCTCTACATCTTTAGCCCTAAGAGATCTCCATTGGCTGCCCTTAAAGGAGAGAATTCATTTTAAATCTCTATGTATAGTGTTCAAAGCATATGTAGATAACAAGGACCCCCTGTATATATAAATATACTATTCCTAGGACAGGGTAAACAGCCAAGAGAAAATGTATCGTTCCTAGGTAATAGAGAAACAAGTCACAATAATTGTGCTGAACAATAGAAAGACAATGAGGACAGACAATAACAACATAGATAAAAGCTGTGATTATTTATTTAATTAATATTCATATATATAGAACACATCACAGAGATATTTTCAATAAGAAACAAATTATAAATAACATATGCATTCATGTACTCTGATACACTCATAAAACATACATCAAATTTAATAAAATACAGAGTACATATATAAAAAATTCCAAAGTGGCAACAGATAGATTTACTAGTGTTCAAAGCATTACATGACTTAGGTCCAATATCTATGCAGGAGAGATTTACCTGGTATACTCCAGGGAGAAATTTACGATCATCAGGTATGCATTTGGTAACCACCACCAGATTTAAGAAGACTAGGACAGGTGGCAGAGCCTTTGGGGTAGCAGCCTCCCGACTTTGGAATGACCTTCCTTTGAATATCAGGCAATTGAAATCTTTACTTCCATTCAGAAAGAGCCTAAAAACGTGGCTCTTTCCTAAGAATTAGTGTCACAAGCATATCGTACAGACTTTTTTATGCACAACGTCATCTGGGCAAGTCACAGCGCCAGGATACCCGTAGGGTGACAGTTTTGCGCTTTATAAATTCAAAAATAAATAAATAAATAAATAAATGTGTGCACTAGCTGTGGCCTCATTGCTCTGAAACAACAATCGCGCAATTTCTCAGCTTTGCCCCACGCAATGTTAGAAATAGGGGTGGGTATGAGATGTCAAAGTCATTGGCAGGCCTAAAGTAGTGTCCACCATCACATTTGACAACAGAACATCTCTTTGCATACCTACTCACATACAACTGGGTGGACATAGCCTGTAGTGAGGGATCACATTGATTCACATGGCAAGAATATGGACACCATACTCACATTGCTGAAGACACGTAAGAGCACAGGTCTATCAGCAACTATCCCAACCACTATGTCTGGCACACAGAGGTGGAGCTGGCAATAGGGACCCACCCCTAAGTGAAATACGTCAGTCAGTCCCTCCCTGTGTACAGACAATGCTCATTGAGGCACACGATTTGTCATTCTAATCAACACTCATCACAGTTGAACACTAGTGAAGTTGCGTAGACTTTATTGGCATGTGCATGTCGGTACGGGCGAGACAAGGGCCATAACATGCAGAACAATGCATCAGACACTAACAGGCAGCATTCGGACACGGTACAGTTCCACGTGACAGGCGTTGTGCATGCGCCCGGGATGTTCTGCCATTGCGTTGGTGGCTCTCGTAGAACCGGCTCTCTTCTGACCTGTGGCAGTTATGTGGATGATATACCACAGCTCGGAGCAATGAGTCGTATGTGTGTTCAACGTTTGGACGTATGGGTTGTTGTGTACGTAAGTGTCAAGGGCATTCCATGCAAGAGTACCTCGAGCAAGAGCTTCTGTGTGTGTGGTGTGGATACGTTGGTCTTTCATTTGCGCTGTGTGTAGTGTGGGAGTCGTCATCATCTGATGTGGTATCTCTCTCAGGGGGTGCCTGCCGCATGCAAGACCAAGGTCGGAGGTGCAGATGTCCTTCCGCCTTCTGTATTGAGACAAAGGAGCTTTCATCACTAATGTTAGTCTGACTGCTGCTTGCATTCTGGAAATGTGATGTGGCTTTCGCGCTGCAATTGAGGCTAGGCCTTAGGCTTATGGTGCACCAATGGCGATACACACACAACAGTTGGCATGCATGAGCCAAGAGCCCGAGCGGCCTTGTGCTCTTTGTACAATCCTTTCGTGCGCGGGCGCCCTCCGGGTGTATGCAACATTGTTGATTGCGGGCCGTGTGGCGCAGACACTGCAACAGAGACACACGCATCAGTTGGTTACCTGTCCAGCCCAGAAATGAACCACGCCCAGGGATAATGATTCACACCGCTACGCTGTACTTGCGTACGCCGGCCCAGTCCACCCCTCTTACGTATTAAGGGGGGGGCGACAAAGCTACATGTCCAAGGTCTTACCCACTGCCTGTGGTGACATGGTTGCGTCAGCTATACACAGCACAAGACTCAATCAGACAGGGTCCATGAGTTGTGGTGCACTGAGTTAGTGGCACCTGAAGAGCTGAGCAGGGTATCAAGCTGATGATGGCATCCAAGACAAGTGTGAGCAACTCTGGTAGTCTGGCTGTAAGACACTTCCGACTCTGGCAGTTGTTGGTTGGAGGTGGTCCTGGCTGTGATGGCGTGTGCAGCCAGCGGTGATGCGTCGTCCGGGCAGGTCAGGACTCGATTTGATGTGTGAGCCCTGGTGGACCGCAGTTGAGGCCGGAGGCAGCGGTCAGCGCAGGGCCACAGACACATGGCGTTGATGACCCCCAGGCCATCGACTCAGAGGCCATCCAATATTCAATCAGACAGGGTCCCGGACTTGAGCTGCCCAGAGTTAGTGGCCCCGGATGCATTGCGGCCGGCACAGGCACACCGCCATGGGACGGTGACTTGCGGTGCACTGAGGTAGGGCCACGAGAGCTGAGCGGGTCCTCGTCGAAGGTGAATGTCGCAGAGTGTTCCGGTGGACAGTGGAAGGTGTTCTTCCAGGGCATGATGCAGAGGGCAGAACCAAGCAGAAACAGGCAATATGGAGGAGATGAATGCTACAGACTCATGTTTAACACCAAGTCAGTACCAGCCACATGATGATGGGGATAACCCCCAGGCCATTGACTGAGACGCCACCAAAGTTCAACCAGAGAGTGTCCATGAATTTCGTGGCACAGAGTTAGTGGCACCAGAGCTGTAAGGGGATGCAGTCTGCGATGAGGCCTGTACAATGGTATAAAAACGTTGCCATAAATAAATCAAGACTCAGTTCCAAATGTGTGACCTACTTGACCGCAGTGTAGGCCGGAGGCAGCGGTCAGCAGGGGCCCACAGCCACGTGTCGTAGGCTTGCGATGCACAGAGTTAGTGGCACCAGAGCAGTTGTTGGTACTGCTCGATCCCCTCCATGATGATGAACCTTTTTTACTCCGGACTGAATCACGTCTTCCTCTTACTCCTCTCCTTGCGTACAGTGATATGCACTCGGCCATTAAATAATCAAGACTCAGTTCCAACTGTGTGACCTACTGGACCGCAGTGTAGGCCGGAGGTAGCAGTGGAGTACGTCAACGGGAGAGGAGTGCTGGGGGCCTGTGTCGCAGAGGCAGTGCTGGTCTGAGGAGGCTGCCAAGGTCGCGGGCCTCAGGCTTGGAGCTTGCACCGGCACGTGGTGGGCCCTCTGTGACACACGCCGGTGTCGGCAGGTGAGCAGTGAGGCCTGGTTGCGCAGGGGCGGCCAAGACGGGTCGGGGGACCAGCGGCCTGGGATGCAGCAGGCGCACAGGATCGCAGGCACCGCCGCCCTGGCAGACACGTTGGCCATTCCGGAAGAGAACCACGCCCGGCGCTACGTGCTTTTTATTCACACCCCTACGCTGGCCTGGCGTACGCCGGGCCAGGCCACTCCCCTCACGCTTACAGGGGGGGACGTAACAAGCAACATTTCTGCGATCTTCCCCACTGCCTGGGGTGACATGGTTGCGTCCACTGTCCTCTACACTCCAGATACCAGCATTATTTGTCAACATGGACATGTCTGTGGTCTGCATACTGCAGTCTGGCCAGCACATCCGCGCCACACTTGGCATTGTGCACATTCTCATTCATGGGTCACTTGCCTCCTTCGCACATGCCTGGTTTCCACCTCTCACCACATTCTGCTATTGTGTGGCTGAGGTGCCATGCCGTTCATGGCTTGTGTACATGGCTGGCCCAGGTTACCACAGTAAGTTGTGCTGTCGTGTCTGGTACGTGGGCATGTTGTTTGGCATGTTGTATGTGGGTTTGTAACGTGTGCATTCCCAGAGTCGTGAGTTGCATGACTGTGGAGTTGAGGTGTGTGGTGTGTTCATTTGGTACTTACCAACGAGCAATGCATTCCCATGGGTGCCATCCTGAAAGCGCTGGTTGATGGTGGACTGTCGGAAGAGGAAGGAATCATGCACACTGCCTGGGTAGTTGGCGACGACATTGGTGAGGAGTCCCAGGTGGTACACTATTGCCGGCACATTGATGGAATGCGTGTGCTTCCTGTTGCGGCAATTGTGTGCAGTGGCGGCAGGGGGCATGAGGAGTACATGTGTGCAGTCGATTGCCCCCAACATGTGCGGGAAGCCAGCTATGGCGTAGAAGCCTTGCTTGGTCTCCAGCTGTTCCTGCGCAGTGTGTGGGAAGTAAAGGTGCTGGGGTACCAAGCTGATGATGCCATCCAAGACAGGTGTGAGGAACTTGGATAGGGCTGGCTGTGAGACTCCTCCGACTCTGGCAGTTGTTGGTTGGAAGGTACCAGAGGCCAGCAGGTGCAGCACAGCCAGCAGCTTTCTCTGCGGAGGGATGTTGTTTGTCCGCTGTGTTGGTACCGTCAGCCTGTGGGCAATGATGGTCAGGATGCGGATAGTTGTCTTTTTGAGCCTGTAGTGGGCAATGACATCCTCTGGTGTTGAGTCTGTGGAGCTGGTGCGTTTTCTGAAGGTCTGCTGTCTTTGTCTGCGCTGCCTCTGTGGTAGTCCGTGGGAGGGGGGGCGAGGGGGACTGGGGGGGTGGCGGGCCTGGGAGTGGTGGCGGTGGGTGTTGTGGCCCTCTTGGGGCTCCGAGCTGCATGATCAGTGGCTCCATGGCATCTGTTGTTCTTCAGGTGTGGCTCTGGTCTGGGCTCCCTTTTGTGGTGCAGGTTGTCGTCCGACTTAACACCAGGTAGAAGCAGGGTGTTAAATCCCTGCTGCTAACGCGCCTTATCGCCTGTTTTGGGATCTTATCGCCGATCTGGCTGGTCGTAGAGAATATTGCGAAGTGGTGTTTTCGCGGCTTTTTGCACAGGAACGCCTACTCTGCATCTCATTAGCGTTAGTTGCCGGTGTCATCCGTGGCGATGTTGTTTGCGGATGCTATCGCAGGAAAACTGGCGATATCGGCTGTTAGCACCTGCTTGTGAATGGTGCGATAAATCGATCGCCACTTTGGCTGCTATAAAGTGCAGATAACTCGGCGATAAGTCCTTGAGAATATCCCCCTTTGTTTTTGTGAAATCGTGCATAATGTACAGCTGATTATGTGGAATGGGAAACAAAAGACGTGCAAAACTCAAAGGAACTGGGCACATCAGTGAGCAAGGCAAGAAGTAACCTTGAGCAGACCTAGCACCACGAGGAACAACAACACCCTTTCAAATGAGCCACTAGTACAGGTTAGCATCCCCCAGGCACGATTAGCAGTCCTAACCTATTTGATCATCAGTGATGACTTATAAAAGGCTGGTACCTTAAGCACAGATTGCCAGAGGCACTGGATCAAGGGGTGCAGGAGGCGCTGCAGCATCTCCAGGTATTACTTGAAAAATCACCATCCAAATGCTTTTGACGTGTTTTCATGTAGCATATGCCACTTGTTGAATGACAGTGGGTCTGGTGTCGCCCAACTTCATAAAATAAATTACGGCTAATTCTTCTGACACAGACGACTTTGTTTACGCTTCATTTCTCTGTATGCAAAGTGAGCACATTTTAAAACTGGAACACAGCGATGCTATTCCTGTGGTGCAGGTGAATGTCTGAAATGAGAAGACTACAGTATGGAAGCGTATTTATCAGACACGTAAATAAAACATATGCTTCTTTTGTGTGCATCAGAATGTATCAACAGATGAGTATATACAAATGAGGCACATAGGGCCTGATTACGAATTTGGCGGATGCGATACTCTGTCAAAAACGTGACAGATATCCCGTCCTCCAAATTACAAGTTCCATGGCGGAATTGCAATATGGCAGACGGTTGCGGACGGGATATCCGTCACATTTATGACGGAGTAACCATGTCCGCCAAACTCATAATCAGGCCCATAGTCTTTTAATGCATTATTTAAACCTATACACTAATTTTTTGCTGTATGGCCAACTATTTCTAAACTTTGAATATGCTTTATTTTCATTTAAAATCAAAAATAGCGGGGCATGGCCAAGATGGTGACCGGGTAAGAAGTGTGTAGTTTGTCTCCCCGCTCCCATCTGCCCGCCGAGCCATTACTCGCTGCTAGAAGCTGCTGAAAGTCCCCATGAAGAATAGGGACAGGAGCGAGAACGCAGTGGGCGACTCTTTCGGAGTGAAGAAGGCAAGGAGAAGCCACACCGACAGCCGTTGCAGTTCCCTCAAGCAACGGATCAAGATGGCGGTCCGGCTCCGACATTGATGCCTGAAGACGGAGTCCGGGAGGAAAAGCAATGACGAGAGACGGATCGCACAGACATCGGAAATCGGCCCCGGGGTGGTACAGACAGCGGTGATTGAAACTTAGCGGCTGGGGACCCCAGATCACGCCGTCGAGATTAGGAGAGAGAACGCACCGGCAGGGCGGGGCCCGACACATGAGAGCCGAAGGAATGGAGGACTCCAGCCCACGCCACACTAATCAGAAAGCAAGGCGGTGGGCAAGGTGTCGAATGCAGCCTTCCAATCAAGCGGCCAGCTCTGGGTTGCAGTGGCGGAAGGGCCCGGAGGAGGAAATAGAAGGCAGACGGGGACGGAGCAAGCGTCCTGATTAAGGAGGAGGCCCGGGAGAGACAAGGCCCGAAGGGCCGTGAATCACGTGGAGCACCCTGCAGAAGGGTAATGCAAGGCGCGTTTTGGGCCTAAGGAGTAAGGCAAACTCCCTCAGCTAAGCCCGCGCAGTAAGGTGGCCCCAAGAGCACCGCAAGTGCGAAAAGGAGGGGGGCCACGCAAAAACACACGTGAAGGGCCCAGTGAAGATTTGCGGAGGGGCAAACGAGGAGAGCGCTGGGGGGCAGATACAGCCAGGGCAGCGCCCAGGAATCGGAGAACGTGGGCTGGCCCAAGGGAATGGAGGCCTAAGAGTCTTAAGAACCCGGCGGCCAGAAGGTGGTGAATAAGGCCAGATTTAAAAGCACAAGAACACAGGTGGGTCCGGGAGATTAGTAGCCTTCAGCAAGATCCAGCAGAAGGGGTGCTCCCACACCTCATCTACGTCCGGGCCTGGGAAGCTAAAAAGAGAACCGGAGGACCAGTGAAAGAGGCAGACGACTACAGAGTAAATATAGCAGAGGAGGACCCGAGCCTCTGAGATTGTTGAAAGCTGCCAGCGCATAAGGGGTGACCCTGAACACAGCCCCATGGTGGGGGCCTTCTAAGAGGGACGAGGAGGCTTAAAGAAAAGAGGGGCAGAGGGAGGTGAGACAGTGAGGCGGATCAACAGCCAACATGTCGGCAGTGAGAGGGGAAAAGGACCGAAACCTCAAAGACTTGCTGACCAAGCCCCCAATAGCAAGTGGTGGAGAAGGGCGCACATCCCCCATCCCACAAGCGGGACAAGATTCAGAGTCTACTGAGGCGCCGGTCACTCGTGCATTCTTGAAGATGCTATTTAATACATTGCGGGAGGAACTACAGACCCTGAAAGGCGAAATAGCATCAGAGCTGAAAGAGGTTCGGAGGGATGTAGATGCCGTGGGGGAGAGAGTGGCCAGCACTGAGGAACATAACCAAGCCCGGGAGGAGGAAGTGGAACAGCTACAGCAGGAGGTGGTTCGGCTTAAAGCACAGCAGATCGACCTCCAGGCGCACACGGAGGACTTGGAGAACCGGTCATGCCAGAATAATATCTGAATTAAGGGAGTTCCACCCAAGGAAGAAGGCTCGAACATCACCCAATATCTACAGGGGCAATTTCGACACATCCTGGAGGTCCCTCAGGACTTTGAAATTAAGATCGACCGAGTGCACAGGGTGGGGGCGCAAAGACGAACACCAGCACCTCCACCGGATATCCTAGCTTATTTGCCGGACTTTCAGCTGAAAGAATTGATATTGGGCAAAGCCAGGGACAAGCAACCACTTAAATATCAAGACCATCCCATTGATCTATACCAAGATCTAGCCATGATAACTCTACACAAATTAAAGGAATTCCAACCGGCAACAACGCATCTACGGAATCAAGGGGTGGCGTATTCATGGGGACACCCCTTTAGGCTGATCTTCAAATGGCAGGGCAAGCTACACCAACTCAGATCACTACAGGAAACGTGCCGGGTTCTAGGGATTGAACATCCAGACCATGAAGATACCGAAAGACAAGGACACTCAGCATCTCAGGGTCGATGGCAACGGGGTCAGAGGAGGTCGCACCAAAGACTATGCAGCAAAGCCGGACCCTACCACGATAGCGCAGGAGAGACAAGCAGTTTTAGAATCGCTATCCAAGGAGACGGTGTCCCAGGAGGGCATCTGAAGGACCAAGGGACAGATAAGTGAATCAAGAATGGCTGGGCGGGCGGCGGGGGTTCCTCCGGGAGCAGGGGGGCCTTTTGGGATTGACCACATTATGCACCCAACTCTTTTGTATACCAAGGACACGTGAACTCGACCTGCGGGTCCGGGACAATATGGGGAATTGTTGGGGTTTCAGTTGGGGTTAGGGAGGGGGTGAGGGGTTCTGGTACTTATGGCAAAAAGGCTACAGAGACAACAGGTAATGCTTGGGAGATGGGCTACATCGGGGGTGGAGGGTGGAGAGGAGACACAGGAACTTAAAGGTATCTCCATATATCATTATTCCTATCCACATAACATGTCGTATTACACTTTGAAGGTTCTCACACTTAATGTGAAGGGTCTCAATAACCCCATAAAGAGAAAAGCTATCCTTTCATATATGGAGAATTCAGATGCAGATGTGTGCCTCCTTCAAGAGACCCATCTAATATCAAAGGACTCGCACCGATTACGGTCACCAGTCTTCCCCCAACAATTCTTTTCTTCCTCATCGGATAAGAAGGCAGGAGAGGCAATCTTGATTGCTAAACGCTTCCGCGGGGAAGTGAGAGATAAAATAGCAGAAATTAAAGGGAGGCTCTTAGCTTATACACTGCAGGTGGGGGACATACAATAGTGATAGGATCGGTATATGCCCCCAACTCGGGACAGGAACATTTTCTGAAGTCAGCTTTCTCAGAGGTTATTAATAGTCAAAAACGCATGACATTAATAGGGGGAGACTTAAACATAGTCATGGAGGCAACTAAGGACAGATCAGGGAGCCGTTATACATAGGTCGACGAGCTCTCACAAGAAGAAGTCAGATGGCTCCAGACCATGGGACTGGTAGATCTTTGGCGGGAAAAACACCCCCAAACGTTGCAATACTCGTTTTACTCTCACGCCCATGGTACATATGCCCGCCTGGACTACCTAATGGGCACAACGGAATTTAATAAGTTGGTTGAGGAAGCGGAGATAATACCGGCAGCGCTCTCAGATCACGATGCTGTGACTGTCTCCAAGCGGCTGCCTACACAACGGAAATACACAGGAGGTTGGAGACTAAGAGAAAGCATGTTACACAAGGGCACAGTGATAACACAACTCACTAAATGCATCAAGGAATACCTAGAGTTGAATGAATCCCCAGACATTTCTATAGCCACACTGTGGGAAGCCTTGAAAACGGTGGTAAGAGGGGAGATAATTGCCATCGCGGTATCAGAGAATTAGGAACGTAGGAAAAAAAGTGATCAACTAACAGCACAAGTCTTAGAATTGGAACGGGTTCACAGACGGACAGGAGCGCCTTGGGTATGGTGACAGCTGAAAGCGGCAAGGGTGCAGCTGGCGGGGCTAGACCTTGATAGAGCTGAATATGCGGCACTAAGGTTAAAATATTCCTATGATATAGGGGGAGATAGAACAGGGCGAATGTTGGCAGGTAAACTCATAGCCCGGACCCAACAGACAAAGATCCAGGCTATTAAGAACAACAAGGGGGAGGAGCTCATGGAAGATGAGGACATAGCTTACACATTCAGGGATTTCTACGCAGAATTATAAAAGGGGGAGGCCAGGTCGGAACAGCTCATGACATCATATTTAGAGGGGACCCACACGTCCAAGATAGCCAGAGACCAGGCGGAGATGCTAGATGCCCCTATTCGGCTTTGAGAAGTGATTGGAGCGATATCACGACTTAAACTTCTTAAATCCCCAGGGCCGGATGGATTCTCGGTGGGGTTTTACAAATCATTTTGCCACATCCTAGCGCCGGTCTTGACACGGCTATTTAATTTATTCGGGGGCCGGGATCGATACCTTCTGGAATGCTGTCGGCGGCTATTGTGGTCCTGCCCAAGCCGGGAAAGGACAAAAAATTATGTGGCTCATACCGCCCAGTGTCCCTTCTCAATGTGGACTTAAAATTATTCACTAGCATATTGGCCTCGCGATTAGGCCCATTGATGCCCGGGATCATAGAGCCGGATCAAGAGGGATTTGTCCAAAACCGGCAAAGTGGAGACAACACCAAAAGGATCCTACATTTAGTAGACAAAGCACACCAGACAAGCATGGATGCTCTACTACTAACAGTCGATGCCGAAAAGGCGTTCGATCGGGTAGATTGGGGATACCTCGAACGAACCTTGATTCACTTTGGCATAGGGGATTGCTTCAGATCTTGGGTGGCAGGATGCTATAGCTCCCCCACAGCCACAATTGGGGTCAATGGCGTCTCTTCTCGCACCTTCTCTATCCAACGGGGCACCAGGCAGGGGTGCCCGCTATCACCCCTCCCATTTGCCCTATATATTGAACCGCTGGCCCAAAAGGTTAGAGACAACCCCGATATTAAGGGCATTCCATTTGGGGGGGAACAACATGCAATAAGCCTATATGCTGATGACATACTTGCTTAACTTGAAACTCCCGGGAGATCACTCTCAGCTTTTTTAGAAGAACTGGAATCCTCTGGACGGATCTCTGGATTCCGAGTTAATGTAGGGAAGTTGCAGATTCTCCATTTAGCAGGGTCATTGATGGGCCCAGGGACAACGGGGCATAAACTCTCGGGTATCCAGGTGACGGACTCTATCCCATATCTAGGGATTGAAATCGCCTCGACGGTGGCACAAACGGTCACGCTTAATTATGCTAAACTTTCCCGGCAGATCACGAGGGAGCTAAATAGCTGGAAGCATCACCATTTATCACTTTTGGGCCGTGTGGCTGCCGTTAAGATGTCAATACTCCCTAAGGCCTTATATTTATTTAAGACGCTACCGGCCTCCCCACCTAAGGGAACACTCAATACATTACAAAAGGACATACTCCATTATATCTGGGCAGGTGGGCGACCACGCATGCAAAGAGAATTGGGGTATATGAAACTAGAAGAGGGGGGTTTGGGGATCCCAAATTTGGGGGATTATTTTAGAGCAGACACAAGGAGATGATGGATGGAGCGCTGGTTTCTGGGTAACACCCTTCATCAGCCAGGCTAGCTTGAATCCAGTGGCAAAATGAGCAAGGGACCCACCTCTGGGCATACCCTGCCAACTTAGGGCGAACAAAGCAAACACATTATTTTAGAGCAGCCCAAATGAGATACCTCGTAGAGTGGAGCAGAGCGGAATCAGAAACACTGGTTATTCCAGGATAGAGCAGTAGCTGGACTCCCATTGTGGAAAATTCCCTTTTTAAAGAAAGCGGATAGACCGCAGAGCCTCTTGAGGTCACCTGACATGCACCCAAGGGTCAGTCGAAAACTGACAAGATTCGAGAAGTGGTTGGTTACTAAAAATTCTGACAAAAAATTGGTCACCAAGTTATATGATATGTTGCGCCAAACGGCCCCCATACAGCCCATCACCAGCCAGAAAAGGTGGGAAAAGGAATTAGGGAGGGATTTATCAAGAAAGGAATGGGGAGAGATGTGTTATAGGGCCAAACATACGGCACGGAATACGGCCAGCAAAGAAACGGCTACAAAAATAGCTACATATTGGTACCTGACCCCGTGCGCCTCAATGAAATACCTCCGGCTTCTCCGGATAACAAACATAGGAGAAACCCAAGATACACAATGAATCCTGAGTTAGAAGGATTTCTGTAAGCCAGATACATAATAGAAATAGACAATAAGAGTACCAGAATGGGGGCGGGTGCGGGGAGGGGGGGAATTGTTTGAATATTGATTACGTTTCTATCTTCCATTTCTTTTTTTTGTTAAGTATGTCTTAAATAAAAGAAGCACTTCACAAGCACCATGTGAATCAGACCAGAAGACACTTGCAATAAGTAGAATAAATTGTAATAAGAAATGTATTAGGAAAAGGGTGGGTATAATGCGTTGTGATGCTGTCATTAGCTGGATGTTTATGTTGATGACATTAATAAAAAACAGAGTTAAACCTAAAATCAAAAATAGCAAATGCACAAAATTCACTGCATTTTGGAATCGAAAATGCAAGCCTTTTGTATGAAATTCATTTGTTTTACAAACTGGTCCTTATTTAGAGCTGTGCAAACATAAATATGTGCAAACATTTAAATCAAGCAAATCTTACTGTTTAGGTGTGCTATTGCACTCTACGCCTCGCAAGGGGTATGGAAAACATTCTAATAATACCCATTGCATAAGTTTAGCAGTAAGCTAGATTTTTTGATACAGTTTCATAGTATCTGCTAGTACTGCGTCATAGCAAGCAAAAGGTATGTCACATTACCACCAGCAAGACAATTAGTCTGAATGCCGGGATGTACATGTGTAAAATCACTCACTACTAATATCACTGCGAGCCATGCCTCATTTTTAACCAGTAACATTGAATCGGGGTGTTATTATCCAGAGGAATCGTTATATCCACTATAAGGTTTTACCGCCCTATTTAGTTCCTATTATAATAATTAAATTAATATTACAAAGTCAAATACACATAGTACCATACATAGTTACATTAACCAATTACTATAATGTGTCCCAGCTCACTCGGCAAGGAGTTGGCTTTGTGAGTTGGTAAGTGGCAGTCTGGATTAAGTTCACCATCTGACATCAGGAGTTTGCACCAACCTTTATACTTATCCTCACATGTTCATATACCAACACTGACTAGGGCATAGTTGACACAGGCGCGGGTGCTTCTCAATATATGCACTGATAAGGATCTTCCCAGTAATTACTTATTGTTTTCTCTGTGTATGTGATAGGGTTGTGAGTAGGCCTAGGAGTAATTTTAATTATGCCTCAGTAATTTGAGTCATTTAGGTAATTCTGTGTTACTCTTAGACTCAGAACAGTGGCGTAACGAAAGTTTAAGTGGCCCCCATTCAATGTACACGGAGGGGTCCCCGCTCCGGATTAAATCCGGAGCACTCAGACCTGAGTACTGTGCTGAGGGGGCCCCCTGCAGTTCGGGGGCCCCCGCACCACGGGGGATGCGGGGCCTGTGTTACGCCCCTGACACAGAATTACAGAAAATAACGTACTTACACCCACTTGCATTATTAAGAGTAATTTGGGTGTAAAAATCCTACTGCAAGAGCACCTTTAGTAAGTGAGAGTAGTTGCTCGATCTGCTGTTTATGTCCTGTTGCATTTAGCACTATTTTCTTAGCGCTTAATGCATCCTCGCATTCATTTTGGATGCAAGGGTGAATTTTGCACTAAGCAACTAGAACTAAATGCCAGAAGTAAGTTGGAGAAAATCCTACACCAAGTGCACATTTAACAAGCAGGAGCAGCTGCTTGTGCTCGCTGTTCATGTTCTGTTGCCTTTAGAGCTATTTCTTAGCTCAAAATGCATCTTCTTGTCCATATTGGACGTGAGGGGGCATTTTTGCACCAAGAAAATAGCGCTAAATGCTGAATTACTCTTCTCGCATAATCTTGCTGAATTTTTTAGTAATTCTGGGTGTTCATGCTACATGGAAATATGTTTGCTATGCCCACCCATACTCAAGATACAGACAAAAGTCTGGAAAAGTCACCATGGGACATTAAGGCTAACTCCACTGATTTTACTATCCTTGGCGACTTTAACTTTCATCTGGAGAATAAGGAAGACTTAGATACTCAGGATCTTAAAGCCTCTTTGGAACTGTTAGGCTCTTCACAATTAGTTTATGAGTCCACGCATTCAGGTGGCCACACCCTAGATGGCATTTTCTCAGACTGTCTTTTTATTCCCGCTCTACCGCTAACATGGTCAGACGATAAGGCAGTAATGTTCCAATTGAACTTAGGGGGCCGCAGCTTGGAGGAAACTATGATTTCACCTACTTCTAGCTACCGACCTTGGCACCTAATTTCGGAAGGCCAACTCATGAAGACACTAAATGAATTTAACAAACCAGTATATTTTGATCCTGATCAAGCCACTGATGACTATCATCAATGGATAAGCGAGTCTATTAGCATCATAGCTCTTACCAAACGTGGAAATAATAACCTAACAGCACCATCTGAACCATGGTTCAATGAAGAGCTCAGACTGACCAAACAATCTTGCAGAAGACTAGAGAGGAAGTGGAGGCTAAATTACAGTGCTGAGGATAAGTATTCTTATAAGGCAGAACTATTACGCTATAAAAAACTGCTGAACAAAACCAAATCTAACTTTTTTATAAATAAAATCAACTCAGCATTGAACACTCCCAAAGAGTTATTTTCTACAGTGCTCAAGCTTAGCAACATCCCACCAGCCAGGAATCATAATGCGGATGCCACCTTCTGTAACAGACTTGCTACATTTTTTTAAAATAAAGTAGAAGTTATCTTCAATGCGTTAACCCCCAGCTCGAGCCCAGCAGGAACCTGCTCGATCATTAACCCACAGTCAGCAGCTTCCAATGGGCCCAAAACAGGAATTGTTATTAGTAAACCCAACTCTTTGGAAACTGATTCCTCAGTGCCCTCTCTATCTAGGAATACTATTCTGTCAGCATTCTCCCCCTTTACAATTGGTCAAGTAACCAACCTGTTTAATCAAATTAAATCGGTGTCGCCGTTGGACCCTTGTCCCCCTAGAGTTTTACAACTAGCCCCTACCATAGTCTCTGGACACCTCTTAGAGATCTTCAACCAAATGATCCACCTTGGTTACTTCCCCAAAAATTGGAAAATTGCATCAATTCTTCCTCTTTTAAAAAAAAACAAATCTGGATACAGACAGGCCCAACAATTATAGGCCAATTTCCCGACTTCCCTTTCCGGCCAAGTTGACAGAGAAGGCCATAAACACTGAGATTTCTCTATTCATCCAGGATCATAATCTACTGGATTCTGCCCAGTTTGGTTTCAGAAGTCAATACAGCACTGAGACAGCTTTAATCACAGCTGCTGAATACATTAGAATAACCTTAGATAAAGGAGGGAACGCTGCCCTAATTCGGTTAGATCTTTCAGCAGCGTTTGATACTGTCAGCCATGAACTTCATATCAAACGCCTGTTCGAGTTAGGAGTTAGAGGTACCGCTCTCAAGCTCCTCAGATCCTTTCTCACTGACAGATTGCAGTTCGTGAAATGTAATGGCCACAGATCCACCTCTTTCACTCTTCCTTGTGGGGTACCACAAGGTTCGGCATTGAGTCCCACCCTTTTTAATCTGTATGTCACCCCGTTAGTCTCTCTGATCAAGGGTCTTGTGTTTTCAATTGTGTCCTACGCTGACGACACTCATATTGTAGTGTCAGTCACAGAAATCCCTGACAGCACAGCAGAGCGTTTTCACAACTGCATGTCACAGATTGGCTGTTGGATGTCCAAAAAAGGTCTGGAACTCAATTCAGATAAAACTGAATGTAATAACCTAATAATCTAATGTTCAACTTGTCTTTCTTTTCTGTATGAAAACCTATGTTCAGCATGCCTTTCATTTATCTGGATTCCTGATTCCCCATTCTAGAATGTGATATGCTGCAGCTCTTTTAGAATTCTTAGTTTTCAGTTGCTGTCTGTCAGCTGCGTGGATAGGACGTTTCTTCCTTTGGTTGTATCTTATAAATAAAGATCATCTGCCTTCTAACCTCGCTTCGTGCCATGACCAGCTTTATTACACTGGCGACGACCTGGCTGAAAGAAAAGGACCCTATTTCATCTATTTTTGAATTGAAGGAAACATCCTAACATGAACATTTCAAGGACAAGCCTGCCTCCTGTCATCCCACAAGGAAAAGGTACTTTTCATCTTTCTTGCTCAACCTACGTGCTTATTATCGTGATAGAAAAGCGTGTTTTAAACAAAATTTGAAATTAAAGCGTGAGGCCTACCGTTCCCTTCGCCTGCCTCGCGCACGTTTTAACTTGCGTAAGAAACTGCAGCGCGCACTGTGTTTACTTCTGTTTCCTTGACAACAAGCTCGTAAAACTACGGCGCGCAGTGTGTCAGTTTCCTGGACAACCTCTAACCAAGTCAGGCTGTGACGTGACTGCTGCGAGTGTTTATTTCTGTTTCCTTGGCAACAAGCTTGTAAAGCTACGGCGCGCAGTGTGTCAGTTTCCTAGACAACATCTAACCAAGTCAGGCTGTGACGTGACTGCACGCAGCGCTCAACAGCGTTACACACGTCAAGCTACGGCGCGCATTGTGTCAGTTTCCTTGACTTCCTTGATGCCAAACTTTAAAGATAAAGCGGAAAGCTGAAACGTTACTGTGCACAGCATTTTCTTCAAGAAACCAGTTCCTACTCAGTTAAGAGACTGATTTCTCAACGCTGATTTACTGCCATCTCGTGAGTCTGCTTTGCTTCTACACTGTTTGGGGTCGGAGGGCCAAGACGTGTTTGAACATCTACCAGACCTTAATGATGAAGAATCTAATGGGCTCAATGAGTTTGAGATTTGTCTAAAGAAATTAGACAAACATTACCTTCCTAAAGTGAGTACCGTTTTAGAGAGGTATCACTTTGGGAAATGGATGCAACTACCACAAGAATCAGTTGAAGTTTATGTTACACATTTATGAAAGTTAGCCTCGACATGTAAATTTGAGAGTACTCTTGAGGAACGCATCCGCGATCAATTTATGTTGGGCTGCAACATAGAAAAAGTCAAAGATGAGTTGTTGCAGAAGGACGATCCAAAATTGGAAGAAATCATCTCCATTGCGAAACGTCTTGAACATTCTCTTGCCTGTGTTGAGGTAGTAAAGAAAGAGAGTTGTACCACTGGTGAGAAAGTACAAAGTGTGGCCAAGCCTAATGTTTCTAGACCAAATGAAAGTTTTTCTGTAAAAAATAAGAGGACCATTACTCTGAAATGTTATCGGTGTGACACAGTTGGTCATCTGGCCAATGATAAGTCTTGCCCTGCCTTATCCTCTAAGTGCAAAAATTGTGGGAAAGTAGGTCATGTAGCAAAGGTTTGTAGAATGAAGATATTCAAGAAAAACAAACGTGTAAAGGAAGTTTTCATACAGAATGAATCTGATTCTGATCCTGATGAACTTCATTGTGGTGAGGTTCTAGTCCAAGTAGTCAAAGGTTCTGGTAATGATTCTAAGAGCCCTGTTGACGGTGTTCAAGTAAATGGTCACACAGTTAAAATGCTCTTTGACTCTGGTGCGAAAATTACTTTAATCCCGAAACGTTTTTACGACTCTACCTTGCTTAACAAAGTTAAGGTTTTCAAACCGGATATTAGACCACTTGCTTATGGTGGGCAGCCCATAAAATTAATTGGTTATTTTGTGGGTGATATTGAGTATAAAGGTAAACTTACTGCCGGGAAAATTTACATCTCCTGCAAGGGAGACTGTATCATGAGTTGGCTCCATCAAGCGGATCTTGGTGTGATGTTAATTCCTGGTGAGGATCCATGTATTGTACTGAAAGAGTCTTTCTTAACATCACTTCCCAGACATGAGAGTATTCCTGAGCCGATTAAAGTCACTCAAGTTGATGATTTACTCTGAGAATTTGAACAAGTTTTTAGAGAGAAGTTGGGTTGTCTTTCAGATTACACACACAAAATCACCCTTAGAGCTGATGCTGTCCCTGTCTCTTGCAAAGTGCGCAGTGTGCCCTTGGTGTTAAGAGAATCTATGCGCAGTGAGCTAGAGAAGTTAAAAAGAGAGGGCATCATAGTGGAGACGGAGGCTAGCGATTGGTTGGCCCCTGTTGTTATTGACCGTAAGGCTTCTGGGGAGATAAGGCTTTGTGTTGACCTTCGTGGCCTTAATCGTGCTGTTATTGCGGACAAGTATCCCCTCCCGAATATTACAGAGATGTTGACCCAACTAGAGGGGGCTGTGGTTTTTTCTACTTTAGACCTGAGGGCCGCATATCATCAGATTAGGATTGATAGTGATTCTATTAATTTAACAGCATTCATCACTCCATTTGGGACTTACAAATTTACACGCCTTCCCTTTAGTCTTAACTCCGCAGCATCTGTCTTCCGCCGAGCTATGGAAGACCATTTACATGGGTTGTCTGGTGTGAAGATATATCAGGATGATGTTTTGATACATTGTTCCTCACAGAAAGAACATGATGAGAGGCTTAGGGCAGTTCTGGTGAGGTTTAGGTCTCGCGGTCTGACCCTACGTGAAAATAAGTGCAGATTCAATCTTTCAGAAATAGACTACTTGGGGCATAAGTTGGCGAAGGAGGGTGTGAAACAAAGAGATCATCTAGTAAAAACCATTGAGAGTCTTTCTGAGCCTCAAACCAGGGATGAATTAGTCACCTTTCTTGGGATGGCTGAATATTATAATAAATTTGTCCCTCAGTTCGCCTCACGCACGTTTAATCTAAGCTCACTCTTAAAGAAAGGTGTTAAGTTTGTATGGTCTCCCAGGTGTCCGCTCGAATTCGAGGATATTAAGAATGCTCTGAGTGATGCTCCGTCCCTCCGAAGTTTTGACACTACAGCCCAGCCCATTTTGCTTACTGATGCTAGTTCAAAAGGGCTGGGCGCTGTTCTTAAACAAGTGAAAGATGGAAAGGAAGTGACAATCATGTTTCTCTCTGGAACGCTGGTAGGACCGGAAGTTCAGTATTCGGTCATAGAGAAAGAGACTCTGTGCATTTATTGGGCTATCAGGAAACTCAAAAAGTTCCTTTGGGGAAGCTCATTTATTGTACGCTCAGATCACAAACCATTGAAAGACTTGCTCACTAAGAAAAGTCTGGAAGCTGTTTCCTCAAGAATCTGTAGGTGGATTGTGGCACTTCAGGATTATGATTTTGTTGTGAATTACATACCTGGCGCTGAAAACAAAGTGTCAGATTGTCTTTCACGTCTTGTTCAGATAAATTCGAGTGCTACTCCTGAGAGGTTGGATGACCTGTGGGATGATGATGAATGCAAGGTGTGTGAAGTAGTAACTGATGTTTTGAGTGAAAAAGAATGGATAGCTTCAATGGAAAATGATGATATTCTTTTGGAAGTGTGTAAGTTAGTAACTGAAGGGTGGAAAGGCATTAAAGGGCTTAGTGAAGAGGTCCGTAAGTTCTGGAACGTACGTGACGAATTGTCTATTAGCTCTGCCTTACTGTGGAGGGGTACGAGATTAGTTCCTCCATCCTCTGTCAGATCAAGAATTGTTCACCAGGCACATCAGGGACACCAGGGTATCTCAAAGGCAAAACAGAGGATTCGCTTACATTTCTGGTGGCCTGGTATCGATCTCCAGGTTGAAAGGATGGTGAGAGATTGCACAGAGTGTAATGTGTGTGACAAAATGCTTAAGACTAGAGTTCAACCCATGGTCATACGTAAAGAGCCCAGTCGGTGTTGGCAGGAAGTAACTTTAGATCTTCTGGGACCTATTACTGGTGGTTCTGGACAGTTCTATGTTTTAGTCTTGATGGACATGTTTTCTAGATGGCCAGAGATCAAGATTACACGGGGCACAGAATCGACTAATGTTGTCAAATTTTTGGATGAAATTTTTTCAAGAGAGGGAATTCCTGACTGTCTTTTGACAGACAACGGGGTTCAACTGGTCTCAAGAGAGATGGAGGAGTATTTGTCAAAAAAAGGGATCAGGCACAAACGTTGTGCTCTCTAACATCCCGAAACTAACGGGATGGTAGAGAGGTTTAATCGAGTCCTCAAAGAGTCTATTCAACTGGCTAAGGCTCAAGGTAAAGACTGGAAATCTGAAATTATGGAACGTGTAAGAGTTTATCGGCTCACACCCCACTCCACCACAAATAAAGTCCCATTTGATCTGTTTAGGGGGCGTAGTCCAAATACACAGCTGTTTCAATCTTGGATGAGGGACAGGTGTTCTAATGCAGATTCAGGTGTGATCTCTAGTACTGTGCCTTATCAAGAATCACAAAAATTGAAAGCTTTAAAAAGTAAGGATTACTTTGACGCCAGACATGCTGTTTCGCACACACGTGTGCGTGTGGGTGACAAAGTGAAAGTCTGATTACCCCAGAAGCCTGGGGGTCCTTCCAAATTTTCTTCTCCATTTGTGGTTAAGAAACTTTGTAAAAATGCTGTGAAATTAAATGATGGTCGCATTTGGAACTTGAGTAGGATTGCACCTTTGTTTACTAATGGTCCTTCAGTGCCTGTAGTTCCTGAAGGGTCGTTTGAGAATGCGTCTATGTTGCGTAGAAGTTCTCGCAACAAGAAGACCCCAGTATTGTTTCGTGACTATGTTTTACGATAATTTTTCTTGTTATTTGTTTTATGTAAGGGGGAAAGGTGTGTAATAACCTAATAATCTAATGTTCAACTTGTCTTTCTTTTCTGTACGAAAACCTATGTTCAGCATGCCTTTCAGTTATCTGGATTCCTGATTCCCCATTCTAGAATGTGATATGCTGCAGCTCTTTTAGAATTCTCCGTTTTCAGTTGCTGTCTGTCAGCTGCGTGGATAGGACGTTTCTTCCTTTGGTTGTATCTTATAAAATAAAGATCATCTGCCTTCTAACCTTGCTTCGTGCCTTGAACAGCTTTATTACACTGAAGTGCTGTTGTTTGGCAAGCAACCATCTTTTTGGTCCCCTAACTGGTGCCTCAAGAAATGGGTGCGCTCCCAACTCCTGTGCCTAAGGTGAAAAATTTGGGAGTTCACTTTGATGAAAAACTCTCCTTTGCGGGACATGCTAATGCCATTATCTCGTCTTGTTTCTTCATTTTTAGATCATTGAGGAAGGTTTTCCCGTTCATCACTCAAGACCTACGGAAAGCAGTGATCACTGCTTTGGTCTTATCTAAAATTGACTACTGCAATGGGCTTTTTCTGCCTGCCCATAAGAAAGCTCTAGACAAGCTCCAAATGGTCCAAAATGCAGCGGCCAGATTGCATTTAGGAATACCGAAATATCAATCAGTCTCCAAGGCTCTCCCCGCACTACACTGGCTCCAGGTTAGAAAGCGGGTGGTGTTCAAATCTCTATGCATAGCCTTTAAGGCCCTTCATCTTGTGGGTCCTGAATCGATCAAGCAACTTTTTCAACAATACATCCCCCCCAGAACTTTAAGATCCTCCTCCCAGGCTAATCTGGTGGTACCTAAATTCAGGAAAGCCACCTGGGGACGCAAGAGCTTTGCAGTAGCCACTTCCAAGCTCTGGAATTCGATGCCTCTGACGCTAAAAACCACAAAAAATTTGCTTACGTTTCGCAATGCCCTTAAAACCTGGCTATTTAACAACTAGATCAGGATCATCACCTAAGGGCTCCACACACACCGTTGTCTGATGTTGTCCTTACATTGGTCTACCCCCTGGAAGTCAGCGCCTAGACACCTACGGGTAGTAGTGCGCTTTAGAAATCCTAATTTCATTTCATTTCACAAACAATGGTCCAATCGGAAAAAGCAACAAGAGGCATAGGAGAACTGAATATATCAAAATATCTCCTACCACCAGATGGAAAGGAAGAACAATCTCATAGATTCAATCCACAGTTACGAGGTTAGGGCAGCAGACAAGATTTAAACAAGCATTTGCAATGCAATAGGTCTCTCATTCACACGAGTTTGAGCTATTGGCATTGTAAATGACAATGCCTTTTATTTATGTTTTGGGTTTTAAAACCTAAATAAAAGGCATTGTCATTTACAATACTAATAGCTTAATCTCTCGTAATTACGAGACCTATTGGATTGCAATAAAGGGCCGTCTCACCGCTTGTTAGATTTTAAATATCAGGAAGAGACCGGCATGCGACGTCTTCAAAGTAGTGATAAATAGTGCAGTGAAGAAGATGTGTACGTGTTGTAAATAACACAGACACAAAGTGTGAAGTGAGAGTTACATATGATCCGATCTATAAACACTAACAAATTGCTCCAACACCTTTCGCTCTGTGATTACACTTTTGCGGCTCAGGAGGAAGAGCTGGAGGGGTGGGCAGGGGAGGGGGCTATTTCCTGACCTCTCCATGATTTGAGTGTGCAGTGTGGCATTGCGTAATGTCATTGCTATCTTTGGCCTAATAAAAAACACTCCAGCTGTAGTAGGGCCCTGGCTTCACCTCCTGGTGCAGGGCGGGCTGTGCTTTATGGCAGGCATGGAGGGAGGGAGGGATGGTCTTGGCTGCAGGTCCGGCCTCATACAGTGCCCCTGCTATTACTAGTGAGCGAGAGGCACTGAGGTGGTGGTATTGGTATTGGTGGTGGTGAGATTGGTATTGGTGGTGGTGGTATTGGTGGTGGTGATATTGGTATTGGTGGTGGTGGTATTGGTGGTGGTGGTACTGGTATTGGTGGTGGTGGTATTGGTGGTGGTAGTATTGGTAGTATTAGTGGTATTGGTGGTGGTGGTGGTATTGGTGGTATTGGTGGTGGTGGTATTTGTGGTGGGGTATTGGTGGTGGTGGTATTGGTGGTGGTGGTATTGGTGGTAGTGGTATTGGTGGTGGTGGTATTGGTGGTATTGGTGGTGATATTGGTATTGGTGGTGGTATTGGTATTGGTACTGGTGGTGGCGGTATTGCTATTGGTGGTATTGGTGGTGGTGGTGGTATTGGTGGTGGTGATATTGGTGGTGGTGGTGGTATTAGTGGTGATATTGGTGGTGGTATTGGTGGTGGTATTCGTGGTGATGGTGGTATTGGTGGTGGTGGTATTGGTATTGGTGGTGGTATTGGTGGTGGTGGTATTGGTGGTAGTATTGGTGGTGGAGGTATTGGTGGTATTGGTGGTGGTATTGGTGGTATCGGTGGTGGTGGTACTGGTATTGGTGGTGGGGGTATTGGTGGTGGTGGTATTGGTGGTGGTGGTGGTGGTATTGGTATTGGTGGTGATGGTATTGGTGGTGTTGGTATTGGTGGTGGTATTGGTGGTGGTGGTATTGGTGATGGTGGTATTGGTGGTGGTATTGGTGGTGGTGGTGGTATTGGTGGTATTGGTGGTGGTATTGGTGGTGGCGTTAGTGGTGGTGGTATTGATGGTGGTGGTGGTATTGGTGGTGGTATTGGTGGTTATGGAGGTGTGGTATTGATGGTGGTGGTGGTATTGGTGGTGGTATTGGTGGTAGTGGTATTGGTGGTATTGGTGGTATTGGTGTTGGTGGTGGTCTTGGTGGTGGTGGTAGTGGTATTGGTGGTGGTGGTGGTGTTGGTGGTGGTATTGTTGGTAGTGGTATTTGGTGGTGGTGGTGGTATTGGTGGTATTGGCGGTGGTGGTGGTATTGGCGGTGGTTGTGGTATTGGTGGTGGTGGTATTGGTGGTGGTGGTATTGGTGGAGGTGGTGGTATTGATGGTGGTGGTATTAGTGGTGGTGGTGGTATTGGTGGGGGTGGTATTGGTGGTGGTGGTATTGGTAGTGGTGGTGGTGTTGTTGTTAATAAAACAGGCTTTTGAAAACAACCCGTCAGGTGGCTTTAGTACAGATGACATGTAACACAGATGTGCTGTTGTCAGCTTCAGCCCATTAGCACAACATTATGTGCTACCTGGAATTCACATGACTTAATTCGCTAATCATTTCTAAATCCATTTTACTTGGGGGGTTAAAACTGACACGAGATAATGCAGAGTTAAAGTGATTGAAAGCAGGCGCCCGTGTTACGGGGGCGGCCTGCTGCTTAAAAAAACATAAGTGGTTTCAGCTGAAGCAGCGCATGTCAGGCCTGCATTAAGAGAAACTCAATACAGTAAATAGTGCTTACAGATTAAATAGCAGGTCCAGTGTAACAACTGAAGTAAAAGGGCCAGTCGCCATGGGAGGGTACAAATGAAGACAAGGCCGTACTAAGGAGGGACAAGCAAGCCTACTAACGAATCCGAAGGCAGCATTTACGAAAGATAATGACACAAGCCAATGAAAAATATGGGAGGAGAGTGGGCGCGGCTTCTTTCCCATACTCTTCTACAGCAGTCTCACAGAGCGAGCAGTGCATGCGCGCTGCCGCTAGGCTCAACCCAAAAACAGAAGATTAAGACACATACACATAATTGCATTTCTGAAAGTTTACTTCAATCACTTATAAGTCAGTCTCAAACAACATTCTCATTTACACATTGTATCGAAAACTCTTAGCTCCACAAATGGATAAAGTGATAAAAGTGAGTGCTCAGAGAAAGTGCTCGTGTGGATAAGGAGTAGATAAAGAAAAAAGGAGGGGGTCCTTTAGACCGTTTCACAATTCATATTATTGTACATGGAAGCCTGTCCGGTATACAATTTCTAAATAACGTATGTCGCATCTAGAAGTGGTCCAGTTGTTAAGTTACTATTGCCAATCTGCATAGATATCCAAACGATCCAGGACTAATGAAAGAGCGTCGCCGTTTTGACCCGCCACCTGGGAAGGGGGCCACTGAATGCCTCAAGCGCGTGTCTTCATCAGGACTAGGAAGGTGAAGGAACGACCTGGATGCCGAAGTCATCCAACTGAGAAAATAGACCTGGATAAATGCATGAAGCAGAAGGGCCCAAAGGCTCCACTCTGATGGGTGAATAATCTCCACTTCAATATATATGGTTGTAACAGTGACCATAATGGGGAGAACACCAGCCTTCAAATTCAGCTTAGCCGCGTGGTCCAGCCTTGCTTCCACTCAACTGGACTGGGACACACAAAATGGAGTTAATCACACAGGCCCTGCAGCTGCTAGCTGCTACTAATGCATCCTCTCTCAAACGAAGTCGGAAAGAAGGCTTCTGGCAGCTGCAACTCCATTTAAAAGTTATCCAGGTCCTTCAGGTTAATTTTGGGTTACCCCATTGTTCTGGCACCCCTACTCAAGAGCTGTCCCTACAAAGTCAGGCAGTCTATGGCGTTGAAAAGAATAAAACAAAATTATGCGAGTTATGCACACCCCTAGTGAGGTCTCTTCATGTCTCTTCATGTCAGCAAGATACCATTGTTCTCGTCCTGGGCTTATTTAACAAATGTGTGCATTCTCGGAGTCACATTCCTTGTTGGCTCCCAAAGTTTCCCAAAATTTCTAAATGAATGGCATGGGATCCCAAAATCCTTGCTTTCTTGGGTTTAAAGCTACATATGAGAAGCATATATCAACTAACAATGAGTAAGAGAAACACTCCTGTTTTTAGTAAAGAATAATTCAACTCCTACAACCAAATTGTATAGCGTGCTACAGTGGTTGCACGTATTGTCTGAACCGTGCCTGACTTAACAAACCAACCTAACACAAGTCACTAGGACTTGACCGCTGTGCACAATTGCTTCAAGTAGTTACCAACACACTTTCTTGTAATCCTTTCTACACCTTTTAAAAAACTAAGTTGTTGAACTCAATTGTTTCACACAGTTAAAAAAAAATTAAACAAACCAATCTCAACAGCTTTAACATCAGCTTTACTTGTTACAAGCACTTTCTTCTTAAATGATATACAAAAAAATTATTTTCAAAAACACAAATGCTTCATTAATTCATTTCATTCTTTCAAAAGTGCCCAATGCATTTCGGGCCGTTGGCCCTTCTTCAGGGGCCTTGAATCTACAAAATACATGGAAATGAGAAGATATTTCAACAATTGATTACATGAAATTAACTTTCTGTACAAGGAAATTTTTTTGCAAAACTACACACAAATTCGATTTACAACAGCTTGTATACAGTGACTCTTCCCTGAGGGATCATAGTGATTAAAAACAAAATTACACAAATGAAATGACACAAAGGATAGACTTTAAAGATTCAGTGCTGCACAAACAAAACTGCAACCCATCTAAACTATGCTCACACCACTAGTGCATGTGCTCTAATATCAGGAGAACATACTTACAATTGGAACGGCAATCTTATTGTGTACCGACTCTAAAACCAAAACGAATGCATAAAATGTCAAAACCAACATAAGCGGAGTCCTAAGTATCCTATTACCAATTAATACTGGTGACTACCCACCTTGCTCAAAGATTCTGCAAGACTTGCTCACTGTGAAGATGGTTCAATGTTCTGTAAAACAATGACGCACTGGTCAGTGATACCCCTACAGTGAACTATCGGAGAGAAACACCCTCCTCAACCCTTACAACCACCGGGCTTACCTGCGTACATACGAACGCTTTCTTATCTAAATCCCTTCAAGGCTGCTGCCGTGAAATCCAACACGATATCCATGCACGCCGAAAACGGCGCTTTTAAACCACGTAACACCCGGAAATGCTTCTAAGCTGCTACTGCTGCAATCGACAACGGACTCGATCTTGCCACGCTCAACTTGCAACTACGCCGATGTACCTAACAGCGGACTGACACTCTACCATGCCGAGCGCCATCTTAGGAGTACTATCCACAACCATTAAAACTACACTAAAGTACCGGGAACTCCAATATAAAACTACTACGCGGCTCACTCAAGCATATTTCAAAGGCGCAAACAATGAACACCACCTAACTCAACCTGAATGCCCTAATGACGGGGGCCCTATTTCACCAAAACTGCTCATGTGTTCAGGACATCCTACTTTTATATAAAAGGATCCTCCTACAAAACACGAAGTAATGACATAGTGAAATGAAAAAATTCGAAACAAGTGCTCAAAAGAAATAGAAAAAACAAAAAGAATAATAATAAATGATACGTGAAAAAATACATCAGGGAAGAGGATTACAGAGGATTACATGTGCCAACATGGAAATGCAGTAAACAGCAACATTTCATAGAAAACACGAATAATCAATTTTTTCATTCATGCCTTTTGGATCCTGAGTATCTAACCTTCGGATCCAGTACGTTTCTCTTTGAAGCAAGGATCTAGTTAGATCCTTGCCGGGAATCTGCGCTACTCTTTCAATCACTGAAAATTGTAACTGGGCAATGTTGTGTCGGGCCTCTATCAAATGAGCAGCCAAGCTGCTGTTCTTATTGTGGATCTGAATTGTGCTTTTATGTTCAGATATGCGTATTTTTAACTTGCGTTCGGTTTTTCCAACATATAATTTGCCACAAGGGCATTTAATGTAGTAGATTATGTTACATGTATTACAGTCTGAGTCATGAAATAATTTTATAAATTCTCCTGTTTGTGGATGCTGTAATGTAACTCCACTTATGACATTGTTGCAATGAACGCAATTTGAACACTTTTTCATTCCTTTGTAATCTTGTCTCTGTTTTCTCAGAGGAGCCATCAAGATCTCTTTTAAGTTCCTTGAGCGAGTATATGCGAACAGGGGTTTGTGTTTAAAGATATCCTTAAAGTCTGTCTCATTTTGCAACAGTTCCCAGCGTTGATTGATGATGCTTTTAATCTTCTGAGAACTTGTAGAAAATTTCGAGACAAACACTTGTCTCTCAGTCTTTTTCTTGGGTTTTTACTTCAACAGATCACCTTGATCATATTTCAAAATGCGCTTTGTTGCATTATCCAGAATATCTTGTGGGTAGCCTCTGGCTAAGTATTTCTGATGTTGAATGTTTAGATTATTTTCCAAAGTGAGTTCTTTTGAGCAAATCCTTTTAATACGCAGAAATTGTGAAAAAGGTAAATTGTTTATAAGATTATGGGGATGAAAACTTTGAAATGACAATGCATTGTTCACATCTGTTTCCTTCCGGAATACTTCAGTGTGGATTTCCAATCCCTCTATAGTAATTGCAACATCCAAAAATGATATCGTAGTGTCACTGATATTATGTGTGAACTGAATTTGATCATCAAACCTGTTTAGTTGCTCTATTTTGTGTTCCAATTCATCTTGACTGCTTGTCCACAACATAAAAATGTCATCAATATACCTACAATACAACAGTAGGTGTTCTTTCCATTCTTGATCACTGTAGATGCATTCTGACTCAAATTTAGCCATAAAAGTATTTGCGTACGCGGGCGCCCCCGCAAAACCCATGGATGTGCCAGTTTGCTGCAGAAAAAAATGTTCATCCCATTGGAAGTAGCTGTGATACAAGCAGAAATGCAAAATTTCAAGCAAAAAGACTTTATCGGCTCTGATGGAAGGTTGCCGTAACAGCGCCCATTCAACCGCTTCCATACCTGCTGCATGTGGGATCGATGTGTACAGAGATTTAACATCTACTGTACAAAGTAAAGTTTTCTTTTCCAATTTCACAGCTCCCAGTTTCAAAAGAAAATCCTTCGTATTCTTAACATATGAAGTCCATTGTTGGACGAAAGGTTGAAGAAAATAATCAATATACTGACCCAGAGGTTCGAAAATGG
Organism: Calotriton arnoldi; assembly: GCA_963921515.1. NCBI lineage: Eukaryota > Metazoa > Chordata > Amphibia > Caudata > Salamandridae > Calotriton > Calotriton arnoldi. The sequence continues at coordinate 596,795 of CAWUFW010002652.1, forward strand.
TCCCACAACCTGTCACAATCGGCCGCATGGGAGGATTGTGAAGGTTTTTATGTATTTTTGGGAGCATGTAAAGTCGAGGTCTTCTCGGATGCTCAACTGTCAAAAACTGTTTAGTAGAAGCTGAAATCCATCCCATTTCGTAGGCATGACTTAAAATGAATTGGGCACTTTTGAAAGAATGAAATGAATTCATGAAGCATTTGTGTTTTTTTTAAATAATTTTTTTGTATATCATTTAAGAAGAAGGTGTTTGTAACAAGTAAAGCTGATGTTAAAGCTGTTGAGATTGCTTTGTTTAAAAAAAATTTAACTGTGTGAAACAATTGAGTTCAACAACTTAGTTTTTTAAAAGGTGTAGAAAGGATTACAAGAAAGTGTGTTGGTAACTACTTGAAGCAATTGTGCACAGCGGTCAAGTCCTAGTGACTTGTGTTAGGTTGGTTTGTTAAGCATATATCAACGCCTTGATTCTGGGGTCACATTGCATATGCTTCCAGGCCACGTAAGGAGGGGATGATGGTTTTGCTGTAGCTATATCTGTTTTCTATAGCGCCAAGACGCCCACGGGCAGGAGTTTGCGCTTTATAAATTACATTCATTCATTCATGGTGCGGTATTCACCACACCCAGTAAATACCAACATTGTGGTCTTTACTGGGAGTGGCAAATACTTTTTATTTTGAGTTTTCTCTCTGTTTATGAGGCACAGCATATGGTGCACCGCACTGAATAACGCAAGCGTCAATTTTTACCAGGTATTTCCCCAGTAAATCTCAACAGCATTGACCTGCTGAAATTAGCCTGGGAAAATTGGACAGACACGGTAATAACTGTGAAACTTGTGATTTCAATGTGTGCGGTGGTAGGACTACCGTATATACCAGATCTTAATAGCCCACTTGTAGTCGGAGCTATACTCTACATTAAAATGCAGGCACATGACACTAGGCATTAAGGATTTACAACAGGGCGCCATAGGTTAGAAACCTGCATTCAAAAGTACCACTATGTATTATAAGGATTAAAGTACCCCAACCATATCTGACGAGAGCACTGAAAGTCACCTGGTATATAGGGTTGCTGGTTTCTGCATAGGCATACAGGTCAGGTGCTCGGTGACTTGCAATAGAATATGGATTGTTGTAGGGTCTGCATCTTAGTTATGTCCGGAGTTCAAATGAAAACTACCAGATGTAAATCATGCATGAGAAATTGGTTAAAGCTTGGAGATTTAAAACCGAATGGGCGGAAAGGGCAGAGGGTGGCAATTTTCTGAGTAGATCTAATATTGTTTCTACAACTGTTGAGATAGGAGACAGCTGACAAGTGGAATTATAAATGTGACTCTTCATCCATTACAGGCACGGCATGGGCCACATTCTACACTTGCAGAAGCGGTGTCTGTAACTAAACGTCAGCTCGAGAAAGCATCCACACACCAGTCTAGCAGTTTATTCAAAACATTTCCCTTCATGGTTGTCCTCAGCGTTATAAGTGACAATTCCTTCACACTGCTGCCAGAAATGCAATGGCACGGAGGTGTGTGGATCTCAGCACTGGAAAGATAGAGGCAGCTGCAGGCCAGGAGTGATGTGCATCACCAGAGTTCCATGTGGGAATAAGCACTGGACCAAAAGACGAGCTGCAGGCCAGGAGTGATGTGCATCACCAGAGTTCCATGTGGGAATAAGCACTGGACCAGAAGACGAGCTGCAGGCCAGGAGTGAGGTGCATCACCTGAGCTGTGTGCGGGTATAAGTACTGGACCAAAAGATGAGCTGCAGGCCACGAGTGAGGCGCAAAGACAGAGCAGAGGGTGGGTATAAGCACTGGACCAGAAGACGAGCTGCAGGTCAGGAGTGAGGTGCATTGAGAGAGCTGTGTCTGGGTTTCAGCACTGGACCAGAAGACGAGCTGCAGGCCAGGAGTGAGGTGCATCACCTGAGCTGTGTGCGGGTATAAGTACTGGACCAAAAGACGAGCTGCAGGCCAGGAGTGATGTGCATCACCAGAGTTCCATGTGGGAATAAGCACTGGACCAGAAGACGAGCTGCAGGCCAGGAGTGAGGTGCATCACCTGAGCTGTGTGCGGGTATAAGTACTGGACCAAAAGATGAGCTGCAGGCCACGAGTGAGGCGCAAAGACAGAGCAGAGGGTGGGTATACGCACTGGACCAGAAGACGAGCTGCAGGTCAGGAGTGAGGTGCATTGAGAGAGCTGTGTGTGGGTATCAGCACTGGACCAGAAGACGAGCTGCAGGCCAGGTGTGAGGTGCATTGACAGAGCTGTGTTTAGGTATCTGCACTGGACTAGACGCTGAGATGCAGGCCAGGTGTGAGGTGCATCAACAGAGCTGCATGTGGGTACAAGCACTAGACTAGAAGACGAGCTGCAGGCCAGTACTGAAGTGCTTCAACAGAGCTGTGGGTGGGTATCAGCACTGGACTAGAAGGCGAGCTGCAGGCCAGTACTGAGGTGCTTTGAAAGAGCTGTGTCTGGGTTTCAGCACTGGACTCGAAGGTGAGCTGCAGGCCAGAAGTGAGGTGCTTCAACAGAGCTGTGTGTGGGTATCAGCACTGGACTCGAAGGTGAGCTGCAGGCCAGAAGTGAGGTGCTTCAACAGAGCTGTGTGTGGGTATCAGCACTGGACTAGAAGACGAGCTGCAGGCCAGGTGTGAGGTGCATTGACAGAGCTCTGTCTTGGTTTCAGCACTGGACTCGAAGGTGAGCTGCAGGCCAGAAGTGAGGTGCTTCAACAGAGCTGTGGGTGGGTATCAGCACTGGACTAGAAGGCGAGCTGCAGGCCAGTACTGAGGTGCCTTGACAGAGCTCTGTCTTGTTTTCAGCACTGGACTAGAAGGTGAGCTGCATGCCCAGAGTGAGGTGCTACGACAGAGCTGAGAGTGGGTATCAGCACTGGACTAGAAGGCGAGCTGCATGCCTGGAGTGAGGTGCTTCGACGGGACTGTATGTGGGTATAAGCGCTGGAATAGGAGGCGAGCTGCAGGCCAATACTGAGGTGCTTTGACAGAACTGTGTCTCGGTTTCAGCACTGGACTAGCAGGGGTTTCTGCAGGATGAAGTGAAGTGCATCGACAGAGCTGCGTGTGGGTATAAGTGCTGGACTAGAGGACAAGCTGCGAGCCAGTAGTGAGGTGCTTTGACAGAGATGTGTCTGGGTTTCAGCCCTGGACTAGTAGGGGTTTCTGCAGGATTAAGTGAAGTGCATCGACAGAGCTGCGTGTGGGTATAAGTGCTGGACTAGAAGACAAGCTGCGAGCCAGTAGTGAGGTGCTTTGACAGAGATGTGTCTAGGTTTCAGCCCTGGACTGGCAGGGGTCGCTGCAGGATAAGAGTGAAGTGCACTGACAGAGCTGTATGAGGATCCCAGTACTGGGAACAGAGGCAACTTTGAATCAGGATTGAGTCACCTGTACAAAGCTGTGTGTGGGCAGCATCACTGGACTAGCAAGACATGTTGTCTGCCTTTACTGGGATCATTAACAATGCACTGGAGATCTGGGTGGATCCCAGCACCAGTCCATCAGAGCCTGAGGAAGCTCAGGAGTGAGGCACTTTGACAGATCTGTGTACGGATCCCAGTACTGAAGTAGACGGGGAGCTGCTAGTCAGGAGTAAGGTCTATTGGAAATTGAATGACAGCAACAGAAACGCAGACCCAGCAGCAGGTCAGTGTTGAGGTGCACTGGTAGAGCTGTGGTTGCATCCCAATACTGAAGTAGTAGGAAGTGCTACTGGTCTGGATTGGGGTACATAATTAGAGCTGTGTGTGGGTCTCAGCATCAGACAGCAAATGGAGCTTCAGGTCAGAAGTAAGGCTAAGTGACAGAGATATGTGTGATCCTAGCAGGGGCAACATGAAGCCACGAGAGAGGTGCACTGGCAGAGCTGTGTGTGCTTCTCTTTCCTGAACTAACAAATGCAGCGACAGGTCAGGAGTGGATGGATTGACAGAGCTGGGCTTGGCTCCCAGCACTAAAATAACAAGGGAGCTGTTAAATAGGAGTGGGGTGCGCAGGCAGCTTCTCCCCAGGCCCTGCACTAGGTGGAGGTGCATCAGGGTTGAGGTGCACTGGCAGAGCCGTGGGTGGATCCTTCTGCTAGCTGATCTGAGAGCACTGCAGGTCTGCAGTGAGAGGCATGGATGGAGGTGTGTGTGGGTACCAGTACTGAAAGAGCAGAGGTCAGTTGAGAGGTGTACTGGCAGAGATGTGTGGGCACCATCACTGGAACAGCAAAGGGTAAGAGATCAGGAATGACGCGCATGGTGGTAATGGAGGTCCAGTTTTCAGAAAGCACTGCTATATCTGGAGACTACAGGTAAGGAAGTAGTGTCACTGACAATTGGTGAGGACACCCTGGCAGTATACCAGCAGGGGGCACTAAAGAGGCAGGGCAGGACTTGCAAGGAAAGCTAGAGCCCCCACAACTAGGAAGGACCAGACTTCAGTTAGCCTTTCCTTCCCGCCCTCCTCCCCCCTCAGAAGGCTCCGTGATTGCACGGCACCTGTTGGTGCTAGGTCAGCATCCCGCTGCTGTCCTCCTTCACTCCACTATCTCAATGCTCTGTTTGTTTCAGTTCCTCTTGTATTCTGCATACGGTGGCCTTTTCTTAAATCACTGCATGCCAAGCGCTAATTACCAGTCAGCAGGCGCTGCATTTGCAGAATTCAGTGAAAGCTTGTGGGCGTGCAACTGGGCCTGCCTGCCATGCACTGAGGCCTTTGTCTCAGAGCTGGACCGCACATTACACCGATGGGGAGACCCCACTATGTATGTATGGGGTGTATCTGTAATTTGAATTAAGCCAACGACAAGCATAAAGTCAACGAGTGATAGGAGAGGTAGCTGGTTTGTGGAGGGTTAGTGCATTGTGAACTAGAGTTATTAAACGAGGTGAGTTTGCAACTCTTTCCTAAACTGGAGCAGCATTAGAGCAGTCTTGGTGTTGTTCCAGATCCCGGGTGCATAGGTAGAAAAGGCCTGCTTTCTTGTTTTTCTTCTTTACACTTTATATTCTGTAGTCTGATGGTGTTCTGGTGGTGGGTGTGCAGAGAGCCACCAGAGATGATGAGTTTGTTTGCAGATAAGCGGGGGTGCTGGTCATGATGGCTTTGTAAATGATGCAGCCAGTTAGGATGATGGTGTGGGCCAGTAAGGGGAGCCATTAGGATGGTGGAGATGTCCTCAGATTTCTTCAATCCCTGAATGAGATGTGCTGCACGTAGGATGCCCTTAAGGGGTGCCAGTGTGTAATCTGGGAGGCTGTTGAGTTGGGTATTACCACCATTCATATCCTAGAGTTTGAGATCTTGAATATCAGTTCTAAAGTCACTTTCTGGAAGAAACATTTCCACTTTCTTTAGAAGAGCGAGTTATTAGCAGGCTGCCTTTGTTGTTTTGGCAGTGTGTTTCTTGAGGGTGAGGTTGGTGTCCAGGACGAATCCAAGTGACAAGGCGTTCGGTGACTGGGTTTGAAGCTGTTAAGGTTCATGCCTTTGAGTCATGTTTGAAATGTTTCTTGTTTGTTTTTCTTGGCAAATAACAGGAATTCTGTCTTTGTTGGGTGGAGTAATCCAGCCTGATGTGAGAAATTTAGAAATATCATCAGCCTTGTGAAGTGTGATGCTTGCAACATTTAAAAAAGAGGGACATCTTTAGTGGCAGTTATGCACGAAAGAACAACAAGGAGCAATGGCTCAACTGGTGCAGTTCGACAACAGTACTCTCATCCCTTAGTCAACATGACCTACCCAGCCAAAAATCCAGAGACACCTACTGCGGTGGCTCATGCCTGCCCCTCTCCCGAGTCACTCATTATCTCCAGTGCACGGCTCAGCCATGGGACATCCTGAGTCAAGAAGTTATGCCACATCAAGAGGGTTTAACTAAGTGTAAGACAAAGTGGAAAACATTCATCTGCCTTCTCATAGGCAACTTTTCCAGATGCTGCTCAACTTCACAGGCAGAGATTTAAAAGATGCTGTTTTGGCAAATTGCTAAACTCAATACCCTGACTGAATAAATGTAAACACCTGCTCTTAGGACAGGAATGTCTTCTGCATGGTGTAAGGGCTTGTACTCCTACTCTGAGTGACCCAGCTGCATGTGAATCTGGTATTCTGATTTTTACCGGCACACTTATTACACTAATCTAGTATGTGCCCATGGCTAGGCCTGCCCATGATAATGCCAATACCAGAAATGGATCTGTGACCTGGAGTGGTGCACCATCGGACTGCTGTCTACATCCTGGTTTATTAGCATGAAGTTGTGGGGGTAACGGACAGTTTTTGTCTATTATTAGTCCTGTCCATACCTTTTTTTCTGTGTTAGAAAAGAGGGCGACCTACTGGCCCCACTAAAATCTGCCCTCGCCCAAATGCTGTACCCACCATGAACACCTGTCCTGAAGACCACATCTCCAAAAGGTTAAGCTTCACCAGTACAGACTGTGACAAGCTGACGCATGTACTGTCCATGTGAGAGAGGTGTGTGGTCACCTCTGTAGATGAAGAGATGACACCAGAGATACCGATCAATATATCTTTATGCGCTCACCAACCATCAACCAGCAGACCATGTTCTTTGCTGAGCAGGCAAGAGCAAGGTATGGCCTCCAGAGACTGAGGGACTGTAAATACGAACAAAGCAAGCCAAAATAAAGACTATCCTCATCAGGAAGGAAGAATCTTTTGTGCTACAAAAATGTATGAACTGATGCACCAGTTGCCCTTGGGCAACCAGTTAGGTCTGCCATGTGATACCTACTAATTAAATTAAAGGATACAATTTAGGGAGTTAATATATTTTTTTACAAGAAATGATTGTTGCTTATTTATTTATTTGTACCTTGTTTTTATAATGCTCCCTTGCTACATTACAACCTTATCACATTAGTAAATGCTAGATTTTAAAAATATTATTGCACATTTCTTAACACAATTCTTCGTCATTTTAGCCAATAGGACCCACAGAATGTTTTCTAAGATGCATTAAGATTGTAAATGTATATTTCAAGGGGAATTCATTTTGCATCTCTGACTATCATAAATCTTATGTCATACTAATATGAAGTGGTTCTTCTGGTGTTTAGGATGTGTTCAGCCAAATCATATTTTAGTATGAGTTTTGGAAGTTTGTCGAAGGTGAGGCCCCAACATCCATTCTGTAGTAGGTAGGATAAACTGAGCGAGATGATTTTTGCAGGTGCTTTATTCTTCAAGTTATTCAAAGGACCAGGTCATGTTTTAAACTTACTTTATTACGCAATCAGCAATAGTTAGTTTTTAGTGCAATAAGTACTTCAATACCTTCAGATAAAACCTGTTTGTTTTGCTTTTTAAGTCTGCTTAATCAAGGACCATGGGGCATCCCCGACAACTGAGTTTTCGACTACGCTTGCAGGCTTCCATATCCACAGGGGCACCAGTTCTAACACCAGAAATGTACTGGCCATTCACGGAAAGGGGGATATTTTCTGTGCTAAAGATGTCTCTTGTAGATAAGATTGAGTTGGGCAAAGCTGGAACATGTCTCAATCCCATCTGACATGTGAGTGACTCTATCTCTTCCTAACCAGCCTTTCGGAGGCTCCTGTAGTTCTGTTTGCATTCTGTAGCACATCTCTTAGGAATTACATCAGTCAGCCGATACCAGCTTGGTTGTGGAAAGCCAAATGCACTGCTGCAACCCCAACTTAGATTAATTTAACAACCTTTTCCTCATACAGCAAAGTAGACCCCCTTCAAGCCAAAATTCACCTCCATGCTCCATGTCAGGAGGACAAAGGCTGACTGCATTCATCTCTCTCTGGAGCAAATGGACAACGTTTACAGAACTGCTCAATGTTTATAGGAAACTCGCATCACAAAAACGAGAAAGATTTGAATCAGTTTCCAGACCATTATTAGCAGCTTCCAAGGGTCCAAAGATGTGCAGATGATCACTACAAGGAACGTGGAGACTATTTTTGGGATGGGGCCTTGGCTGTGCACAATAATATACAAAAGATAATGGGCAGGAATTAGAAATGGAGAAGCAAAAACAAGAGAGTAAGCATCGCCTTGTCTGGAACAAGTCCTCTGGGTTTACTGAACACTATATGGGGAGACCTACCATCATTGTGCATGGGCCTGCTTCTTTACACATTAGAACCGCCATTCAGCCTATATCCAAAAGCTTCGCATTTTTAGGCAACTCTATACCCTAAGGCACACTGAGATAAGGTGGCAAATCCAGGACCACATAATTTAGGGAACCAGATGAGCCAGGATTAGGAATCATGTCACCTGGTTTGCTTAGTTGATAATTTGGTCACTTTCAGCACGTGCTGTAAAATCGACATTGCACTGCAAGCAGGATGCTTGCTGAGTGCCATTGCAAAGCTTGAGATTTAAAGCGAACCTCCACTCTGGAGTCTGAACTATGAGTTGTAAGTGGAATCAGGGACATCTTAAGGATTTTGGGGGCCCTTGGCCGAAGGTATTTTTGGGGCCCCTGTTTGGAACAGCTTTGAATTTATGATCCAGTTTCTGCTCTTTCATGCCCTCTTTGGCCAGATAACTGACACACTGGTTCAAATTCTAAATGTGTTTATATCCAATATTTAGGGATAGTGAAGTGTGTTTTCAATACTGTAACATAGCAGCAGCTCAATATTATTACTGCAACTAATCTCTGTGACACCCTCCCATTTCGCATTGTGAGGTCCTGTTTTGATCTAAAAGAAACTTATTTTCTGGATGTTGCATGAAACAAACACACTTCTCTGCAAAATGTCTGTCCTAGACTCTCACACATAACCCACAGTAAAAATAAATTTAAAACAATCTGTTTAAGAGTTATTTAAGGTCATCAGGTCAAGACTCTCTGCAGGATATAGCTGCTACATCAAGGGGACATATGAAAGGCTGTGGCCCTGGGCCAGGGTCCACTTTACCCATGCCTTCTAACGTCTCTGAGTGGAGTGCAATCATAGAAAAGACATTTTCCAGGGCTCCACTTGGCGGGAACACATGGGATTTAGTCTTGGCTTGCTCCTGAAGATTGACCCCGGGAACAACAGAAATGTGTGGAAAATGCTATGAAGGTAGTAGTGGGTGTGAGAAGTTGGCCTGGTATATGCTGTCCACTAATTATAGTGGGCACCTTGCACCAGTCCAAACAACCTCTTATTGGAGATAGGTTAAAGACAACCTTTATTGAAAGCTATCCTAGTGGTAGCTATGGAGAGCAGCCTTCAGGCTAATTCTTGAAGGAATGTAAAGCAGCTTGTTTTACCAGTCTATAATCTCTTGAGTGACCAAATGAAAGAGGACCACACCAGGTATATATTCAAAATATATGAATTTATTGCTAAACACACGCCTCTAGTCTCTTTATGAGGCTAGAGTTCGAAGTACATAAGTTATAAGTTAGTTATCAACAGTAATAGCACAAATACACGTTTGAGCCCTAGGGGCGTACCAAACCATATACCAATAAAGTGGTATAAGAACCACGACTGGGCTAGACACAAGGCCTAGAGCCTGTAGAAGTGCTTGGACCACAAGGAACCACCCAAGGTAGTGACACAGGGGACCCACGGGGGACGCGTGCAGTGTGAGAACACAGCCGCGAATCGCCGTTGACTTCTATGGGGAAAGTCGCGGTTGGAATTTTAAAGAAAAGGGACACTTAGAGGAGGACTTGGAGCAAACCCCTTTAGAACTAGGTCATTCTAGAGTCTATACCCACGGGAGCACCGGAGTACTCGAGTTACCTCACCCAGGGAAGCCGGGTGCATAGGTGTCTTTCGGGGTCGGGTTCCGTCGTCGTTTACAATGGCGATCTGCTGCAAAGTGCTGCTGGCGACCAAGTCGAAAGTGTTCGGGTGGATCCAAAGGTGGATCGGAGATCTGAAGAACCTGAAAGCAGAGGGGACAGAGTCTGGGCCACTAGCCAGTGACCAGGAAGGCGATGAGCGAATGCCCACCGATGTTGGGTGCTTCAGGTAGGTTGACGGTCGTCTTGACTCTTCAGCCATGAGGTCCAGGAGGCATCGACGACGACCAGGAGCTGGATTCGAGCTGTCCCACGACGCCTGTCGATTGCTGAGGTGTCGACGACCGGATTGGACCCAACAAGCCTTGGCAACGGCAAGTCTCTTGGAAATAGAAGAAGGACGTTGATGCAGACCAGCAAGGTCTGAGGGACTCACCAAGCGAGGGTAAGTCAGGGCAAGCCTGGAGCAACCAGGAAAGCCTAATTAGAATAAGAGTTGCCTTCGGGAGGGCCCACTACCCAACGGACTAGCGACCGCGAAGGAGCCTCGAGTGGACGCACTTGGAGCTGGCTCACGGGACACTCGTGGAGTGGGGGCCAGTGATCTTCGGTGCAGTCGGTGCTGGAGGCGGGGGCTACTCGGAGCCCAAAGTACAACTTCGTGGGAGCCCAGGAAGAGGATGCCCTTGCAAATGTGCTCGGTGTCCAGGGGTCACGGTTCTACGTTACCCACAACAGCTACGGGCCTCAGCTTTGCTGGGGACTCAGGGCAGCCTCGGGAAAGTCTGGAAATCCACCTCTGGTGATGCAAAGACTTCGGCGTCCGGCGGGAGCTTCAGCGATGCAGACCGGACAATTGCTTCTTTGGTGCCTGCCAAGCAGGGGAGTCACTCCTTGACCCCAAGGGAGATTCTTCAGTCCTCTAATCTTAAAGTAGAGCGTCAAAGGTCCAGGATTCTGTGTCAGAGTTTCATCCAGGTAAATCTAAATTCCTAAGGACTGGGGTCCCATACTTATACCAAGTTAGGGGTTGGACATACTCTGGGGACCCACCTATGGGAGGGTCAGGGCAGAGGGGTGGTTACACCCCTTTCCCTTTGTCCAGTTTCGCACCAGAGCAGGGGCTGGAAGCCCCTGAACCAGTTTGAACTGGGGTATGCACAGGGACACCAAGTGTGCCCCCAGTGCAGGACTTCAAAGCACCAGAGAGTGCTCCCGCCCAGCCTCAATACACATTATCCTGTCTGGGGAGGTGGTTACACCTCCCTGGGACAGGAAACCTATTGTCCAGGCCTCCCCTGCCGGAGTTTCAGTCAGCAGCAGAAGGCCAGACCCGTGTCTGTGGCAGCGGCATCCATTTTGTGATGCCAGGGCTTGGAAAGAAGTTACCGGGCAGGCCGGTGTGTACATGTCTCTCCCTCTAGAAGGGTGGAATGCTACTCCCCGCCGCCAGAACTGGCGGGGGTAGTATTCCAAGATGTTTGACACCAAACACGACATGTTTCCGTGCAGCCATCCCAAAGTTAGCATTTAACGCGAGGTTATAATGCGCTTAAGAGTATATGGTCAGGCTGCACTACAAACAGCATCAGAGAAGGGTCTCCAAACGCTGCAGAGGGGCTCTGCTCATGCAGAGGCACCCTCTCACATAGGAACCAAGCACTCTGCCTTCAGGATCGACAAGACCTGCCATAGGAGTGACTTATAGGTTTATATGTGTGTATGTATGTAGTGATATAGGTAACCTATATCACAGTAAGGGGTGCATGCACCACCTTACCCAGGCTGCAGTAGCAGACCTGTGGTGTCATTTTGGATGGCCTTCCAGGGGTGGCACAATACATGCTGCAGCCCCTGGTAGGCCTCTGAGGTACCTATGCCCTGGGTACATAGTATACCATATACTAGGGACTTATAAGGGCACTCCAGATTCCAATTAGAGATGTGCTTAAGGCACATGGAAACCATTTTAGAGAGGAAGCAGCTAGGCTGGGGTTCTGATTAGCAGGGCCCCAGCCAGACTAAAGTCGAAAAACAGTGAAGCATCAGCAAAAAGTGGGGGTACCCATGTGAAGCAGATCCTACTCTCCTACAGTGGGCAAAAACGTGCATTTCTTACTCGTGTAATATACATCATTCTTGTGAGAATTACATGCTTTAGATGTTTTAAGCAAGGAAGGACATCTGCCTGAAACCCGTGCACAAAGTAGGCACACAAGGCTCACTAGATGCAAGTTCCACCTAGGCGTGGATGACGTTTTATTACCCAATTGTAAGTGCCCATAGTTTCGATTAACAGGCTACCTTTAGTTTGTGAAGTGTACTTTTAGGGAACTACTTTTTCTTTTTCTTTTCTTCTTTGTTTTAAGCACTCCACAAGCATGTATGTGTTTTCCATCTGTCTCCTCAGTGTGTCTCTCTTGCCCTCTGCACTCTGTGTTGTTTTCTGTCACTGATGTGCTTCTCTCCATCCCCTCTGTGATGCATTCGCCCTCCTATGCTTCTCCCCTCACGTTGCTTTCTAGCCAGTGTGCATCTCCAACCCAAGCTCCACTTTGCTCTCTACCGCCTGTTTGCTTTTCTCTCCTCGTACTCCACGGTGCACCCTCTCTTGCCCTTTTCCTTTTCTCAACTCCCACCTGCACCCTCCATGTTGCTTCCCTTTACCCACACCCTCCATGTTGTGCCATAGGCATTTGTTTTATTCTTCTTTAGCCATGCCGTGCAGCATGGGGGATGTTGTACAGCATCACTAAAGTCCATTGGTGATAGGTCCCAAAAGTGAGACAGATTGGCCTTGCCAATGATTGTTTTTTGCTTGAAACCGCATAAAAGGGACACAAAAGTGCTGATTTTAATGTGAAAATCAAGTGCACTGCAGATAACTCTGCAAACTGCTGCCAAAACGTATGGTGTTCATCAAAGTTACAGGAAGTTCACAGCATTATGCAGCAGGGTTAAAGCTAAAGTTAAAGTTAAATGCTTTTGAGGTAGCTGTAGTTAGGGGAGTGGCTCCAACATAGGTCGCTTTACATTTCAGCCCGCAGATCTGCTGGTGGACCTCAAAGCTGACGTGAGGTTTCCTTACCCTGAGCACAAGGAACCCCACGCCAATCTCTCTAGGTACCCACTCCCTTATGTGAGGCATTAACTGGTATTACATTTGCTAGAAAATACAAAGTCAACAGTTATATGTCAGATTATATAGTTTACTTCTCGAACATGTTATCCCGTAGAGTGATGCATTCCTAGTTAAACAGTCCTCAAAGTAGAAACTGCTCTTGTCATACATCCTGCCATGTTTGTGCCATTTCATGATGAGAAACGGCCTGGGACCTGGCCAGGAATGTTATTTGAGTCCATTTTGGTTGCATGGTCAATCTTCGTGCCAAAAACAGCATTGGAAGGTGCTGGGAAACTTCACTGGAGCGATCGAGGCGGAGAGACTGTTTGACCCCTGCAAGCGTCTGTTATCAAAGATAATAAATAAAGTCAGATGCTGGCTGTGCTATAGGCAAACATGGAGAATTTGCAATAGAGAATGACCTGCTAAAACCTCCTCCCATAAGACTAGGGCAGAGTCAGTTAGACGCAGACCAGCTTGCTGGAACATTTCCAAATTTCTCCATAGGGACTAGATCGATGGACTTTAAATCTTGCCCTGAAGCAGAGCCCATTGCTGTTGTATCGCTTGTGCTTCAAGAACACTACAATGATACTTTTGGTCATTTAATGAGCGCACACCCCGGACAGTCCTGTCCTCAGCATGCATTAAGAATTATTGTTGGTTACTTGAGATGCAAAATGTGCATTTTCCAGAATGCGTCCACAAAGGACTTTCATACAAAGGGTTTTCTGTTTCAGTGAAACATGGGATTAAGATCATCCATGACAGAGTGTTTTGGGTTTATTTATCTAGGAAAGTGAGACTTGAGGATAATCAGAGAGATAAGGGTTGATTTTACTAATTTTAGAATGATTGTACCATCATTCAATAGTTTCAGGATTATTTGTGGTGACTGATCTATTCCGGGAACAGGTGAAGTTGTTTTATCTACTCTGCAGCAATTAGGAGAAAATTATATCAATGTAATGTTCTTTTCTTAAAAATGATCTGATTCAGTGATATGTGGGTAGTTTGAGGTTAAGGTTTCCGAAAGAGAGATTTGATTTCTTCAATTCAGGGAATTTAGGATGATTATATCTGTGGTAGAGTGATTTTAAGATAATTGCATCTCCCTAAGGAAGATTTAAAATCCTTATATCCATGTGAGGAAGAAATCAATGCAATTATTTCCACACAAGAGATATTTAATAGGAGTTGAGAGTTGGGGTAATTGTATCTATTTTAGAGAGATATGGGTATTATTGGATTTACTGCTGAAGATCTGTGATAACTACTGTAACATAAGAATGATGTGGGGGTCTTTCTTGTTCTGAGGCAGAAACCAAAAGTCCTGAGCTACTGTAGAATATTGCTTTATATTTGCCAATGTCTTTCCATCTTTCGTTTAAGCCATTGCTGTGCCTGAGAGTTTCAAGTATATACGTTTAATTTAAAGTTTTTGGATATTCCTTAAATTCTGCTGCCCAAGACTTGCCTGTGCTCTTGTATGATCTCTTTGTGTGATGGTCTAGTGGTCTGGACCATGCTCATCTCCCTTCTAAGAGCCTGATTACAAGTTTGGCGGATGGAAAACTCTGTCACAAACGTGACGGATATCTCGTCTGCCAAATTACAAGTTCAACAGGATAAAATGGAATTGTAATTTGGCAGAGTAGATATCCGTCACGTTTGTGATGAAGTAACCCTGTCCGTCAAACTCATAATTAGGCCCTAGGAGCAGTCATTGCCTAACTGGGCGTTAGACTATCCCTGTAGTGTGTCAATAGGGAGCACACTCTTGCCAGTCTTTATCACTGCACTCTATAGGAGAGTAAAAGAATTGTAATAACAGTTTTGTTTTATGGGTGTATCAAGGGAAATAATGCCGAAACCAAAAAAGTTAAGGTTTACAAAATGCAAACATAGTGTTCATTTTAATAAATCACCTACAAATGTACTATTTAGATAAAAAGGCAGACTGAAATAAAATATAGGATACAGATAACAAAACGTACAAGTTTCCTCAGGTGAAGTAGAAAACCAATTCAGGGAAAGGCCCAGTAGATGTAGCACTTTTACCAGGAAAACAGATCACTGTGTTACTTTTTATCCAGGGATTCAAGCCATGCCAAGGTTTTAAATTCCAATTTTAGCCACCAGACTGACCTATTGAAGATGTCGGGAAAAATGCCCTTCAGTTTGCATCCATTTCCATAAATGTTTCATGTCAAGAATATTTTCACAGACTCCCTGGATTACTAAAAGCTTTGAAGTCCCATGCCCTATCTGGAGGTATTCTACCATAATATGGTATTTAAAATCTCATGCTCAAAATATCATAGCCAAACTCTCGACTACAACATTATATGAAGGTAAGTACTAATGGATAAGTACAGATTTACCGTTCTTAACTCTACATCAACGTACCTTGACAATATGTCCTGAGTGGTGGTCACGGGAGAGTTGGTTGGAGCAGAAATGTCTTGCTAATGGACAACTGTGATAGACAGTACACAAGATAATTTATTCTGGTGGTGGAAAAGCTATTGTCACAATGAAAAGCATTGCAAAAGCCCCAATTTTCACACACACACACAGCCCCCTTGGTAGCGTGTGTAAAGCAGGTAGTTTTCAGGAGAATCACACATGCTAGACAATAGAGACATTTTTGTAATGTCAAAAGGTTGCTCTGTGGTCCCAAAACTCTGATTTCGTCTGATATACAGCTGGTACTGGATCTCATATACATACAGGTGATTGGCTTTTTTTACTGTGTTCCAATGTCTAGTGCCCCTTTAACAGAAACCTATCACACGCCATGTTAATAGGCTAGCCACCTGACCCGGAAGTCAGCAGCTGGGGTTTCCTTAAAGCGCACATTTAATCTCCTGAAGTCCTTGACCCTGCATCAAAAAAGCTCAGAAAGTGTGCAGTTTTTGGAGAAGTTTTTCTTGCAGCGACTACCGGCTCCATTTCCCAGTACGAAAATGCTTTGGTTTGTTCTGTAAATGCCCCTTCCATTGTCTCCTGAATTTTGAGTAAACACAGCAGTTTCGTCAGTGCGTCAAAGAATGGGCCTTGACCCTAAAGTTTTCTAGGGAGAGCGCTGGTGCCGCCCAGCTCTTGCACTGTCCGATTACCCCGTCAGTACCACCCCTAGGATTTCTGGCCTGTTTCAACGCCAGCTAGGTTTGCACAGCGCTACAGCAACTCTGAAACATGCAGCATTGTTGCTATTTGTTTCAAATAATTAGCAATCCACATTTATCTAGAGATCTAATGATTCTAGGGCAAATTACGAATGAAAAGTCCGAAATTGCAATGCTCACTAATGCATTAAGATTTACAAAGCAAAGCACACATTGCAAACCCTTGCAAATCACTAGAGAAAAGGAGAGGCAAAAGGGATTTCACCCTCTCTTGTGATTCAAAAAGTGACAGTTTTTATGGTCACAAAGTATGGCATGGTTAAGGACAGCCAACAGGGGGCGCTGAGCATTCTCCAAACCTAACTCTGCTTCTGTGGGCTGGAACATCATAACTTCAAAAGGAGCAGACTGCAGTCCCACAGACAGTGTCAGCAGTGGCCTAGCAAGGGTGCTGGGGGCTCTAATTCAAGAAAGTAACAAGATTAGAATCCCCTCGTTTGACACCACAAAACAGGCCTTCATCTCGGCATAAGCAATTTTTCACTCCGAGTCTCAGGGAAATTACTGCCACATTAAAATTCCTGAAACAAGAAGCATACACGCCTTAGGATAAAGTTTATTTGCACTGCAAGGGCTTTGAGCATCGCTCGCAGTGCAATGGTTGGCAGGTTGCACTACAACGTACAAATTGTGCTGCAACTAACCTCTTTTGAGAATCAGCCCCAGCGTGACCCACAATGTCTAGAACCAGCCTACCAGAGGTGGACTAATGGCTTTTCCTACCGGGGGAAGGGGTGTTTGAAGGGGTCTCATGGGGCATGGATGCCACTACCCTTATGTTGTGGCAGTGGTTCTATTATTGGAAAGAAAAGGGTGCATGTCACTCAGAAATAGAAATGCTATTGCGTCAGTGGTGATTCATTCATGCAAAATATACGACTGCTTTGCTGAGTCACTGTTAGTGCAGTCATGAACACAAGCACCTCAGTTAAGTTCTAGTGCTCTAAACTACGTTATGGTATGGAGCCCTGTCAAGCACCTGCTCAAATTAAGGACTACAATTAGATTCCTGTAACCCATTTCCCTTTCCAGGAATCAAATTCAGAAATTAAAATAAATGTGTGCCTCTCAGTAATTCAAGATATACTTCTCAGAATGTTGTTCCAGACAATGTAGCCTGTGGCCATTAAGGACTTAAGTACTGGGGCATGAAAGATATCTGTGATACAAGTCTTTGCATAATACTCATGGGTGCGGGTTGTAAATGACTTAGACATAATTGGAATAGGAGTCCCACATGCAGACGTCTTCAAGTGTAGCCTTCCTGTCCTAGTGCACTTGTTACTTGTAGCTCTCCGCCAATGGGCTGGGTTAATTTGCAGACCAGTCAGTGCGTTGATTTACTTGTTGCTTTGCTCCAATACATGGATGTACTTATAGCCTGTCCCAGTTCATGGATATGTTTGTGGTCCTGTCCCAGTGCATGGATGTGTTTGTGGTCCTGTCCCAGTGCATGAATATGTTTGTGATCCTGTCCCATGCATGGATGTGTTTGTGGTCCAGTCTCCGTGCATGCATATGTTTGTGGTCCTGCCTCTGTGCATGCATGTTTGTGGTACTGTCTCCGTGCATGGATGTGTTTGTGGTCCAGTCCCAATGCATGGATGTGTTTGTGGTCCTGTCCCAGTGCATGGATGTGTTTGTGGTCCTGTCCCAGTGCATGGATGTGTTTGTGGTCCTGTCCCAGTGCATGGATGTGTTTGTGGTCCTGCCTCTGTGCATGCATGTTTGTGGTACTGTCTCCGTGCATGGATGTGTTTGTGGTCTGTCCCAGTGCATGGATGTGTTTGTGGTCCAGTCTCCGTGCATGCATATGTTTGTGGTCCTGGCTCTGTACATGCATGTTTGTGGTACTGTCTCCGTGCATGGATGTGTTTGTGGTCCAGTCTCCGTGCATGCATGTGTTTGTGGTCCTATCTCCGTGCATGCATGTGTTTGTGGTCCAGTCACCATGCATGCATGTGTTTGTGGTCCTGTCTCTGTGCATGCATGTGTTTGTGGTCCTGTCTCTGTGTATGCATATGTTTGTGGTCCTGTCTCGGTGTATGGATGTGCTTTCGGTCCTGACCAAGTGCTCAGATTTGTTTGTGTATGTGTCCATGTGCATGGCTGTACCTGTGGCACTGTCTCAGTGAATGGATGTACTTGTGGTTCTGTTCCAGTGGCTGGATGTACCTGTGGTCATGGCTTAGAGCTTGGATTTATCTGTTCACGAGCCCACTGTTAGTTGTTGCTCTATTCAAGCAAATGGATGTACTCATAGTCCTTCCTATTGCTTTGATTTATTTGTTGCTCTGCCCCAGTGCATTGATGTGCGTGTGGCCCTGTCCCCGTGGGTGGCTGTGCTTGCAGTCCCAACCTGCTGCATAGCTCTTGTTGTATTACTGCCTAATCCATGGTTGTCTTTGGAGACATCTTCCACACGTGTTTTCCTCTTAAGAAAGTAGGACTTTGACTATCCACCCTCAGAATGATATTTATTACATTTGAACTGAGCCATGTCCAAGATGATATAGGTGCCGCAGGCACCCCTTTACCTTCTCAATAATTGATAGGGTGAGTATAATGCATGGTCTGTGTTGCCATATGCTAGCTTAATGCAGTTTTATATAGTGTATCAATTGTCAATTTCTCGCCCTCTTGATGTATGCATACGGCTGCAATGATGGGCTCACCCAATGAACAGTCTCTTTGAGGGGACAGCATTGCATTGTCCCCAAGCCTTGGTGTTGTGGGTTGGATGATGAAGGTTATCCTTCCAACCTAACCTATACGTAGACTACATTTTGAGTTGTCCAGCATGATGATGGACAGTGGGTGCTGATATACTACTCCCCTCTATCCTAGCTCAAGTCAGCTAAGGAGGGATGTCTGTTAACTATAAGGGTCCTGGCGACCTGTGCACCAACACAAGTATTGGAGTTCTTTCATGTGATCTGCATAAATGTAGCTAAGAGTAGGGTTTGAGTTGTACCTTGCCCGATGAGTTAATTCCCGGCCCAGTATCTGGTGAGTTGCATGATGTCAATGGCTAGAGGCCAACTCTTTAAATTGGATGTGCTCTGCCTGGCCCGGTCCTCTTTTAGTGGGTTCCTGTCTAGATTCGCATGTTCCTGTGGCTTCAGATCCCTGTCACAGCAGTCTTCTGCAGGACTTCCCCTCTCTACTTGTTGAAGGTCTCTGTCTGTCTGCGTAGTGTTTTGTGTAGGCGGCCAGCATACGTCCATGCATGGGCAGTATTGTCAGTGGAATGGAATGCCTTGGAATATTGTCCAGCACTAATCATCCCCCTTTAAAGACCATGGGGTCGCAATTAATAACAACACTCAAGGAGGCATCATCAAAGGAACGTTATAAAATGACTATTTTTGGTGATTGCTAGAAATGCGGGATCTAAGAGCAGAATATTTTTCCGTACAATAGTTGTGTCCCATTTCACAGCGTCCCCTGTCACTCCAATGAAGACGGATGGGTCTGGGGTGTGCAGTGCGGTGGGCACAGGGCTGCAGGGCACAGCTCTATCTGGCAAGTACTGGCGCCTCCTGAGGCATAGCTTGGCAGGCGCTCGGTTTTCTTGCAGAAAAGGTTAAAAAAACATCACTAGGCCATGTCTAAGACTTAGATATGTTGTCACGGAAAACATATGAATTGCCAAGTACACATCAGATCGTCACCAATTGTCAGCATTGAAGGGAACGCTGCCCAGGACGGAGGCAGCGCAACCACTTGACGCCGGTGACGGGGGTGGACTTTTAGTTCGTCAAACGATTCTGTGGCGCATATTACACGGAGAGGGGCTCAGACCAAGGTGGGGCGCTCATGAGTGCTTCCTATTGAGGATTCCTGAGTAATGGGCAGGGAACAAACTGAATTTGGTTTTGATCCATCTCTTCTGTCCCAAAACTGAATTGTGATGTGTAACATTTAACCGTTTGCATCATCGTTGTTTCTTTGATTTTTATAAAAGATAAAAACGGGGAACAGAATGCAATTACGAACACAATAAAAATCTACTTCCTCTAGAGAAGGACAGGGACGGCTGCATTAGGCGACTTACTACGAAGTGCTCGTATTGTCCTAGCAAGAATACAACAAGATGCTAACAATGGCAGGGACAGTCCAACCAACCGGCACTCATTTCTGGGGACTCATTACCACCTCCGGTACTGTCCCTGTCTGAGCAGAGGAGCCAGCAGATTAGTCCTGCTTTTATTTTCAACAGGCTTAGAAATAGAAGAAGGAAAGCCTTACTGTGGTCTTTCACAATGTCATTGTATTGGAGGCCCTTCTTCTGTGTATTTGAACCACAATAGAAAGCAAAACGGGACTATTTTCTCCCACTTTCTCTGTCTCCCAGATGGGTGGACAGAATGCACAGGTGGTTGGAGGCTAAGGGGTCTATAGTGCTGCTGGGGTGCATGTAAAGCGCTTGCCACACCACCGGCTACCAAAGTATACAAAAAAAGACAATGGGCCGGATGCTTAAACTAATCTCAGCCACTGGTAATTACTGGGGGCTGCAGCCCAGTCCATTGTTCTCCCCCCTTTAATGCCACCTCAGATTAGACCAAGCCATATGCAAATCGGCCTTCATCCTGCTCCAATAGAAATAGTCCAGCCCGATTTGCTTGGCAAGGTCCTCTCAGGATCGGAAAACAAGCAACACAAGACCGGTTTCATCTTAGTTGTGGCTCATCAGTCTAGTGCAGCTCGCTTCCAGTGGCAAAGTGAGCACGGTACCCATGTCTGGGCATACCTGCTGCACTTAGGCCCCCAGTGAAGTATGCAAAATAATGGTGGATGGGATTCTTGAATTAATCTCAACCATTGGCTGCATCCCAGTCATCATTATTTACCTCCAATGCTACATCAGATTAGACCCAGCCATATGCTACTCAGACTTGATCCTTCTCTGAAAGGAACAGTCATCCCCAAATTGCCAGACGAGGTCCTCTTTGAACAGAATCATAATCAACCTGAGACCCGTATAGCCCTAGTTGGGGCTTATCAGTCGGGCAACCATCATCTCCTCAGGAACGTTTTAGGGACCTGCACTTATATTTTTTAAAAATGAGCTCTGGCATTACGTATGTAGCAGCCGTATGGCAATTACAAGTACAACAGCCCTGCTTGGAAATACTGTTACTGGTGGGTGAAGTAAGTTCTGTTGGATTTTTCAAGCATAGTATGTGTAACTGCTGGGAGAACTATAGGTTTGAACCTTTAAGCATTATATGCGAGGAAAAGCGCTCTTGAGAAAATTGAGTTTCTTACAATGTTTTCAGCATGCAATCCCCGTTTTCACTGCATGCTTGTGAGTACAAATGATCGTACATACCTTTCTTTCTCTTTAGCTTGCTTCTGGTGAACAATACTAATGTAGTGCACTTGGTATACGTCTGGTTTCACAGTCCCCACAATACATTACTGATCAAGCCTGTTTTCCCACAAGAGAAATCTACACATTCAGCATAAGTGTAAGGGAAAGAGGGAATTACGCAAGCTACAAGTAACCAATTATTGGGATCTCAGTGAAACTACGCTTACATAATGAAACAAGCATTTACAATGCAATAGGTCTCGCAACTGCGAGTTTTGGAGCTATTGGCATTGTAAATGGCAATGCTTTTTTAAAAAGTAAAAGCCATTGTAATTTATAATTAAAAGCATCACCTATTGCATAGCAGAGCGCGGTGTTTATGAAGACGGCGCCATGCTTATTAGTCACTACATCAGAATTCCCAAAGTTAACACAACGGAATCTATACACTACAACAACCCACCGTGATGTGAAGTTTGCCGCAGAATAAGGTCACATGAAGGCCAAAACTGACAACCATATTTTCAATAAAGCAGAAACTCACAACCTTACCCAATGTACATCTCTACAGAAAAACCTCCCAAACTCCCCACAGCCTGTGCAATAAATATCTAGTGTGTTGACTAAGCACATTGTTGCGGGCTCACCTACAGACAGTCAGAGCAGATGACGGAATACGGCAGGCTGCAGCGCCCCGGGTCACTCCTTCCTTACTGGCACCTGTGTGTTGTGGGGTGGCTGACTGTGCATCTACACAGCAGCACCAAGCATGCTGGGAATTGTAGTCCTGTACGTCTAATGACAAAGGTTAAACTTTAAGCTTCAGCATGCTTGAACCTCCCGTCCCCCCTTCCCACCCTCTCATGTGCCTCTAAAACTGTTGAGCTAGCTATTGAGTCACCCGTACGACCAAAGGGACTTACATTTCTGGCACCACACCTGACAACGAAGTGCTACGTACATAACAAGAGTAATTCTGACAAAAAAAATGGTTTTTAATATAGTATTTTCATATAAAAGTTTTGTTGTTTCTAGACACTGTATAACAAGTGTTATCCAAATGAATGATACACAATTTACCGAGCCGAGAAGGATTTATAGCGGAGGTGGCCTTGCAAGGATTTACAGCAATCACCTGCAGGTCAGAGCGTATGTCAGCAGCGAGCGTTTAACTCTTCAAGATACTTTGCAGGCTGCATCTCCACCTGAAGAAATGACCCACTAGAGACCTTTCTGAAGCATAATTTGAATTTTTAATGGCAGTCTGTTGGATATATTCTGCTTCTGAACAGATCATCATCACAAGGGCACCAGAATAAGACAAGGAACCAGGGAACATTATCTACTATGCAACAAAGGTTCCTTTTAGAAATCGTACACATTTATTTTTAACTTTTTTAAATGTAAGGACCAGCTAATGGTCCGGAAGTACTTAGAGTATTAAATAAAAAAGGATTTTGAAGAAGTCACACGAGATACGGCCGAATACGGGTTTTAGCAAAATGTCTCTGAAAGGGAGACCTTTTCTGCGAGAACCAGCCTCCCACGGCCGAAACTTGGGCAACATTTTTACATAAGAGGAAATTTCCTAACTTTTGAGTAACGCCCAGGGCTACTCAGTGGAGCTGGCTCAGGAGAGAGGAAGGTATCGTCCCTTCAACTTACTCAAACTGAAGACACCAACCCGGTAACAGTGAGTGGGACACTTACTGAGTGCGCTCAGGGTAGGTCCCTGCGAGAAGAATAAGTAATATGAAAGACAAGAAAGTGACAAGTCTTCTATCGTTCAAAATAAACATTACTCTGTCACACGAGAATAAAAACCGCAAAGAAAGGAATGCACAACCACAGAAAAATGAACAGCCTGCCAAAGCTAACGATGCATTAAGACAGACACGAAAGAATCGGCCAGGTTGAAGGAGGGTGCAGGCTGTATTTATTCACCCCGGGGGTGCTGGTAGGCAGGTCGTGCCCTGGTGTTGAGCGGGGGAGGCTGAGCAGGAGCGCCGACAGCAGAGGGATAGCCAGCCCGGGGGCTATCACCCCTGAGAGGGTGGCACCGGGGAAGCCAGGAGAGGCAGCGCGCACAGGAGCCAACAGGGCTGGGTCCGCTGCAGCGGTCTGCTCGAGTAGCGGGCACAAGAGCTGGCGGGGCTGGGTCCTCTGCTGTAGTCTGTCCGGGCAGGCAGGCGGGGCTGGGTCCACTGCAGCGGTCTATCTGAGAGGCGGGTCCTCTCATGCCTGTTGGCGAGGGCTGGGTTCTCTCTTGTGGTTTGCTCACGGCTGCAGGGTACTGCTTGTGGCTGAGGGCAGGGCTCAGACTGAGGTGCGGGGGTGCCGTGGAGAGCGCACCGGCTGTCCTGGGAGAGGCACCGCAGACATTGGCGCTCCTCCGGGGACGGGACCTGTGTAGGATCTGCCTACGCTCTGGGATCTGGCCAGAGGTGCTGGACGGGCAGAACAGTTGGACCTTAGCAACGAGGTAGTAGAGCATAGCTGCCAAGGTTTCAGAATGGACGCCGGGAGCAGAGCACACGCGCCCAAGAAAACGGGTGTATGAAGCACTTACCCTGGAGACGGTGAGAGGCTGGTCAAAGTCCTTCCCACCGATGGGCCTGAAGCCACAGGGTCCGGGCCCCTCGATAACGATACGGATTATGCCGGACATGCTCCTTTCACTTTACAATAGATGCCGCCCACAAAGCACACGCAGGGTGGGCCGGCAGCTATTTTTTTAAAGTGAAAGCAGGATGCCGAATGAAACAAGAGATTTATCGTGTCAGTGGAGCATGAAAGCTGCTCGGCTCGTGGAAGGCGCAGCGTTCACGGGAGGGGGAAGCGGGGTGGCGGGGGGGTGTACAAGCACTGAAAGTACGATACGGCTGCTTTAAAAAAAACAAAGGAGCACGTCCGATGCGAAAGATAAAGCGTGGCTTCCCTAAAAGGGACGCCGCGCAGTTGAAGCGATGCACACTTTGGAAAGACGCCCAAACATGCGGGAGTCCTACCAAAAGAAGCCTATTAAGACACGAACAGCCTTCTTAGAGCGTAAACATGATCGTCACTACACGCCCAATGAGAGAGCCGGACTGGTGCGTGCAAGGCAGCGTGACGAAACTTCTGATAAGAAACTTCGTCACGACAGCCGTGAAGCAGGCCACCGAGTCCAAATCGCAAACCAAAGGGAGGCAACCAAAACACCTCATTTCCAATGGCAGGCCACGGTGACACCAGCCAATGGAAATGAGGGGCGGGGCTTAAAGCCCTTTTGTAAAAGTACTCATCTGCATTAAATCTCGCCGAGCGAGCTGCGCATGTGCGCAGCAACGCTAGGCGAGACCTAAAAATTATATGTAGTCCTAACCATTACTAGAAAAGCAGCGGGTATTAGAACATTAAAACTATCAGATGTCCATTGACTGTTTGTAGTGTTGACATGCTGGGCATTCTTAAGTACCTTTCCGCTAGGCAGCCTATTAGCTGCCAGGCACCATTTTGTGCCATCTTCTTTTGCGTATTTCAAGGCCCCAGGCAACTGCCATGAGTTTACAGGGCACATTTAGTCAATTCCAAGCACTGGTTGTGGACTATCATTTAACTATTTAATTTGTTCCTTAAGTTGCAGTATTGGCTAACTTCATTTGAACCCCTGCTTACAATGATTTGCAAACTGAAAGCCAGTGGTGGCCAATTGGTATTCAAGTGACACGAAGCAATCCGCCAGCCCAACGCAGGCGCACACACTACTTCAGGTAGGCGACTCTAGAAGCAACTTTTTTAAAGAAGTATTTTAATAAAGATTAAATAAACATAACCACGTGTTACTACAATAAGAGCAAACTATAACAAATAGGTACATTTCTGATAACAATAGTTCCAAACAACATGAGTAAAAGAAAGAGGAATAAACCTAAACAGCAAAGTAATTTATATGAAAACACAATTACACTTTATCCAAATTGTGTCCAAGAGTTAGGTATAAGGTTAGGCCTGTGCCTCATGATATCCTACCAGATGGTTTTCAAGGTCAGCTCTTTGAACCTCATTCAGAAAGGGAAATGGTAGCGTGTACCTGTACTCCTACGTAGAGGTGTAGATGAATCACTTGTAAGTATTTACAAAACTTTCCAACAGTGTGTCTGGAAAACTGTGCCAGTCACAGGTTTCACCGCATATATTTAGGAAAGTCATGTGACTGTTTTGATTGTAGCAATTTCTCTAATCCAGATCAGATGCATACTATAATTGCCTATTGAGGATAAAAGTGCATCTGGGCAGGTACACATTTCTTTCTTTTTCTTTTGTACCTGCTTGTGGAAAAAAATGCCTTTGGAGCTAAACCTTTTTCTACACCCTCACAAAACTTAGGCGTGTTCTGCTCCCATTCCAACCCTGGAAGTAGGCTGTCTCCAGCCCTTAATAGGTGCAAATCTCTGACTTTTTACAGGGTGGGAATGGATCAAAGAGGGTTATGAATGGTTGCAAACTCTACAATGACTCCTCACAAATGTTTCCAAATACAGATGAGATTTAAATTATGCCAGCCTAAATCATGTAGTGTTGAGAGTTTTGCATTATGCTTCTTATGCGAAATTCGCAAAATGATCCCATTTTGCCAGTTGCATAATTACGCAGCTGTTCATGCTAAAAATGTAGTGGAGGAGCACAGGAACGCCGTGAACATCCAGAACGCAAGTGGCTGTTTGTGGCAATTTTGTTTTTCACACTATTTTTTGTGCGAGATGATGGATTTGTATTTCGCATAATTTTCCCAAAATGTGTAATTACGCAAAAGGAAATTGTGTGAATTTCGCACATCCCTTACTGGCATGTTTTGGGCATTGTCAATCTCTCAAGGCAAAACCATGGTTTGATTCGCCCCCTCCCCACAGCTTGTTTGGCATTTACTCTAGCATAAAATAACACAAACATGGGATTGTATTAAACAGGAGTAAATATATCCAAACCTGCAGAGTCATCTTTTGTAAATGCCTTTTAGGTGTAGGACCAGCCATTGTCTACCATAAAAGTACTTTTATGACCGAAAATGGTTCTGTGAATGGGTCTCCATGCTTCTGAACCTCTAGGTTACCTTCTCCACATTCATTTGTGTGGTCATGCCCATCCAGCCTGTCATCAATGCTTCTGAGAGGCATGGCTACCTCAGAACCCACTTGAGAGGTACTCCTGCCTGAAAAGGTCAGTGAGGGATACACCAGCATCATCCGCTATTCTGCAGTGGAGCCTGTGGAGGGACACAGGGTGCTAGATGCTGCATGCATTCTTGACAGACACCTGAATGGTACTGATTATTAAATGATGATGCAGGTTAATTACAGCATCCCTAATTACTTGGCATTTCAGCCTCTCGAGCCTGGGACTGTCAAATCTTAGGACATAGAAATGCCCACAAAGGAGCCGGGGAGTAATTGTTTCTGCAGAAAGTGCTGAAAGAGAGGCAGAAACCTAATTATCTGCAGCAAAGCAAGTGCTGGGAGCCCATTTCTCCTATTGCCTCCCTTCGCCATCACACAAGCCTCCATTTTTCCATCAATTATTCGTGTTTGACAGCATTTTCCATTCTCATTTTATAGGTGGATTTCAAGGAGATTAAGGATAATTATATTCATTTTTAGGAAAGCTGATCGTCCAATCAGGGCCAGACTGGCCATAGCGGGCTTTGGGCGTTTCCCCCAGGAGGCTGGGTTTGGGGGGCCGGTTTTGCAGCAGTGAGGGCCGGTTTTGTTACTGGGGGGCAGTTTTTCAGTGGTGCTGCAATATCGGCCCCCAGTAACAAAAGCAGCAGTGCTTCACACTTGCACACCCTCCTGCCCCCCGGGGCGAGGGGGGCTGGTCCAACGAAAATGCCAGGGCTTCTTTGGGTTCCCAGTCCGGCCCTGGGTCCAATTTGATTCTCTGAGGCGAGGTGCAAGATTCGAGGTCAATATCGGAATTAGAGGCAATGCTTCTCTGTCAGGTAGACTGAGTGGACTTTGGGATGTCTGGGGCACACCCGTGCAAAATGTTCCGCTACACTTGCATAATTTGTGTAATTCACTCAATTTTATATTATGTTAGCCCACAATTTCACACACTTTTTTACAGCATGGGACTGGCTTGAGTGGGACACAGATTAGAGCAGAAAATGTGCCTTGATGATTTTTGGACCCTCTCAGAGTGTTGTAAATGTAGTACCACCACAGCTTGATGAGTGGTCTGTGTGGATTATCGTCAGAGTAGATGAAGTTGTTTTCAAACACGTGTATATAAGCATCCAACAATAGAGGCAAATGTACTGCACATTAAAGTGCCCTGTATCTGATGGTATATAGTGCCTTCATGTTCAGAGAACTTTATGGTGAGGGTCAATTGCGGGCACTCCATCACAAAACGTCTCCAAGTAATGTAGTCACAATTGATGTCTATAAATATAGATTTGATCATCTGCAAAGTTTGTTCCTGTGGGATACTTGTGTTCAGCGTTTTATTGTCAAGGCCTATCAGGGTTTTAGTGTTGGTGTCAAAAGTCATGTCACGTAAGAGGATGAGAACATCCTTAGTATCCTTCAATTAGGAAGGCATAGTACTGACAAAGGGAGGAAGAAACCAGCCACAAAACCTGGACAATGGCGCTAACACAGAGCCAATCCCAGATATGGTGTGTCTGCCAGGAGCGGGTCTCTGTTGTGTATGTATTTTGGAAGTGTGTAAAAGTAAGGAATATGTGGGTTCCTCCTTATAAGGAATTTTGATTGCCGTTTAGTGATCATGTTCCACCATATCTTTGATGGTTCCCAATAATCTGCTGGTAGGGTCGTCTGTTAGGATCTCATAGTATGTTTAGAAAGTAATCATAAACATTCAATCTGGCACATTTCCTTTGTTTGTACCACAATGGCTCCCCCATTGTCGGTGGTTTTCCTCACTTTCTGATTTGGAGAGGTTACTGAAGGTGTGCTTTGATATGTATGGGTATAGTTTTAACCTTGGTGACTACGGCCTGTTCATAAGTTCAAATTTCCGGGGTTATGCAATCTATCGGTAGTTGTAAAGTGGATTTGGTTTTAAGGCCAGTGTTGATTTGTACAGTGTTCAGTTCTTTGTTGCTAAAATATGCTTCAAGACTACGTTTGTCAAAAAATCAGATTGATCGGCTCAAACATTGAAAATGTCTTATCTAGGCATTAGTACAAAACGTAATCAATTGTTGAGGACTTGCATTTGTAGAGTGGTAAGTGGAATAGGGCGTAAGTTAATTTCTAAGTTAAATTTTGGCTTGTCCCTGGTTGGGCTTCCTTGCCTTTGCTCCTTGTGATGATATGGGTCCCTTCTGTCCATTGTACTCTTGCATTGTCTTATTGAGTAGTATTCATATGGGTTAATGGAGGTGGTAGCGGAGGGCCATACAGATTTAAGCCCCTGTGAATGCATTGGTTGCTACCACTCCCATCCTTACAGCTGAATTACCAGTTCTGCAGGGTAGACCTCGTCTGAAAGGTTGCCTGATAGTACAACGCATGCCTCAACAACGCATGCCTTAACCACGCGGTCTCAACCAAGACCCCATCTTTACCACGCATGCCTTTACCACGCATGCCTTTACCATGCAATTTCGTGGTAAAGGCATGATTGGCAAAGGGACATGTGTGGTAAAGATCGCACCCCTGCCCCCAGCCCTGAAAACTGTCCCTTTTCCCCAGCCCCACCCTGAGCCCTAAAAATGACCCGACCCCAGTCCCCCCGCCCTGAGCCCTAAAAACTGTCTCCTACACCTGTAAACTACCCCAACCCAGCCCCCCGCCCGGCGGCGTAAAACTGCGCCAGCCCTGAAAATTGTCCCTTTTCCCCTGCCCCGCCCTGAACCCTAAAAACGGTCCCCATACCCTGAAAACAACCTCGACCCCAGACCCCCCCGTCCTGAGCCCTACCGCTGTAAACTACCCCGACCCAGCCCCCTCGCTCTGAAGCTTAAAACTGCCCCAGTCCTGAAAACGATCTCTTCCCCCAGCCCCGCCCTGAGCCCTAAAAACTCACCCCATACCCTAAAAACTACCCGAGCCCCCTGCCCTAAAACCCAGCACCCTGCCCTATAAACAACCCAATCCCCCCTGAGCCCTAAAAACTACCCACCCTGAAAAACTAGCCCCAACCCCCAAATCCCGGCCCCAGCCTCACTTTCCTGACCGCATCCTCTCCAGATTCCTCCTTTTCCTGCCTGCCCATTCCAGCATCTAGACCGTGGACTGCCTTAACCACGCATATGCGTGGTTAAGACAAATGCGTGAAGGCAAGCGTGAAAGACTTGCGGGGAAACGGACGCGTAGCTAAGCCCACATTGTTAAGGCTGTTTCCCTTGCCAAAGGGTTTCCACTGGTAGGTAATTTATTTTGGTGGTGCTCTGTAGTATTCCTCGATGACATATGGAAACTTTGTCTCATGACTAAATTTTTTTAATATCTTTTTGTAGCTTGTTAATTTTGGCCTGTGTCAGGAAGGCTTTTTGGTTAGTCATTTGCTTGTTAATTTCGTCTAGTTTTTCTTATACCTATCTGGACTGTAGATTTGAGGTTATTCCGACTAGTTTGGTGTTGAATGAGCTTTTCATCTGATATCGTTTTTGCAGTGTTTATGATCTAAGACTAGTAGAAAAGTGGGGAGCAGAGAGATGGTGAACTATTGAAAGAATTACTGATCTACTTAGAGAGTGAGTGAGAGAAGTAGTGTGAATGAGAATATACGTATGACAGAGGGACTGCATAAGAATGTGTAAAGGAGTGAAATTGACCATGGCCATGAGCTGGTGAAAGAATATGAGAGAATTAATACAACATGATAGACTGAAAGAAAGTCTGATAGGACGAGTCATAAAGATGAAGAGTAAGTGCAGGGGATATATGTTGGGAGTCAGTAAGGGATGGAAAGAGAATGAGAAAAAGAAAAAGAAAGAGAAAGCAAAAAGAAAAAGAAAAAGAAACAGTGTGTAAGACATGGAGTAGAATATAGAGGACAGGCATGTTAAATCAGAGTAACTGATGGACCTGGCTTAAATTAGTGAAGTGTTAATTAGTGTTCACAGCTATATGGTATCTTTTTTTACATTTCCTAGTAGATTGCTATCTGTATTTAATAGTGCCAAACAGTAACAAGCACAGGCAATGCCAATAGGTCTGGCTTTACAAGAATGTTGTATGGCAATGTAAGACATTACAAGAAAATAGCACTGGAATGAATATGTATTTGTATGGAAGTACAGAACTGTAGAATAACATTGGTGTAAGTTAAAAGGTCTGGTGACAGTCGCACGGTCAAGCAAGGCCTAAAAATCCATGTAAGTTTATGACTGCCCTCCTCCCATCTGTGCTTCTGCCAGAGAAAATCAACAAAAATTATCTTGTTGTCTAAGACATTGTAATAGCATTACAATGTCATGTGTGTGCCCCTGAAAGCTCCATCTCAGGCTGCTGGATAAATAAACAAAATGATCACAGCTGCTAGAGGGCAAGCACTATTTTGTGGAAGCACACAACTTCAGCCCAAGCAAAACATGTATTCCTGGCTCCCAAAATGTGGGTGGAGCCAAAGCCCCTCTCTAGTAATACTCACATAATTGTCTGGAGACAGCTGCACTGTCAAGCCAGACCATAAAAATGGAAAACGGGGAGCAGAGCCCTACTTTGAGGTGTACACCACACATTGCTGGTCTGACGATTTCGGCAGGGCAAATAAATGATAGGCATTTTGTGGTAACGTTGCTTTTGGGTAGGTCTTCTGTTAAAACCAGCAAAATCACTAACGGGCAGTTGTACTAAAAACGGTAATAAATTGCTCACCAGGAACAGACCGATCTCAATCGCCCAATTCGGGTTGAAGAGGTTATCTCTGTCATTTATTTATTTTATTTATTTATTTATATAGCGCCTGAATCGACCCCCGAAGGGGTATCTCTGCGCTTCGGACAGGCAACAAGAAAAGCTAAGATGCTAGAACGAAATCAGAAACAGAAAAGAATAGTCTTAAGGTGCTTTCTAAATTGTAGGTGATCGGGGCATTGTGTCAAGTGCATGGGGAGCTGATTCCAATAAAGAGGGCCAAGGTGGGAGAGTGCCTTCCCACCCAGCCTAGCTTTCCTAACTCGGGGGACCACAAGAAGGGATTTAGATCCAGAGCGGAGGGACCTAGAGGGCATGTAAGGCGTAAATTTCTCGGAAAAGATAGGCGGGGCCGAGATTGTATATAGCTTTGTGAATAGTACAGCAAACTTTAAACTTAACCTGCTCGCGTACTGGGAGCCAGTGAAGCTGACGAAGAAGAGGACGAGAAGCAGTCCTGGAGGGGGCATTGAGGACCAGTCGCGCCGCGGTGTTCTGGACCACCTGCAATCTACAGAGCGAGGACTCATTGGCTGAGACCAGGAGGCCATTGCAGTAGTCCAGACGGCTCAATATGAGTGCCTGCGTCAAGGTCTTCCGAGTTGAGTCAGGAAGTAAGGGAAAGACTCGGCGTAGTAGGCCCAGTGTGTGAAAGCAGGAGCCAGCTGTCTGAGCAGTGTGCTCCTTCAGAGTGAGAGCCTGGTCCAGGCGAATGCCTAGGTTCTTTACAAGGGACTTGGGGGCAGGGGGAGCGCCAAGGTCTACCGGCCACCATTCGGGATTCCATAATAGAGGGGCATCTCCAAAGAGCAAGATCTCAGTCTTCCCAACATTAAATTGGAGGAAATTACATCTCATCCAATTTGAGATAGCCCTCATACCAGAAGAGAAGGCCGACTGTACAGATGGAGTAAATTTGTCAAAAGGAAATAGCAGCTGCGTATCATCGGAGTAAGAGATAGGAATGAAACCACAGGTCCTAAGGAGGTTGGCAAAGGGAGCAACATAAATATTAAACAAGGTGGGGCTCAGGCAGGAGCCCTGAGGCACTCCCTTGGTCAATTCCATAGACGCCAAACGATAAGGGCCAAGATTGACGGTCTGGGAGCGAGAGGATAAAAAACTCGTCATCCACTGGAAGGCAGAATCTCTGAGTCCAATCTCCTCCAGTCTCCTGAGCAATATCTGATGCGAAACCGTGTCGAACGCGGCAGAAAGGTCCAACAGCACCAGAATCGTAGATTGGCCCCTGTCTAAGGTCATCCTGATGTTATCTGTGACCACTAGCAGGGCTGATTCTGTGCTGTATTTGGGCCTAAAGCCTGACTGGGAAGGATCTAAACTGCCAGTAAGTACGACATGGTTGGACAGATGTTTGTTAATGTGCTTCTCTAGTAATTTGCCCAGGAGAGGGAGTAGCGAGATGGGACGGAGATTGGAAAGATCCGTCAGAGGAGCCTTGGTGTTCTTACGGATAGGCACAACCTGTGCTGCTTTCCATTCCAGAGGAACATGACCCTCTCTCAAAGAGAGATTGAGAAGAAATTCGATGGATGGAGGTAGTTGACAAGACAGAGAGGCTACGACTTTGGCCAGGATAGTATCTAGGGGGAGCCCGATTTTACGGTACAAAGCAATGTTTCTACATCTACCGAGGTCACAGGGGGGAAACTCTCTAACAACTGAGGGTTTGCCTGTTCTGGCTGATCGACTGCCATGACGACCGAAGGCTGGCTCCCTGACGAGACAATCTTATTGTAGATAAGCTCTATTTTCTGCGAAAAATATTGTGCGATGTCATTGCAAAGAGATTGTGAGGGGGCCTCTAGATTATCACAAGCCTTAGGGTTGATGAAAGTCTGAATGATTCGGTAGAGGGTTTTGGGAGCGTTACCAGCCTAGGCTAACTGAGATGCGATATGAGCTTTACGTGCAACTTTTATATTTTTATGGTAGCCAGAGAGAGTGACCATGAATCTATCTTTATCCCTCTCATCATGGGTGCTCCGCCAGCGTCTTTCATATTTTCTGCATAGTTGTTTTTGAGCTCGGAGCTGGGGGGAAAACCAAGCAGTCTGGGGACGCTCAGAGGAGTTTGGAAGTGATTTCAGTGGTGCGAGTTGGTCGATAGTGCAGGTGACAGCAGAGGTATATTTAGCTAGAGTATCCTCTATATTGTCCGGTGCAGTGTCCCAAGGCGCCAAAAAGGAGGCTTGGAAGCGCTCCGAGGTGACTTTCTGCCACTGTCTACGAGTATAGTGAGTGACAGGGTTGGGACATTTCATCTCCCTGGGACCTTGAATGAAAAATTCAATTGACGCATGATCCGACCATGTCAGCGGCTGGGGAGGTTCACACAAAATACTGGAGGAGTTAGAAAAAATAATATC
The DNA here is from genome assembly GCA_963921515.1 of Calotriton arnoldi. Lineage (NCBI taxonomy): Eukaryota > Metazoa > Chordata > Amphibia > Caudata > Salamandridae > Calotriton > Calotriton arnoldi. Next base: position 630,476 of record CAWUFW010002652.1, read on the forward strand.
CAGTGTGTGACCTGCTGTGTGTGATGGACCTTCGTTGAGCTTAGATAAGCCCAGAAGAGCAAGGTCTGCCATGAGCGTCAGTGCGTCGGTATTGGAAGTACATTCACTGTGAACGTTAAAATCCCCCAACAATAAAAAGTTGTTGGTCGAAATCACATGGGGGGCTATTAATTCAGTAAGTTGGAGTGAGAATTCAGCTAAAGGACCCGGGGGCCGGTAAACTAAGGCCCCCTTCAAACTAAATTGTGATAAAAGGTCTATTCAAAAGACCAAAATTTCAATATTAGCGTTGCAACGCTGCTCCAATGAGGTGACTTCGATGCTATCCTTATGTATAATAGCTATCCCACCCCCACCTTTGGCTGTCTGTCCAGTCTTATAATCCTATAGCCTTCATTGCCAGGCAGAAGCTTCTTAAATTACTGGGTCCGGATGCATTCCTTGCACTACAAAACATTTTGTACGACTCTTGCTCCCATCCTAACACTATAGTTGTGATCCCGAAACCAGACAAGGATAAGCGCCAGAGGGCTTCCTATCGCCTGATATTTCTTCTTATCTTTTTAAGGTAGATATCAAGTTGTTCAAAGGCATCCTGGCTGCCCGCTTAGGCCCCCTACTACCAAGCCTCATTGTCGCAGATTTTGTGCCACATCGCCAATACAGCAATAACACAAAACACATTCTGCATTTAATTGACAAAGCCCAACGCTCAAATCAGGAATAAATTCCCTTGGCTAGCGACGCTGAGAAAGCATTTTATCGGGTCCATTGGCCTTACCTAGAAGCTACACTTAAACACTTCAGACTCAGTGAGAGATTACGGTCATGGGTTCTCAGTATTTATGGCTATCGGGACGCAACTGTCCGGGTAAACGGCCAGACATCGGCCCTTTCCCTATTTGTAGAGGCACTCACCAGGGGTGACCCTCTCACCCCTGCTCTTTGCGCTCTATATAAAGCCTTTGGCTCAGCATGTTTGGGACAATCCTAGCATTAAAGGGATCACCTTTGGGGCTGGGGGCATACCATCAGTCTTTACGCTGATGATGTCCTGATGGCCCTGGAGGAACCGTTCACTTCACTCCAGGCCTTTTTGACTGAACTAGAGGCCTTTAGAAAGGCGGCGGGATTACGGGTTAATATTCGCAAATCCCAGGCCCTCAACCTTTCACTCACGTCGGCCACGGAGATGGCCCTATCCTGCAGCTACCCTATATAATGGTTAACTAACTCCATTCCTTACCTCCATTCCTTACCTGGGCATTCAACTCACCCCTACAGCCAAGGGGACTGCATCCCTCATCTATAAGGCCTTACACCAACAGATTAAAACAGACTTAACCAGGTGGAAACCATACCTGTTCTCCTAGCTTGGCCACATGGCCACCCTAAAAATGTCAGTCCTGCCTAAGATATTATTCCACTCTCAGGCTTTGACGGTTGAACCCCCCCACCGGCACCATTCAAGCCTTGCAACATGATCTAAACCACTTTGTGTGGACCGATGGCCGTTTCCCCATGCAGAAGGAGCAGAGTCATAGACCTTCGGGTGAGGGAGGCTTGGGCATTTCGCACCTTATAAGTTACTACCAGGAGGTGCGGCTTTTGTTTCTACTTGAATGGTCTTGGGAGGAGTCTGAAACTAACTGTTTTTTCATGGATAGAACAGTAGTGGATCAGCACCTTTGGAGAATCCCCTTTTTACACTAGAATGGCTGACTAAGGAGCCTCTATTTGTCCCCCATCACCAAAACCTCTTTAGAAGTCTGGGATCGGGTGAGTGAGCAAAGAGGCCTGACTTCATTTCCCTTCCCATTGACACCGATATTCGGTAATGTGGATTTTACCCCAGGGCTGAATCCAAAAGCGTTCCAGCACTGACAACGAGTTGGATGCTGGTCCATAGGCCACTTTTTTCATGAAGAGGGCCCCCTGGCTTTTGATCAACTCCACTCCTACTATGCAATACCTGAAACGGAGAGGTTGTATTACCTCCAGATTCTGCACTGGCTGATGCAAACCACAGTCCGCCCAGGGGTGCAACATTCCCTTACCACTTTTGAAAAGTGGTTGGTGACCAAGAAGTCAGATATACGCCTCATCACCAAACTCTATGGCCTCTTGCGCTAGCCCAATCCGAAGGTCAAACAATCGGGCCAACGGGGTTGGGAATCGGAACTTGGATGCTCCTTGACCCAAAAGGAATTGGAGGAACTACACTATCTCGCACAACACATGGCCCGCTATATAGCCAGTATCGAAACAGCCACCAAAATAGCCACATACTGGTATCTTATATCGGTACGCTTACACAGGGGTAATCCCATACGTAAACCCAATTGCTAGCGCGACTGCGGATCCCCTGGAACCTTGTTGCACTTGCTATGGGAATGCCTAAAACTCACTACTTACTGGACACAATTTCTCGATGATATAGACACCCACCTCAGCACCCAGCTTCCTCGATTTCCAGCCTACACGATACTGGGGTTGCCCAGCGCGCTTACCTTCCTGCTCAAATCACGCAGGGAACGGCAGATCGGATTATCTTTGGGTGCAGCCCTGCAGAATATCCTAACACATTGGAATACAGGTCAGATTCCCACTTGCTAGGGATGGCTCCACCGCCTCTGGTACATATTAGGGATGGAGAGGCTGACCTGACTCTTTCAACACAAGGCACTTCATATCCTGAGCTCTGGCATCCCTTTATCGCCTTACTCTCTTCAGAATTCCGAGAACTTACTTACCCCAAATATCTTCACCTTCTCCGCCTGACAGACGCTACTACTGATTCCCACCAGGAGAGTACTAATTGGGGTGACACGGCATGACATGCGGGACTGCACGACTCACAATATTCTTCAGCACAATGGTTCCAATGATGGGGTAGAGGGAGTTTGGGGAACTGTTATGTTAATTGTGCTATGAAGGATGAGCGATATAAGCTCATGGTACTGCTATGTTTTCTTTGTATTGAAAACCTAATAAAAAGATTTGAACCATAAATTGCTCACCAGCTTTTTGCAACAGTAAATTATTTTGTGAACCGAGCTATATGTTAATACATTGGTTGGCAAAGAATGAATAGGAGTGAGTCGCAATCCGACCTATATTATTAATATTGATTAAGTAGATCACAAATTGTGATTGACTTTGATTAGTCACATTCACAGGGATGGTGGCCTGCAAGGGTCAGTACACCACCATTTATTATTACTAAATAAAAAACGTTATTTTTTTAAAATCAGCCCCAATTTCTTTAAAGGAAATGGGTTGTTTCAAAGAAAATAAAACATATTTTTTTAAACATTTCAGTGAGAGTTGACAGTGGTCCTCTTTATAACTGCCTACTTACCCTGAAATATTACCCCCAATTCGTAAAAGGAAGTAGTCCAAAATGGACCCCATACCTTTAACGGATTAATTACTAACCCAGTTTCGGACTTGGTAACTTATCAATGCTTTGCAATGGGAAATACAGCCGCAAACCATTGATACATACGGAACCAAATCACAATTTGCATCACAATTTGCAAGGAGCGGCCTAAACATGCCCCTCCAAATTGTGATACAGTATCCGTGTCTGATACCATTTTGAGTTTCAAAAACTTTCCCCCAATCTCCAATTGGTTTTAGTGCATTTGAAAAATGGTATTAGTGTTTGCAAGCCATCTAATTTACTGAATTTAGGGGTTTGCGAACGAAAAAACGCATTCGTACTTCTGGCCCTTGGTAACTCGCATGCATGCTCTGAAGGCACACTGACTGATCATTAACACAAAAGAAGAATAACTTTGGTTCTATACAATTGTAGTTCAATTGGATTGCCTTTAAACAAATTTTCGTGGGTGGCATGCTCCTGGGAAAAGCAAGGCCTTCACCCACAGCCACTGCCTCATTTCAGGAAGGACCTCAAGACCTGGCTGTTAGACTGAACTGCAGACCTCCCTCCTCCTCACCAGCGCCTTGAGACCATAATGGGTGATTAGCCGCGCTTTATAAGAACCCTGATTAAGATTGAGCCACTAATTGTGAGGGAGGGCCTTGCTTTTCCCAGGAGCACATCCCCCACGAACATTTATGTAGAGGGAATTCAATTTATCAAACCTATTCTTCCTTTGTATTATTTTCCAGTAATGAAGGGGGGATTGAAGGATAGGCTCCATTACCTCTCTTCTCTCTTGTTGTGTGAACATTAACTGATCACCATTGTAGTCAAACAAATTCAATGGTGTGGTAATCCTGATGGACATATTCTCCTGCCACACCTCTTCTGATGGAACATAACTGGCATTTGGAATGCCAAGGGCACTACCTCTCATAGCAGAAAAAGCAAAACGAGTGACTTTGTTTTTTGCAAGAGTCGAGCTGATATCTGTGGTGACACAGTATTTTTTCCAGTGGGCATGACACAAACAAGTTCAGTATTGCATCTGGCAACTGTGTTGCTCTTTGCATATGACTGATGCTTCTGAGTGTTGTGGCAAATCTTGAAGAGTTGGGTGAATTTTTGAAACAGTTTTCACAGTTGTCAGTAAAACCTATGCCTTTTTATCTTATAGAGTTGGAAAATTATTTAAAATGTAGAATTTCCTGTCATTTTTTAGGTCTCGACCTAGCGACGCAGCGCGAAGCGCTGTCGCTAGTTAGGTCTCGACCTAGCGACGCAGCGCGAAGCGCTGTCGCTAGCGAGACTTATTGTTGCTGACTTGCTTCGGAAGGGAGACAGGAGCTGTGCACGCGCAGGACGGACTTGAAATGTGAACGCGCCCGTGAACACGCGATGTGCACATCTCCTGTCCCCCTTCCGTCCTCGCAAGCCTCATGCAATATTACTTTCTTTTTTTTAATGCGCACGCAAGCTCCAAGCGCGGCGCGCTTTACATGCATAGCATGCCTCACTCCACTTACCTGCTGTTGTGGGGACTCTGCGCTGCTCCTCGGCTGGTCTCCGTCTTCAGCCGGTCCCCGCAGCACTTCTTCAACTACGGCGGCGAAGTACGCAGGCGCCGCCACTGGGCACGAGCCGCAGGCCACGCCGATGTGCACGCTCACGGCGTGCCTACAACGCGCGCATGGCGCTCTTTTACTTTCCCTTGTTCTACTTCTTGTGTGTCTGGCTGGCTGTGTGAATTGAAGTGCAGTGTGTTGGCTTTATGTGTCTGTCCGTGTAGGTCTCAGTGCGTTCCACAGTGCCAAATGCAGTGCTGGCCGTAGGGCTGGGCCTAGGATGGCGGCGTCTCACTGAAGTGCTTGAGAAGTGTCACTAAGACATACACGGTACCCTTGTGGCTAGTGACAAACAACAGCTGATGCGATCTCTCAGATGGTGTATGAGTTATCGTTTCTGCCAGTAGCTGAGTCGGCCCCAGAACCAAAATGGAAAATGGTCTTCGCCCTGGGGGCAGGACGGAGACGGTAGTCAACACAGGTCGTTTACATTTGTGAACATTGGCAATTTTTAAGATTTTATTTTGAAGAGATTGGTGAATTTGATGTGTGTAATTAGGTTATCTTTATTAAACAGCACATATCGACACACGAGGCTCCTGTGACCGTATAACATGGCTCTGTCAAATGAGAGAATGAAAACCTATATTTGAGGGAATATGTGGCATTGTATTTGACACCACACTCTGGCCGTGAACAATAGGCCCCTAGTGTCTGTTTCTGGCCCTTACTTATTCGTAAGCCCTATGTGCATCTGGGAATAACACACATATGCACGCCAAACAGCTATACAGCCTTGGTTGTACATACATTTACATTAACATGACCCGTAACACATTTTTGCTTGAATTTAGAGAAGAGGCAAGGGTTAGTGCGTGCACGTGACAACAAGCATTTGCAATGCAATAGGTCTCGCATTTGCGAGAGTTTAAGCTATTGGCATTGTAAATGACAATGCCTTTTATTTATGTTTTAAAAACCAACACGGAAATAAAAGGCATTGCCATTTACAATGCCAATAGCTCAAACTCACAACTGCGAGACCTATTGCATTGCAAATGCTTGTTTTATAAAGCAATCGTTTTTTCGATCTGCGCATGGAAGTGCCTCTGACGGGCTCATCTCAACACTGAAGGTGAACAAAATGTAAATGATGTGAGCCAAGCCTAGCATGAATCCTGATTATTAGCCCAGGCATAGTTTGCAAGGATTCACACGTTTCCTACGTTCATACTGAGGTACAGATTTCCCTGCAAACTGGCAATAGTTCCTCACAAGTGAAATTAGGCGCTAAACATGGGTATGCCAATTTATCATGAGTCAATTTAAAAAATGTTTTAATCATGACTTTGAAATTAATTGAGCTTAAGCGTTCTTTTTTCCTTCCTAAAAGGGATGTGAAAGTTTGGATTTGAATATGCAAACTCACAGACAGAACACTTCACAAACTACAGGAAGTAGTCACTAAAATTGTACATAAAGTGTTCAGCTTCACTCACTGCTCTGGCACACAAAAAGAAAAGTGCACACACCAACTTTCCATTGTCACACACAAAAATAGAGGGAAAATTAGTGCCCATGCGTATCCATATTCTCCCCTGCCCTGGCCACCAGGGAAGGGATGGTTCTAGGATTTTTGGGGCCCCTGACAAAAAGGGAATGTGCGAGGCCCCTTTGATTTGTATGCAACATGGCACGGTCAGGTCTGTTTGCATCTCAATAGATGAGCCTGCTCTTGAAGCCGATTTGTGCAGTCCCTTCCTGGGCTGCAGCCTCCTCCTCTCAGCCACCTACAAGCACATCTTTTACAGATCCTAAAGGGCTGAAGGTCTGAGAGTTGCTCTTCATCTGAGAGAGCTAAACTGCGGACAATAAGTGTAGGGGCAGCTTGGCAGGAGCCCTGATGCCAGGACAAACCTGCAGAATGTGTCTGCAACTAGGACTATAGGAGGGGGCTCACCTTGCACCATGGCTGCACGACCCAGGGGAGGGGGACCCCTGCCGTGGGCCCAATTGCAACGAGACACCTTCCACTCAATTGGATCAGCCAGGGGCACAAGAGGACCGGTGTGCCCTGGCGTGACCCACTGGTGCGAGGCCCCATGCTAGGGGGCTGAGTGCGAGGTCCTTGGCAGCTGCCCACTGTGCCCATGCCTAGTGCCAGCCTTGCTGTTCACACTAATAACTAACAGATGCCAATAGTGCCCCGTCCACCCTTGCCCCTATTCTCTGCTGTCCACACCCACGCCTACCACCCGGGCCACTAATCATCACCCCACACTCGCAGCTGCTCTTCTGCAGCACCGTGTGCTCTCACTTGCCTCCTTTCTCTGCCGCACACCTCTGCCTAATTGTACCTCTAGCTAGCAGCAACGCGGGGCAGACAGCGGCATATGGTTGTTACAGCTCGAAAGCCCTAATGAAGATTAATTTAGACACGGCTGCACTTTCCATCGCACGGAGCACGTTCCTGTCTTCCCTCCGCTTCTTTCTCATCCCCTCCCACCCCTTCCTCATCCCCCCAACCCCATTCTAATCCCTTCCCACCCTTTTCTCACCCCCTCCCACCCCTTATCACCCCATCCCTCCCCTTAAATCCCATCCACGCCTTCTCTTCCCCTCTCACCCCTTCTTGCCCCTCTCTACATTTAAATCTTTATCTTACTCATCTTACTCATCACCTGGTTTGTTTACTCTCCACTACTTTCTCTCTCCCTTTCGGCGTGACTATGGTGGAGGGGGGTGACATATGGTGTGATATACCCCGGAGGCACACTCCAATGCTTGCGAGGTATGTGTAGGAATGAGGCTACACTTACAAGGTTTCTCAAAGGTCCTACTCTGTCCTTTATGTCTACCCTACTAGCCCCCGGACAGGTTTTCATATCTTCATATAAAGCTTTGACCAAATGTTTCAAGGGTACAAATCTGTTTACGTTTCTGGGTGGAGTTGGAATGCTCAGATGAATGACAGGGTGTGTGAGTGAGCAGTGGCGGCACCTCCGCTAAGGCGAAGGAGCGTCGCCCCACTGCCAGGAACAGTAAAGGAAGGAAAAAATAAAATGATAATAACAAAATGTCATTATCATTTTATTTTTTCCTCCTGCGTGAGGGGTGGGCGGAGCTGCAGGGGAGGAGTGGTAGAACACTCCTGTGTGCATTGACTGTTTGGTCGGCCCTCTCGGGCCGCCCAAAACAGTCATGCGCACTTCCCTGTTCTCCATGCAGGCTGCATTACAGCCTGCATGGAGAACATGCCCACCCCTCCAACCCCTGGCTCAGACCAATCACAACGCTGCATTGTAGAGTTGTGATTGGCTTAGGGGTGGGAGCCCCGCTGCCTGCTTCCTGTTCCGACCTGGAGTTGGACACAGGCGAGCAGGAGAGAAGATGCGGGACCTGGCGGCGGCAAGGTAAGTTTTTTTTTTTTAAAAGCAGCCCGTGCCTGCCGCCCCTGTGAGTAAGGACTAGTTTGGGATGGTTTAGGTCAAGTCCTCGGAGAGGCTGTGTCTGGAACCTCCCAAGAGTTCCTACAGCTCCCCTCGATGGCCACATAGGGATAGGTGGCATCCTGGAAGTACTTCCGGTACTTGTTAGGCTGTGATGTTGGCAGCTGCTACCTGCTCTGCTTGTGTGAGTTTCATTTACTCTATTTCATTTCAGGATGCAGCTCAGGTATGGTCCATGTTGCACTTTATTTTAGAAACCAACATATCTCATGTTAGTGAACTCAGAGGGAGGGGAGGGTGCGGGTTAGGAAGTAGAATAGCCCCTGGCCTGATGGACAGGGCTGTTCACCATTCAGGGATGATCACGATATTCACACTAGTGTTCACTGTGTGGGAGCACATTTGCTTCGTGTTAGGAAACTCAATGTGGGAGGGGGACAATGCTAGCCTCTGACAAGAGAAAAACTGACAGCTTTAACATCATTGCTTTTTTACGCAGGGGCTTAATGACCATCTCCTAAATCCCTCACACAAACCTTGGCAATTTAGAACTAAATATTAAAGAATAAAAACAATCAAAAGGGAGGAGCAGCATTCAAAGAAAGACCCGGTGCATATGTAGTCTTACAGTGATGTGGGATCTCTACAAGCTTGAACGGTGCAGAGAATTTTAGCATTCAAGGCAAAATAGCATTTTGCTGTTGCAGTGCCTTCCTGTTGCCTAATAAAGAAAAAAGACTGTTTTCCTTTCTTTTCTTGTAGTTGGAGCCACCGATCGGTGATGGCAAGGTCTGCCTCGCTGGCCTTGCCTGTTTGTCTGGATGATGTGGTGCAGACAGTTTTAACCACCTTCTTCAAGGCCTATGGAGTGACTCTTTAAATGGACCACACTTTAAAGACTGGTAGAAAACCCACTGCTGAAAAAATAGTTTATGAACTGTGCCAACGAAGTCAGGCAGTATATGACATTGAAATGAATAAAACGTGCTTCTTTCATAACGCCTATTACCACATTTTCACATTTCTATAATCTGGGACCTTTACCAACTCATCTAATGGTACTCAAATTATTGACTTCGAAAGGATAAAATGCTTAGTTGTCCTTGCGAGGATTTAAACTCCTGCCCTGCATGTCACACTAGTTGTCAGTAGTAACCAAGTAACTTGCCAAGGTGTCTTGCCAGCATGCCCCTGCCACAGATGCAGGTCTGAGACATGGACGGGGATATAACACAACAAGTGTGTGGTACACCAAGTCTTTGATATCACAAGTGACCAGAGCAGGAGAAGCAGGTTAGGTTTTCCATATTTGAAGGCAGCAAACGCTGTTGGCATTGCTGTCCCCAACACCAACTGAATACCCTTCATTCATCTATTTGTTTATTTATATATGTATGCAGTGCTTAATTTGAGCCGGTGGTTTCCGGTGCTCGCCACCGGCACTTAATTGCCAACACCGGCACTTATGACAGCTGCCACATAGTTGCGCTGTAATTTAAAAATGAACACAAAAACAGTTGTTTACTAATTCAATATACATTGTAAACAACTAATACTTACCTCCCAAACCATTCTTATAGCTTTGGGGGCCTCGAGCAGGCTGAAATGTCACACTTGTAGCAGTGTGATGGTTAGCAGTTGTGTATGTACTGCCATTGGCAGCGCTGAAGGTGACAATGTGTGGTGGAAGATACCGTGGCCTCCTGGCGAGGGCCCTGTTATGTTTTTACAAATTAAGCACTGTATGTATGTATGTATGTATGTATGTATTTGGGTGTTTAATGGTGCTGCTCTACCTTGCCTCAAGGATACTTCAGAGAACCGTTCAGTTTGAATTAAAAGTCCCGGATTGTGGAGTAGCGGGAGTCCAGCCATCTGCTGGGCATGACTCCTATCCAATATCCGAGTCATTACCATCTTTCCTAACATACACTCCAAGATTATTCAGAATGTCTCTCTTTTTAGGAGTTTCCAGAAGTGCAGATAGTTGGGTTCTGCCCAAAGGTCAAGTTTACCGCCGGATCTGTATTTATGTGTTATCATCTTGATTGTTCATTAATTAATCAAGTGCAATGCAGATTGGAGATTATAGGCTGGGATGCGGAATAGGGGGCAAGACTTTATATGCAACTCGGCTTTTCTTCCAGTCTGCTGTGTGCACTGTACAGAAACATTTCATCTTGATTCTTTCTTCTTTTGCCAAGCACTCAAGGATTTTCAATGTCGGCTTTACAAGGGCAGAAGCACAAAATTGAAAATTAAGTAGAGTTTCAGGCCCCATGAATTCAGGCCGCAGTAAACTGACTTGGCATGAAAGTTGACTACTGAAACCACTGAAACCAAGAAGGCACTTTTAGTAAAGCTGAGTGCAGACTGGAAATAACAGCAATAGCCACATTTGGTAGAAATTCTAATAAATGGAAGCATCCCACACAGCACATGGGAAGGAAAATATAGACACACAGAGGCTTATTTACAAGGCCCTTGCGCCACTTTTGCATCATTTTTAACATGGGAAAAGTGACGCAAAAGTGGTGCAAGGGGCTTGTAAATCTGCCCCACAAAGTGGGAGCTTGTGTGCATTTATATTAAATTTAATATACGGCTTGATGGTCATGAGAGATACAGGATACATGTGCGGGTGCATGATGTAAAATAAATTATTACTTCATTTTACTCATGAAGATGTAAAGGGGGATGATATCCATAATGCCTTTGTTGATATATGGAGAAGCGGAGGGGTAGATGGCAGAAGTGCAAATGCATTGTATTTTCAGTGGTGAATCTCATATTTTCCAGCATATTGGAACATTACAACTTTTGCATCTTTTATTATGATTGGAAAATTGCTGTAAATTGGATTGCTTAATATAGAGATGGATTAACCAGGGCTGAATTATTGGGTATTTTTGTTGCTTCAGCGCTCTCCAGATCCATCTCTTCAACTAATTTGAGGAGAAGAAGGCCAGTATGAATTAGTAAGCCTTGAGCTTGCTCCAAAGCCCACTTAGTAGATGTCTGGCAGTGCTGGAGAGGCCGGCGTTGCCCTGCACTGGAAAGAGGTACTCTGAGGTATACACTAAGAAGCCAAACAAAGCAGGAGGCTGAATCAGCTTTGTCAGTGGCAGTCCTTAAAAACCGAGGGCCTCATTATGTGTCTGGTGGTCTTACGACTGCCCTATTATGACCAGGATGGTCGGGCCACCCTGGGACCTCCGCAGTCACCAAGGATCAGAGATTCCTGGTGGCGGCGCGGCGGTCTTGAGGCTGTTATATGCTTGGCGGGACCTCAGCAGTCCCGCCAAGCATATTACAAGTTTTCTCTCCGCCACGGTTTTCATGGCAGTGAGCCCGGCATGAAAACCGTGGCAGAGAGGAAACAAAGGGGGCCCTACAAGGTGCCCCCCTGTGTGCATGCACCCCAGTGCCTGCATGGCATGGACTGCAGAAGTCCATGCCATGCAGCTGCTGATTTTGGCGTTCCCATTGTGGTGCGAGAATGCCAAAGAACAGACCACCAGACAGGAGAAAACTCCTAATCTATCAGGCAGTTCAACCACGAGTTTGGCAGTGCGGGAGCGGGGCAGTCCCACTCCTGCACAGCCAAAATCGTAATGAGGCCCTGAGTGTCTGAGGAGTACATACTCAGCTTCTATGGAGTCAAGTTCTCTCAGCATTCTCTGTATTCAAACTACTCCAAATACTCCTGTGGTGACTTCAGCATGGGCTATAATTCTACATTTTGCACTGGTTTATCAGCTCTTGTCTGGAAGTCACCACATGATCCCATGTCACCAGGGCCATAATGTGCTCCAGTTACTCTTTCTACAAACCTATCAATTCTAATCTTTAATAGAAATGGGTCAATTATAAAGAACCAGGACTACAACTCCCAGAATGCATTCAATTGTTAAACAAATTTCTTGTATGAACACAGTGAACTGGGCTTTGGGCATAAGATGAAGGGGAGGTGGAATGGACATAAAGCGTTTGAACATGCATCACATGGAAATACGAGGTGACTTCTTTTGAGTGTATACCCCCTTATAGGATTTGGTGATAGCTGCCTAGGAACTGGCACTTGGTTGACAACTGGTCATGAATTTTTGTCACTATAAACACCAAGGACCGTACTACACATAGCACCCCGGTGGTCAATGGGTGCTTTGTTCACCCCTAAGGCCCTATGATAAGACAGAAGGGGCTGTAGACGCTTGGACAGCTCATTTTGTAATACAGATCACATTGGCGCTAAATGTGCGATGCCACGGTATTATGAGGGTGCTCCCTCATTTGCGTGGGGTTGCCACCTCAATCCAAAAGAGGGAATATGTTGCTTCTGAACCTGTGCTGTATTACAGCTGCACACACAAAGGCAAAAAGTCTGTTAAAAGGCTGTTAGAAGGTGGTTCTGACACTATGGGCCGCCCGGATTTTTCGCTTTTTGAGCACCTAGGTGTTGAGCTTTTACTGTGGGAGAGCCTCATAAATTGGGACTCATCCACAGTGAACTCATGATGAAGGAGACTGCATGTGGATTTTACTGGTGTCCCCCTAGCTTGACTAGGCCGCTGCGCAGCAGCTGGAGTAAGGGGCACCGGGCTGGTTACATGCAGACACCTGTGTACATGCGTGTGCACACGTGTAGGGACTGCGCAGGGGAGATTCCTGGCGTGCGCAGTCCAGGAGCAGCTACAAAGTGAATGGTGTGGCGGGACTTATGCAGAAGTGGGTGGTGACACGGAATAGGCCTTATACATTGGGAAGGAACATGCCAGGGAAAGTCAGTGTGTTTTACTGTGTTTTTCACTTCATTATTCCCCCATGGGGATGTGGAGCCCATGTGCTAGATTAACTTTCATAAGGCCTACAGATTCCAGACACGCACTAAAGTCCACTGTAGCGGAGGTGAAAAGGAGTATTCTGCAGAGTCCAAAGTCATATTTGTACTGCTTTTGGGTCATCCAGAAATGTCACATTTCTCTGAGTCAGTCATAACCAGGGCCAGGCTGAGGGCTGACCTCAGCTGGATGGATTGATAACCTTTCTTCCACAAGCTAAGGCCTCCTCTCCACGAAGAGAAGATGGGTGGGGCTACAGGCTCATCCATCAGCAGCCATCACTGGGTGCCAGGCACCAGGCTGCACCAAGGAGGGAAGGCAGCGAGGAGGGAAGGGCTCGTGTTTCAGAGACCATGTGGCCAGTGACCCTGGACGACGCCATTTTGAACAAACCCAGAGGCTGGACAAGAAGGAGGGGGCAGGGGCAGGGAAGTGATGTGTCGCTGTTTGATAGGACAAACAGAGACTTCCTGCCAGCCCCCTACTCAGCTTTTAAGAAGTACTGGAACAAGAAGAGAACTCTCTCTGGGGTGTGGTCTGCTGAGGCGGAAGGTGCTGGAGCCTGGTCATGGGCAGTTGGAAGGAGGAACCCCGTGACTGCCCCCCAGGCCCCTAACAGCGCCAGAAGAAGAGCCCAGGACCGGTGCGCAGAAGCAGGGGCCTCTGCGCAGGGAGAAGAGAGGCCCAGGAGGAGAGCCAGGCGAAAGTCTGGCGCAGGGAGCCAGTGAAGACCGCTCCCTGCAGAATGCACCCTCTTGGAGACCCGGAGGGCAAAGGAGAGTGCTCCCAGTGGCTGGGGGCCGCCGCCAGGAGCAAGAAGACACGAAAATGGGGCAGATCGGACCCCCAGGGGCTGAGATATGGCCCCCGGAAGGTAGGCGACCTTTGACCCCTAATCGGACCGATGACGAAGCGCGTGGGGCTCCGCCGCCGGTCTCCAAGATGCCCCCGGGGTGGGTCAGGTCCCGGGGGCTGCCCCCCCAAAAAGAATTAAAGACGGGGAGCGCCGTCGCGCTCCCCGCGAAGGTGCCCAGCTGGGGGCCAGGAGCCCACCCTGGCCCCCCACGAAGACGGGAGGCAGGGGAGCGCCGTCGCGCCCCCAGCGAAAAGTGGCCAAAGGGGGCCCGGGACCCCATCCCCGGGCCCCGAAGTCAAGTCGGGGAGCGCCGTCGCGCTCCCCGTGAAGATTTCCCCTGCGTGGGGGCCAGGAGCCCACCCTGGCCCCCACCAAAGCCAAGCAGCCGGGGAGCGCCGTCGCGCTCCCCCTGACGAGGAGGCGGGGCCCGGGACCCCATCTCCGGGCCCCGAAGACAGCAAAATGGAGGGGAGCGCCGTCGCGCCCCCCGAAGTTGTCCGGAGGCCCGGGACCCCATCCCCGGGCCCCGAAAAGCAGGAGGAGGCCAGGGGAGTGCAGCCGCACTCCCCCCAAGGTCCGGCACGTCTGCCCGCCGGAGCGGGCAGGCCAGAAATGCCTTGCCGGCTCCGGCGGCAGCACGCGAGGGTGCTGGCCGGGCGGGGAGCTGGCGGGGGCAGCCGGGGGTGGGCTCCCCGGGCTTCCCTCCAACGTGGAGGTCCTGCGGGGGTCCCGGGTGGGACCGGGACCCCCTACCAGAGAGGAGGGGCCCGGGTGGGACCGGGCCCCGAAAATTGGCAGGAGTGGCCGGGGGTGGGCTCCCGAGCCGTATCCCTTACCTGGGGGTCCGGGTGGGACCGGGCCCCCCACCGAGGCCAGAAGACGCGGCGCGAAGCGCCAGTTTGATCGCGGCTCTCCCCGGCACAGCGGGAGAGCCGCTCATCCGATATGCACAACGCGGAGCTGAAAGCGCCCCATAATGCCTTGCCAGGCATTTGGAAAAACATCGTTTTGGTGCTTGTGGTGGCCCCAGGAGAACGGGGTCACCGCCAAATTTGTGCAAGAGTGCTGGGGGAGCTGCTGGAGAAGCGCATTCTTCCCCCAGCACGAAGAAAAGTCCCTCCCTAAGTGTCATAGGGATTTTAAAAGAATAACCCCTCAAGGGCTCAGCCAGCATTTAACACTCTCTAGGCTGGAACTTGTGTTCTACAGCTGAGGGTGTTTTGAGAAGCGCCTCAAGGAGTGAAGGGCTGAATTGGGATGTCTGGAGAAGGGCATCCCCTGGAGGTGAAGAGGTGTAATTGCACCAGAACTGCATTTACTAACGGTTATTTCTTTTTAGAGGGACTGAAGGTCACATATGTAATGTGAAGTACCTGTGTAAGGTGATGTCATAAGCAAAGTGGGGTTATGTTGCCAGACATTCCTGCTAGGGTGTCTGGCTGTATATGCGTAATCCTGTGATTTCATCTGTGATGCCTTTAGGGGCTGTAATTGCAACGCATTCTAATGTCCAACAAATGTGCTGAGGACTGTCATTCTAAAGTGTGCGTAAACATGTATTTTTGCTGCTCCGCTTAAGTGAGGAACAACCCAGACTGTTAGCCCTGAATATGTAGGGGTGCATACTGTATGGTCAATATAAGATGCTCAGTCAGGGTTATGTGTCACTAGGGCAGCTGAACCTATTTTTAATGCGTGTTGAGGTAATGGGGTGGGTCGCCACTGGGATGGTGCCAGTGCACAGGGCCCTCGTTCCAGGTTATGCTCAACACACTGCATTAGGGGGCAAGATGATGTGCATACATGGGAGTGGTGGTACTAGACCCCACCCCCCTTTTGGGAGGGGTGGAGATGTTACGCAATGTCACAAAGTAATTCCAACAGCTTAGGTATATTTGTAAATTGGTGCATAGTATTGAGTGGTGTGTGTGTTTAATAAATGTACTCTTACTTTTATAAAGCAAAGTACAGGCTGGACAATCAATTATTGAGTGTTATTTATGCGCACCTGCAAATGGCGATTACTAGCCCACACCACCTCCCTTGAGTAAGCCTCAGACTGCTCTGCAACGCTACCCTCTGAGAGTCAGGCGCTACAATTGGGTGTTTGGTTCCCAGTGAAGGACAAATGTAGTCATGTTATTTGTGCAGGCCTCACAGATGCTGCCTCGTTTTCCAACAAAGGCGCACTGTCATTGTGCTACATAGATGTCGAGCACAGTCGGAGCAACCACCCACCCCAACACCATGGTGCCCTTTGAAAAGGAGGAAGAGGGATCCCAGATACCTCCCAGACATACCACTGCAGTAGGGTGCAGTCACTTACTGTACTCACCTGCAGGGAGTCTGTGCCCCCATTCTAAAGTCAGGCCTGCACTGTATAAGGCGGGTCAATTAATTCAAACTACCTGTCTGCTTTCCACTAATGTTTATTTTCATATGTTGCTTTTTGCATCATCTCTATTTTCATATCCATGTAATTAAACCCAGTATATACATGTGGCATATTGCTATTATTCTCAGCGTTAAGTGCTTCCAGCATGCTGGCCCTGCTTTGCTCATCATTGACAGTTTTCATGATCCCCAGTTGACAAATGATGACAAGTTTCCATTGTGCTCAGTAAACAGGTATGTCATGTTAGTTTTTATGCCTAATAAGTGCAATTAAGGTAGCAAATCTTTGATACAAAGGGTACATAATCGCATTTCTAAATCAACTTAGCAACTAAAAACTTCTTCCAAATCACGAATGGGGTTTAGTACATTAGGAAATGGTTTTATAGTTCGCAAACCATCTGATTTGCTGAATCAGAGGGTTTGTGAACACTAAAACCCTTTTTAGGTCTCGCCTATGCTGCGCGCATGCGCTACTTAGGAGGGGACCTTTTGGAATCGATCAGCACTTTGGCTAAAAGCGTGCACGTTTTGCATTGCTTTCTATTGCAACGCGTGCACGTTTGGCATTTCCCTTGCGGGAGCGAGCATCGGCGCCATCTGTTTGTAATTATCTTGAAAACAGATGGTGCCCCTGCTCGCTCCCACAAGTGAAACGCTGTGTGTGTCTGGTCCCTGTTACCATGCAGAGACTGCTTGTTTATCTTCTTCGGCGAGCCGGACCTCGCTGTACTGCGCATTCTCTGTGTACTCCTCGCGCATCACTTGCAACCTAATCAGGCCTCGCTCCAACCCTTCTCCTGTTGTCCATGTTGCCTTTAGCACCTCCCTCCCCATGCTGTCAGTGTTGTAAATTTCCCGCTCTCACCCCCTCCTGTTGTCTGTGGCCCATCTCCCTCGTTTTCCACTCTATCATAGGATGTAGGTGTTTACTAGTGTTATTGTTGAAAGGAGATGAAAATAGCGTAAGACAGTCCCACTGCTCCCGATATCAGACTTTCAGTTACCCAGTAAAATGCAGTCGGTGAATTGCGCAGGGTTTGAGAAGAGCGAGACCAGCACCACTGTGGGTACAGGGCTCTGTGCCCTACTCAGTAGCGTAGACCACCACTTGAACCGCGTTGGACCCTTGGCACGGAGTTAAGAGATGAGTGGTGTGGGCTGAGCAAAGCAGTCTTGATTTGCAGGCATAGGTGGCACGCGCAGATGTTGGTGCTAGTGCACAAGCAGTGGGAGAGGTGCAAGCATTGCAAAATCATGTAATTTCTACAAAATTCAAATTAGAATGAAAAGACGACGTGTAGTTAATTTTTGGACCGCAGTGTTTTCTGGCTTAGGGTTTTACTGTTGGCCTACTCATGTAGCTTTTTAAAAACCCTGGAGCTTCGACCTGCATCACAGATACATGATCGTCTTATCACCCATGAAAGTGCCATGAGATGAATTCAGTGAAACGAAAAGAAAGCTATATTTTTATTGTATGAGGTACAACACGTGTCCCACACCTGCTACCATTTAAAAAAAATATAATTTGACAATTATCACAGTAAAGTATAATTTATTTACAAACAGCAATACGCTTCATTAGCAGCAGTGGGACTGCAGGAGTTTTGTGTAAGCCAAAGGCATTTTAAAAGCAGAGTAGATGCTAAATTTGACCCATTGCAGAGAGGTGAGTGCAGGTAACGGCAGCCCTGGGGAAATTATAGTAAAGTCTGTGTATATCCTTTCAGCTGTCACCGAGCAGGGGTGAATATGTGATGTTACAACGCGATCAAAATGATCGCGGTATGTAACATTGCAGTTTTTACAACGCAAGTCGTTACAACGACTTGCGCTGGAGGGCGCTGGACTTAGGAGTAGTAAGATTTACTATTCCAACACCAGTCAACGTACAGTAGGGAAGGTATTGGAATAGTAAATCTTACTATTCCTTAGGTTATAGCGCCCTCCAGTGCAAGTCGATGTAACGCTTGCGTTGTAATGGCAGCGTTCTAAATGCATCGCGGTGTAATCACCGCGATGTAAAGGATGTTTCCCAGCAGGGGCAGCTTCTCAAAACCTTTTACCATAAGTAGGGTTGTCTTACTTAGAAATTCAGTAGTTAGCCACTTCTTAGTCTCCTTAGTGTTGGGTTCTATATGAAAAGTTTCAATGAGAGCTGCTTGGGTTATGTCAGCATTCCATGGCCATGAAGAGATGTGAAAGGTGTGTATACCAAGACTCAGTAGCATCCCTCCCCAACGCACCATAAGCAGAAGAAAAGAAAAGTGTTCAAAACAGCCAAAACTGGTTACACTCCACAACTACACATAGACCTAATGAGAAAAACGAAGGCTCCACATTGTTCTGTAGTAGGTTTTTACACATTGTACTTTACTATTTCTGGCGTTACCATAATTTACAGAGTGAAGTAATGCAACTGTGGACTAGTACTCTAGAAAGAGACTTCAGCATTGAATCAAACAAGTAATCCGGGAGTAATAATGGATTGTTTGCAAGTTAAATGAAAAAATCCCCAAGACCTAGAAAAATTCATTAATGTTGTGCTGTTTATTAAAAGCTATAGTCGGTCTGTGGTAGACTTCAGGGACAAAATAGAGTAAATGGAAAATCTGTGCTCATTCAAGCTAAGAATGCAGAAGCAGGGTGTGTGGGTCAGAGTACTGACGCATCAAGAAAATCTACACGCTTACCAAAAACCCTCTGTCGGATTAATTTCAGAAATGGCAACTGTGCATGACACAGCACCTGCTTTCCTTGGCCCCTCCCATTCTCTCCCATATGTCTACCTAACAAAGTTATGTCTGCCTACTTTGCACCCACCACACATTACTCACACCTATGTCTGCCACCCACCACATATTACTCACACCCATCTGTCTGCCACTGCATACCTCCCTACGATATCAAGTTGTAATTGGGAACTTGCTGGGGCAGAGACACGGGATTTAAAGTCCCTTCTAGGCAAGAGCTGTTTAATTAAACAGCGCTCAAACTGTTCTGTGACAGGTGTAAAATTGCTGATCTAGGAGTCATGTTTTAGGTCGAGCCTTTGGTGCATGTGGCCGTTTACCAGTGGCATTTGAAATAACAGCAGATGTTGTAGCATCAAGGATAATATGCTGCATGGCTAAATACTTATAAGGTCCCAAAAGCGAGACCTATTGGCTATGCCAATGCTTGTTATATATTTGACCCTTGGTAACTAGTGTGCATTCTCCGCAGGCACATTCACTGATCACCCTAATAGTTAAATAAATTCAAGGTGTGGTAATCTTGATGGACATATTCTCCTGCCACACATGTTCTGATGAAACCTAACTGACATAGGTAATGCCAAAAGCATTACCTTTCATATCACAAAAAGTAAAATGAGTGACGTTTCTTTTCGCATGAGTCCCAGTTGATATCTGTGCTGATAAAGGGCCTGATTACGAGTTGGTGGTGCGGGAGCCGGACCGCCCCGCCTACACACCGCCAAACCCGTGTGCGCACCTCTCCCCATATTATTACTTTTTCAGTCCCTGGAGGCCTGTTCTTTGGTGCTCTCATGGTGGTGCCTATAAAATAGACATTGCAATGGGAGCATAAAAGGCAGGACCTGCACGGCATGGACTGATGCAATCCATGCAGTGCAGGTACTGGGGTGCATGCACACAGGAGGCACAGCATATTCCCCTCAGCATGCACCCCATGGCCCTTAGACATTTCCTCTCCACCACGCTTTTCATGGAGTAGGAACCGCCCTGAAAACCGTGGCAGAGAGGAAACTCATAATGTGCTTGGCGGGACCGCGGCGGTCCCTCCAAGCATATTGCGGCCTCAAGACCTCCGCCCCACCACCAAGAATTTCTGATCCCTGGCGGTTGCGGCGGTGCAATTGTGATCCCCCCACCCTAGTTGTAATAGGGCGGTCGGAAGACCACCACCGCCGTGCCCCCTCGAGTCTGGCAGTTCGTGACCGCCAGTCTCGTAATCAGGCCCAAAGTGTTTTTTCCACTGGCTATGGTTTCTGTGGTGACACAAACATGTTCTGTATTGTATCTTTCCAACACGTGGTTCTTTACAAGTAAATACATTACTGTTGCAGGTGACTGATGCTTCTGAGCGTTGTAACAAAACCGTGGCAAATGTTAGGTGATTTTACAAAATCGCTTTTAGCACTGCCTGTAAAACCTATGGCTTTTTATCTGTGAGTCAGAAAAAAATGTTTTAAAAGATGCAATTTAGCACAATTTTTAGAAACCAAGAGTTCTTGCAATCTGCACATAGAAGTGTAAGCCTGCCACTAACGAAGGGTTTCACCTCATAACTGAAGTTGTACTAAATGCCAAGCCTCTCATGTTTCTGATTAACAATCCACTTAGAGTTTGCAAAAATTCCCACTTTTCCTACGTTCATACTGTGACATAGATTTTCTTCTTAACTGCAAAAATTCCTTACAAGTGGAAATAGGCACTGAAAATGCGTGGAATAGGACCCCCAAATAGGGGAAAGCTGAGACTTTACCCAAGGTGCGATTAGCCACCATAAAAGTCTTGCTGCTAGTGGACTTTGGACCAACTACCATGACCATGCCATTTTATCATGGGTTAATTTTTGTAATGTTTTCCTCATGACTAAGCCTGGGAAGGATTTTCATTATGCCAGAGTAATTGGAGTAGTTTTAATAATTACGCATCACTCTTTGGCATGGAATTACCAATAATTACATGGTTACTCCTCCTCACATAGTTAAGAGTAATTTTGGGGGGAGAAATCCTACCACAAGAGCACATTTAGCTAGTTTAGGAAGGATTTGAAGACTCACCTCTTAAAAGAACACTCCATTACAATGAAGCTACCTCTCCAATCACTTATTGACTTAATCTTTTCTTTGACCATGTACAGTGCGCTACTGCCATTCGACTAGGCTTGCACGATAGAAATACAACATCCATCCATACATACATACACACATGAGTCTTGGGCTGGTTAGGGCTTAATAAAAAAAATGTCAGACTTCAGTATGAATGGGTTTTCGAAGTCTACCAGTCGTTGGAGAGTTGGACGGTGGAGCCAGATGCATATCACTGCCTTTACCAGATGAGTAAGGACAGTCTTTAGCTTCTCGAGTGAGTCTGCCTCTTCATCTTGCATGGAGCACTCATCATCTTTAACCCTGGAGCACTGCGCCCGTTAGTCGCATGCAGCTCTTTAGGGTGAACAGAAGACTTCATCCACCTCTGCACTCTGCTGTCGGGCTTCAGGCGAAACAAACAGTAGCCCCTGGTACTAGGGAGGGACCATGGCGGGACAAGTCATTCATCACATTGGTGTTCACTAATGCAACTGATTCTGTGTCAGGAGGAAGACGCAAACATTGCATAAAAAGGACTCCAATGAATGGATGCTTCATGAAGTCTTCTCCAAGCTTATTGTAGTAGATACCATGACCTGCATCCTCAGAAATGCAATGCAGCGCTTGTTTGCAGGATGGATGTTGCACAAGGCTTGCTCCCTACAGTGGTCGAAGTGGGGGGGAAAAAAGTAGGGGAACTGTGGGTGGAGAATCAGAGGGCGGGTATAACCTGAGGATTGATCAGTGGGCAGAGTCAGAGGTGTGGCCAGAAAGAGCAAAACATCCCAATTTTTAGTATTTGCCATTCCCTGACCAGTTACAGCTTATTATGTTATTTAATTGATCCAATGGATAGTCAAGTTTATTTAGGGTTTTTGGCATTAAAATACATTCACAAAGTGGGATGGGTTTCCAATGACAGAATGTCCCAAATTCACTTAAAAGTGGAAGCACAAGCCATTTGTCTCCGAACTAATAAGTTTCTGTCCTCAGCACTTCTCCTTTTTTCCGCAAGAGCAGTTCAAACATGAATAGCAAAATATCCTAGTTTGCAAATGTTTGCCACATAATACATCTGCTGCTGCATATTCTGATGATTTTAACTAAACAAATTGTTTGAAGCTCAAACGGATCAAAAGTTGCTAAAAAATGTGACTTGTGTTGCTAAGAAGTGGAGGGCCCATTGCAAAGCTTGACTGGTCACCTTTCTCACTGCTGCATTTGTATGTTACACTAGTACTAATGAGGCAAAATCTTTGTAGAGACTGTTAGTATGCATAAAAATATCAAAATTATAAAGTATCAGAATCAAAATGAATCTAGACAGCAGAGCAGTTCATATCCCACACACCAATACAGCAGTTCGAAACTGGCATGTTCAAGAGATTTTCCTTCAAACAAGTGGAACCAGAGGCCCAATATGTGCCCACCACATTATCAGCAAGTATTTACTGTAAAGCAAGAACAAAATACTTTACCCAACCAGGTGGGGTAACCAGTCTATGAAACAATGTGATAAAGTTCTCCCCCACCTATAAATACAAACAAGATTTGGCCACAGCATAACATGCCACATTTTTATAGCCAACTATACTCAGTGCCTCCACCACCTCCTCCACCACCACACCATCCACCACCTTTAGCCCCAATGTCTGCAACAGAAAGCTCTTATCAACAATACCATTGCCACCAATTCTCAATAATTCCTCCACCAACTCATCATCTTTTACACACACATCAATTCCCATCACTGCCCCCTCCATCAACCCCACCACTTCCATCTACTTCCACTCCCCACTCGTGTAACCCTTCATATTCATCCATGCCACTATTATTCTCATCAATGCCTCCACCACTATCTCCACATCAGTCCCCACATTTGCAGAGTCCTCCATTCTCAGCAATGCTTTTACCGCCTCCGCCACCTCCTCCTGGTGATTTCACTTCTTCTCCTCCATGTTAGTCTTAATGGAGCCTTTCCTGAGAGAAGTATGATGAGTTAATTGCCACTCCCAATGAAATTGGTTTGTGTGATCTGCAGCTTTTTTTTAACATGGTTATTCTTTCCCTCCTATTCAATATGATCACTTATAGGTCAAAAAATAAATATATAATTTTTAAAGTGTGAACGCTATATTTCCAGAATATTTGCTATCAGTTACTCATTTTTGGGCATAGGCAGTGAAAGATATTAGAGATGACCTGTTGAAAATGTGTTTCAAAATATCCTTTTCCATCTGTTAGCCAGTGCCATCCTCATTTGTTGGATATGTAGCAGTTCAGTGAGTATACAGTCATATATCCATGCCCCTGCACCCTGTCTCCCAAAAAAAAGTCCTCCTTATTTAGATATTGGAGGAGGATTCAGTCCTTGGGATCCCAATTATAAGACTGTTTAGATGCAGCTATTCTGCTATTTAGATGTCGGAATCCATGTCCTTTATAGAAGCTGCCAATGGAGTGGCCATACTTGTTACATGATTGCAACATGCTTCGTTGATGAGACATGGCAACAGTGGAGCCCATCGTTCTCGTTTTCCTTTCCTTTTTAGGGTCAATTAAGGTTGCCCCAAACCCCACGACCCCCGTCCTGCACACATGCAGCTTGGAAGCTATTCCTCTGATGTTCTTACGCATTAAAAATAATACAAAAACTACTAGGGAGAGATCATTGGGGCTCCCCGAATCCCAGGAGTGGAAACACCGGTCCAATCACAACTGCACCACGGGGGTTCCACAGTCCCTAGCATTGCCTTCTGTGGGGAATTAGGAAGAGCAGATTTGCTCCTTGGCTTGGATTTGTGCAGTGAATTTTCCTCCCTATTAGAAATGTTTTTTTAAATTCCTGCAGCGTAATGAATTTTTTGTCACGATGTAGCTGCTTTACATACAACTTACGAGTAGAACTGTTTTATTATTATTTTTTTGCTCAACTGAAACTTTAGTTTACAAGGTACTTTAAAATTGTCTGAAGTTGGTTTGTCTTCTTACTAAGCTGCAGACAGTAGTTTAAGTAACACCGATTTTGAAATGAGTACGAAAATGCCCATTTTAACTTGCATTACATTTTGAAAATTTACCAAGTAGATATCTGTTTGTACTCGAATATGTATTCATTCTGCCACCATTTTGGTTCAGCTTTTTCAGTGATGTATTACGTACCTATATATATTTTTTAATAAATGCACATCTTCGGCAAAAAAGAGATGGCATTTCCAGCAAAAGTATTTCTTATGTTTTTGGATCCTTTTAACAGGGGAACGAATGAAGGAAAGGAGAGAAAAGGGGTTACCAGATGTTTCTTGAAGTCACGGTTTTCAGGAAGTGAGGAGGAGCGAAACAGAGACAGAAAGAGAGGGAATAAGCTGCCAGAGGCAGAGCAGGAAAAGTGGACACTGTCCTTCTCTGGGCAAGAAGGAAGAGACAGAGTCCTTTTCCTTCTCTGCCCACGTACCCGTCCCCGAACGGCCACGAGCAGCCGAGCCTTATCAATAGGCCTTGCCTATTTCTGCCATCCGGGGAATAATTTTTATAATAAAAAAGTAGGGGAACGGTTAACATTAAATTAAAAAAGTAGGGGCACGCCGTGCCCTGCCGATCCCGGCCACTTCGACCACTGGCTCCCTAGTTACAGCAGTAGTAACTGTGTCATGCTTGCATAGCAAAACTCTAGGCGGGATATTCTCAAGAACGCGTGATAATTATCGCAAATTTAGCTTAACGCAACTTTGCACATCGCAGTCCATCGTGGGAAAATAACGCTGTGTTAACGTTGTATTCTCAACACGGCGGTACCATGCGATAGTCTCACGCTAACGCGTCAAATGACCGTGATAAAATTACCGTGACGGCAAAAAAACGCGAAACACAAACGCGAAAAAGGTTGCGATGTGGCCAACCGCGATAAAAAAATCTGCGATAACAAGCGACTGGCCTGCAATTCCCACGCGTCATGTGGGAAAATGCACCATAAAAGCAGAAAAAAACCCTAAAAAAATAAATAAACTGCGTAGCACCATGGATGCACCCGGACCGAGTGCAGAGGACAACGCGAACCCCACAAGCCCCACAGACGACCAGCAAGAAACCTCGGGGTCGGGGAAGGGCAAGGAGAAGAGGAAGAGGAAGACACAGTTCAGTCCGCAGGAAAACAGGATCATCGTCACGGAGGTGATAGAACACTACCAACAACTGTTCGTCACCTCCACTGTGTCATTGGCAACACAAACGGAAATATGACAGTCGATCGTGAACAACGTGAATGCAGTCGGAGTGTTGAGGAGGTCAATGGAGGAGGTCAAGAGGCGCTGGCATGATGTCAATAGCCAAACCAAGCAGAAACTCGCTGCCAAGAGGAAGGCAGCAACGGCGACTGGAGGTGGGAGTCCTGCGCCACAGGAGGAGCTGGATGAGCTGGAGGAAATGGTGGCCACAGTCATCAGTGTGGAGACGGTGCAAGGAGTTGGGGGTCCGGACACAGCACGACATGACCTGACCCAACAGCAACAGGGTGAGTAACGACCAGGGACTGGGGGGACGGGTGGAGATGGGCACAATGGCACAGATGCACAATTATGTGTAGCACACTGCACACCCACAATGATTGTGGAACATGTCCCTGATACCCTTGGCACACTGCAGCACACATAGAAACACCAAGTAGGCCCCGTCCACTATGTGCACAAAGGGCCCCCTCTCCCTATCACCAATATCACAACCTACCCATGCACATGTGCTGAATCCAGCAAAGCAGCAGCTCTGTGAGCCACACTGACAATGCAAGTGACACTGCATGACCGAGAGCATGGCTGCAGTCAAAATACATGACATGGTGCATGACACAACACTGAGGTGGCCCAGTGTGGACCACTTCCTCAAAGGAGCAGGTCACACTCTGACACATCCACGTGCACATACAACCCCTGATGTCAACAACACATCTGCAGATAAACAATGCACAAGAGTACAAAAACCGTCCAAGAGCACAAATGACCCAAGTCGCCAACATCTCAGTCCCTCAAAAGCACACATGTCAAAGGCACACCGCCCCAAAGGGATAAGGGGCCGCTAAATCAGAGCTGCAGGGGCGACTCTCCCACAATGCAGCACACACACATAGCAATCACAGCACATCAACATTGACGACAATGTGGTACACAGTGCAACACTTTCACTACAGAACAGAGGACACAACTGGTGCCGCTTGTGCGTAGAAACTGGCCAATCACATCTGGCATAGCAGGAAACTGTGAGATGATAACGTACGAGTACAACCTCACATCCGTCATGTAGTCGAAATGTCCACTGTCCCCCATCAAATAGCCAGCTCATCCAAAACAGTCACAATGTACATTGTCATGCAGTCTGTATGTAAAGATGTACAATGCGTCAACATACATGGAACACACTGTTAACCTGCATCTCCCCTTTACATTGCAGAGGGACAATCAACACCTCCTGCAGAGCAGACCAGACATCTCTTCAGTGATGATGAGGAGGAACCCCTGGCCATCTGCTCAGACACCCTCCAACGGCTCGTGGACAGCCTCCGCACCCCACCTCCAGGAGCAGGGCAGCCCAGCTGCATCGATGTGACCCCAGCCCCTGCACAGCCCACCAAGCAGGAAGCACCCACCACCACGGCTGGCTCACAGCACCTCACGGAAAGACACATGGCATTCCAACGCCGTGTGTCAGACTGCCAGAGGGGGCTGGCTGAACAGGTGCGGGTGGGTTTCGACCTCATGGCAGCCAAAGTTGATGCCATATGTGGGTGCATGAGTCCCATCAGGGACCACTTACAGTCCCTAACGGACACCCACAGTCCGTCCCATGCTCTACAACAATCCCTGGCTGACCTCGCTGGAGCCATTACTCGGATACAAGGACTGTCTAGTCAGACAGGCTCCAGTGATGGCAGCACAGAGTTGGCACAGATGCGGAAGACAATGGAGAACATGGAGCGGATGCAGGCTGGAAGGATGGCTGCCACGGCTGTACACCAGTGAGATGTAGCTGGGATCTTCCATGCCCTGCAGAACATCATCTCGCCATTGCTGCTATAGAGCCTGTCCCAGATGACTGCTGCATGAACTTTGACACACACATCTCCGCCCCCTGATGCGTCAGAGGCACACAGTGATGCAGCCATACCACCTCCGCCCCCTGATGTGTCAGTGGCACACAGTGATGCAGCCATAACACCACCACACACACCTGACACACCTGACACAGAAGACATATCAGAGGACTAAGATGTGGATGACAATGACTCTGTTTGAGAAAGAAGGTTCTAGCATTTATCCCCGCCATATGGCCTGTTCCTGCTTGGTTCAGCCCTCTGCATCATGCCCGGGAAGAACACCTTCCACTGTCCCCCGAAACACTCTGCGACATTCACCTGGACCCCGACATGGACTGCCATATCTGCACTGGTTACCAATGACACAGCAATCAGGCTGCGGACTGAACTCTTCCTCTTCCGATTAAATTGTCATTCCCCAAAGGACTCTGGTTGGCCCTCCACTGGGCAACCATGTTATGTGGGCTTTGCATGGCCATGTACTGCTCCAGCTCCGACACTCCACAGAATGTGAATAAAACATTCAAAATCACACAGATGTGTCATGTCTATGTTCAATCAAGTATAAGAGTATGGATGAATGTAGGGACATTGATTGCACAAAAAGGTACACCCTGGGAAATGACATCAATGCGAATGTTTGACCCTGACCCACATGGCCAATTAGATGACTGTGAACGTGTGAACTAGCTGTGGCCTCATTGCCCATGAACAACAATCTCGCAACCCCCAACGTACCCCCCACGTCTATTTATTAAATGGGGCTGTGTGTAAAAATGTCTAAATCGCTAGCAGGCCTAAAGTAGCATCCCCCATCACATGTGACAACAGAACATCTCTTCGCATACCTACTCACACTCAACTGTGTGGACACAGCCTGTTCTGATGGATCACATTGATCCACATGGCAAGAAGTTGGACACCATACTCACATTGCTGAAGACACGTAAGAGCACCGGTCCACCAGCAACTATCCCAACCACAAAGTCTGGCTTACAGAGGTGGAGCTGGCAATAGGGACTCACCCCTAAGTGAAATGCGTCAGTCAGTCCCTCCCTGTGTATGGACAATGCTCATTGAGGCACACGATTTGTCATTCTAATCAACACTCATCACAGTTGAACACTAGTGAAGTGGCGTAGACTTTATTCGCATGTGCGTGTCAGTATGGGCAAGACAAGGGCCACAATATGCAGACCAATGCTTCAGACACTAACAGGCAGCATGGGAACATGTAGAGGTGCAAGAACTGGGGAGGCAAAAATTGAACACCAATCATTACGGATGGCAACTGTCTCAGCCCACCTTGCCTTGCTGGACGAGTCATGTGATGTTTGGCGTATGCTCATTGCCCCATGTCAGGGGACACGACTCACAGCCCCTGGGATCTGCATAGTGCTGTACCACCGGACTGTGCAGACTGTCTGCTCTGCTGACAGTGAGCAGGTGAAAGGGTCCAACAAGGTCACATGTAGTACTACATTGCCATGTGTGTACACTCCCTCCAGCAGTATGTCAGAGTAAGGAACCTTGCCAAGCGACGCTGTGCAGCTCCGCCCATGGGACTGCCTCACCTTGCACAGGTGTGTGTCAACACGCGTAGGGGCACGCACATGCATTCTGAGTCCAGGCGGATGCAGCCATGTCCACTGTTGTGGTGGGATATGTGACCATTTCTCCAAGATGCAACAAGGTGTTGGGACCTGTGCTCTGGGTTACAAGCAGTTGTGGCTGCAGGAACGTAGTTACTCGTCCATGAATGTGAGCGCAGCTTCCTGGGCAATTAGTTCCAAGAGTACGTCATTGTCGGCCTCAACGAACACTGGGGCGAGCCAATCCATTAACTGGTCCGGACAGATGTGCTCCGTCCACGCCGTTTCACCAATCCGCAAAACAGCCCAATGGGGGAGCACTTCGAAGTGGTCACTGCACACGAGGACTTGTGCAATCTCCCATGCCCAACTGCCAGCACATACGCCAAATATCAAGGCATCCCATGAACGGGTATCACGGTTACACACCTGGTCGTGGGCCAACAGGGGGTGCACACACAAGTCATAATCCAGTTCAGCTACTGTTGTGTTGGATAGGCAGACATCCATGGGCCACTCAAATATGCATGATCGGCAGTGGAACCAGGGCTGGACGCAGGTGACGTACGCAAGACGGAAGCTCAGATGGTAACTGATGCGCAACACTGCCGTGGCAGTGCCCCAAACAAATGCAGCATACGTGCACGGTACAGTTCCACGTGACAGGGGTTGTGCATGTGCCCAGGATGTTCTGCCATTGCATTGGTGGCTCTGGTTGAAGCGGCACTGTTCTGACCTGCGACCAGTTCTGTGGATGAAATGCCACAGCTCGGAGCAATGAGTTGTTTTAGTGTGCAACGGTTGTACGCCTGGGTTAATGTGGGAGTAAGTGTGAAGGACATTCCATGCAAGATAACTTCGGGCAAGGACTTCTGTGTGTGGGGTGTGTATACGTTGGTCTATCATTAGCGCTGTGCGTAGTGTGGGAGTCGGCATCATCTGCGATGGTATCTCTCTCAGGGGGTACCTGCCGCATGCAAGACCAAGGTCGGAGGTGCAGGTGTCCTTCCGCCTTATGTATTGAGACAAAGGAGCTTTGATCCCTAATGTTAGTCTGACTACTGCTTTCATTCTGGACATGTGATGTGGCTTTCGCGGTGCGATTGAGGCTAGGCCATAGGTTTATGGTGCACCGATAGCAATACACACACAACAGTTGGCATGCATGAGCCAAGAGCCCGAGTGACCTTGCGCTCCTTGTACAATACCTTCATGCGCGGCCGCCCTCCGGGTGCATGCAACATTGCAACATTGTCGATTGCGGGCCGTGTGGCGCAGACACTGCAACAGAGACACACGCATCAGTTGGTTTCCTGTCCAGCCCAGAAATGAACCACGCCCAGGGATAATTATTCACACCCTTACGCTGGCCTGGCGTACGCCGACTCAGCCCACTCGGCGTACGTGTAAAGGGGGGGACGACGACGCTACGTGTCCCAGTTCTTCCCCACTGCCGGAGGTGACATGGCTGCGTCTGCCTGGCATGTCACGGGACTCATTCAGAAAGGGTCCATGACTTGCGTTGCACAGAGTTGGTGGCACCGGAAACATTGCGGCCGGCACGGGCCTACCGCCACGGGACGGTGACTTTCGGTGCACTGAGGTAGGGGCACCTTAGATGCTGAGCGGGTATGCAGCCTGCGATGATGCACCGTCCTGGTGGTCCGGACTGGTAATGGTTTGTGTGAGCCCTGCTGGACCGCAGTGTGGGCCTGAGCCAGCGGGCAGCGCGGTCCTACCACCACGTGGCGTTGCCTAGCGGTTCACAGAGTTAGTGGCACCTATAGCGCTGAGCGGGTGTGCAGCCTGCGATGATGCCGTGTGCACTGATATGATCTCTGCCATTGCGAAATCAAGAACCAGAATCACGTGTGTGACCTGGTGGCCCGCGGGGCGGGGCTGCATGATGTGGAGGCTGTCAAGGTCGCGGGCCCCGGGCTTGGAGCTTGCACCGGCACGTGGTGGGCCCTCTTGGAGACACGCTGGTGGTGGGAGGTGAGCAGTGAGGCCTGGGTGCGCAGGGGCGGCCAAACACCGCTGGGCGGCGGGAGTGGCTGGGGTGCAGCAGCCTGTGTGCGCAGGGGCGGCCAAGCGATGATGGCGTGTGAACTGATATGAACTCAGCCATTCATAAATCTGGACTCTGTTTCAGATAGGGGACCTGGTGGACTGCAGTGTATACCAGCACGTGGTTGGAGACACACCGGTGGCAGCAGGTGAGCAGTGAGGCCTGGGTCCGCAGTGTCGGCACTTTCTCTCCCTCTCCCTCTCTTCCTTTCACTGTCTCTCTCTCTCTTCCTCTGTTTCTCTCTCTCTCCTTCTCCCTCTCTTCCTTTCACTGTCTCTCTCTCTCTTCCTCGGTTTCTCTTTCTCTCTCCTTCTCCCTCTCTCCCCCTTTCTCTCTCTTTCTCTCTCTCCCTCTCTTTCACTCTCTCCCTTTCTTTCTCTCTCTCTCTCTCTGTCCTTTGATGAGCGCATGACATACCTTCTTATCTGGAATTTTGTCTTGCAGGCTAAGTCTTACAGATAGTCCAGAGAAGACCCGCCATGGCTCTTCCGAATAGTTGTTTTGAGTTGAATTTGAATAAAATCATTTGTTTGGAAATTCAAAGATGAAAGGATGATTCTCCTTTTTCTGACCACACATGAATGTTAATTGTTGTACTTGTGCGACATCAGGCGAATTGTTTTGTTCATGATTTTGTACAGTTGATGTTAAATATCTTTGTCCGTGGTAGGGCCCCGGGGGGGCATCCGGGGGTGGGGGGTGGCGGTGGGTGTTGTGGCCCTCTTGGGGCTCCGAGCTGCATGATCAGTAGCTCCATGGCATCTGTTGTTCTTCAGGTGTGGCTCTGGTCTGGGCTCCCTTTTGTGGTGCAGGTTGTCGTCCGACTTAACACCAGGTAAGAGCAGGTGTTAAATCCCTGCTGCTAACGTGCCTTGTCGCCTGTTTTGGGATCTTATCGCCGATCTGGCTGGTCGTAGAGAATATTGCGAAGTGGTGTTTTCGCGGCTTTTTGCACAGGAACGCCTACTCTGCATCTCTTTAGCGTTAGTTGCCGGTGTCATCCGTGGCGATGTTTTTTGCGGCTGCTATCGCAGGAAAACTGGCGATATCGGCTGTTAGCACCTGCTTGTGAATAGGGCGATAAATTTATCGCCACTTTGGCTGCGATAAAGTGCCGCTAACTCGGCAATGAGTCCTTGAGAATATGCCCCTAGGAGTACTCTTTTGCACGATGGATGCCGCCTCCTGCTTAGAGCAATAGATACAGTGACTTGCATCCCCAGCAAAACAACACTTATTTGCAGAATGGATGCTACTCCATACATGCCATATGCTTACAGCAGTGGACACTGACATGCGTGCACAGCAGTGCATAGCAGCACTTGTTTGCAGCAGTGTTGGAAGAGTCAAGGAAGGATTTGGTAATGCAGTAAGCCATTTTTATGCTTCCCGCTCCATCTCCCTGAACATCACTTCAACACATCGCTCCCTAGTGCTTGCGTTAGTAGAGCCCAAAAAGTCATTAAAATGATGGCGGACTTTACCTTATTGAAGCTTGGACAGGGAGCCTTCTATTTCTTAGATCCGCAGTTGTTGAAACAATAGAGACAAAAACAGCATGTGCAGCTCAAGAGCAAATCCTCACTGCACTGCTGGTCCCCCAAGTGTGGCGGCCTCGACAGCCTTTAGTCGTGTGCCACTTGGGCAGTTTTGGAGTCTCTGGGCACGTTTTATGGTGCCGCCTGGGCAGTCTGAGCTTTGTGCTTGCTCAGGTGCTGTGCTGTCGTATGTGGTGCGAAAGAGCATTCAGACGTACAGTGAGTTTGTTTCTTGCACAGTAATGTGTTTCTTTCCACCAGAAAACACTGCGCGGCCCACGAGTGATGTCATTCCTGAACCAATGTTGCAGTCCTAAGTTTAGCCTGTATTGCATGCCTCTCACAGCCACATTTGAGTTGAAGTTGCCGTGACGTAGAGAGGAGTCACGTGCCTCGTGTGCTCAAATGACCTTTCAACTAAAGTGAACGTGGCAGGGTCTCTGTTTCAGAAGGGTATCGTAAGTTGTACAGTCATAGCTGTGTTTAGCGAGAGAAAAACCTTTTTGGCTACAACACACTCTATAAATAGTTGTTCATTGTCATCACATGACGCTGTCACTCAGACATTTGGTGATCACTGTAGTGTCCTTTTGGGAATACAAAAACAATAACTTTTGCTCTTCCGACCTTTGCACTTGTCTGTGCTAGGTGTTTGATGTGCTGCAAAGCCTTCCCAAATTAAATTTTACATAGTATTTTTAGGGTTCGTTTACAGACTTATGAGGCTATTCACAAAGGTAACTTACACGTGCAAGTAATTTACACATGTAATTAACTCTTAAACTTGTGACTAACTTTACTACTTTTGGTTATTCACAAAATATGCGTATAAAGTTACTCAAAAGGGTAGACATGCATGTCTCCACTCCCTGAAAAAGGGTGTAGAGCCAAATTTACAAGTGTAAGTTACTATTGCCAAAACAGTAGTAATTCCTGCCCCACACATGACTCACTGTTGATAGTGCAACACTCTCCCATAAAAATAATGACAATAGGGAAATAAAACAACCATAGCAAATATTTTAAAATTATGTTAAATTATTTAACATAGTTTAAAATATAAATAAATGTAATTTAATGGTAAAAAATATGATAATAAAAAAATATATATTATTTAATCATAAAATATTTTAACAACCTTTTTAATTTATAAATAATGTAACATTAATTTCTATTACAATAACATAAAGCTAATTGTAATTAGTTCTACACATCACTTTTAATAATTATCAGTGCATAGTAAACACATTTAATTTTTTGATTTATGATGAAATTTATAATTTAATTTAAACTTCAGAAAAAATATTTTTAATTTATCGAAAATATTAACATTTACTATAGTTTTAATTCAAAGTTAGGTTTATAGTGTTGTAGCATTTTCTCTGCGGTTCTACATTTAAAATTGATATGTAAACTTAGGTTACAATAATATTTAACATAAAACATTGTTATTAATTTATCATGAAGTTTAATCAACATTTAAACATGTTTCCCTATACTTTACCATAGGGACATCTCCACCCAGACTCTGGAGTGTCCCTGTGATAAAGTATAGGAAAAAATTTAGTTAACTCAACAAAGTAAAATATTTTATGTGAATTTATAAATTAATTGCAAAATGCATTCTTGTGTCAAAAATTGACAAAATATAACTCCAAGTGGGTAGCGGGGTTACTTTGGTAGGAGAAGTGATAGGGCCTACTCTCTAATATCCCTATTCAAGTAATTAAGATTGATTTGGGTCTTGGGTTAGATATATAATTTGAGTTTGTCTGCTATAAAGATGTCATATAGGCATAAGAAGGCAATCTATTCAATTGCATTGCAAAGAGAACATAGTTTTGACGGTAAGTCCTAGGTATAGTTATGTTAAATTTTATTGGGACTGGCCCAGCATCTGGATTTTGTGGACTTCTTGCTGGATTTTCAATTTAAAAGATCCTCCTTTCAAATGCTATTGAAGGCCAAGACTGAGCGTTCATCAGATCATGTCCATAGGAAACATCCGTTGGCATTCAAGGAGGACATATTCTATGTTGGAAAGTAGGCAACAATGTCTGATATTTAAACCTAGGCACCAGTCTATGTGTTTTTCATATAATTGGTTTCAGTGTTGAGTGTTATTGGTCATCTGGCCTTGCCAAGGTGAATAGATTTAGAAGAAAATGAAACATTTATTCATGTGATCTGCATCTACCTGCAATTATTACACATATAAACGTATTTGCTGGGCCTGGTATTATTCTCCTTTGAGACTTTAGAGATTTCCACAGTTATGCACAAATTAATTACAAAATAATTCGCCTTTTTTTATTTACATTTTATTTAAAAAATATCTTTTTTAGATTATCGCACACCTTATGTTTAATATTGTTTCTAATTTGATTCTGACTTTGAGCTCAGAGTGTATTTATATTGTGAAATTGTGGACCTTTGAGGAAGTAGGCCCCGAGCCCCCCTATTTACCATGCCTAGGTCCCCGAGTCCGCACTGCCAACTCCCAACAACAGCGGAACACCTGTAATTCAAAGAGAGAAAGGATAAAACCAGGGAAAACACAACGATCAACAACAATAATAAAGGACTACTATGTTTATGAACAGAGGGGCAGAGCTACCATCGATAAGGACCTATCCCGTGGGAGAGGAGAAGGAGAAAAGGACACAACAGCAGGATGAAGGGAGAGCGAGGAGAAAAACAGAAAAGAGGAAGACAGAGAAGACAAGGAGTGACCCAGAGAGAAGCCATCCAGTGAAACCCACATGTCGGGAGATGCCACCAGCCTGGACGAGACCCCTGACTCCTGGATTGAGGAGTGGTGGATGCCACCGGAGGACGCTGGAGAGCTGAGCAACTCAGGAGAGTTGCGGCGTAGCGGACTCCTGGTGGCACCATCCTGATGGAAGAATGCTGTAGAAGGAAAGAAGAGCAATACAGACGGATCATAGAGTTATCCATCAAATCTTTATCAAAACCTTTATTTCTTAGTGCAATATCCTGAATAAAAGTCAACAATCAGTAGCCTATCCAGCCTTTGCATTTTTATATCCGCCCAGCCCTCCCATAGGACCGCTTATGTGGTTTGTATAAGCTGCAAATAAAAGATTATTTAAAGTGAAATAAAAGAGAAAGCTAAGCTAGAATCCAGGCAAGAGAAATTAAATAAAATAGATTTACAAAGTGCATAGCTACTCCCTCAGGAGTGTCCCGGCGCTAAGGTCAAGTTCCCAAAAGGAGAAGCATGAAATCTGAACAAAAACAGAAGAGACACCTATCTAAAAACCATGTTTTTAGGTTTTTCCAGAACAGAAACTCTGTCTTGGATAGAGACAGACTACAAGTAGAAGGTACACACAAAATATAAGACATAATATTCAAAACTGGAATACACATACAGTGAGGCAAAATATTAAGAGTTTGAACCCACATTAAAACAGTGAGTGAGTATTTAGAGCTAGAGTCTGCATAGAGACAGTGAGACAGAAAAATAACAGTTAAAATACACATACAGTGAGCCACGTATTTAAAGCTAAAACATACACACAGTGAGGCAGATATTAAGAACTACAACTCACAAACGGAACAGTGTTACAGAATATTATGATCTAGAACCCAGATGCAAAATGAAACAGAATATTATCACCTTATAGCCCCTACTGAGGTCTTTAACAGTTTTTAAAGGCCCGCACTCGAGTTATGGGCTCAAGTCACAGGCAAGGTCCTGTAATGAGGGAGAGAGCCTTTAACAAATCGTATAGGCTGTGGTAGAAGGGCTATAAGGCTTTTAGAACAATCTTACACCAGCCATTATTTGCCCTGAGGCCCTTCTTTGTCTTTGATGGAGCTCTCAACATAATGCAAGTTAGAACACACATATATACTGTTGGATAGAATATTTCAAGTCAAGAGACATATGTAAGTAAATCTTTATTGCTTGATTATTAAAACACTTGCAATACAGTACACAGTAAATACATAAAAAATACATAAAACAGGCATATAGTGCCCCCAGCGTTGTCCTTAAAAGATCAAAACCCATCTGGAGCAGTGTTTTGTGGAAAAATTTAGAAAAGGACTCACTTCCTTCCCTATCGATTGTGGTGACTTGGCCCGAAGACTATTAATGCCAAATATCTTGAATGTAAAAAAATTGGAGCATGCCTGGAGACAATCATACGACCCCGCAGCCAAGCTCTCCTACAGAAAGGCTCTAAAAAACTTTCACAAACTTAAGCGTAACACTATGCAGGACTATTCCACCCACAGGATCAAATCAGCTGACAACTCAGCAAAAGCATTATTCAAAATTGTTCAATGTTTTACTAAGCCAGCAGCTCCTGATAGTACCGTGATTCCCTCCCCCTCCTTTTGTGCTGGATTCAGTGGATTGTCGAACTCTTTCCAGGACAAAATTCAATCCCATCTACTCCATTTTCCCGTCCAACCTGTCTCTGCTCGAGCCTAACGCTATTCCATATGGTATTGAGTCATGGTCCGAATTCCGTCCACTCTCTCCTGATGCTTCCTGAAATGTAAATCTGGCTCGCCGAGCGATCCCTGCCCAGCCCAGTTTTTTAAACTCCTGGCCCCCTGTATCATTGCCCCCCTGAACCAGATCTGGAACTCTTCTTTGAGTTCAGGCAGTTTTCCAGCAGCATGGAAACAAGCATTCCTTCTTCCACTCCTTAAGAAACCAGAGGCCGACCCTGCAGAATATAAAAACTTCAGACCTATATCTCTTCTGCCGGCTCCGGTGAAAATTCTTGAACAGATAGTCCAGAGTCAACTTTCGGAATTCCTGGAATCAAACAATCGATTCCATGACTCCCAATCCAGCTTTAGAGCAGGTTATAGTAATATAAACAGAGACCGCACTCTTAGAAGTAGCAGAGAGTGTGCGTGAGACTATTGACCAGGGCAACGCAACAATGCTTGTGCTACTGGACCTGTCTGTGGCCTTTGACACTGTGGCCCATCCGATTCTCCTGGAGAGACTTAGACACTTGGGAATTCAGGGCACGGCCCTGTCCTGGATCCGGTCCTTCCTTGAGAACCGTTCACAACAAGTTTTTCTATTCCCCTTCGTCTCTTCCCAGAAGCCCCTTATTTGTGGGGTTCCCCAGGGATCAGCATTGAGTCCTCTCCTTTTCAATGTATACCTTTCTCTTGCAGCCTTGGATGAAACCCTTGGGGTGAAGGTGATCTCCTACGCTGATGACACCCAGCTTCTGTTCTCTTTTAAAGAACAATCAGAGGCTGCCTTTGTCAACTTCAGAAGATGTCTGAGTAACATCTCGGCTTGGATGACCCCAAACTGCCAAAAGCTGAACTCAGAGAAAACCGAGGTGCTCTTCTTCAACCAACGGGCCTCTCCACCCTCCAAGCTCTGGTGGCCACAAGAACTTAATCCCCGACCTGATCCAGTGGACTCAGTGAGAAACTTGGGGTTCAGATTTAATAACGACCTTTCTTGTAAGTCCCAGATTCGGCAACTTTCCTCCTCTTGCTTCTGGAAACTACGAACCCTGAGGAAGATCCTCCACTTCCTCCCATTGGACTGTAGGACGACGGTGGTTCATGCCTTAATTACTTCTCATCTGGACTATGCCAATGGTCTCTACTTGGGACTTTCCTGCATATCTGATCTGCAGACTGCAAATGATTCAGAATGCGGCAGCCAGACTTATCTGTAAGGTGCCTTACCATCACTCCATCTCTCCCCTCTTGAGAAGCTTTCTCTGGCTGCCTGTCATCAGGAGAATTGAATTTAAGGCGCTCACCCTGGCTTACAGAGCTACCAGGGGTCGAGGCCCGGCATACCTGAGAGTCAGACTGCAACACTACCAACACAACCGGGCCTTGAGATCAAACCACTTGAAGTTCCTCACCATTCCCCGCTTTCATACGGCGAGGGTAGGCGGCAGAGCATTCGCGGTAAGGTCCGCAAAACTTTGGAATGCCATGCCGCTCTCTCTCCGATTGCTGGAACCAGAATCAGCCTTCAGGTGAGCTCTAAAAACCCCTGTGTGATTCAACTGCCTTAGCGCCGGGACACCTCCGTGGGAGGTAGCTGCACGCTCTATAAATTTCTAAATAAATAAAATGCCGGGATGTATATAATTACAGCACGCCGATAGAGTGTAGCTGGTTTTCTAAGCATGCTCCCCTTACCCCCAATCGGATACGGGTATCACATAAAAGCAGTTTTTATAATCAATATAACATTAAAGTGCAGGTGCGGTGGATAAAGTGCGATAGGCCCAAAATAAAATTAAAACAGCGTCTGAGCGCAGGGTGAATAACGTGCATCTCGCCCGTCCAGCTGCCTGCCGGTAATCGAATAGTAGCAGCAGGGGGGGGCTAAATATAGTCAGGAAACCCAATAGAGCCTGGGCATGAACCCTTTCCGGGACGCGCCATGATGTTAGTGAGGAGCGCGCATGCGCTAGTACAAACCTACAATACGCATGTGCACAAATAAGTAACTGCTCCCCTACACATGAGCGCAGGTCCAGTCAGGAGCAGCTCATTGGCCCGCCCTGATTGATACTGTGGGTACTTATTTTTAATTCACGTACACTTCATAATATTTTTATTATCCTCGTCCTGAGGAAGCGCCAATGACCTTCTCGGCAACATAGGCGCGAAACATGTAGACCTATTATACCTGGGCATAATGTGCCCACTGGGACTATACCATATCTTTGGTTCTGATTCTGCCAAGGGATCTACTACATCTGATACCTCTTTTTTGAGAGTTGACCTGGCATTTTTAACCTATTATGCACGCACTTTTCCAATTCCCATAATACTCCCACATAGGACCCACGCTTCCCCTGCCCCCCACACACCTGCATGCACCATCCGGCGATATAAAAAAGATCTCCGACAAAATGACCCTTCGGGGGACCCGTAGGGAATTGCAGCGCCGGCCCTACAAGGAGCAAACGCCCGATGATGAAGCATGACACCCTTCGGAGTGTGTGAGGACAACAGGTGATAAGATTTGTTCTTTCCCTTTCACTAGTGGGCCCCCCCCCTTTTTTACCTAGGAGTCGGTTTCTCTTTTCTTTTTTCCCCTTTCTTTAAGGCGCATGGGTGACTTTTTGCACCCTGCCTCAGGAACAGTGTCCTCTTTTTGTTTAAATGCATTATATATGGAGCATGGACACTGGACCCTTAACGGCTCCTGGGTCCCCCCCTCCTTTTGTATTGATATAACAGTGAGAATATCCTGAGCTAGTACTCACATACACGGAGTGAGATTGATTATTCCAAGGTAAAATCCACATACAAACTTTGAGACAGAATGTTATGAACTAGAGACAGAATATTCCGAGCTAGAACACACAAGAGTATGTAGACTTTACAAACATATGGGCGCATCCTTGAAAGAATCCTTTGGGTAGAAAAGTCAATTATCCCGCCTTTGGTGACATTAAAATCAGGATTGGATGTGAGACATTTGGACAAGTATTATCTGTCTTGTTCTTTTTGAATGATTTATTAAACTTTACAATAAATACAATAATTGAAAAAGAACAGTTCATTGCAGTTACCTTATTGTAATTTGACCTGAATGTGAACAGTGTACAGTTCTTATTTGTGTGGACTTGCAGCACTATTGTCTTGTGAGATGGCCTGCAAGAAAGGTTTGGCATGTACACTTAGAAAGTGTATAGGCTGAGGCTGTCCTATGTTGGAAAGATTAGATGTTATGCTTAAATTTGATATTTTAAAAAACAAAGTCATATTGAATACAAATGCACCTTGTCTTCTTGATGGAGTAAAAGGCAAAGGGATTATGTTTTGCTAGAAAAAGAGGAAAAGGAAAGTGGTCAATCTCATACAGCACAAGGTAGTCTACATCTTCACAATGTAATGCTGTAGTGATGTCAGGGTTTTTGAGGTAAAGGATTGCTTCTTTTCTTTCAGAGAAAGTTGAAGTGGGGTTTTATTAGAAAATGGTTTTATGTTCCTATGAGCACATGGCAATCACATTGAGGTAGTGTATAAATATAACGTCCCTGACTAGCGTATAAACAGCCAATCACAGTGCTGCAGTCTCACATTGTATCCTTGACTGGCACATAAAAGCAGTCTGTGCGTTTTAGTGTCACAATGTACTCTTCCCTGACTAGGTTGTAATAAACTTACACATATCCGAAGGGTCACTATGCGTCCTTCTTTTGCCTCTGATACGAGTCAAGTTTTTGTAGTGTCACAATGCATCCATCATTGAGAAGAGTATAAAAAACACATTTGCAAGGCCACAGTGTCACAATTTATTTTACTTGACTTTGGGCACACCAGACAGAGTACAATATGTTACAATGACATTGTCTTTGACTTGCAAAAACCAAACAATCACAGTGCCAGGTTGTTAATATCACCTTTCATATCTAAAAAAACCTAAGTCAGTGTTGGAGTGCCGCATTGTACCTTTGACTGGTTAGCATGTAAGCAAACGTCAGCTGCTGTAGTACAAACTTGTGGCTTTCCATGACCGCCATATAACACATAGTCACACGTGCTGTACTCTCACAAAATAACAATGTCTGGCAAGAAAGTAACAAATAGTCACAGTGCTGTAGTGTAACGGCACAATTTTCGCAGACAAGTATTACACTTTTTCTCAGTGTTGCAGAATGGTTGTTATCTCCAGCCGCGGCCCGTGCAGTTAATAGCGGTGAGGCCGGGGGTAGGAGGGGATTTTGACAGATGACGACGAGGGAAAATTCATTATTTATTTAATTTTCCTCGTGGTCGTCTATCGAAATCCCCCCCCACCCGGCCCCACCACCCCACCACCCCACCGCTCTTACCTGCAGGGGCTACGGCTGCTTATCTCTATTGTGCACACTACTGGTATGTCACTTGGCACTGGTGTTAATAGGACTTCCTTGAGAAGCGATGTATTTTCAGTCACTTCATAAAGATGGTTAAGTTGGTCAAACTTCTCAAGTGTGGTGGCAGTTCATTCCATAGATACGGACTCTGCACTGAGACAGCTCTACTCCTCTTCAGGTAGCATTTCCCCAGTGACATGCTTAGAAAATGTTTGCCTAGGCATCCGGTTCCTTACTGGTCGATAGGGTGTGAACTGGTCGACCATGTACTGAGGGGCTTAGTTGTAAATGCCTTTGAATATCCAACAGCTCAGTTGAAAATGCACTAGATCCTTGATAGGACGCAACGGACAGTGGTGGCTGGTGAATTTTGAAAGTGGTGGGGCATAAAAGCAAATCCTGAGTTAGACTGTGTGAGTGGAGCAACCCAAGTAAAACTGTCACAAGGGGACTTTCGGGGTGAGGCATCAGAGGCAGCGTGGGGGCAGGAGTGTTTCAAGGCACATAGATGTGGAACTAACAATAGTAAATCTATAGTTACCTATATAAACTTACCTTCACTACATTTTGGCTGTAGCACAATATTTATGTGGTTGACATTCTGACATACTACCCCCTCTTTTGTACCTTCTATGCCCACCTATTTCATTCTGTTCCTCCCTGTATCAGTCTCTTCAACTAGCTAATTCCATTTCATCGCTCTCCACATCCTTTGGCCTCTCCCTATCCTATCCATTTTCCTTCCTTACTTTTCCTACCCAGTCTGCTCCCTCTGCCATCCAGTCCCTCATGGTTTCCATGTCCTTTCTTGTTCCTCATGTCCTCTTTCCTCAAAGATTTCAAATTATCCCATGTCAGCTCTCTCTTGTGTTATTCAGTACTTTTCTTCCACCTCTTCCCAGTTTGTTGTTCTATGTGGCTTTCTTCCACTGGAGATTTCAAACTGCCCTCCATAATGAGTGAATAGTTTATCCAGCCATGCTTTCTTTGCATTCTGGCATCTGTAATTCAAATGCAAGACTCCAAGTACCAGAATGCAAAGGAAAACCACATTACTTATACCAGTGATATGATACAACTTCACATCTCTGCCCCTCAGATGTCTCAAAATTAATTTCGGTTATTTTTCCAGATCGACTCATCAAACCTCCCCCCCCCCCCACTTATTCCCACTTCTCTCACATCATTCTCAACTGTTACTTTCTAGTTGCTTTTCTGTCAAGGCAACCGCCTTCATCTCCTTTCCACTCCACTCCTCTCACTCTTTACCTCCATCCTCCTGCCTCTCTCACCAGGATGCTCTCGCTCCATGATGAGCTCTCAGACACGGACTCCAGGAGAGGAGTGTGGCTGAAAACAGTATTTTGCAGCAGCTACACAATGTGAGAAAAACACATGCAGGGTAAACTGATATAATAAAAATAGGCTGAGTTGGGTTTAGAAATGTGTCAAGGACCAAATGTTCATCGTAGTTAGCTTTTCTCTGTAAAATGGGTTGATACAAATATTTTTTTATGTGCAAGTTGTACGTATCAGACAGAGACAGACATTTGATTTTAAGGTTTCAAGTATTCTGAGACAAATTAGCTCTGTCTGATATAGTGATTGACGACAGAATTGTAATATATGCAAAAAATTGTTTATTTCACAGTTCTTCTGAACTAAGAGTAGCTGGTTTCGAATAAGAGGAAGGTGGAACTCGCAGAATTTGACTCCACAGAATTCCGCAGAATTACATAAAAACTCTGTGAGATTCTTCAGAGTTCCGCCAATGGAAAATATGCATGTCAAGCTGCACACGCTACAATTTATCACAGGTAGTACGAACAGTACTGAAAAAACTGCACAAACTGGACCATGAGCTGCACAAGAGCATGCAGCCATTTGAGTTGATGTTGCTGCTGCTCGAGAAGCAGCCCTCTGACCGTCACTGTCAGCGACTGTCCGCGTTAGAAAATTGTGCTTGTGGACCCCAAAATTTCACTTGCTAGCTCACATTTCTGGAGCTTCACAGTAAAAGAATTACACCATGCAGCGATTGGTGGAATTTGCCCAGAACTCATCATTACGAGAGTAGTGTGGCGTCGCCAAATTCGCCAATTTTGCAGGAAGAATTTTTTCTATTATCCATACCTCTACTTGCACTCAGTCATAATCAAGGTCAGACCAGCAGCAGGAACAGCAGACTGTGTGCTGCCAAGTCTGTGGCTAACTTTGGGGCAAGAATAATCTCCACTTCTCCGAACACATGGCAGTCTCCTTGGAGCCTCTGCCCGATGTGTGCCATTCCAGACCTGTCCCATCAGAGTAAACTTGTGAGTTTTACATGTTCTTGTAGTAACAAACTGCTAAATTCATTTTTCACTACAACAAGGCTTATCTTTCCCACAAGTTAGCATTGGAGCTGCCTTGCAACACTTTAAAAGTGTATCTTCCAATTGGGAACGGACAGAACATTGGTGTTTGGTGTCTCTGGACTCACAATTTAAAAACACATCTTATAATGAAGTTCATTTTTAAATTGCAGGTCTGAAAATGTCACTTTTAGAAAGTTGGCATTTTCTTACTTAACCATTCTGTGCTTCTGCCTGTCTCTAGAATATACGTCTGGGTTGGATGACAGTTGGGCTTTGTGAATTCACTCTAGATAGTCACACACAAAGGGAGCTGAGGTGTGCCCTGCATATCCTGATGGCCCATCACCTGGCTGATGAGCCTTACTGAGCTGGAGTGGTGGAAGGAGCCGACACTTGCACCTGCATAGGGCCAGGAAGGGCAGGGTCTTGTGTACTACAAAAACCTTTCTTTGACGTCTCCCTATTTCAAAGACTAAAATGGGTATTAAGTACTGGACCTGTGACATCATATACTCAGAATACTTTTGGACTGAGGACATTCTGCCAGGAAGAAGAGCTGCTGTGCTGCCAGAAGGGGCTGCAACTTTGCTGTTTGCTTTGCTGTGTTGGCCTGATGCCTGCTGCTTCTTGCCTGGGAGTGAGAGGACTGGATTTTACTCTCTGTATTATGCTTTCTAAGGTT
This sequence comes from Calotriton arnoldi, assembly GCA_963921515.1. Classification (NCBI taxonomy): domain Eukaryota; kingdom Metazoa; phylum Chordata; class Amphibia; order Caudata; family Salamandridae; genus Calotriton; species Calotriton arnoldi. The sequence continues at coordinate 674,983 of CAWUFW010002652.1, forward strand.
TTCCAAGGGCTTGACAGAGCTTGCCTCCTGTTGCTGAAGTCTCAGGTAAATCAAAGACATCACCTGCATTTTGCTATCAGCACCTGTGCTCCTCTGCTGTGAGTTCTGTCCTGCCAAGTAGTGCCAAATCCAGTCATAGGCCCTTGGAGGTGATTCTGGTTTTGCAAACAAGAAACCAATGCATCGACTATAGGCATCAGTTTGGAACTCTTGCATCCCTGTGACATCGACACATCAACGCTGCCTGCACCGAAGCCGTGGGCACTACTCGCCGAGTGCGTGACGCACCGACCTCGACTTTCAACGCAGCCCCGACTTTGCTGCAATGCCTTCAAAGAACAGCAGCTGAGTGAGTCTCAAGCACCGTCTCACCGAAGTCTGTGATGCCCTGCTCTGACTCTGATGCAGCCCAGCCCTGCGTGGCTTTCGGCCAACGCATCACCTTCAGCCCAGCGGTACGACATCAAAGCTTAACAATTAACACAGCATGCTTTCGACATCGATGCATCACTGACATTGCGTCACCTTCAAGAACCGAGGTCTCGCAAAAGGAACTGATGCATCACCTCCTCTGCGCAATGCATCTACCTGGAGCGGCAAAGCTTCAATGACCCTGTACTGCCTTATGGAACCGACGTCTCACCTGCATTCGCAACACCTCACCTCCTCTGCGCCACACCTCATCTTTAATTTCCATTGCATCCAAGGCACTGTAAGGGGGTCTGCATGATTCCTGTATCCGGCCCACGCTCCATCACAGTTGGACTGAACTTTTGGTTTTGTCTTGGTCAAGCACAACCAGATAGCCCCAGTTGGAGCCATAGACTTCTAAACACTGCATTTGTATTAAATCTTTAGAAATTCATATCTTGACTTGTGTATGTTGGATTTTTGTTGTTTTGGTTATGTATTACTCAGATAAATATTGGCTATGTTTCCAAGCTGGTGTAGAGTACTTTTTTGGTGTTTTCACTGTGTTACTGTGTGTGTGCAAAAATACTTTACACATTGCCTCTTTAGTTTAGCCTGACTGCTCTGTGCCAAGCTAACAGAGGGTGAGCACAGGAAAACTTTTAGTGTGTACTACACTTACCCTGACTAGAGTGTGGGTCCCTACTTGGACAGGGGCATACATCTGGCAACTAAAGATCCAATTTCTAACACCCACTGTGCTAAATACCACTCATAGATCCAGCATTAACAGTAGACATCCTGCTCCCTGGTCCATAATCTTGCGGACACAATTCTAAAAACCTGAGGCAAGTGTTTAGTTCCATGTTTTGGATAGAAACCCAGTGGCGGCTCCTGGAGGGAGTGCTGCGGGGCGGGGGAGGGGCAGGGTGGGGGGTAGTAAACTACGGCGTACGGCCGAAAAGATTTAAGTAACTAAATAAATAAATAAAACGAATTACATTGCACGCGCTGCATCGCCATTTGCGATGCAGCGCGTGCAATGTAATTCATTTTATTTATTTATTCAGTTACTTAAATCTGTTCGGCCGTATGCCGTAGTTTACTACCTCCCCCCCCCGCCCTGCCCCTCCCCCGCCCCGCCGCCCTGCAGCACTCCCTCCAGGAGCCGCGACTGTAGAAACCCAAATGTACTGAAGATAGGTAATTATTGTCTTTCAGATATTGTGGAAGTTGAGTTGCAATACCCACTTTGAGCCCCCTCAGAAACCCAGCTACATTAGGCACATTAGTTAGGGGTCAAACGTTGGAAAACAGTGATAGGTCCAAGTTGTTTTTCTTAATATTGGGGTTATTATCATTCTCTTCAGCTGGACTGGGATGAATCCCTCTTGAATAACCCAATTTAGCAATTGGCATAAATTCAGTGAGTTCCTCCGACCCCTAAAGAGGAGCAAAAGCGTGGGTCCTTGTTACTTAGCATCGATGCTGGAGCTGGATCGCTCATAAAATCTGTTGGTTTAGAGGAGTTTCCACATGGCTTTGTTATCTCGTGGGGTAGTGGTATGCACATTGAAGGCCAGTGCAATGTGGCGCTGGGAGCAAGTGGCTTAGACCGGTTATTTAGTAGTTGTGGCCAGTCTCAACTTTATCTGTTGCATTGTATCAATAAAAAAATATTACAAACTACAAGTTGTTAAGGAGGGGCTATCTCAGTAAAACTATGTAAAGGGATGAGACTAGTTTAAATAGTCTTATAGTCTTTTCTCTGCGTTTGATATAAAATTAGTCCAAAGTGCTTTGTTTTTTGCTTCATTGATGGTGACTTTGTGATTTCTCATAGCTTTTATGTAGAAGAACTTAACAGAAGGCGACTGGTGCTCCCTCCACTCTGTAAACTACATTTTATTCAATCAATCAATCACAGAATTTGTAGAGCGCACTACTTACCCGCGAGGGTCTCAAGGCGCTGGGGAGAGGGAGGGGGGGGGGATGCTGCTACTGGTCGAACAGCCAGGTCTTGAGTAGCCTCCTGAAGGTCAGCAGGTCTTGGGTCTTTCGTAGGCTTAGTGGAAGGGTGTTCCAGGTCTTGGCGGCGAGGTGTGGGAAGGATCTGCCGCCGGTGGTTGTTCTTCGAATGCGGGGGACGGTGGCGATGGAGAGGTCGGCAGAGCGGAGCTGGCGGTTGGGGACGTAGAAGAAGAGTCGTCTGTTGAGGTAGGCTGGGCCAGTTTTGTGGAGTGCCTTGTGTGCGTGGGTGAGGAGTTTGAAAGTGATCCTCCTGTCGACAGGGAGCCAGTGCAGGTTCCTCAAGTGGGGGGTGATGTGGCTGTGGCGTGGTACGTCGAGGATCAGTCGTGCGGAGGCGTTTTGTATGCGTTGTAGTCGCTTGATGAGCTTGGCCGGGGCTCCCGCGTAGAGGGCATTCCCATAGTCTAGTCTGCTACTGACGAGGGCCTGGGTGACTGTTCTTCTTGTGTCTGTCGGGATCCACCTGTAGATCTTGCGAAGCATGCGGAGGGTGTTGAAGCAGGAGGAGGAGACTGCGTTGTCTTGCTTGGTCATGGAGAGCGTTGAGTCGAGGATGACTCCCAGGTTGCGTGCGTGGTCGGTGGGTGTCGGGGCTGCTCCCAGCGTCGTTGGCCACCAGGAGTCGTCCCAGGCTGAGGGGTTGGAGCCGAGGATGAGGACCTCCGTTTTGTCCGTGTTCAGCTTTAGTCGGCTGATCTTCATCCAATCGGCGACGGCCTTCATTCCGTCATGGAGTTTGGCTTTGGCGGCGAGGGGTCCTTGGTGAGGGAGAGGATCAGTTGAGTGTCGTCGGCGTAGGAGATAATGTTGAGGTCGTGTTGTCTGGCGATGCGTGCGAGCGGGGCCATGTAGATGTTGAACAGTGTTGGGCTGAGGGCCGATCCCTGGGGTACGCCGCAGATGATCTCGGAGGCTTCGGATCGGAAAGGTGGGAGGCGGACTCTCTGGGTTCTGCCGTCGAGGAAGGAGGTGGTCCATTCCAGGGCCTTGTCTCGGATCCCTGCGTCGTGGAGGCGTGCGCGTAGAGTGCGGTGGCAGACAGTGTCGAAGGCGGCGGAGAGGTCCAGCAGGATGAGGGCTGCGGTCTCACCATTGTCCAGCAGGATCCTGATGTCATCGGTGGCGGCGATGAGGGCAGTCTCAGTGCTGTGGTTGCTGCGGAACCCTGATTGGGATGGGTCCAGGATGCTGTTTTCTTCGAGGTATCGGGTTAGCTGTAGTTTCATTGTGTTGTATATCAGAATATTGTTATCAAAATACTTGTCCTAAGAACAGTTTACAAAAATATCACTACAATGGGAGTAGAATTTGTATTATTAACTTACGATGGGACAATTTCCTTTTGTAAATACTATTTAGGACACAATAGTTCCATTAGACAATATTATGTTTGCTTTATTTTGGTACCACGTCATTTCATTGATCTCAAATCACAGTTAAGCTAGGGTTCATACTGAGTTTGTACCCAGGGTATAGGTGTGCTGGTTGAATACATTATAAGCCAGTGAAAAAAGGAGGCAAAGATATGAAAGATAGGGTTACATGCCCCATCATTACTTTCCATTTCAGTCTGCAATGCCCTAATATGACGGTTCGTTTCTTCAGTGAGGAAATTGTGTAGCTGTTTAAGAATTTGTACTCTGGGCCTAGATGGGGCAGGAGGGTTGGCATTTAATGAGAGCTGAAAGAAAATTATGTAATCGCTAGACTAAATTTTAGGAAGGCTATTCTAGATGGAAACATTTGCATTTTTGGGCAATTGTACATGCAGGGTATACCCCTTAAAGTCAGTGGCGGCCACCACAAGCAACGGGTGGTGGGGTGGGTGGAGGGAACGCGGGAGGGGGAGCGCGGCGGGGGGGGAGCGTGCGGGGGGCAGGTGTTAGAATATATCAAAATAAAAAAAGTACCTGACGCAGACGCCCGCATGCCGCATCGCGCTTCCTCTTCTTTTCCTGGTCCCGGCAGCCTCTGTGACAGACTCCCATCCAATCCCCGCACTGCTCTCCTAAGAGAGCAGCGTGGGGATTGGCCTGAGTGGGCTGAAAAGACACTTCGCTCAGGCCAGGGAGTCTGTTGGGGTTTCTCCAACCCGGCTGTTCAATGCAGACGGACTGGAGAAACCTAAGTGCGCATGTGTGTTTTTTTGGGCCTGAGACGGCTGGTCAAACACATATGAACACTTAAGGAGTGCACATAGCACTCCTTCTGTGCCCCACCCGCCCCTCTCTGCATGATGCTAGAACATTGTTTTATTTTTCATTTGCTGGCTCTGAGCCAGGCAGTAGGGCGATGCTCCTCTGCCATTGCGGAGGAGCTCCCCCTGCTTAAAGTATGTGGGTTCCTTAACTAATTGTACAAAGCACATATCATGTAGTGTAGTTAGAAACGTACTATAGTGCCAGTGAGTCCTTCTAATCTGAGGCTAAAATCCCCTAAGACTTCCATGGATGCGTATGATATAGATAATTCCACTACCCAATACATTTTGATTGTTTGCCTACCTTTTTAGCACAGCAGCCAAGAGGAGTTGTGCTTAGGGGAGATTGTGATGATGGATTCAAACCAGATCTGTGACTGGGTGTGAGTGTCTGAAAAGTTTCAGAGCTCCGTCCATCATCTCCTTGTGTTTGCTTTGTTTGCCCTAAGTTGGCAGGGTATGCCCAGACGTGGGTCCCTTGCTCACTTTGCCACTGGATTCAAGCTAGGCTGGCTGATGAGGGCTGTTAGCCCGAAACCGGTCCCAGGATGCTTGTTTCCGGTCCAGGGAAGACATGGCTTGGCAGTTCGGGCTGGACTGTTCCCATGAGGCACGAGGGCAAGACTGATTTGCATATAGCTGTGTCTGAACTGTGAAGTGAGCTAAAGAACGATGATGGATTCATCCCAGATCTGTGACTGGGGGTGAGTGTCTGAAAAGTTTCAGCGCTCTGTCCATCATCTCGCGATGTTATAGATGGGACATTCACAATCGATCTCAAAGTCTTGTAAGTGTGGTGTGATGAGAGAGAGGATATCTTTGTAGAAATTGGCAGCACCGCTCCCCCATCCCTCTACCTTGTGTTTATAATCAAGGACTGCTGATGGTCAAAGTTGAAAACAGCCAACACAGTATTGGGGCTTCGGCCAGGTTTCTACCAAGCAGCAAACACCAGGTTGTTTCTCTCACTTCATGTCGTGCAACTCTTGTTGATGCCAAACTGTGGACATGCTGTTCAAAAAAAGGCACGTAATGAGCAAGTAAAAGAAGCGGAGTGTGCAAGAGGTTTAGTTCGGAGATCCACTGGTATGTGTACGTGTCACGATACCAAAATACTGGGTAACATCTGGAATGCTTTCAGAAATATTATAATATTCATACAGCCCAAAATGGTGAAAATGTACCGGCAGAAGGATTCGAGGGCTGGCAGGAGCCTGCAATAAATGTCAGCTAAAGGCACAGAGTCCCTAGCTGCTGTCCCTTGCTGCGCGGCAAGGACTGCACACGTAGGTACCCAAAATAAATACATAAGGGACGGAAGGTCTGTCCCTAGCGCCAGCCAATGTCTGCAGCAAGCCGGAGAGGGTCCAGGTAGTCAGAGGTGTCGGCTTGGACTGCAAAAGGGCTGCTGCGAGCAGAGGTTCTTGATGGCCGATCCCTACTAGGAGGGACAATCTACCTTTTTCTTTGTTCGCTTATCATAAACTACAGTGTTGTAGTGTAACAATGTGGCATTCTTGGATCTTACATTCACAGTGCTGTGGTACAGCGATTTAGCTTATCAGTCTGGCATGCTGTAGACATTCACATTACTGTTGTGTAACAAGGCAGCCTTCAGTCCAAGCATCCTACAATGATAGTGATGGTGCATAACAGTGTAGCTTTCCCACTCTACCACATGACAAATTCACAGTGCTGTAGTGTAACAATCTAGCATTGCCTGCTTACCAAATTAAAAAGCTCCCTATCTTGTACATTACAGTCACAGTCACAGGCACAGTGATGCTGTGGTATAATAATATAAACCCAGGATACTGCAGTTCCTGTGTTAAAGCCCCCTAGTTTCCTTATTATAGTGACTTGTGACGCACCTAGTTGCCTGTGATAAAGAACTGACAACCGCTCAGCTGTAATAACTTATTACAGTTGAGTTCCGGCATCACAGTGCCTGCTGCCAGAGCCACCAGTGGAGGGGAAAAGCAGGACATGGATCATAAATAAAGCTGCAGTTTAAAAAATGAAAAGAAAACCAGGCTTTTCCTTCTTTTGTTTTGTTTTTCTACATGAGCAGAAAGGAAATATTTATGGCAACATGTTTAATTTTTGCACCCTTTTGGAAAGTATGGGAATATATCTCTGTTTCTCCACATTTTGAGCTACAAATCTATTTATAATCTGACTTCGATTAAACTCATTCTGAAATCTTTTTGCAACAAATGTGTAAGTGCTCTTTGCTTTGTTTTATATTTTGCACTAGAAGTTTTACCTAAAATTTGTCATGTTTGAAACATTCTATCTCTCGCATATGTTATGTTATATTGATTTGTATAGCGCACTCATCAAACGAGAGGGTATCCAGGCACTTGTATATGAAAGAGCAGCTCACCCAGCGCCACACTACCCTACCTCCGCAACAATACTGTAAGTAAGGAAGCCGAGGACAGTCACATTTCAATGGTGGTGTCAGTGTTGAACGCCAAAATGTACTGCTCGCTTTTCTAGGGCACATTGTACTTAGTGCCAATATCGGCAACACACTTCCCCTCATACATACAGCAATCTTCTGATGAAATAAACACACAAGACACCTTTTTTCGTGGAGAAAATTGCTGCAGGTTTATTTGCATACCGAAATATACCAACATGGTGGGTCAACTTACGGGCGATCCAAGGGTGGGCAGGCCCTCCGCTGCCTGCCCACCTGAAGAGCCAAATTGCACCGTGGCACTAACCAATCGGTGCTTACCAATTTTGGGGGAGGGTTTACCCCTTCCCACTTGTGGACCGCCAGTCCACCCAATTACTCACGCCCCTTGAGGGGGGCGGAGCGTACCATGCAGCCCCCGGTTGCTCAGGTTTACAACCGCCCGTAGGACTAACGGGGCGCCGTCGCTCCTCCAGGGTCCACCGCGAGGACTTCCTGGGGATATTTGGCCTTTGCACCCTTGTTGTGCTCCTGAAGAGGGTAACCCTATGTACCTTTCACCCTCTGGATCGCCCTGTAACTCCGCCACAGCTCTAGGTGGGGCCACCATCACACCCAGGGCCCCCCACCAAGGCAGGCATTCTTACCTACATCCTGCTGATTCCAGGGCCTCGCCCAGGTCCAGCAAAAACAAGTCCATGCCCACTCTAGACAGGGTAACCCCATCTTCTTCAAAACACCCTCTGGACTTGGCATGCAGCAGACCATGCCTGATAAAGCCAAACCCCCTCTGTTCAGTGAATTTGCGCATGGCACTGTTAACTCTCCTGCATGAGGTTTCCACGGCCTCCCCTGACCGGGCCCCGCTCCACCTTAACGTGGGGTTATCTCCGACCACCACAACTCACATGTCCCCAATAGGATGCTTAACTTGCACATGGAGGATTTCCTCTTTGCTGCAGTGACCTCCTACCCCTGAGAGTCAAATCATTGCCTCCCAGATTTATAACCAAAATGTTGAGAGGGGAGACACCCCCCCCCCCATAGCCTGTGCTGCCGCTTCTACAGCAAGCTGTTCCAGCGCATGCCTGGGACCCCCAACCAAATTAACTCAGTGGAGGAACAACCCATGCCTCCATTCCCATGCCCCTATCAAGGCGCACGAAAGCCATTCACCCAGATCTTTGATCCTGGTAAAATGAAGCAATCCTGGGTTGCCAAACACATTTATTGAAGCACTGCACACCATTCTATCGCACTACTCAAGATTGCCCATAATTTCACACAATAACACTGCACCCCGCCAAGCCCCTGATGCATCACAGGATTGCCTTCGGTAAACTCAAAATTCGCACTGTACATAATTCACTTAACCTGTCCTCCGGCCACTCCCCTGGGTGGCTTACGGATGGAAGTACAGTTAAAACATTGGGATTCCCATCGTCCCACCTGCATGATGCGCTCCGCTCCATGCCCGCCCTGAAAGCTACAGTCGCTGCCCCTCCAGAAAGAGTGACTGCAAAAGCGCTTGCCAGGACCCGCATTGCCTGACATTTTAAAGTATGCCTACATTACTTGCTCAACCTGAACTTTGGTAAGGGGCGAGCTGTCAGCATGAATCAGTAAATACCCTCTTTGCAGCAAAGAGGGCGCCCGGTGGGCGGGAGAGGTACTTATACCCGGCTCCCCGCCCACCAGCGCGCCGGAAATGACGCGGGACGCGCCGGACCCATGGGGGGTCCCTACAGTACTAGACCGTCGTCGTGTGCCATCATGTGGCACTAAGGCGGCCGCCCTCTTATGGGGGCCCCCTGCGTGGGCCGCGGGCAGCCACATTGTTGTTTGTGACCACACAGTCCCATTTCCTGTCATTAAGCTGAAGTCTCCCAGGCTCTTTTACACTTTTAATTCCCCACAAACATAAATCCCGGTCACCATTAACAAATAATTTAGTTTGGCACAGCCCGGCCCCTACAGAGATGATTAGAAGGCCCTCCTATTCTGGAGATTGTTCTCTTTTAATTCCAAGCGGGTGATGTGGTTTAACAGGAGATTACATCTGTTGTTGCCCTTTTGATTCATATTTTCTCTGGGTTCTCACGGTCCTCAGATCCCTTCCTCTTAGCCAGGGGAGCATACTTATGAGGCCTTTGGAAAGAGAGGGTAAAACAGAGGCCCTGGAGACACTAGGGCCTGACTGCAGCATGCTTCTGGAGGGCCCTGTACTCGCCTTGAAAGGAATCGTTTGTGATGATGCACATAGCTGCCAAGGTTTCAGATTGCTTATGTGTGACATTTTCATAATTTCACTGTAACTATGAGTTACACTTTCTCGCGAGCAAAAATCAAGCAATGAAGACGAGGGAAACATAAAGAGATCAGAAATGACACCCATTTGATCAACGAGAAACATTAATAAGATCTTAAAATTGCTGCAAAGCACCAGAAACCGAGGCCACCAGGCGCTTTCTCCTGCACCACCACATTTACAAGGATGTTTGCAGCAGGTACTTCTCCACAACTGAGGAGAAACATGAAACTGGAAAGCTAGCAGCAAGCAACAGAGAAAAGGATGGAAGTACACTTGTCTAGAATAATCTAAGAGGCAAGCTCACAAACTGGCCTAGAAAAGCATTTACATATGTATAGATTCGTACGATCCATTGTAGGCACGTTGGTACCTGTCTAGCACGTTATGCAAATGAAGAACAAAGTATTTTCCACTGGATTGTAAATAAATTCTGAGATACTGAGGGGACATAGAGAAGTAAAAGAGGGCGGGTCGAGGTCAGGAGAAAGGAGTGGGCTGGGCACCTTCGACAAAGACCTGGTCAGTGTACTGGGGGCTGTGGTAGGAGCAGTGACAGGGGCGGCAGAAGAGGGGGTCAGAGAGGGTCAGCAGGATAAGAGATGGACTCTGACCAGGCCGAGCCTGGGTCACCGCTCATCCATCAGTTGCCACCTAGCCTTTCACAGGCAGTCCTCCTGGGGGCAGAGAGCCACGGGGGCAGGGCTATGTGGCAGAGCACACTAAGTGCTTCCAGAGCAACACTGCCCTAAAGGGGATGGGGGCAGCCCGTGCCAGTGTGGCCAGAGGAGTCACGAGGCAGGGCATGAATGAAAGGCCTTTACTGGTCTTTCACAAACTTAGGTCTGTCACTCAATCTAAAGGTTTCCGTAAAGGCCAGTCTGGTACTCTGTAGGTATTTCCCTGGGCCGCACATGGTTCCGCAGTGATGTGAATCATTTAGAAATGCAATGACGCGCTTTAGAACTACTATTCATTTACACTCACATCCGGGAGCCCAATATGAAATCATTGCCACATATCTTTTTAAAATTAAGAAATTGGCAGTAAGTTTATATACATGTAGTAGGCGATTATCTTGCCCAAAGTGGAGTGAAGCACGTACAATCAGAAATCAATGTTGCAGTGACCAACTTCACATTACCAAATTAACACACTTGGCAGGCTGCAGCACTCACTGTCTCACTTTCTTGCGAGTCCGCGAGCCACAGCAATGGGTTTACCGTGGCAGCGGGCCGGCCGTGCTGCCCTCCTCCCCAGAGTCCAGTCCTGGCCACTGCAACGTCACTCCCTCGGCAATTCGCGGCAGGGTAACGGTCATCATTTTAAAGTTACTGCAGCCATATGGTGGTGTGATCAGCACCGCCATGATTTGCTGCAACCACCTAGCCAGCTTCCCACAAACTGCAACAGCCGGCGGCAGTACTAGCAGGATGTGATGTCCCCGCGGCTCCTAAAGTGTCTGACAGACTGTATCACACAACGGCTGAATTGGCTGATGTCTCGGTAGTAGCCATTGGGCACTACCTCGACGGGACGTCAGGCAGAGCAGCGCCGGGAATCTCCTTCTATATTGATACATTGTAGCAGCCAGCTGCTACTAGCTCGGCCAGCCAACCCCAAGCCTGCGGGAGCAGCGCATGCACACCACGGCGTGCTGCCATACACTCCAGCTTTAGTTTAGCATAGTAGGTAGGGCTAACTCTTGACAGTTGAGGCGCTATTCCTATAATGCGTGACAATGCATTTCAATGCGGTGATCCGGAGCACCACACTGAAATGCGTTAATCTAACGCCTGATGTGTGGTACTTGGCATGACTGGATACATGCACCATTTATACAGCACGCAGAAGAAACTGAATTGTCCCTGGCGCTTAAGTAATAGATGTTACTGTTAGCCAGTTGAATGCACTCATTTTAATATCTTGAGAAGGATGAAAGCCTAAGTCAGCCCTGCTTCTCTCTAACCACGTGACTAGCAGATATTACTCATATTATGCTGTATACATACTTTCAATAAACTCGAATGCAGCCCAGAGTGGCTGAAATTATTTAAAGCAATCCACATATCACCTTTTTAGATCGCGACTACCAGACATTGCAAATTATCTGGTGCACAAGGCATATTGTGGGCTTACCAGAAACATACAGGGGCATGCAACATGCTCATCTTTTACCATTGGTTTGGTTTACTATCGCTCTTAATTGCCTGCTTCTTATTCAATGGCTTTACGTGTCCTGGCTTGTCAATCTTGTGTTTGTCCCTTTCATGAAGCATAGCCTCTTTAGCAGGTCACTGATTGGCTGGCTTCTATGCTTCCACTGCTCGCTTTCAGAAGACTCTTTTTTAAATTTTGTTTAAGCACTCCACGAGAAAGCATTTTTTTCTGGCTGTCTCTCTCATGTGTTTTTCTCCCCCAGTTGCTCTCTCTTTCGCCATGTGCTTCTCACCTACCACATGCAGTCATATTGCTTTCTCAGCTGTGTGCACCACTGTGCTATCTTTCACCAATGTGTTTCTCCATTTGCCCCTGTGTTTGCGCCCTTGTGAAATAAGGCTGTCATTTTGTTGAACCTATGCCTAAAATAAGTAACCTCATCGACCTAATCTGTGTTCCCAAATATAGAAGGATCCACAGGAAAATCCTAAACTATATGGGAGCCTAATATAGGCTTCTCTGCCACCCTTTATCAATCAATCAATCAATCAGGAGTTTGTTAAGCGCAACTACTCACCCGTGAGGGTCTCAAGGCGCTAGGGGTAGGGGGGGTGCAGGATCCATTCCATTAAGGAGGGGGTCTGTCGAAGAGCCAGGTTTTGAGGTTTCTTGCGAAGATGGGGAGCGATGTTGTCTGTCTGAGGTGGAGCGGAAGGGCGTTCCAGGCTTTGGCCGCGAGGAAGGAGAAGGAGCGGCCTCCTGATCTGGTCTTTCTGGTGCGGGGGACCACAGGCCAAAATGTGTGTACTAAAACTTCTTAATTTATACATTTAATGCAACTCAAACTTCTGGAACTCGAATTTAAGTTCCAATATACATTTTTGGTGACTAGTGACTGAATGTACACAATTCCTACACCCTTTATTGAAATTGTGATTGCGTATCGGATACAGTGACGCATCCATGTGGTCAGCGATATCTAACATGGTATCAGTGGCATCTGTCTTATGCGCCATGAGCATATAATGACTCAATGCGTATTCCTCCACTATGGTAGAGTATTGTAAATGTGTGCTCCAAGTCATCACAAATTGGATGTATTTCTCTGTCCACCCACTCTCACACTTGGCGGTTCTATTAACTGGGTCCGTAATCGTTCCTTCCATGATGTGTGAACCAAAAACATATTTGACTCAATAGATACTATTATGGTTGTGTGCACCCAAATTATCATAATGCTGTAATGTACCTCTCTAACTGACCATTCATACCCATCTTTGTTAGTTTAACGTGCTTCATAATCCTTTGTCCGCTGACAGTCACTGTTGGCTACTGACTATAAGAGCATTCTGATCTGAGTGCAAAAACACAGAATGGTGTGCCCACACATCCTGCTTGATACAAAATATCTCTCTGCTCGGGCCACTGAACTGTATCACCACACCTTAGGTGGCCATGTTGGATGTCTCTAACCTGATGTGTGAATATAATTATCACTCCTGCGCTCAGTTTAAGACTACAATTGATTTGTATACCAAAGTTTGCAAGCACATATCAGTGACAATACTACATCACTCATTCCAGTACATATACACCACATTATACTGGATCAAACACTCTGCATTGTGTACTAACATGTCAACCCAATGTTACACAATATCAATAGATGAATTGTAGATGATATATGTACCATCAAATCCAAGTGCCTACAAGATATAATTCATGGTGCATGAGGATGTTGTCAAAATATACCTTCATTAGCTATCTGTAACTCCATTAAGATATGATGGAGAATGGCTCACATTGTGTATTTCCATGGCGCTCTCAAACTAAGTCTACCTCATTGAGTAATTTTTGTAGGTGTATAAATCCACTCTCCCTAATATCAACAGGGGATACTCATGAGTTATGACAAAGTGTAAGTGTGGGCTTCTTAACTATAGTCTTGGACAATCAGTAGTCATCTTTCTTCCAACAACCAATCATTGTTTAGTAATGTATTATACCAGAAATTCACGCATCATATATGTAATGCATGTGGACAAAATGTGAGTAAAACAAAATAAAATGACAGGACATTTCAAAGGAAACATCTCTTCCCAGAGTCCAATTTTATCATGAGTTGCTTATTGAGAGATTGCTTTACCTCGGACCCCTCTGCACACATAATTGGACAGCAACACTGCGTAGTTCACCTACATCATTAAGTCCTGTCATCGTGGTGTGAAAGTGATCCACCCACCTACATTTACTCCTTGACAACATCACAATTATGTTACCTCCTCTTGAGTCGGATTCATTTACTTCCACCACTTACCAACATGGGCCGTTTTCCATATGTTGCACTTATGTAATGTTTGACCAAGGGAGTCCCCTCAATCTTAAATCAGATACAGCTGCAATGTGGATATAACCTTTGTTTAATCTGTATTATATTACAAGGGATGAAATGGCATATATTACATTCTCAATGTTACAGTTCAAATACAACAACAATTAATACATAGTGGAGCCCATTTGCACTACTTTAGTGTTTGTTGTAAAATGTCATTCTGACATTTCCTACAGTTGTAGTGTCCTGTCACCGGCAGTAGAGCCGAGCATGCAGTAATACTCTGTATTTTTTGAGATTCTCTATATGCCCTTACAGCAAAATCTCTTGCACTGTTATTGTGTTTAAACACAAATAAGGAGGGGGCTTTGTTCACTTCCCCCAATGAGTGCCCAGTGTCTTTTAACAACTGTATTTATGGAATTGCTCATGGGATTGAATGTTGGCACCATAGTCATCCACTGTGTCTCATTTTTCTTATCTTTTGATGTCAACAATGGCTCCCTAGGGTAATACCATCCTCTCTTCTGTGCCCTACACATTATTATCCTGTGATATCATCTGCCTAGCAATTTCTTGGACAGGCCTCACCCTCCTTAAAGTATTCAGTCTTGTTACTACAGCAACTGTTTACATGCAATTACTGGGTAGATTATTCTTAGAAATGGGGTCTCTAGTTGGCAGAGGTATGCACCCAGTCCAAGTAGGGACCCACAATCCTAGTCAGGGTTAGTGTAGCACACATTAAGTTCACCTGTGCTCACCCTCTGATAGCTTGGCTCAGAGCAGTCAGGCTAAATTAAAGAGACAATGTGTAAAGTATTTGTGCACACACACACACACACAAAAACATGGCTCTTTACACAATAGGGAGGGGCCGTTCCTGGTCTTTAGATGTACTGATTCCCGGAGTTGCAATGAGTACAAATAGCGCGGGGACACACCAGTGGGTGTAACCAGGCGCTCTACAAATACAGAAATAAATAAATAAATAAAACAGAGTGAAAACACCACAAATGTACTCCACACCAGTTTAGAAAAATAGCCAATATTTATCCACGTAAAACAAGACCACAATGACAAAAATCCAACATACACAGGTCTAGATATGAATGTATCAAGATTAAATGCAGTTATAGCGCTTAGGAACACAATAGCTCCGGTCGGTGCTATCTTGACATGCTTGACGAGGACGAATCCACAAGTCCAGGCCAACCACAATGGAACACAGGCCGGCTACGAAGTTGCGCAGACCACAGTACAGTACCTTGGAGACGTTGAGAATCAAAGACGGTGCAAGGCGCCAGAGAGGTGAGGCGTTGCTGAGGCAGTTGTGGCATCGGTTCCTTACTGCTATGCAGGTCATTGATGTGTCGGTGCTAACGGACGGTGCATTGCACAACGGAAGTGAGGCATCATTGAAGCAAGTGAAGCAGCAGTTCCTGGAGGCTGAGCAGAGTCGTTGAGCCGCTGATGACCGGGGATGATGCAAGGCGCAGGGGAGGTGATGTGGCAGTTGCGAAGAGGCGTCGGTTCCGATGGCAGTACGGTGTTGATGAAGCATCGAGGGTCAAGCGCAAGGGGTCAACTTTGCGGTGTCGATGTCACACCACGGGCCGTGCTGCTTCGGGGTCAAAGTCGGACGTCACGGACATCTTGACGCGGTACTCCAGACTCACACAGTGGCGGTTCTTCAGAGGTGCTGCGGCTGCGTCTGAGTTTGCTTTGTAAGTCGCGGTCGTTGCATGGGGACCACAGCTTCGGTGCAGGCAGCAGTATTGGTTCCGAAGTGGTGCTTAAAGAAAAACCACAGGAACTCTTTTCCAAGGGCCCAGGAACTGGATTTGGCACCCCTTGGCAGAGTAGGGCTCTCAGCAGAGGAGCTCAGGTGCTGCAGATGAAGTCTTTGATGGTCTTGAGAATTCCAACAGGAGGCAAGCTCAACTCAAGCCTTTGGAGAAACTTTAGAAAGCAGGATGCAGAAAGCAAAGTCTGGTCCTCTTACTCCCTGGACAGAAGCAGCAGGCAGCAGGCCAACACAGCAAAGCAAACAGCAAAGTGGCAGTCCATCCTGGCAGCAGAACAGCTCTTCTTTCTGGCAGAATGTCCTCAGTCCAGAAGTGTTATGAGTATATGGTGTGAAAGGTTCAGTACTTATACCTTTTTTAGCCTTTGAAGCAGGGAAACTTCAAAGAAAGGTCTTTGTAGTGCACAAGATCCTGCTCTTGCTTCAGACACATTACAGGGGGCGGGGGGGGGGTAGGCAGCTCTTTGTGTGGGAACAGGCACAGCCCTAAGCAGGTGCAAGTGTCAACTGCTCCCACCACTCTAGCTCAGAAAGACCCATCAGCCTGGTGATGGGCCATCAGGATATGCAGGACACACTTCAGCTCTCTTTGTGTGTGACTGTCTAGACTGAATTCACAAAGCCCAACTGTCATCCAACCCAGACATGTATTCTAGGGACAGGCAGAGGCACAGAATGGTTAAAGTAAGACAATACCAACTTTCTAAAAGGGCCATTTTCAGACTTGCAATTTAGAAACCAACTTCACTAAAAGATGTGTTTTTAAAGTGTGAGTCCAGAGACACCAAACACCAATGTTCTGTCCGTTCCCAATTGGAAGATACACTTCTAAAGTATTACAAGGCAGCTCCAGTGATAACCTATGGGAAAGATAAGCCTTGTTGTAGTGAAAAAGGAATTCAGCAGTTTTTCACTACCATTACATGTAAAACTCACAAGTACATGTCCTACCTTGTAAATACACTGCATCCTGCCCATGGGGAGCCTATGGTCTTCCTTAGGGGTGCCTTACATGTACATGTACTAAAAGGGAAGGTTAGGGCTTGCCAGGTCGACCAGGCAGTTTAAAACTGCACATACCGGCTCTGCAGCGGCAAGACTGAGACTTTTGAAGGGCTACTCATGTGGGTGGCACAATCAGTGCTGCAGGCCCACTAGTAGCATTAGATTTACAGGCCCTGGGCACATGTAGTGCACTGTACTAGGGACTTATTAGTTAATCAAATATGCCAATGATGGGAAACCAAATGCCATTACATTTTAGACACAGAGCACATGCACTTTAGCACTGGTCAGCAGTGGTAAAGTGTCCAGAGTACTAAAACCGGCAAAAACGAAGCTCAGCACACAATCAAAAACAGGAGTTCAGAAGCAAAAAGGCAGGGAAAGCCACACCAAAATATGAAAAGTCTAACAGTTTTGTATATTCTATTTGACTTTTGGAAATAAATTAAATTCAGTCGAATTGAATAAGACAAATACTGATTGACTCTTTAAGTAATTTTGTGCTGAGATTTATTCATGTCAGAATGTCTCTCTCTTACTAAGGACTCTTCAACCCTGATTAATCCAAGACAGGATTCCCCTGTTGTATTATTTTGTTCTTCTAAATGAATTCCAAGTGTAAACTTGATACCCATGTTCACATGGACATTTGGGTTGCTCTTGTTTCTTTAAACTATTTGTTTGTTCCGCTCGTCTGAACGGACTGAAGAATCTGAGAATATTACTGTTTCTTAACCCCCTCTAATATCAGTTTCTCTATCTTGATAGTTTGGGTTGTACGGGGCAAAGAAGTCATTCCGCAGTTAGGGGGAAACTTTTTCTTTGTTATGCTTGGAAAAATCTATTTACACTTAGCCTATTTAGTTGCCAATGTTGAATGGTTTTCTGAAGATTTTTTAAGGCTGCTTTTTGTTTCCTCTAGCTCCTCAATCAGTTTTATATCTCCTATAATTTTTCTAATGCTGCATCAATCCCCAAAACCATCAGTACCTTGACCAATTGTTCGCTTTAGAGCAAAAGTTTTTCTTGAATTTGAAATTCTGGACAAAAACTTAAATTGGTGCAGCTCTAGTTCCAGGAGCATCAATTGCAATAAATGGATCAAATAAGACTTACTTCACACATTTTGGCATGAGGAGCTGTCGAGGACAGTGGTGGAGTCTATATTAGGCTACCATACAGTTTAGAATTTTCATGTGTGTCATTTTGTAGGCATGCACCTCTGTATTGAGCGCATAGACATGCCTACAAAATGACGCAGGGGCCACATCATCATGCCTTTTTTTAAGCCATGCTGCTCAGCAGCTGAGATTCTGTACAGCGTAGCTAAAAACACTGGTAAAGCGAATAGGTCTCATAAGTGAGACCTACTGGCTTTTCCAAATGCTTGTATCTTTGTTCTTACAACCCAGGTGTTTTTACATTTTCCTCAGTGCTAAGCAGACTACACAGTCCTCCTGAATGTTTTATAAAAAGTGTGGACGACTGCTGTAGTTTGTCTACTTTGAGATGAGGATGTACCACAGCTCCAGAGGCAGACCTTTTGGAGGGGTTGGGCTGTCCCATTGAATGGACAGGAGTGTACTTAGCACCGTGGGCAAATGCACGGCTTCTTGTATACAAATGCCAAGCATTATCCTATTGCCAGAAGCAGGAGGCCGGCCTAGGCTGTCAATGCAAACAGTCTCTGCTGCCCCATGTGAATAAATGTTCAGGAAACACAATTTATGAGCTCTCAAGCAAGCAAGCGTTATTGCACATCATGTCCAAATGTTATGTTATGCTATGTTATGAGTGTTTTTAAAGCAGGCTAATCACCCTTGAGGGCATCCAGGTGTTCTGTAGCAGGTGTTTTGAGCCAGGGTTGGGGACTTACTCAAAAAGCCAAGTTCAGATTCCAGTGAAAGTCAAAAAGAGAGCAGGAGGTTCTGATGTGTTGTGGGAGGTCGTTCCAGTCTTTAGGGGCCTAACGAGAAGTCCCCCACTCTGCTTTTGTGTATACGTGGGGTGTGTGTTAGTGAGAGACTGGCAGAGTGGAAGTGTCTGGCAGGATGGTAGAAGTGAATGCGGCTGTTCAGGTAGGCATGGCCAGTGTTGTGGAAAATTCTGTAAGTGTGGATGAGGAGTTTAAAGTATGCACAGTTGTGTGTCAGGAGCCAGTGGAGTTCCCTATAGTGTGGTGTGATGTGGGCTCGGCATGGGAGGTTGAGTACTAGTCTGGCTGTTGGTTGATTTCACATGCTGGCGAGACAAACTCCTTCATTGGAAGACAATGTACCTACTCTGACAGCTATGCTGATTTTATTTGGGTAGTGAGGTGGTGAGTACTATTGGTTGTTCATCTCTACCATAGATTTTCGTTTTTCGCCAGTGATGTGCGGGCCTTTGCCAATGACCTTTTCATCATCTCTAAGAAGGGAACTGCATTGCCGCTCCTTGAAGATAGAAGCTTAAAGGAGGCAATGCTTAAAAAACACTTGTTTCTTGAAATTATTTCTGCATCCTGGATATTGTTTAAATCTTTCTCTAAATGCGCATACATTTCACAAATGTGCACATTTTCAGAAATAATATTTTGGCACGTGCTATTCTTCAGTCACGATCAGCACTTTAAATTCTGCAAGATGAAATCTTTTATGATGTGCTTGTGCCGTGCTTGTTTGGTGGATTAGGGTGGACAAGGAGTTACTTCCAGCAGAAATATCATGCCCGTGAATGCCATGCACTTGGCCTCCTGGTGCGACATACAAGCATTTAAGTCTTCATTGATTGTTCAATGGCCCCTGACTCGAGTGAGCGTGAGGGACATGGTGTTGATGGTGATGGTTGTCCCCACAGTGGTGCTCCTGGGAAGGATGGGTCTTACAACCTTTCAATCAATCTTATGTCCTTGTAATACATTTCAAGGGTTTGCTTTGCACAAGGTGTGTTTCGCATTGAGGCTTGGGTCTGACTGCCTCAGCTGCGTCAGTCACAGAGGTATATTCATGTTTTGTATCCTGGAAGGCCATTCCCATGGGAGTAAAGCCCAGGCTTTCGCCTATCATCTGTGACATCTATGTAGGTGTGAGTTTCAGTAGTTACACTGAGTTGTGTGAGAGCGAGCTGTTCTTGTCGTGTCAGGCTGTTGCTGTTTCATGGAACACTAATTGCATCTGCCCATATCCAGCTTATTTCTTGCAAGCTCAATATGATTGTGTCGTTGTTCCTGTATCTAGAATATCCATCCACTCTCACTCTCTGTAGCCCAGACTGTCAGCATACCTCCAAGCCCTGTGTGTAGATGTCCCGGTGTTCCTTCTTCACACTACACATCTCTTCTGATGTTCACAATGCCCACCTTTACATTTCTCATTTTCTATGATCCCCAATACTCTCTTCATATTACATCCCTACATACCGTACATATGGTTGTCTACCTAGTTCTTCCAGTTTGCCATCCCTGATTCTAACAATCACCAAGTCCATGAGCGAGGCATGTGGAGTTGAGTCTTCAGTGCCTCCCTAGCCATTGCCTAGGTGGCAAACTGCCTTCTACCTGTCACTCCCCCTTTGCTGACGGAGAACTATCGTTATGTGACTGTTTCTCCTCTAGATATTGTGGGCATCACCTGTTTAGCTGGCACTGGTAATGTTTAGGCCTCCGCTAAAGACCGCTTTTAGCTGTCTGTGTCAAAGAGAACAACAGCAATACTTACATTATAGCTTTGGGTCAGCCCATTGCTCATCATAGGTTGACTTTCTAGTCAATCGCATTAGCCTGTTTCTTATTCAGAATCTTTCCTTCCTCTTCTTGTTATTATTGTTCCCATGGAACAGTGCCTAATTTATAAATAAAGAAATGCCAACTCCAGGATGCTGCTCAGCAGGCCACTGCAGCTTGCACTACCGACTGGAACTGCCACATGTCAGTATATACACTCCCAACTGAACATGACACTCTTATAAATGTGACAGTTTGGACAATTCCAGGCCACCCAAAGCAATAGGAATATCCTGGATGCATTAGAAGTAATTTTTAAACATGTATTAAAGTGATAAAAGCATTGTGCTCCCCTAAACAATAGGTAGCGCCGCTATGTAGTGGACTGTCATAAGTTGATGCCAGTGTTAACAATTAAGTGCTGATGCCAAACACCGGCAGTGCTGGCATAGATTAAATGCTGCCCTGGAGTGTAGCTTCTTTACCATTTTTTTGATTGTATCCCTTGTATTCGTCCACTGATCTCATTTAGGAAACTACTTTTTCTTTTGCTTTTAGCACTCAATAGGCGTGCATGTGTTTTCTTTCTCTTTTTCATGTGCTGCTTCCCTCCTCAAATTCACACAAATTCCTACTCTCTCCTTTTGTGCATATCCTCCATGTTGGGCACATCTTTTTCTCTGCAGCTAGTCAATTTCACGTTGCGGAAACAAGTGTCCAAATGGCAACATATTCTTTTGCCTGTGGCTCCATAGAGCCTTAAACTGGAGGTGAGTGCAATCTGTTCTACTGGGTGGTACTCTGAAAAAAACGCAGTGTTTCTCTGTTTGAACTGAACAAAGCTCTTCCGGCATTTTGCAAACAAATTGTACACATTCAATGCATGCATTAAGCAATTACAAATCTGATTAGCCATCAGGTGCTCCTGATCGCTTTCTAAATGAACCACTTTGTTTTGCTGGGCTGGGAGCCAAGAAGCACATTTTGTGGTAAGATAATCAGCAGCTTTCCCTTTCCGGTGTGGAGTTCTCAACTCACAACTTCTCAGGATGCAGAAGAGGTCTGTCGTCCCTGGCAATAGAAAAGGATCCGAACATGGATGTAACTTGGAAGTATGGTCATAAGGGGTAGTAGTCTGGAGTGGTGGTACCCAAAGGGCCAGTTATGCATTACAATCATTGTAACCAGCTGCCTTTGAGCAGCACACCAACAAACCAGAGGAGGGTGCAAGCTTCAAACACATGGACTAAATATTTTGGGGCAGATTTACAAGCCCCCTGCGCCACCAGTACGTCACTTTTCGTGACGTACTGGTGGCGCAGGGGGCTCCTCTATATTTACAAGGAGAGGAAAAGCCACCATGCGTGACTTTTCCTCTCCTTGTAAATACGGTCCCTTCACACGCAGCACTTTGCGGTGAAGGGGCGTTCTATGGGTGTTGCAGTGGGTGTTCCCACGCAACACTCATGGAACAGGACTCAACTCCAGAATTACGTGAAATCGTAACTCTGGAGATGCGTCAGTATGCTACGCCACCCTAGAGGTGGCGTAGCGAGGCGCAATGAGGAGAAATGTTTTCATTTCTCCTCGTTTTTTCCTCTTTCAATGCGTGCTGCATTCTACAGCACGCATTGGAAGAGGAAAATGCCTGTAGTGATTGTTTTTGTGCAGGAAGGTGCCCCTTCCTGCACAAAAACAATCTCCCCACGACGCAGGCATCCTTGCACCATGGTGCAAGTGTGCCTGCGCCGGCGCATGACAGCAGTTTGTGCGCCAGCGCAGGGGGAAGCACAGAGATGCGACATATTCTTGTAAATATGTCGCATCCCTGTGCTTTCCAGACTAACGCAGCACGGCGCAGCAAAATGACTTGCTGCACTGTGCTGCGTTAGTTTAACGTAAATCTGCCCCTACCTTATTTTTAGGGGAATAGGAGTGCTCGAACAGAAAAATACTATGTTGCCCTCAGTTGTGAACATCCTTGCACTTGCACCCGTTGGCACGATGACATTACTAGTTACATGACCACCTCAGTGCTGCTGTCTACAGGGAATTCTGCACTGATTTCCCTATAACATCAGAAGAAATTAAGGGGCAGATTTACAATTAACTAACGCAGCACGGCGCAGCAAGTCATTTTGCTGCGCCATGCTGCGTTAGTTTGGAAAGCACAGGGATGCGACATATTTAAAAGAATATGTCGCATCCTTGTGCTTCCCCTGCGCTGGCGCACAAACTGCAGCCATGCGCCGGCGCAGGCACCCTTGCACCATGGTGCAAGGATGCCTGCATCGTGGGAGATTGTTTTTGTGCAGGAAGGGGAACCTTCCTGCACAAAAACAATCACTACAACCATTTTCCTCTTTTAATGCGTGCTGCAGAATGCAGCACGCG
This sequence comes from Calotriton arnoldi, assembly GCA_963921515.1. Classification (NCBI taxonomy): domain Eukaryota; kingdom Metazoa; phylum Chordata; class Amphibia; order Caudata; family Salamandridae; genus Calotriton; species Calotriton arnoldi. The sequence continues at coordinate 697,759 of CAWUFW010002652.1, forward strand.
TTGAAAGGAAAAAACGAGGAGAAATGAAAACATTTCTCCTCGGTGCGTCCCTACGCCACCTCTAGGGTGGCGTAGCTTTCAAACGCATCTCCAGAGTTACGATTTCTCGTAATTCTGGAGATGTGTCTTGTTCCATGGGTGTTGCGTGGGAACACCCACAGCAACACCCATGGAACGCCCCTTCACCGCAAAGTGCTGCGTGTGAAGGGGCTGTATTTACAAGGAGAGGAAAAGTCACGCAGGGTGGCTTTTCCTGTCCTTGTAAATATGGAGCAGCCCCCTGCGCCACCAGTACGTCACAAAAAGTGACGTACTGGTGGCGCAGGGGGCTTGTAAATCTGCCCCATAGGGTATAAGTCTATGGCAATACTCAGTTGGAAGGAATCTTTAACTAAGAGAAGCTACCACGAAGTTAAAGTTGTGGGTTTGTAGTTTGAACTGTGATTCTAAACAAGGATCAGAATAATCTAAAAGCAGTTTCAATGTAAACACGACTGTCAACCACAGCTGGCATCTTGTGAAGGTGTTGAGCAATCGCCGGTGGATTTTGTTCTGTTGAAGGCAGACAGTGGACCAGACATCTTCAGAGAAAAACGCAGAATAATGGAACAATTTTCCGGTGAGAATATACACTACAAATAGCCCCATGCCACCAAAGAGGGGGAACATCTGTGAACAGGGAAATATTCAACATTTCTGTGAGAAACGGTGGTAAAATCTGTGAAAGATAAAGTGGAAAATCATGTTAATGTTTCTTAAATCCCTGCCAGAAATAATGAGAATAGTACATTTGTGGGCAACCTTTGTGTGTCCTAATGCCAAAGTATCAGCAGTCCTACATACAGTTCCTCGTCCTCTCTTGCATGTTTTTACCTCTAACAGCTCCTTGCATGTAGCTCTGCGCAATATTTTAATTACACAGGTGAAATTCCTGAAACTAATTTCGTGACATTTCTTGAAAATTTGCATGTGCATTTGATTTGACACAACTTTTTTTTTCTTTTTCTTTTATTTTACACGAAAGCACTCATCTCACATAAAAATGTCTTGCGAGATACTAGTGTGAGACTGGTTCGTGCTTAAAATGTCTTCCTGAGAGCCATTTTCTGCTCTATTCTGTCTCTTGCTGGGGCTTTGCACGTCTTTTTTTTTTTTTACTCCAGGTGTCAACTCTCTTATACGAAGTTGCACGAGGTACAGCAAACCACATTTTGCTATGAAAGCAGAGGTACTTGAAATTTTCATAGAATTTTGTGAAATTTGTGAAGAAACAATTACGTAATTATTCACACCGAAACATGCATACAGCATTCAGTTACAGTAGATAGGAGTCACCGATTGACTGAGTGGTTTTGGCTGAGATATTTCTTTGCAAAGACTCACTCTGCAGGTCAAACCTCAGCACAGCCAGGCTGCAATCTCGCTGAGCTGCTATTAAAGTGAGTGAGTTGGTCAGTCAGTGCCTAACCTGCTGCAAGTCTATGTCACTAGCGGCCTCTGAGCCTCCTCTACCCTGGCCCCTGTCAAATCCTTCTTTTTTTTTGACACTCTTTCTTCTTGGAAATTCAGGTAGAGACTGAAAATATGGGTTTCATTCTGAAAATATCCTAAATCTGCAGACAATTTGCAAAATGCACTGAATCTGCAGGGACCTAGGATACCTGTGATGAACTAAGCAATTAACATTTTCTAGAGAAATATCTGCGCTACAAATTTGGAATGTGCCTGCTTATGGTCCCTTACCAAGGCACAAGCAGAACCCATGGGTCGCAAAATTCCAACAGGAGACACTGGCTTCTTTAGCCTTATTGATTCCAAGCAATAGTTCATAAAATGGCCACACTCTAAAAACATCAGCCACATTTCAAATGTGATATTATCCCTCCTAGATACTTTCAGACTTGTTTTGGCCATTTGCTGGGCTGCTCGCATAACTTGAGAGGGTCCTTTTTAAAAAAAAAATTTAATCAAGTGTATTATCACAAAAGTCCTGATTATTGGTTTTACGCATAATTTCTGTTTTTCTAACACATGCTTTTTGCAATCAAAGGATTTTTGGGTTGAGAAGAAAATCTCTTAATGGAATAATGAAACTTGATGTGTGTTGCTGCCACATGCTGTTACCATTGTTTGCTGCATAATGTCATAAATGTTTTGGCAATAGATTGAGTTGGTATTTCACATATGTTGTATATGGGAACACATCATGCATGCAGTTCATGTGACGACACCCATGTAAAAACATTGTCCAATATCACCTGGGCCTGGTGGCTGACTGTATTGAAAGTGGTGAAATCCAGTTGATGACTTATGATTAGTACACATCTCCCTATATAGATTCTTCCTATGTGGTTAATCACCAAACTCTATCCTCTGTTACCCCCCCCCCGCCTTGTGCTGCAGTCTCTCCGTTTGTGCCTGCCATCCTTCGAACCCATGCTTGCCCTCTCTGGGACAGAACTGAATGGATCAGGTGGAGTCTGAGGTGCTAACAGAAGCAGGAGCAGCCGATATGAGTCTAAAGTATTTCTTAAGAAGTTTGACTCTACGCTAAATTGTGACTAAAACTGTTTTGAGAAATGAATTACGGGTGAGAGTAACTGGCAAAATTCTCTCTAGCGTAATTGCTCGCAATTATCACAAAATTACTCGTAATTATGTGTAATTACATAAGAAGCATAATCCACCTTCTACAGCTATTTTCTTAGTGCAAAGTGCACCCTTGCGTCCAAAATGGGCCTGAAGATGCATTTTGTGCTAAGAAATTTAGCACTAAATGCTACAGGAGACAAACAGCAGTAGCCAGCAGTTGCTCGCTCTCTCTTAGTTTGTTGTTCCTGTGCTCTTGTGGCAGGATTTATGCCCCAAGTTACTCTTAATTACTCAAGCTGGCACAATCATGAAATGTCAGTAATTTCACATCACTAGAATAATGAGTAATGATTGAAATTACTCTGATTACTTCGGCGCAATTAAAATTTCGCCTAAGCCTAAAATGAATGCTTATATCCTAACCCATTCATATGAGATCTTGTCACAGCACAACCGCTTAGTCCAGCCCCATATGAAGAGAGCCCCTCCCCATTGACCCTTCCACCTTACCCACGCCCATTTAAAAACCTCACATATCTCATCAAATTCCCACTCCTCTCTCTCGTCAGCCTTAGAACCATGTATATCCTCCATGTCTCCTTCCAAAGAAATTGCAGAACCCACTCTTGTACAGTACTACTTTGCTTTGTAGCTGGGTTTGCGTTCTCCAAGTTTCATGCGTACATCTATATAGACTACTAGTGGGCGAACCACCGAAGGCTCAATCCTGGATCGGGTCAAGGATCAAGCTCTAGTAGGCATTTGGGGTCAAGCTCTTGTTGGCACTTGGTTCCTTGGGGCTGACAATCTAAGTTAGAGCCAGTCCAGGAATGTATTGCCTTGTCCCAACTCCCACAGCACTAAAGCAATTTTGAAAACCGACATTACATTTCTGGCATTCCTGAGAATGACAGCTGTATGGCGTGATGTACACAGTCATACGACCAATCAAAAGTGTGTGGGTATGTGTGAACATGCTCCACTTGCATAACAGTTTACAGGCCGACAATTTAAACTTTATCTAGAAACTGCAGCTTTCCAGCATTTCACAGATACGTTTCTTTGACAGCCTATGACCTAAGAGTAAAGTCTTGGGGAACTTCTCTGACATCCTGTTTTTCATAATTATTTTATATTTTTGGAGTTGTTGGGCATCTCTTCTATGCTACACAAAAGTTATGGCCATTTATGGGGTGTGTGAAATTCACGCTATTTGTTTTTGTGTAATTATGTAAAATGTCAACACAATTATTCGTAATGACACAAAATGCAAGTCCGTCATTTTGCACTCTATTTTAAAGCAAAATCAATCCATATGTGATTTTTTGACATAATAGTGCATTTTACACTCAAAAATAGTCCAAAACAGAAGCACTGCAAATAACAGCTACTCCTGCTTTGTTGTTCCTGCGCGTTTGTGGTAAATTTTTACCAGTAAATTTCTGCAGCAAATGGCATGCATTTACACAAAGTGGCTTAATGTCATCTTTTCGGGAATCTCACATGACAAACATAAAGTGAAATTCCAGAAATCTCACAAATTACACAGCAAAATTTAAATTTCACCAAAGCCTACAATTAATCCATGTTGTTTAGTTACCTGACATATCCTTTCGTTTCCGGAAATAATTCTCTTTTGTGCTATTTCACCTTTTTAGATCCAATCTGACCTTATTTAAGGTCTAGCCTAGTAACAGCTATGGCTGTTTCACCCACTCATGTATTAAAAAAAATATATAAATAAAAATACGTACATAATAACACGTTGAGAAGCTTTGGGTCAGACCACTAAATCCACTGGTCCGCTCAACTGTCATCCACAATTTGTTTCCTTCCACCAAAACATACAGAGTGTATCATGTGGTAAGTCCACTTGAGCCATAGGCTCTTTTTCCTGATCACATTTGCACAACTGCCTAAAAAGAAGAGCACTTCTGTACTATGGCTAGTGGACCAATACCTTAATTTGACTTTTCATTTTCATTTTTTTATATTTTCAGTAATTTTTGGGTGTTTAAACTGTCTCATGCACCAATATACATAGCATTTTCTTGTTATATGTAATAAAATTAAATAGGGTTTCTGTGCCTGTTTTTTAAAAAGTACCCCCACAAATTCTGTGGTTATTAATTATGTTTTTAGTTTGCATTTTTATTGTAAATATATGTCCCCTTTGATAGGAAGTAGCATATTTTTCTTTTCTTTTTTGCCCTCTAGTTTAGCTCACTAGAGGGCAACACCAATAGGCTACAATCCTACATTAGGAACATTAACAGATAATGGCTTGATGAAATTATTTATTATACTTTTCATCTGGGAGACAGATTAAGAGTAACAAACACAGAGCAAATTAAATCGAAAAGGATGTATTGTATGTGATTTAACTATAAAACCAAATTTAACAAAAATAGCCTCTGAAGAATGAGACAAAAATATATAACTCAACAGGGCTACAGTATGAATTTAAAAGAACATTGAAATAAAAATGGTGATCTTAATGGTCTGTGCTTTATGGTTTAGACTGTGGTGTGAAAACTGCTTTTTTCCCATCTGTCACTGTTTGAATTTGTGTCCTAGTTTCCCCTTTAGTGTGCTTAGGCCTGAATAACGATTTTAACTTGAAAATTCATTGATTTTATTTCTGCTGCTATTGTTGGGGGAAGAGTATCCTTTAGGGCTGTAACAAACCGCAACTATAGAGAGGTAGTGTTACCCCTCCCTATCATAAAGTGCGGGATAGCGGCCGGAGGTTGGCGCTCTAGTTGTTAGCCATCCACGTCTTCATATGGCGGCTGGGGTGCGGGCGAGCAACGGGCGCGCCGCTGGCTCACCAAAGGCGTGCCAAAGGCAAGCCCGTCTGCGCCCGAATGGGGCCAGGAATCCTGCCCAAATGTGCCCCAAACAACTAAAATACACAGCGGATCAACTGCTGTCGCTCAGGCTACCTCCTGAGTCACGCTGCGCCCCTTCGCTTAGAGTGGATAACCTGGATGAGGGAGATGAGGTATGTGCACAGTGTACCTAAGCACTAAAAAGGCAGAAAAGACAGACTCTAATAAAGCAACCTTTAAAAATTAAAAATGAACTCTGGAAGCTAGGTTTAATTAACAGTCCATCTCTTCCAAGACATAAAATAGAGATAAGGATCTTGTAGGAAGAGGGAGATTTGGATGTCCTGTTCATCACGGAAACCTAGCTTAATGACAGCTCCACCCGGATATTTTAATGGCCCTTCCATCTGGGTTTCAAATACACAGACAGGAGCATTTAGGAAAGATAGGGGGTGGTATTGTCACTAAACTAAAGGAGGAGTTCAAATGCGTTATTACTCCTCTTCCAATATTAGATTGTGAAAGCTTTCAATTCGCCATCTCATTCTCCCCTATATGCACCTTTTCGGGAGCCTCAATCTATAGACCTCCAGGCACAAGTGCAAATTTTACAGATAATTTGACAGACATTCTAGCTAGCTTAGCCGTGAGGAAAACGCACATCACCATTGTAGGGGACCTTAATATACATTTCGTCAAATCTAACATTCCTTACATTAAAAGATTGTCGCAGGAACTAGAGGCGGTGCAATTAATACAACACGTAGCCGCCCCTACCCACATGAAAGGGCACATACTTGATCCTATATTTTCGAATGATCCTAAGATTCAAGTCTCTGCCCCAGTCCCCGTGCCACGGTCGGACCATCATTTTATTCCTTTCACATTGACTAATACAGGCGCCAAAAAATATCCCAATATTCCCCGCAATCAAGTGCAGAATTGGTCTAAACTTACCCCAGAAGTATGGATTAAAATCTTGGAAACCTCCTCTCCAAATCTAAAAGTTAATCTGGATGAGATGTACACTCACTGGGAAAGCAGGATCATTCAGTCATTAGATGAGTGTATCCCAAAAATTGCGACAAAGCCTAAAACGAATACCAAAAGAGTCCCTTGGTTTAACACCCATCTAGCTTCCCTAAGGAAGGACTGTAAGAAACTGGAAAGGAAATGAAGGAAGGATTACGATTCTTGTTTCAAAGTTAGATATAAATCGACCATTAGGCTGTACCACAATGAAATTTAAAAAGCCCAGGCCAAATTTTTTGAGGAAAAGATAAACCAGGTTGCAAATTCCCCTAAGGACCTTTGAAAAGTTGTCAAAGCTTTGACAACCCTAAACCAGGGCAACTCCCTTCCACAATCCTCCAAGAAGAGATGCAATGAGATAGCGGTATTCTTCCAGAAAAAGGTCATAGACATTTATGACTCATTTCAAGGTGGTATAGGGACAGATCCAAGTCAAGCAGTAGACTTTATGGCGACTCCAACTCTATCTGTTTTAACCTCCTTTTCACCTTTGAATGAAGACATTGCACATGCCCTTATGAATACGACTAAATCTGGATCTCCTTTAGATCCCCCCCCCCACATGTTCTATCTAAAGGCATGGAGGCCACCCTCCCATAGATAGTCGAAATTCTCAATCGCTCATTAGACTCAGGAACTGTCTCAAAAATTTGGAAACATGCAATTATTAGACCGCTGCTTAAGAAACCACATCTAGACCCAACATTGCGCGATAACTACCGCCCTATCTCACTGTTACCTTTCATAGGAAAACTCCTAGAGAAATATGTAAAACAGGTGCCGTCTGCTTTCTTGGAAGACAATCATTGTCTTCACCCTTCACAGATGGGCTTTCGTGCTCAGCGTAGCACTGAATCCGCCCTTCTGGTGGTTACTGAGGAGCTCATAAGCACACTTGACCAAGGTGGCTCAGCCGCAGCTTTGCTCTTGGATCTGAGCACTGCGTTTGATACTGTAGATCACGTTATCCTGTTAAACAGGCTCAGGAAGGTGGGGATCCAGGAAAAAGCCCTGGAGTGGCTCGCGTCTTTTTTAAAAGATAGATCCTTCCAAGTCATGGAATCCATGTGTTTTTCTGACAGTGTGCCATCGGTATGTGGAGTGCCATAGGGCTCATCGCTTAGCCCTACTCTATTTAAAATTAACATGCGGCCACTGGCAGAAATTGTCCAGGAGTTCTGCCTGTCCATGGTTTCCTATGCAGACAACACGCAGCTGGTGGTCTCCTTTGACAATGGAGCAAACCTTGAACGCCAACAACTGGCACCTTGTTTGGTAAAAGTGGCTAAATGGATGACTAACTGCTGCTTGAAACTAAATGGTGATAAGACAGAGCTGAAGATTCTGGGGAACAATGCTGTCCTCAGGCCTCTGCCTAGCTGGCCAAGTTGTATGAGGAACTCTCCAGTCCCCAACTCTTCTATTAAGAATCTGGGAATATGGATGGACAAAGCACTAACAATGGACAAACAAGCAAAAAAGCTGGCGGGCACTTGTTTTGGACTACTCAGAATGATCCGGAAGGTCCTAGAGTTTATCCCAGAGTATTTAAGGAAAACGGTAATCCAATCCATGGTGGTCTCCTGTGTAGATTATGGTAATTCCCATTATCTGGGTTCTCCGAAATATATTATAAAGCGGCTCCAAATCATGCAGAATGCGGCAGCCAGGCTTCTTTGCAAATTTCCAAATCACAAATCAGTAAGGGAGCACCTGAAACAGCTTCATTGGCTTCCTGTTGATGCAAGGATCAAATTCAAGGCCCTTTGCCTGATACATAAAGCAATAAACAACCAAAGTCCCCTAAAATTTGAGGCCTGGTCCTGCCACATGCCCCCACTAGAAGTCAAAGATCGTCCCAAGAACGCTTTCTTAGAACTACAAGAATTAAGAGAGCAAGTTGGGGTGGCAGATCTTTTACACATCTGGTCCCTAAGCTTTGGAATGCCTTGCCCCATGAATTAAGACTGCTAGAGGTGGAATTCAGATTTAGGAAACAGCTTAAGACATGGCTATTCCCCCAGTAACCATAACAGACTTAGTTCCCCGCCGCAGCTCCACCATCCAGCGCTGGGAAGCCCTCGGGCAGCCACGCGATTTACAAAACCTCTAGCTAACTAACTAACATATTGATAGAAAGGGGATTCCAGCACTGTGCTGAATACAAAGGTGACCTGAGAAAGAAAGGAATGCAGGTTCAGTAGATCTTAGTGAAAATGTTATTCAACAGTAATGTTTTTTTCTTGCGTAGAAGCACAGGGATACAATTTTATTAATCTTTCCCCTTTTAACTCGCAGAATAAAAGTAATTTCTGGAAAATAAAGAATTTTGCATTATTTTAAACTATTTATTTTTACATTACATGTATTATGTATATGCCTTGCTAGGAGGCACTGTATGATTGAAGATAACAGTCCTTAAAACCAGAAGTGAAATGCTTGGTATTTTTGTACTCTATGGGGCATATTTACTAGAAAATGAGGCAGTGCGGCGCTGCAAGCCATTTTGCTGCGCCAAGCTGGGTCATTAGGAAAGTGGAGGGATGTGACATATTTACAGCAATACGGCGCATCCCTGTGCTTTCCTCTATGCTGGCGCACAATTGACTGCCTACCTTCAGCGCAGGCACCCTTGCAACATGGTGCAAGCATGCCTGCGTTGCAGGGATGATTGTCTTTGTGCAGGAAGGGACAATCATTGATGGTGTTTTCCTCCTTATATGTATGCCGCATTTTGCAGCACACATAGAAAGAGCAAAGAACGAGGAGAAATAAAGGTACTTCTTCTTGTTGGGCCACTTTAACGCCTCCCCTAGTGAGGCGTTAGAATCTGACGCATTCCCAGGATTACAAAACCTTGCAAATCTGGAAATGTGTCAGAATTCATGGGTGTTGCGTGGGAGCACCCACAGCAACACCCATGGAATGCCCCTTTCACACAGAGTAATGAATGAAAGGGAGCCATATTTACAAAGTCATGAAAAGCCATGCAGGATGGCTTTGCGTTGCCTTGTAAATATGGCTCAGCATTGTGCGCCTCCTTCAATAATAAATGCAGTTATCGCGCTTAGAAAACAATAGCTCCAATTGGGGCTATTTGGTCGCGCTTGACCGAGACAAATCCACAAGTTCAGTCTGACTGTGATGGAGCGCTGGCCAGCCACAGGAGTCGCAAAGACCCCAGTACAGTACTTTGGATGTGTCACAACGTCAGAAGCGGCGTGATGCACAGATGGGGGTGAGGCATCGCGAAGGCAGGTGAAGCGTCGGTTCCTTACTGCTATGCAGATCGCTGGCACATTGGTGCTCGGAGACGATGCGTTGCAAAAAGGAGGTGAGGCATGACTGTAGCAAAGTGATTCATCGGTTCCTGGAGGCGGTCCAGGGTCGTTGAGTAGCTAACGCCCTGAGGATAATGCATGGCTCACGGGAGGTAATGCGTCGGTTTCAGGTGCGAGACCTCGGGTCCTGTAAGCAATGGGGTGTTGATGATGCATCGATGTCACATCGCGGTGTGATGATTCCACGGTGTCGATGTCGAGCCACCAGGCTGCATGCGCCGGTCAGAGTGGTGTGTCACGGACTTCGGTGAAGAGGTGCTCGCGACTCACGCAGCAGCGGTACTTAGGAGGCTTGTGTTGTAAGTTGCGGTCATTGCGTTGTGCACTCAGCGAGCAGGGAACCACGGCTTCGGTGCAGGCAGCGGCAATACTTTGATTTAGCATGGATGCGTTGTTTCTGAAGTGAAGCTTGGAGTCAATGCGTCAATTTCTTGGTTGCAGCACCAGAATCACCTCCAAGGGTCCGGAACTGAGTTTGGCACCACTTGGCTGGACAGGACTCACAGCCGAGGAGCCCAGGTGCTGGTAGCAAGATGCAGGTGAAATTTAAGCCTGGGCGGAGTTCGTGGAGTACCACTACGCAGAACTCCGCGAAGTGACAAAAAATTAGTGCACAAGACCCTGCCCTTCCTAGCCCTGGCTATAGACACACTACAGGAGGGTGTGCAGTTCTTTGTGTGGGGACAAGCACAGCACCACTTAAGTGCAAGTGTCAACCCCTCCCACCACTCTAGCTCAGGAAGACCCATCAGCCTGGTGATGGGCCATCCGGATATGCAGGGCACACCTCAGCTTCCTTTGCGTGTGGCTGTCTAGAGTGAATTCACAAAGCCCAACTGTCATCCAACCTAAACGTGTATTGTAGGAACAGACAGAGGTACTGAAGGATTATATGATTAAAGTATGAATATGCCAACTTTCTAAAAGTGGCATTTTCAGACCTGCAATTTAAAAACCAACTTCACTAAAAGATGTGTTTTTAAATTGTAATTCCAGAGACACCAAACTCCAATTTTCTATCAGCTTCCAATTGGAAGATACCCGTGTAAAATGCTACAGGGCAGCTCCAATGCTAATCTATGGGAGAGATAGGCCTTGCTGTCGTGAAAAGCGAATTTTGTACCAGGACATGCTAAACTTAAAAGTACATGTATCAGCTTTTTAATTCACAGCACCCTGTCCCTGAGACAACCTAGGGCCTACCATAGGGTGCCTCTCATGTAGTAAAAAGGAAGGTTTGGGCCCAGAAAGTAAGTGTTCTTGCCATTTCGACATGGGAGTTAAAAACTGTGCACCCAGGCTATGCATTGGCAGGCCTGAGACACGTTTGGAGGGCTACTCATGTGGGTGGCACAATCAGTGATGCAGGCCAACTAGTAGCATTTGGTTTACAGGTCCTGGGCATGTGTACGAGGGACTTACTAGTAAATCAAATATGCCAATCATGGAGAAACCAAATGCCATTACACATTAGACACATAGCACATGCACTTTAGCACTGGTCAAAGTGTAAAGAGACCAAACACCAGCAAAAAAGAAGGCCGGCCAGCACACAATCAAAAACAAGAGGCCAGCAAAAAGACAGGGGAAACCATACCAAAAGATGCCATGTCTAACACTAACCTTTTTATGACAATGAAGGGAATCATTATTTCATCCTATCTGAATTACATTTCATAGCGTCAGAATTTTCTCTCATACTCAAACAAAAATCAAACCCCTGTCTTTTATACCGCCAAGACAAACATTTCACATTATTAATACACTATAATACCGGAATACAGCGGTCAACTACTTAAAGGTGACTGGTTAACTTTTTCCAAGTGTCTGTCATGGTTTTACACCAGGCGTGTCATATTACTTTTAGGAAAGTTTAACTATTTTGAGCTAGAAATGTTCTTTTATTGAAATCTGCAAATTGTGCGGTGGAGGGTTATATATGTTAACTGTTGTTAATTTATAATTGCTTGAAAAATGCTGTGCCGCAAAATTATTTTTTCATTGGCCCTGGTTATAATGCAATTTATATGCTCTTAGAAGAGCTCCTATGTGAGCTATTTGAGAATTGCTCTCTGAAATGTGGGATTGCAGCAATCTCCCTTTCTAAAGTTCGAACGCTTTCAAAAGAAACTTTGACTTCAGTGAGTTAGTGCTTTATGTACCTCTTATGCAATACCGAAGAGTACCATGGCACTTCACAGTCCAGTGGCATACTGCTCTACACACTACACTTCAAGTAGTAAAGCTAATACTATACTTTGTTGTACAGTACACTACAGCACAGTTCTGTATCATGCAGAACTATATAGTTCAATGGTGCAGTATAATGTCCAACATAGTTTATTATAGTACAATACAATACTATACTGTGCGCCACTATAAAGTACGGTAAAATAGAATTCAGTAGTATACTGGGCTGTACGCCACAATACAGTACTATTTGCTATAGCATAGGCTATAATATGATGTCTAGTAATCCATGTGTATGTTTTTAATAGCTTTACGCCCTCCTCCTCCCCCTCCCCGACCAATTTACACCATACTTCAACCTCACAGTTGACCAGCTTGGATATGTAGGAATGGGAATCTCACTTCTTAAATACAATTTCCTCCCTGAGCCAATCCGGAAGTGCTGAACTTGCTGAACATGATCACACCAGTATATCTCACAAGCCCTATTGTGGTTCACTTAAACGTTTTCCGCAAAAGGGTGTAACTTGATATGTGTAAGAGCTCTCTTAACCGAATGCAAGACAACATCCTGGCGCTAAATCAGTCTTTAAAAGATAATGAACCCATCAGCAGTGCTGGACTCTTTCTTTGTGTAATGTGATTTGGAAGCTTGCATAGTGTAGACTGCAGCTCTGATCACCTTTAGCTGCTACAGTGCTGTTGTTTTAGGAGTGAGTTGCCAACTATATGACTCTTTTTTTAGTATGATGGTGGAAGGGGTCTGTTTACGGATTGCTATCTGACAATGACCATTGGTAGGTGCTATTAAAATGCTGATAAATGGGATGAGTGTTGATCAGTGAGTGCTGTTGGATTTCAGATGAAAGACATCGATGGCATATCAGAATTTTGAGGCTTCTGGTAATGACGGTCTACTGCGTACTGATTGGTTAGTTTTGGTGATATTTGTATCTATGACCTGTCTACTAGCTGTTTTCCAAACCAGAGGTGCTTCATATGAGTGTGATGATAAGCGGGTCTTCCTGAACGTGAATAGTCTGTCCTGTAGGAGACAGGTAAGGGAAAATATCCTTCACTTGGTTTCACTAGTATCATTGCTGCCGTTAGACAAGGTAGGCAAAGCCTACTTTGTAAGAGAGAGTAGTTTATTATGGGCAGTCATGTAAAGAATGTAATAAAAGTGTTGACAATCTGCCCTGTAATCTCTGGGTGAGGTTACCTTGTGTGCTGTATGATTGAATCAGATGTTTTTCTATGAGCTACTGAGATTAGTTTAGTTGTGGGTGTTGTAGGGCTCGTCGGAATGTTGACTGCTTAGATGTGGTTCTACATATGGTCTCTTAGTATGGATGAGTAGGAGGAAGTGGGGGTTATTTGCCAGGGTTTTGATGTAAAACATGAATGGGTTATAGATTGCCTCTTTAATAATCAAGCTGTACAGGGGAGCCTATGCAAATCGGTCGGAGAAACTCATTTTAAAAAGCTAGACTGTTTTACTGTTAGTATATCATTGTTCTACTGCTTGCAGTGGTTCTCTTAAAAACAATTTCTTGGATGAATTATGAATAAAATTCAGGGCTTGGATTGTCTTCGTAAAGTTATTGTGGTCTACAGGGCCATGTCTTTGATGGATATGTGTCAGATAGCCTTCCCATTAATGAAAGGAAGAGGTTAATGGTATGATTATACTATTTAGAACGCAGCTATTAAAGAAAGGGATCTAAACTCAAACGTTCACAGTATAGACACCATTATAAGTTGGCTGGAAAATATGTTTTCCAGCAGTATTGCAGCATCAGTAATTCTGGGAGAGGCAATGCATGTTTTGGGGAGTAACATGTGAGATCGGTGTTTCAGCACCAATTTAAGCATCTTGTTTATCTCTTTTCCCTAAAGTTTCACCTGGACCAGGATTAACAGGGCACTTGCAGTGAGGCTCTGCGTGGGCTGAAAAATTGTATTGTTAGTACCTAGAAAATTTGTGTACAGAATCCAAAGCAGTGACAATTACCTTAATATTTTTTGTTTAGGGTTAGGTAAAATAGAAGACAGACTTCTTGTCTACCTTGCTTCGTGATTTGAGGTGCAATATTTCTGTATTGCTGATTAATGGAGCCCAGACATTCAATTGGATTTGTATTATCATTCTTTCAGCCTAATTAACAGTGCATGGATTCTATGACTGGAAAGAATTCAAAGCCAGCTACAAGCACAGTTTTGGAGGACTGGATGGGGAAGTTGTGTAGTCTCTTAAGGGAGGTTCTGGTCTTTGAGGTGTGTCTCTCTGTCAGTACAAGTCTATGTGTTATGAGGAAGGATTGCCACAGCATAAAGGTGCATGTCTGTTGAGGCATAAAGACTTGGGAATTTAAATATCCAAAGGCGGATAATAGAGTGGCCACTTGGCTTCATATTCTTTGGGTTATCTTTGGGACTTCCAATCGTGTTACTTTATGGTGAGGGTGTTTCTTCGGTCTGAGACATGATGAAGGGTGACATGTATTAAGTTGACAGCTTTTAGAAAATAACAGTGAGTGTTTGCAGGCTGCTCTGGGGGTGGGATACTGACATTAGGGAGACCTTTTTCTTTCCTTAATGTAAGGTCCAGTCTTTAGTGATCCCTATAGTATTGATGGGAAGAGTCATCTTTTAACTTAAGAGGTTTATAAGGCGAAATGTCTATTGATGTTGTGGTCTATGAACAGTGAAAAGCAAAACTTTAACCTTACCAGATGGCTAGGACATCTGATTAGAGGAGATCAGGGGATTACGTTTTCCCAGCTGTTGGAGAACAGGAGCCAGTGACTCTTTGTCGTTTTTGAGAAGAAAAGAGCTAGAAGTCGTAGGTAGCCACCAGGGTCTTAGTCTATGTGATTCAAGGTAATAAAACTGCTATCAGCATCACATGCACCTTGGGGTGCTAAGGGGGATTTTTCTAACTGGTGCATTTCATTGTTAACCAAATGCAGAATGGTTATTTAAATGTGTAGTATGTACAACCGTAACTTAGATATTGATAAACCTTTTCTTGAAGGGCACAGCTCATACCTTTCCTATGCTATCATGACTGCGACAACAAGTTCATGTGACAGGGTCCCACCCTGTTCCTTCCGTCCTCCCCATTAATGCCCAAATGTGAATGTAAGCCGAATGCTCCTTACCAAACCTGCTGACCATCCTCCTTGGTCTGGGGAACAGAAGATTGCTATCCGCCACTCTCTGTGTCAGCGTGTTGGTCTTTCCAAGTCCTACGATTTACCTGTAGGTTTGTTTTCCTTGTCAAATATTACCCTGAAATTGAAAATTCATCAAATGCAACCCCAGCATCCTAGATTAACATAAAAATGTTCACCTAGGGGGCAAGGAGATGGAGGAGGGGGGTTTTCTTTGTATTGAAGATAGCAAAGAAAATCTAGGATGGAGTACAATCCACATACCTGAGCATTGTCATACTTCACTATTCTGAAATCCAAAACAAGGCAGTCCCATTTGCATGGAGCCCAAGAAATTGCTAATTCTGCCGAAGTCAAACACAAGCCCAAACCTAAGAAATCACAGAATGGCTTAAAAGTGTAATAATGAACTGTAATGACAATGTGCCCAATTCACTTAGATTGTGCTATCACTTACTCTTGTAGTACTTCTGAATTCCAGGAAAAAGTTAGGATGCTCCAGACTTACTCCTTGAAATTCCAGTGTAAGTCAGGAGAACTACAAGAGTAAGTCACAGTTACTCATACATCTAACTTTCTGAATCAGGCCCGATCTATTGCCATTAAAATGTTAAGTACACATTCATTATTCCTTGCAGTGCTGAAACCCTAGGATATCCAAACACTGGTTTATAGAGACATTTAAGGCAAGAACTGTTGATGGAAGGAAAGCAGGCTTTAAGCATAGTGGTAGACAAGTGGATGCAAGGAGAGCATGGAGGTGGAGTGGATGCAGGCATTACACCAAGAGGGAATGGATGAAGGTTTGCAGGCATTAAACAAAGAGGTGGTGGAGTATGGTATGCAGGCATCATGCACAGTTAAATTGCAGTAAAGAATGCAGGCATTAACCCAAGAAGTGGAGAAGAGTCTACAATCATCAAACTGTGGGATTGTGCAAACACAACTCTGGGGTGTGTGTTATAAAAGGAAGAGAATGAAGCGCACCTGCAAAGAAAGGTAAAAATGTTGGGCAAAGTTCAGTTCTATCATGAACCTCTGATCTCAAATTTAATATATTTATTTTAGAGATTTCATAAATCACCCACTGTGGGCTAACTTACATAGAGGCGCTTCTCTCTGCCATTGGGTACATGTTGTGCACAACATAGTACTATTCATTTGACTGTTGCTCGTTGGGTTATGCAGATGACATCCTACAAAGCAAATAACATTGGAAAGATGGTGCTGAGTTTTTTTCAGAACTGTAATGCTTCGGGGGAGGAACCATGTTCCATAACTAAAGACTTGCAACTTGTTAGAAATGGGGGTCTCTAGTTGGCAGAGGTAGGCACCTTTGTCCAAATAGGGACCCTTGCTTCTAGTCAGGGTAAGGGGAATACACACTTTAGATAACTCCTGCTCACCTTGGCTTGGCACGAGCAGACAGGCTTATCCCAAAAGCAACGTGTAAAGTATTTGTACTCAAAACACACTGAAATACAGTGATAACACCACAAATGGACACCACACCAGTTTAGAAAAATAAAGTATCTTTATCTAAACTCAACAAGACTAAAACGAAAAAAAATCCAACATACATGATGACTTTATTTATTTATTTATTTTTGCTGCTCCTTTTAAAAAATTTTTTTTTTATTGATTTTGACCAAAGGGTACAGAGGAAAAACATTTTTTTAGTACATACAATATACATTGCATTTATACTTTGCTTAATCTTGTAGCAATAAAGAAAAAGAGAGAAAAAGAAAAAAGAAAAGGGACGGGAGGCACCTAATAATAAAGAGATGAAAAGAGAAAAAAACAACAAAAAACAACAAACAAAAACAAAGAATCATCAATTTCGTTTTACATCTAGATCTAATGCGTGAAATCAAACAAATCTGTTCCATATGCGGTGACATTTCTGGAGTGAGCGCGTACCTCTAGTTTTAGGTATATGCATAGTTCATATGCATATCTTTCATAATGGCCCACCATTCTAATGCAACAGGAGGATACAGCGAGATCCACACCCTTGCAATGCATAGACGGGCAGCTACCAAAATAATAGTGAAAAAAGATCTCAATCCCCTGTTAGCGCACTCTTTGTAGCCTAACATAATTTCTTTAACAGTGGGAGGGAAATCCAGCCCCAGACGATTCTCAATAACTTTAACCACTTCCCCCCAAAAGTTAACGAGCATAGGGCAGGTACAAAACATGTGCACAATGTTAGCGGCTGCCATTCCGCATTTTGGACAGAGCGTCCTATCTCCATCATCTCCACCATCTCCCCGTACCGTTTGTGCCCATTTCACAATCTTATCAGGAGTATAGTACAACATGCAGATGGTGCGAAATTGCTGTAATTTTAAATTGGTAGAGTGAACAGCCCCATCCAAAGTATCTAGAGCGGAGGTTAATTCTGCAGGAATAATGGCTAGCTCTAGAGCTTGGCTCCACTTATTGGCCAGTTGTTGACTATCGTCCCCCCTATATTGACAAAATAGCAGATACATTGTGCTGATTCATGGTTTTTGACTAGTATGCAATAAACATGCCATTAAATCAGAGTTGTGCGGTATCTGAATCATTTGTCGTCTTAAAAGGTAGTCTCTTAGCTGTAAGTACTTAAAAAAAATTGTTGTGGGAGGTTATATACAGACTGTAAGCCAGCAAAAGTACGGAAGCCACTTAAATCGTAAAGTTGCCCAAGTCGTTCAATGCCATAACCTGCCCAATGCCGTCCAACAGCATCGTGGAATACTTCTGGGAGGCTGCGGCTCTGGGGAAGGGAAGATGGCGGATTGACTCCGCTGGGAGGAGCACGCTCACCGAGCACTCTCTCAAGTGACACCGAGCTACTATTGAATAGGACTATATGGACTAAATGGGAAAATAATTGAACTCCTTGAAACCCCGCTTCTACTCAGCGACAGAAACTCCTTAAGGGGAAAAAATATATATTTTTAAAAAAAACAAACGTAGCAGCAAACTACCTAACTTGCAGCAAACAAACTGGCTTAATGCAATACCTGTCTGCTCAGCCTGCGCGCCGCTTCTGGAGACTCCTTCTAAAACCCCGCCAGTTGAGCTGTGTCGGTGCTGGTTTTTCTGTGTTCTTTCTGCCCCCGGTCCTGGATATGGCTCCTACTAAGACCGATTCTCTGAAAGGCGGGCGCAATGCTCTGAACTCTGTTACTGCCTCTGCTGGTACCGGGACAACCACGCTGACGAGACCGGCCGAGTGCACCAGGATTTGCCCTCTGGAGACAGGCTAAAAAGAACTTGTCCCACCTGGGGAGATCTGCTGCGAGGCTGCTTCAGTCTGGTGAGGCGGCTGACTTGCTCTCAGCGGTTTCTCGGGCGGGAGTGGCAGATGCTTCACTAGAGGTGAGTCATCCAGGTGCACAGACAAACTTTGGTGAACAGGGCAGTGAGCGCTCAGATTGCTTAAATGACCGGCCATCTTCCGTGGACTTGGACTCAAAGCTTAGTTGTTCTGAAATCGCTCTACACGAGGGACAACAGCTATACTTACCACCTCAGCTGCCGCCAGTACTCTCAAAGGCTACTCTTCAACACGTTCCCCATGAAGAGGTTAGTCGCGATGCTTCAATCTTTGCTCTGATATGGCCAGTACTACATTGTTGCAACAAAGCTCTCTTTCACTATTGCCAGCCTCTACAGAAGGGCTGGGCAATTTGGTAAGATGCCATGCTTTAAGTGCTGATACTTAGACTACTGAGTCTACTGCATTAATTGATTGGATAGATGGGCCGGCGACAGCTGCTAGCTGGGAGTCGACTGGGGGGCTGACATCTCCTTTAAAAGAAGCGGAGCAGTCGCACAATACAAGTACTATTCCATCCAATGATGCTAACGTCTCCCCTGCTCTGCCTTTATCATTACAGAGTATGCATTGTCTAACGTCAGAAGTATTGGAGGATTCTAATGACCTGATTAGCGTTTCTCCTACCAAAAAAAAATACACTTTTAAGCTTGCCAAACCTGTACGTAGTTGCAAGATAAATATAGCTTCTCAAAGCCAATCACGATTACATGGTACTATAGCAGCAAGCGGGAAGGGAGCGGCAGCGGGGAGTCCTCTGCGCAAATGGGTTACCTCTAAGGGGAAGGTTAAAGCAATAATTTCGAGACTCTCAAACTCTGGGCTGGAAGGCAAACCTAATGTTAGTTGGAACCCTATTCCTATTCCTGATGCAGGTAACAACAATATTTACTATGCTTTGCAAAATTCTGTGCCAACTTCCAATCCTCCCTTATCGGCAACTAACCAAGGTACTAAGCTTTTGGCATCTGATGACCCGCCAGAGCCACACAAACCATCACTTCGGTCTATCTATCAGGCCTTGCGGGAGCAAAGAGCAGAGGCACAGGAGCATTACACGCAGCTCAGGGCGGATAATCTGTTGATCCAGCAATCACTCTCAGAAGTGACCTGCAAGGTGGCCTCTCTCGCTAACGACATTGTGGAACTACAGCAACGTCTGGCAGATAATGAATAAGCCGTAACAGCCACTACTAATTTAACACGCTTTCATGATGACCAGCTAGCTGTCATACAGGCAAAAATTGAGGACATGGAAAACCGACAGCGTCGGAACAACTTAAGGCTGTTCAGAGTGCCTGAGGGAAAGGAGGGCTTGGATCCAAGAGCATTCGTCGTACAGCTGTTTCAGAAGGCCTTCCCAGACTTGGCAGACTGGGACTGAGACTCCCAAATACAACGGGCGCATAGACTGCCTATCTTTCTGAACCAACAGGACCAGGCTAATTCTAACTTACGGAAACCACGTCCAATCCTCATCTTCTTTGGCAACTTCCTTTTGCGACAGGCAGTCTCTATTAAAGCCTGCACTTCTACACCAGTGATGGCTGATTCAAACTCTTTTACGGTGAGGTCAGACTTGTGCAAGGGAACAATGGAAAAAAGATGGAGGATGCGACAGCTTATTGACCCCTTGAAGGCTACTGATGCACAGGTGTTTTTGCAAGAACCAGCCCGTCTGAAGGTTATTAAAGACGGACAGACCCAGATTTTTCATTCGGACTTGGACGCTAGACTAGCTTTAACCCTCTGTAGAGTACTATTACAGAGAACTGGATGAGGGTCTGGATGATGTTTTACCATTTCTTCTGTATCTTTTTGAAACTAATGATGTATACTGATGGGGCTATTAAATGTATGTGCTGGAACGTAGCTGGGTTGAACGCAGCAACTAAGCGGCAACTCGTAAGGGAGGAGCTTAAACTATATAAGCCGCATATTGTGCTGTTTACGGAAACGCACCTGGCTTACAAAGATCGGGGTATGTTTAAACAACTGGGTCTTGAGATAGTGGATTGTACATCCCAGGGTGCCTCAATTAGAGGGGTAGCTATTTTAAATGACAAACGGCTAAGATGTAATGTTCTTAAGGTTTCTTCTGATCCATGTGGCAGATGGGTAAACTTACAAATTGAAATTAGCAACATAAGATATGTATTTTGCGCAGTGTAAGGGCCCAATGCTGACGATCCTAGTCTTTTTAATACTTTAATGTTGGAATTATTAGACTGGCTGGGCGAATTAATAATCATGGGGGATTTCAATTGTACTATGAACTATGGTATCGATTCTACTAACAGGACAGCTTTTCCAAGAATGGTAAAAGTTAGAAGTTCAATTCTGGAGATGGTCCGGTTGCACTGCCTAGTTGATGTATGGCGGACACTCTATCCTACAATACCCGGGTATACCTATTACTCTGCCCTGCCCAAGCAATACTTCAGAATAGATTTGGCTTTTGTCAATAGCAATATCTTAATGGCGGTTAAAATTGAGATATGCCCCCGGTTTACATCAGATCACAACCCTATATTGCTTAGTTTTCAACCAGCGATGATAGATAAGAGCAAACACCCTTTTACGTTTCCTAGGCATTTGCTGACTGATGAGGGGTTTATCTAATTTATACAAAGTTCTTTCATTGAGTTTTTTCACTCTAACACGGGCTCTGCCTCTCCCTTTGTGGTCTGGGATACAATGAAGGCCTACGTATGGGGGATTACCCAGCAGTACATTTATCGCCAAAATAAACGATAACGATCTGAAGGTAGTTTCCCAGGCATTAACACAGCTAGAAACCTGCCATGCTGAGGAGATTAGGCTTGGGGGCCTAAATCAGGAGCAGATATACATATCATTGGTAGATAAACGCTTACTTATGAGCAGGATGCTAAAAGAAAGGGCTGCATCGATCTATGCAATATGAATATGGGGATCGTGTGGGTAAAGTACTGGCATACCAAATAGCGGATAGGAAATCGAAAGGGCAGATAAAAGCCATCAGGGGAGAGGATGGAAGTAGGTATACATCCCCTCATCTGATAATAGACCAATGTTTTCAATTCTATCAGAGACTCTATGCTCTGTCTGACTCGCCTGATAAAATAGAACTCGATAATTACCTAAAAAAGTGCAATCTTCCATGCCTAAGGGAGGAAGAAGCTGCTCTTCTTCATAGCGAAATTACTAACGAAGAGATTCTGACAGCTTTGGCTGCTCTCCCCTCGGGCAAAGCTCCAGAGGATGATACTTTGCCCATTGAGTTCTATAAAGCCTTTAAGAATCTTGTTTTACCATTGATAAGAGAGGTTATGCATCCGAATTTGGGACCTAAATGGAGGTCCCTAACTCCTGGGATATGACCAACATTGTCTTTTTTTTAAAAAAAGGGAAAGCCAGCAGATGAGTGTGGATCATATCGTCCCATCTCTCTTATTAACTCTGATGCTAAAAAAATTTCTAAGGTCCTGGCTAATTGGCTAGCCCTTCTCCTGCCCGGGTTAGTTTCGGACCAGCAACATGGTTTTTATACTAGGTAGAGATACTACTGCCCATGTAAACACCGCTATTACTGCCTTTGATGTCGCTAATAAGACTGCACTTAAGGTAGGGATGGTTTTACTAGATGTTGAGAAAGCATTCGACCGCGTGGTATGGGAAGGGCTATGGGCCATATTAATGGGTTAGACGGTCGGTACAGCAAATGGGTTCGTGCATTATACAGGAGTCCACAAGCCAAATTAGTGTATACCAACTTCTGCTCTGCTCCTTTTAAGATAAAGCGGCACTCGACAGGGGTGCCCTCTGTCTCCACTATTATTTGCATTGTATATTGAGCCCTTTATTAGATCACTTAACTCAAATACCCTTATTCCTACATTTATTGTTGAGTCACACATATTAAAGGTTACTGCCTATGCAGACGACATTGCAGTCTTTTCCTCGGACCCGGCGATGGCACTCAGTTCAAGTCAAGAGGAGGCGGGAAAATGTGGTCGCTTTTCAGGTTACAAACTTAATGCGCACAAAACTCAGACCCTTCTTAATTACCACTCAACTGTACCAATAGCAGGGGGATGTACGTCTACAATTTACCTTGGGGTACGTGTTTCATCTCGGGTTGAAGACATATGGAGGCTTAATTACGAGCATTGCTGCAGTCTGTTACCCGGAGTTTAAAAAATTGGAATAAACTCCCAATCACAATAATTGGCAGATGCAACATCATTAAAATGACCATTCTACCTAAGTTTGTATATTTGTTTCGTGCTATCCCCCTACGTGTTCCTAACTTTTTTTTAAAGAAATTGGAAGGCGTTATTAATAGTTTCTTGTGGGGGTATAAGCAGGCACACCGAGCTATTCGATCACTTAAATTTCCCTATAAACATGGAGGACTTCAGCTCCCTGATTTTAAGTTATACTATTGGGCGGCTTTTACCGGACGCCTTCACAGCCTTTTGCTCACTAAGAATCATCATTATTTTTGTTTTTATCTTGCACTTGGGTTGGTTGCTAATATGCTTTTGTACAAAACTAATGACCCAAACTATTACAAAAGAGTCAGATTCAAGACCATCAGGGACATAGTGCGTATGTGGCACGAAATCTTAAACTTCTGTTCGTTGTCCCCGAACGATTTATTGTGTGACTCTAACTTTCCTCTATGGGACAACTCTATCCTCCCAACATACATGATGACTTTAGAACCGTTATTCCAAAAATAAAGCTTGTAGAAAACAAATAACTCCACCTGGGGCTATTGCGACGTCGTGACAGCAATAAATCCAAAGTACAGAGAACGGGGTCGGGCACTGAGTCACACGGACCCCCAAACAAACAGAACCTTGAAAATGAAGTCTATGATGATGCACGGCGTTGTGGTGATGAGGCGTCGGTGCAGAGGTCGAGGCCGGCTCTCTGCCTGCCATGGGGAAGGCGAGGCATCGTGTCCGAGAGGAGGCGATGTATTGAGTCCAGGACAGGGGCAGACGGTTGCGTCGGCGGTGAGGTGTCGGTTCCGGTGACGAGGTGAAGTCGTCAAGTGTGTGGAGTCACCTTCTGAGGTTATCGGCGCCGCAATAACAGGATGCAGGAGATGACGGAGTCGTTGCAATCGCTGGCATTGGGAAATGCTGGTAACTGCAGGTGTCAGCAGGCATCGAAGGGCTTCGAAGCTGCTGTGCAGGCTGGGCAGTGCATCGTTCATTTCACGAGCAGTGCCCCTGGCCTCGGTGCAGGTTGCATCGTCACAGCGGCATCGCTGACGGTGTAAGAGACAGGTTTTCTTACTTCTCTTAGGCTTCTTCCAGCTCCCAACAGCAGGAACAACCTCCAGAGGCCCAAAACTGGAATTGGCACCACCAGGCAGGTCAGAACTCTCTGCAATAGAGTTCAGGGAAGCTGGGGCTGAAGTCTTTGTGTCCCTGAGACTTCAGAACAGGAGGCTAGCACACAGAGGCCCTTGGAGATTCTTCTTCAAGCAGGCTCACAGCAAAGTTCCAGTCTTTGTCCTTTCCTTGGCAGAAGCAGCAACTGCAGGCCAACCCCACACAGCACACAGTAAAGGGGCAGTACTTCTCCTCACAGTTCTCCAGCTCTTCTCCTTGGCAAAGGTTCCTTTTGAGTCCAGAAGTGATTTAAAATTCTGGGGTTTAAGGTCTACTACTTATACCCCATTTTGTCTTTTTTCTCTTTGTGCAAGGGTCTCTGAGCCCAGTCCAAACCAGTTCTGTACTCACTGGAGTAGTAAGACTACATGGGGTGGAGACAGCATTGTGCAAGGGAGACAGGCTCTATTCAGGTGCAAGGAAATCTCCTCCCACTACTCTAAATGCAGCAAAGGTCTATTCAGCCTAGCTCTGATTCATCCAGGAAGGGCCAGGCATACCTCAACACCTCCGTGGCTGTCTACAGTCAATTTACATCCCCAGGCCCTGCCACTCCAAAATTAGACAGTCAATCCACAACTAGGCAGAGGCACACAGATTGGTTAAACAAGAAGTTATACTTGTAATATGTTACAAAGTATTTCCCATTCTGTCCTATGGGGCAGATAGCCTTTCAATAGTGAAAAACGAAATTTGGCAGTATTTCACTATCAGGGCATGTCACACACACCAGTACATGTCCGTTCTTTCACATACACTGCACCCTGCCCATGAGGGAACCTTCGACATACCATAGGGGTGCCCTTACATGTAAAAAAGAGAGAAGGTTAGGGCCTGGCAAGCGGGTGAACTTGCCAGGTCGACATGGCAGTTTAAAACTGTGCACAGACACTGCAGGTCTGAGATACCCTTTCAGGGCTACTCATATGGGTGGTACTATCAGTGCTGCAGGCCCACTAGTAGCATTTGATTTACAGGCCCTGGCACACTCAGTGCACTTTACTAGGGGCTTACCAGTAAATCAAATATGCCAATCATGGAGAACCAATTGTAATAACATTTTACACAGGGAACACTTGCACTTTGACACTGATCAGCAGTGGCATAGTGCCCAAAGCATCGAAGCCACAAAAACGAAATCCAGCACAGCATAAAAAATACACGAGGTAGAGGAAAAAAGTCAGGGGAAACCACACCAAAGATGCCAAGTCTAACACAACAGAACAACAGCGCCATATCACGGCCAGGCATGCCCTGGAAGCATTCAGGATTCAACAGTGGAAGCAAATTTCGCGAAGATCCACTGAGTCTGATCTCGTGCCGCAGTTTGAAGTTTTTTACTTGCCCGTACGGTTCAGCTGTCAAAGGCTGTACTGATAACCAAGGTGTTTTTGATGGCCACCAATCTGTGAGCTTTTATATTTTCTTGAACGGAGTCATAAATGATGTTGGAGATGTAGACATAGGAAGCGACAACAACCGAGTCAATTATAAGTGATGAGCTAGCAGCTCACTTCAGACACCTGATCTGTAGGACACAAGTTCGAATTCTGCTGAGACAACAGAGCTGCTTGGCGTTCCAAAGTGGATACACTGAATACAATTACATTAGGTGATGTTAGCAGGTTTTATTTATAGTGCTATCAAACAGCAAACGGCAGTATCAACTGCTATATTATTATTATTATCATCATCATCATCAATATTATTAATATTGATGATGATGCTGATATCATCATCATCATTATTAATTTTAGTATATCATTTTCAATATTCTTTGCACTGGATAATTCATATGCTCAATACATTTATTTTAGTTTTGCCCTGTAAGATCACATGTATTCCAGGCATGATAACCATTATACATATTTAAGTAATTCATGCGTTCATGGGGCAAGGGGTGACTGATGTCCCCTGTGGTCTGTACTTTCCCCTATGCATCTTTGCAGGAAAAATCTGTGTCTTCCTTTAGTTTGTACTGTAACCTCCTCATAGATGATTCCCAGAGTTTCACCTTTTTCTCTCTTTGATGGAGTTTTTTGATCCCTGCATATCTTCCTGTTATTCAGGATGCATTATACCTTTTGCTGTACCCTTTCAACGCTCATATTCTCCCCTTTCCTTCTTGTACTCTTCCTTGGGCCTTTGCATGTTTTTTTTCACCTCTATTTCTTCTTGTTTACTACTTGTGCCATCCATCTTGGCAAGGTGGATGGTCCTACTCTTTCTTTTTCTCCACACAATTTTGTTTTCTTTTATGTCATACATGCCCACCTTTCCTTGCCCTTGAATATAGAAAATGCATTCCTCTCTCATCTTGATAACCCTATTTCTTCTTCTGGTTTTCCTATTGCTTCTCTTCAACTTTTCCAGAACATCAATGCTCTTTTTATCTGCAACCTTGCCTGTTTTTTCCACTCATCTTCATGTCTCAATCAACATTATTAGCTGCCTATGTGCCAAAGCACTTTTTAAATGGCCCTGATTCATGTTCAGATTAACCAATGGATCTCAAATGTTCATTTCCCAACTTCTACAAGTCGTCCTGATCACCTTGTTCCTGTTAGTGTGTGCTCTTGTTTCCATTGCATTCTTGCATAAGTTCTCATTTCCATTAATTTTTTCTTCTTTTTTTCTATCACTGAAATTTTGCTGCCACTCACTCCTATCTAGTTTGTATGAAACTTAAGATTGTATGCTTGCTTTGTTCATAAGAGATAACTTTAGCCCAAGACTGTGATTGCATGTGAGGCTATTTTATTACAGCTCATAAAAAATAGGGTAAAGACCAACAGTGAAGGCCACTGAGTCTAGATTATTTGAGTTTGATAAAATAGGCCACAATTTGGAACATGACGGATGGGGTGAGGAGACCGGGAATCATGGAATATCCTTAAATCACAACTACTTGTTCATTAATGCAGACATACCAGGAGATTGTGTTAGTGCCAAGACTGCGTTAGTGCCATGGCCTGGCTCAATCCGGTTTACAATTACGTTGATTGAAGTTGCTGATACTCCTTTTTTCTTAGATGTTGGCCATGATGGAGAAGTTGTGTTTTGGGCAGTATTAGAAGCCTAGAGTAGGATGCAGGCTTGTCCGTAGGTGGCTGTGACAAATGTTCTTGTATGGTTCCGGAATGCTCGTTCACTCATTTGTATGGGGGGGGGGGGGGCAAATCCATTACTCATGGGATCATCGACTCAAATGTCTTAATATATTGTCTGTAATCCTTTTTTTAACAAATGTGACCACTTCTGCGCAATCGTGGTGGTTCAGTCTTCTAGGACCTGGGTGAGAGTGGTACACAGAAGGCTTAAGACATGGAAAGAGACTGTGTAAAATTAATATTTTGGTGTGGGTTTGAACTGTAATAGGTGTCATGTACTTTCTGATGAAGGTGTAGAGATTCTGTTAATGATGAATTTGCAGATGTGTAACTCAGGCACAGAGAACTGGATAGCTGGAATGGAGCGCTGAGATAGATAGTGAGATGTTGATAAAGTAAAATAGTGTGTTTTCTGTGAACAGTTCATTGCAGCCTTTTCCATCCTGAGAGTGATTGCATTTTGTCTTTTTGATATCAAGCTTTTGCAGGGCATCAAATGATCTGAAAAGCAGCCCAGCACCAGTTTTTAAGCCCCACAATGCTGGTCTCATTGGAAATATGATAAGTATCTACATTGCTGGGTATTGCATCAATGATGCATGTCAGGTGATCATGTTATGATGAGCATGGTCACCCGACGCAATCTCAGACTATTTAAAGTATTGTAAAAGGAAGATTCAATTTTCTGGGGATTACCTTCTGATTGCGCCCTAAACAGTGGCTCTTGAGTGAGGTTTCAAATTAGTGAGAATTTCATAGGGTATAAAGAATAGGGTGAGTTGGTGGTACTCCACTCTAGGTTGGGCTGGGCCTTGAAAGTATTGCCCACTCTCTGTAAAATATCAAATCTAGTTTGGTCAGGACTGCTTGGATACTATTGACTTTAGTTTGATGAAGCCTAATTTTTTGTAATTTAATTAATGTTTGTACGTCCATCTTTTGAAATCGGGCAGCAGCAGAATGATAACTCAAATGGAGTTTTAGATTAGAAGTATCTAATAATGGGGAAAAGAAAGTCCTGGGAAAAACTGGTGTATGAATAAACATGATTTGGGCATTAGAGTTTGAGGACAGAAGATATTCAGGAAACTTGATGATGTTTAGTGAGTGGGACTTATTTTTAATAACTGAGACCATTTATAAAGGGCTGTTATTTGACCTCCTCTGCAAGAACAGTCTGGAGATCCATGTAAGGAAGTCATCAAGGGGGCAATCTTTTAACGAGGAGGATGTAGTCCGTGGAGGTGAGGGCGTGTGTGCTGACGAGGTCGGCGATGGAGTCGCTGAACTGTGGTCGGGGTCCGGGGGGTCTGTAGACGAGTGTTCCTCTGAGGGTGGTGTTGGGGTCGGTGTGGATCTGGAAGTGCAGGTGTTCGGCGGTGCTGAGGGTGTCATCGGTGTTTGTCGAGATTTTGAGAGTGTTCCTGTGGACGATGGCAATTCCTCCTCCTACTCCGCTGGTGCGGTCCTTGCGGGTGATCTTGTAGCCTTCCGGGATAGCTATGGCGATGTCGGGTGCTGAGGAGGAGTTCAGCCAGGTCTCCGTCAGGAAGGCGACATCTGGGGTGTTGGTGTCGAGTAGGTCCCAGAGTTCAACGGCGTGTTTGCGGGCGGAGCGGGTGTTGAGAAGGATGCATATGAGGTAGTTGGCTTCTTTGGCGGGTGGGTTGGCGGGCCGGATGCTGGTGTAGCTGCAGTTCCGGCAGGAGAAGGGACCTTGGGTGCGCTTCGGGGCGGCCAGGCAGCAGGTGCGTGATCGTCCGGTGTTGAGTGCGTGGAGGGTGCTGGCAGTGTAGCGGAGCCGGGTGTCGTGGCGGTCGCGGGGGCCAGGGGTTCTGGCGCTGGGCGCGGTCCAGGCGCGGACGTCGGCGCGTGCCCGCTACGCGGTCTCCATATGAGGGGAGGTGGGAGGGAGGAGCAGCTGGGAGGCGGGAGCGGGGTGGCAAATGGGAGAGCAGGGGGGCGGGGCCGCAGGGATGCAGCAGCGGGAAAAACGGGTGAGGGACGGCGGGGGAAGCGAGGGAGAAACCGGGCACAAAAGACAAGTAATGCACAACAGCGGGAAGGGAAGCAAGGTTTAGGCACACAGTAAGGCTGTAAAGGCTGTAAAGGAAAAGGAAATACAAATACAAAACAAAAAAGTACAGGCAGTCAGAGTCTGGCAGAGCCGTGCAGCAGCGTGGGGAGCGACCTGCCTGCGAGTGGAAAATATAGGTGTGTTTTAATAGAGCCAAATAAATATTGTAAGTAATTCGATAGACAGTGATCTATAGTGTTAGGTTTCCTTCAGAATTTCCTGATATGTAATAAAAAATTGAGGCACCTTTGCCAGGGTGTTGTCGGAGTCAGCGTAACATATTGAAAGTGCATACACAGTCAAATGTAAAATCATGTCTATTTTACTTTTCCTTTAACTTTGATTTTTCCCCGGACATTAAGTAGTGAAATTTTGTCAGTGAGAAGAGTTATCCCAAAAGCTGACTTTTCAATTCTTTAAGACTAGTAGTTATTGGGTGGGTGTCAGCTGCTTCTGGCTAAGATCTGCTCTTCCTGGAAAAGATTATCTGCGCTTTTTATTTATTCTTTTTGCTTGCTCGACAGTGAGTCGCTAATTATGCTTTTATTTAAAGCCCTTAAGTGCCCAATTGAACACAACAGGGCTAATTTGTCAGACAAATAGCTTAGGGCTGACACGAGTTCATGTTCAAAGCAGAGTTTGCAGTATGCCCGGCGCCTCCACTGACCAGTGCAATAGCTCAATGGATTCAGAAGTGAAAGCCCTCTGGGCGTGACCTACAGATCACAGCTTCAGATCAAGGCAAGGCTGATCTAGAATTTTATCATCAGTGGTTAACAATAGTGCTATTGAATTGGACAATAACAATGCCTATTATTTAATGATAGTGTCATTGAATTGAGCAATAACAATGCCTATTATTTAATGATAGTGTCATTGAATTGGGCAATAACAATGCCTATTATTTAATGATAGTGTCATTGAATTGAGCAATAACAATGCCTATTATTTAATGATAGTGTCATTGAATTGGGCAATAATGATAGTGTCATTGAATTGAGCAATAACAATGCCTATTATTTCATGATAGTGTCATTGAATTGGGCAATAACAATGCCTATTATTTAATGATAGTGTCATTGAATTGGGCAATAACAATGCCTATTATTTAATGATAGTATCATTGAATTGGGCAATAACAATGCCTATTATTTAATGATAGTGTCATTGAATTGAGCAATAACAATGCCTATTATTTAATGATAGTGTCATTGAATTGGGCAATAACAATGCCTATTATTTAATGATAGTGTCACTGAATTGGACAATAACAATGCCTATTATTTAATGATAGTGCCACTGAATTGAGCAATAAAAATGCCTATTATTTAATGATAGTGTCCTTGAATTGGGCAATAACAATGTCTATTATTTCATGATAGTGTCATTGAATTGGGCATTATTTAATGATCATGTCATTGAATTGGGCAATAGCAATACCTATTATTTAAGAGCCACATGACAACGCAGTTTACTACGTGAATTCTATAAAGGTTCAATAAAAATAGGTGTCAGTGCTAGCTTGCCTGGAGAGGGGTTGCTTAAATAACCTAGTTTGAAATCCATCTCCCTATACAGGTTGGTTCCCAGTGCTGCCTTTAGAGAAGAAACGTGTGTTAAACAAACTTTTCTTTTGGGACTTGGTGCCATCTTCGAGTTTGACTGAGATGTATGGCTGCTCTATTAAGCCGCTCTCCTTCCTTCTTCTTGGCATTTGTCCCCAGGACTGCACCTGGAGCAGAAGCGTGAGCTATTCAGGTGTCACAACATTCATTTAGAGCTTAGCTTCCTGTGCTCTCTTTGTAGAGGAAGCCTGTCCAAGTGCTCCTGGTTATAAACTCTGTAGGGTTTTAGTACCTTAGTGGAGGATAAGAACCTAACTCAAACGTCTATAGATTAAAACACTAACTAATCCTTGTAAAGTTTTGATCCCACTCCTCTGTAGGCAGCTTCATTATGGGTGTGTTGTGGAAAGTCCACTGCTGTCACTACTGACTCTCCCACCCTGCTACTAGTTTACTCAGTATCTATTTGAAATCTTCAGTGGTCCCTACATCTAAGTTACAACTTGAACACTGGCTCCAGTGTTCTTCCATCTTTATAACTCTATGCTAGTATTACGAGTAGTGTGACCACAAAAGTATCATTCTAATAATGTCTCCAAAGGGTAGGCCCTTTCCCCAATTCTGTCTTTCGAGATGCTACTAATTGGAGGCACTTATTTCTGCATTTTCGAGGATATGTCATGGCTGAACCACAAGACAAGCTTGCCAACTTTGACAACCATGCAAAATCCAGCAGTCACCTGTAACTGGGAACCTGTTTTTTCTTCACTACCAGTGATTGGAAGTATATGTGTCCAAGTTTGAATGTTACTTGTTCAACAGGGATGTGTGTAAATTTCATGGATGCTTGCCAATACAGAGCTGTCCATATAACTATCTCTGCCTTTCATACCTTCTTAAACGTTTTCCTCTGTCTGGGCAATAACATATCATTTTCCACCACAGAACTGTCTGTAAAAAGGTACAGAATAAACCAGTGAAACTGTCCTCCCAGGACAATTCTGAAATTCCACATACGGAGCCGTTTTCCTCAGTTTGACTCAAGACTGAAATATACATCCAGCGTTCTCCAACCAGGCTCCCAGTCTGGGCTAAAGACTAAAATTGTACTCTCTCCTGAAAGGCTGGCACCTTAAATCCAAACCCTGAAAATCAGATCATTGACAGTGAGATTCTGTCAGTCTACTTCCAAAAAGCTATAGTATGATAGACACCATCTCAGTTATCATAAGCAGACTGATATGAGAGCCGCACCTCTACTTGAAGGACTCTGCCAAGTGGAGACCATATTGTTAAGGTCATTAAGCAAAAGTTGGTGACAGCACCTATTTTTGAATGGCCTTGAGTGGTTGAGTGCACATTGATTACCACAAGTGAGCTCAGTTTGACATGCATTTGAAAGGCCTTGTGAGGTAGATAGAATCCTGGTAACCATACAGTGGTATTGGTTTGTGTACCCCAAGGGCCTTCAGAAGCATATGTTATTTTACTTTTCTCAACTATCTAAAAAATATAATGAATGAAGAAGATCATTTCCATTTGAAGGGATCAATGATTTCTTGTTCTCACGATAAGTTGAGCTGGTGAAAGCTGTAAACAATTTTTGTGTTCATATGTGGGCAATTTTTAGGACAATAAGCCAGACCGAAGTAAATACTTCATGATTTATGCATGCAGTACCTTACACTGGAATTCAGTGGGGAGTTAAAGTGGTGACAGCTTGTTTCCATTGTCTTCCACATTTAATATGCTTTGTGAGGTGAGGTGCCACGGAATAATGGTATACCACATGAAACACATTGCTCCAAGCAAAAACACTGAGTTATAGACCTCATATCTATGCTTTTCAAAGCCATTGATTTTTCTATAAGAGCAGAGCTCACCCAACAATGCCACATTTATTCCGTACTAAATCATGACTTCTCACAGGCCACATTATCTTCCAATACTGCGACTCTTACTCTTCACTAGATCACAACCTCTCTTAGACCACACGCTATCCTAGACTACTCCTCGCAAGATTGCCATACCATATCTCAGGAATGCCACTCTTACTCCTCCTTTTGTTCCTAGATGACCACATCAACTTCACAGCAATGCTACACTTACTCATCACTAGAGACTCGATGCACAAAGTGATTATGTGAACGTAAACTCTACAATTCACACAATCACAGGATTTGTATCACAAAATTGCTTTTAAGTATGAATTAAACATATTTTGCAACTTGTAGAATCCTTTCAGATTCGTAATGTGGGATTAGTGACCAATACCAAATCACAATTAGGAAGAGGTGTGAAATGGGTTCCCCTTTCTAATTGCACTTCGGTACGGCACATATCAATGGTTTGCAACACTAATTTTGGTCACCACCCATCGATCAGTTACTGACACTTCAAAGGAGGTGGTCATTCATTCACAACAGGGAAGTAGTCCCTTTGGAACACCTTTCCCTTCATGAATGGTGCCGGTTGACTTTGGAGAGACTCGTAGTGGTCCCTAGAACCACTACCTGCTTCCTCCAAGATTTTCACAGACTGGATCCTTTTTTTTTAAAGTTGTACTAGTTCCTTTAAGGAACATATCCTACTTTAAAAAAAGTTTCCCATTTGTGATTGCAAACACGGAGATGGTGACCTGCTATTCCTTGCAGGCCCCCATCATTATGTTGACTGGAGATTTTTCTATGCAAACTATTAGCAGACAGGTTGGTTTGCAAAATCAGAAATAGGCAACAAAAAGTGTGTTCACAATTTACAACCACTTTTTGTAACCTATTTGCATCTGGCCCTAAATCTACACCTCTATTAACTTGCACCATATCTCAGCAATACCAATCTTTGTTTTTTTAAATATTTTTATTGGTTTTCTTCACATCAAAACATACATATCGAACAATGCACACACAGTCCACCCACCAGAGGGCCTCTAGTCCCAACCTGTTTCTCTCCACCTTTTCCTCCCACCTCTGTATGTTCAAGACAGAGATTGTGGTCTCTTGTGATGCCATTTCACCAATCACTCATCAGATTGCCCTCTCCTGAAAGCAATACCACTCTTAGTCCTCAGTAGAATACCATCTCCTGTAGACCATTTCATCTCCTGGAAGTGACACATTTAATATTTACTAGGTCACTACTTCCACTAGAGCTCAGTACCTGTCTGCATTGTTACATTTCTCCACAGACTACCACTTCCAGTAGAATGCACTGCTGCTCAACAATACCATATGTGCTCCATAGTAGATTGCAACCTTCAATACACCACACAACTTCCCAAGCCACATCATCTTCCAGCGAGGGCACAGTAACTCCTCACTAGATCACGACTTCCAACACATCACAAGAGGTTCTTGGTAATGCCATACTTTCTTCTCTAAATCTCCACCTCCATTAGACCACGCCAGGTAACAGCAATGCCATATTTACTCTTCATTAGGACACCAGTTCACCACACCACTCAGCAATGTCATGCTTCTCACTAGATCAACACCTCAAGTACAATATACCACGTGCCAGCAATGGTATTCTACCTCACCACCTTCAGAAGACCACACCATACTTAACAATGGCACAGTAACTCCTCACTAGATTACCGTCTTTGGTACACATACCACCATTCAGTCATGCCAAACCTAATCCTCACTAGAGCACAACCACCATTAAACCACACAACCTCCCAGCTATGCCACACTTCTCACTAGATCACCACCTACAGCACACAATGCCACCTCACATCAGTGCTGCAGTTGCTCCTCACTTTATCACCACCTCCAGTAGATCACACCACCACCCAACAATGTCATAATTACTTCTCACAGAAACGCTACTTTCATCAAACCAAAATACTCCCCAGCATAGCTAGTCCTACTCATTGCTAGATTTCCAATTGGAGTAAACCACCCGACCTGCCAGTAATGTCACATTTCTAATTCAATCACCACCTCCAGAAGATCACACTGCATCCCAATGGTACTTTTACTGCTAACTAAATCACCACCTCCCCTACACCACATAGCCTCCCAGCAGCACCACACTTACTCCTAACTATATTATTATTCCAGCGATAAACTCCACTCTGAACAATATCACACTTATTCCTCAGTAGATCACTATCTCTGGTACACCACATCACCTTCCAAC
The DNA here is from genome assembly GCA_963921515.1 of Calotriton arnoldi. Taxonomy (NCBI): domain Eukaryota; kingdom Metazoa; phylum Chordata; class Amphibia; order Caudata; family Salamandridae; genus Calotriton; species Calotriton arnoldi. The sequence goes on from CAWUFW010002652.1 coordinate 732,540, forward strand.
AATTTCACACTTACTACTCATTATATGACATCCTCCAGAAGACCACACCACCTCCCAGCAATACCAGACTTATTCCTCACTAGATAACCACTTTCAGTAGAATATACCACCGTCTGTGAATACTACTTTTACTGCCACCTACAGTAGATCACACTGCCTCCCAGAAATGCCTCACTGGCTCCCCACTATATCCCACCTTCCAGTAGACCACTTCACCTCCCTTAAACTACTAAATCTTCACCAGATCAGCACCTCCTTTCGACCGCAAAATCCAGCAATGCAACATGTACTCCATGCTAAATCGCCTCCTATGGTAGAGCATACTGCCTCCCATAAATATCATTTTTAGTCATCATTAAACTACATTTCCATTATGTAATGACACCACCTTCTCTTCTGTAGAATACACATTCATTAGAGAACACCCCACATAGCTATAAGGCATATCTTCCCTAATAGACGTCTTGACAAAGAGGACCTCTTCTTCTGCGGATAACACATGCATGTGCTTGCATATACTGGACTAAGTTGCATAAGTATTTTTCTTTGCTGGGGTAGCAGGGAGAGTGTGTGCCGCAACGACCACATGTGCCAATGTATGGCATTGACTGTGTCGCCCTGCTGCATGACTCCCTTACCAACCTCCCAAAGCTTATCAGGCTGCCCTTTGTGGCGGAAACACTATGAAAACCAGCCAGCTGCAGAGCGCTCCAGCAACAGCAGAAATGTTACTTTATTGCAAATTACTGTTTATAGTGAGCTGGGCCCACTTTAGTTGCATAAACAGCGTTTGTGATTGTAATAAACACACACTCATCTTCTTGCAATGGGACATTTACACAACACTCAGTGTCTGCGCAGTTAGGCGGCGGTCTTGCTCCTGCACAGTTTTGGAGCAGCAGGAATGTCTGTCTCTTTTAGCCTGTCACACTTTAGCCTGTCACACTTCATTAGGACTCTCAGTGGGTCTCAGTCCTCACAGACTCCCTTTTAACTAGAATGGGTTAATACTAGGCATCCTAAAGGCTGTTCCTTAGAATGAGGAATTAGCTGTGTTTAGGCCACTCACTCTGTTATATTGACTGTCCCTGGACATCTCATTTATAGGGGCTTGGTGCACACTTCCTTGTGTGTGCTTTAACGCCCACATTATCAGCACACTTGTATATCTGAAGTTGTAGAGTGTCCGTTCTTTGCTGTGCATCTGTAGTACATACCACACACCACATTATTTCATAGCGGTGCATTATCAGGCGCGTTGCAGTCGACATTTCAAGACTAATAGCTCGAGATGACTGTGCTTGGAATCAAACATGTGAACTTCATGTTCCAATGCTCTCGATCTACATGCATATAGACACTTGTGCATGTATGTGCGGGTACCTGCAGAGTGCAAACCTAGTTGGAAAGCAACCGAGCTTGGTACAGGGGAATGGGGTGGGGCACAGAGTCGGGGTTTGGAAGCATAACGTACTTGCAAGTAAAGGGTCTCTCTTCAGATGATGTTCACAGGGGTCAGATGAGGGTACAGTTGAACTTGATGCTTGTGAAAAAAGTGTTCCTAGACCAGGGATCCAGGTGACCATCCACCTTCCGCGAGGTACGCTAGATGTTACACTGATGCGCTCCCAAGTCCAGGCACTGGCCTGTAACATGGTCTCTCCCTACATGACTTTGTAAATAGAGGTCTGCAAAGAGGCATAGTATGTTTTCCTCACAAAGTATGTGTTATTCTAAAAAACCCACAATTCATAATTCGGAGTGAGGTGTGCTTCGGTGTCACAATAGGGTCTTTTTTGTGAACATTATGTATGTAAGTCTTATTTGTATTAAGTTGGTTGTAAGTCACAGTAACGAATGACAAAATACTGTCCTGCCAGAATATGTGGCCAAAATGTAAACTATCATAATATTGGAAACATATATATAGATAGATAGATAGATAGATCCCAGAAATACATATCTTCAATGTACATAGTTGTGGATTTAATAAGAGTAAAGCTATACTTATATATATATCGGTAAGTATATATATATATATCGGTAAGTATAGCTTTACTCTTCTTAAATCCACAACTATGTACATTGAAGATATGTATTTCTGGGATCTATCTATCTATCTATCTATCTATCTATCTATCTATCTGTCTATGTATATAAAACGTACACTGCCCACCCTCCAAGAAGATCTTGTGGCGCTATAGAACCAAACTAAAAGATACTACAGCATGTTAAATAATATTGGTGGGTTTTCATCTTTCTTCTGAAGCAGAGAGAATGAAACTCCTCCCTGTTCTCCAGAGTTAGGACCAGCCTCTCTATTTTGTTCGCCTCACATTAGGTTTGGACAAAAGCAAACTGAATGAAGAGCAATGTTTCCGAGGGTCAAGTGCTTTTGAAATTTATCAGCCACCAAGGGAAGAGAAGCTGGGTAGAATATATGATGCACAGTAGCGGTCCGTGGTAGGACTGTCGGCCGGGCGGTGACGTGCGGCGGGGGAGGGGCAGAGTGGGGGATAGTAAACCACGGATTACGGCCGAATACAGGTAAGTAAACATTTAAATAAATAAAACGAATTTCGTTGTGAGCGCTGCATCGCCAAATGCGATGCAGTGCACGCAAGCTGGAGTAAAACTAGTACTAGAATGGGTATAGGAAAGCTCTCCCGCCATATTCAATATGCTTTACTTGTAGATAGAGTGAAGTGCCCATGGACGCTTTATTTACTCAGGAGGATTGTCCTCCTGCTGGACATCAGTGCAAGTCAGTGCGATGCATCAGAGGACCTCAAGGAAATCTATGAATTTCAAACATTTTCATGAGTAAGTTTTGCGATATTTGTGAAACCCATAAAAGTCTGAAATATACTCCAAACTTTGGAGGAAAGTTACATGGTGCAAACTGTTAATAAGTGTGTCTGAATGGGTGTTACGTGATTAAAAATCTTATAAAGCTCTGTGTCATTGTCATATGTGACAGAACTACTGTATGATTAAAAGTTGGTATTGAAGAATTGAATGATTGAAGGATGTGATAGAAACTCTGAGTAGATGTAATAGGCAATGCAACACCCGAGTGAGTATAAGACATAACAGAAGCTCTGAGTGAGTCTAAGATGAGATAGCAGCACTGAGTGAATATATGATGTAATGCAGCATCTGAATGTGTGTATAGGACTTCATATAAGCTCAGAGTCAGTTTAAGATGTAATAAAACAACGGAGAGAGTTTAAGACATCAAATACACTGTTAATGAGTATAACATGAGATAGAAGCTCTGAATGATTATAAGATGTAATGCAGCAGCTGAGTGTACATAAGACTTCATAGAAGCGCTGAGTGACTATGAGAAGAGATATGCACTCTGAGTGATTATAAGATCTAATACAACAACTGATTGAGTTTAAGACATCAAATAAGCTCATAAAGATTATAAGATGAGATAGAAGCCTGAGGGCCCTATTCAAAAAGTGCCTCCGCACTGATGGCGGGGGGCCCGCACTCGTGGCGGAGGGCCTGCACTCATTGCGGGGGCTGCGCACTCGTTGCGGGACCTCCGCAATGAGTAACTGCAGTTCAGAGGTTCTGCCACGAGTGCGGCCTCCCTGCAACTACTGCAAGGCCTCAGCCATGTGTGCGGAGGTCCTTTGTGAATCGGGCTGGAAGTGTGCACAAGAGGAGATAAAAGTTCTGAGTGCATAGATTAAGTGATGACAATTCTGAGTGAAATTAAGATGAAATAGAAGCTTCCAATAATTATAGAATGTCAAGCATTCACTATATTATTAGACTTCCAGGGAATTCAAATTCACTAACTGCAAACGGTGAGGACTCATTGTATGAGTCCTCACCATAATTCAAATTCACTAACTGCAAATGGTGAGGACTCATTGTATGAGTCCTGACCATTTGCTGTTAGTGAATTTGAATTCTAAATACTTTTCAAAATATGTTGAGTAACAATTCCAATGTTCTAACATTTAAAATAACGTTATAATCAATAAGCGTAATAACTTATTTTAAATTTGCCAGGGAGTTAAAAGAAAAAAACCAATATAGATTACTAGAATACTTTGAAACAACTTTGAGTCATTTAGTATACGGTATAAAATGTATGGTGACGTTTGTAAATTTGTATTATAAACGCCTCACTTTTTGTTACAGTTCCAAACGTTAATGAACTTTTTTAAAGTGGTTAAAAATTGGATTTATTTCTACCATAGTAATCTATGGTAACAAAACAATTAGACCAATACTGTTTTAGTTATGCTCAATTCTTGCATGTTCTTCAAAAACACCATATTCCTTCCCTTTTACTCGCCTACTTTATTATAAAAATTGATACAAATCTAAATACCAACACCACAAAATTCACTATTCTTCTAGCACCATATTGTGCCATAAATCTGAGTGTTTTACCTTAAACTGTGGGATAATACACTGATACCCAGTTCCAAGGTTAGCATTTTGGAATGGTGTGATTTTAAACTCACACAAATTCTGCCAAAAGTTTTACCTTGCCTAAATCATTTTGGGAAAACACTTTCTGCAAATGTTCACATTCCAATTAAGGTGCAAACTGCTATTTGTTGCCAAATCAGCATTTCCCCGAAACTTAACTTATTGTTGAAGAATTCCTCTCTAAACATCAGGGAGTCATGAATTTCACAAAGCAATATTGTGATCATTATTTTATGTATATAGAGTGTTTCTAATAATCCCAATGTGATCATTAAAGGATGCCTCCCTGTCGATCTGGTCTCCCATAACACTTAGGTATAACCGTATATTCTTTTCAGTATGTAATTGGAATTTGTAAATCACTGATGATGCTGAAAGGCAGTGGAGTGCTGAATAGGGTGAAAGATAATGATATAGGCAGTGCCATGAAATTTTGGTGTACGTGCATACAATACATTAACTAAAAGTGTGCACCCTGGGTATTGACACTAGAATATTGAGGCAACACAATATTATGGACAAAATATAAAAAATTAAATATCTACAGGTAAGTAAGTGTACAATATACATACCTAAAGCCACATATGTATCTTGTGTGTATATATATATTATCTACTGGCGGTCGCCAGTAGATAGTTATAGTTAAAACCTATTATCCATAGGAAATCCGCGACATTCTATTTGAAATAACGTTGGCGCCGGTTGACGAATCTTCGCGAAAGTTTCCAACTTGTTGGGGCGCTCCGGTCCACTCCTATCCTGAAAGTCTCGGGGTGATACGTCAAGCGGGTGCCGAGAAAAAGGGGGTCCCAAAACGCGTTTTCCCCATTCATTTTTCCATAGGAACCTTTAGTCGCAGCTACAGCCCGAACTGCTGAACGGAATTACACCAAATTTGGCAAAGAGGTAGCCCTTGGTTCAGTGTCGTGCCTTTTGCTTAAATGGTGTAAATCCGTTCAGTAGTTCCTGAGAAAATCAAAAGTAAAGTCACATATATATCTGGGCGGAGCCTAACCACCCATGTCATCGTGAGATCTGATTGGCTGTCAGCACTTCATCCTGGAATTGCTGGCAGCCATCTTGGGACCAATATAAATGATAGTACCTCATTGAAATGCATTGTAGTGAATAGAAGATTTTGAGGATCACCAAAAGGAGAACTATAAAGGGTGATAACAGGCTTTAGTTACATTAGAATTTATTTGTTGATGGTACCATTCTAATTTTAGGAATTGTGGTGTATTCTAAGGTGATTTTACCATGTGAAAAACCTTCTGCTGGGATATCATGAATCATGTTTGAGAGAACACTATTTTCTCATGCTTGTCCCGTGGAGGTTTGGAAGGTGCTCCAGAAGCTAAAATGAGAGCATATTTTCTGTAAATTCACATTATCTTTCTCACTCATGTGAGAATGAAGTCTGACATTCTCAGTAAAACATGTACATCCAACAAGGGCAGAGACTGTCAGTTGATTCCTTTGTGTTCTACTGCAGCTTCCCAGAGTGTTCTAAAGAACAACTAGAGTGCTAACAGCCTTACTTATGACAAAAGTATGGCACACCTGAAGCCATCTTGATTGGAATAAACTGGTAACACTTAAACAATTTAATTTAAAAAGGAACAAAATGATGGGGTTCATTTTGTCATAGAAATTATGGTTAGTGCTGTAGAAAGAAAAATTAGGACATGTTTCAAGTGTGATCTCAAATATCTTCCTGTTATATTTCAACAGGAGCAGCCTGCCAGTTGATGCCTTTGTGTTCTACTGCAGCTTCCCAGAGTGTTCTAAAGAACAACTAGAGTGCTAACAGCCTTACTTATGACAAAAGTATGGCACACCTGAAGCCATCTTGATTGGAATAAACCGGTAACACTTAAAACATTTAATTTAAAACGGAACAAAATGAGGGGTTCTTTTTTAAATAGAAATTATGGTTAGTGCTGCAGAAAGAAAAATTAGGGCATGTTTTAAGTGAGATCTCAAATCCTCTTCTATTTCATTAGAAAATTCTGACATGCAGACTGAAACAATCACTTTCAATACCAGCAGCAGACTACCAGTTAACTCCCTGGTGAGCAGTAGCTTTACTCCAGTGATCTAATGAGCAACTAGAGTGCTAACATTCTGAATTTATGGCAGATGTGAGACACATCTGAATGCCTTCTTGATGGAATCAAAGTAAAAAACTGAAAGCATTTCCTACTGAGGAGACTGCAGTAAATGAAGAAATTAGGAAACTTCATAACAAAGAAGTCTTCCAAGATGGCCACCAGTGACAAAAGAGCCCAAATGTAGCACAAATATTACCCAGATGTAGCCCACATATAGCCCAATGACAAAAGTGTGCAAAACACTTTTTATTTTTAGTTTTTTTGCAGTTTTATGTAGTGCAGACTGGTCAGGTATTGGAGCATTGCATCTTAAAACATGACCCCCTACACTACAAAAACACCACTGCACTACCTTAAACCCTAAAACACTACCCCCAGAACGACCCCCTACACTACACAAGCACCACTGCACTATCCTAAACCCTAAAACACTACCCCCAGCACGACCCCCTACACTACACAAGCACCACTGCACTATCCTAAACCCTAAAACACTACCCCCAGCACGACCCCCTACACTACCCAAACACCACTGCACTAACCTAAATCCTAAAACACTACCACCAGCACGACCCCCTACACTACCCAAACACTACTGCACTACCCTAAAACATGACCCCCTACATTACACAAACACCACTGCACTACCCTAAACCCTAAAACACTACCCCCAGCACGACCCCCTACACTATACAAGCACCACTGCACTACCCTAAACCCTAAAACACTACCCCCAGCACGACCCCTACACTACAAAAACACCACTGCACTCCCTAAACCCTAAAACACTACCCCCAGCACGACCCCCTACACTACCCAAACACCACTGCACTAACCTAAATCCTAAAACACTACCCCCAGCACGACCCCCTACACTACCCAAACACCACTGCACTACCCTAAAACATGACCCCCTACACTACACAAACACCACTGCACTACCCTAAACCCTAAAACACTACCCCCAGCACGACCCCCTACACTGCCCAAACACCACTGCACTGCCCTAAACCCTGAAACACCAGCCCCTGCATGACCCCCTACACTGCCCGAACACCACTGCACTGCCCTAAACCCTAAAACACCACCCCTAGCACGACCCCCTACACTGCCCGAACACCACTGCACTGCCCTAAACACTGAAACACCACCCCCTACACTGCCCGAACACCACTGCACTGCCCTAAACCCTGAAACACCACCCCCAGCATGACCCCCTACACTGCCCAAACACCACTGCACTGCCCTAGACCCTGAAACATCACCCCCAGCAAGACCCCCTACCCTGCCCGAACACCACTGACCTAAACCCTGAAACACCACCCCTGCACGACCCCCTACACTGCCCGAACACCACTGCACTGCCCTAAACCCTGAAACACCACCCCCAGCAAGACCCCCTACACTGCCCGAACACCACTGACCTAAACCCTGAAACACCACCCCAGCACGACCCCCTACACTGCCCGAACACCACTGCACTGCCCTATACCCTGAAACATCACCCCCAGCAAGACCCCCTACACTGCCCGAACACAACTGCCCTAAACTCTGAAACACCACCCCCAGCAAGACCCCCTACACTGCCCGAACACCACTGCACTGCCCTAAACCCTGAAACACCACCCCCAGCAAGACCCCCTACACTGCCCGAACACCACTGCACTGCCCTAAACCCTGAAACACCACCCCCAGCACGACCCCCTACACTGCCCGAACACCACTGCTCTGCCCAAAACCCTGAAACACCAGCCCCAGCACGACCCCCTACACTGCCCGAACACCACTGCACTGCCCTAAACCCTGAAACACCAGCCCCAGCACGACCCCCTACACTGCCCGAACACCACTGCACTGCCCTAAACCCTGAAACACCACCCCCAGCACGACCCCCTACACTGCCCGAACACCACTGCACTGCCCTAAACCCTGAAACACCAGCCCCAGCACAACCCCGTACACTGCCCGCACACCACTGCACTGCCCTAAACCCTGAAACACCAGCCCCAACACAACCCCGTACACTGCCCGAACACCACTGCACTGCCCTAAACCCTGAAACATCACCCCCAGCAAGACACCCTACACTGCCCGAACACCACTGACCTAAACCCTGAAACACCACCCCCAGCACGACCCCCTACACTGCCCGAACACCACTGCACTGCCCTAAACCCTGAAACACTACCCCCAGCATGACCCCCTACACTGCCCGAACACCACTGCTCTGCCCAAAACCCTGAAACACCAGCCCCAGCACGACCCCCTACACTGCCCGAACACCACTGCACTGCCCTAAACCTTGAAACACCAGCCCCTGCACGACCCCCTACACTGCCCGAACACCACTGCACTACCCTAAACCCTGAAACATCACCCCCAGCACGACCCCCTACACTGCCCGAACACCACTGCACTGCCCTAAACCCTGAAACACCAGCCCCAGCACCACCCCCTACAATGCCCGAACTCCACTGTACTGCCCTAAACCCTGAAACACCACCCCCTGCACCGCCCCCTACACTGCCCGAACACCACTGCACTGCCCTAAACCCTGAAACACCACCCCCTGCATGACCCCCTACACTGCCCGAACACCACTGCACTACCCTGAAACACCACCCCCTGCACCACCCCCTACACTGCCCGAACACCACTGCACTGCCCTAAACCCTGAAACACCACCCCCTGCACCGCCCCTACACTGCCCGAACACCACTGCACTGCCCTAAACCCTGAAACACCACCCCCAGCATGACCCCCTTTACTGCTCGAACACCACTGCACTGCCCCAAACCCTGAAACACCACCCCCAGCATGACCCCCTACACTGCCCGAACACCACTGCCCTAAACCCTGAAACACCACCCCTGCACGACCCCCTACACTGCCCGAACACCACTGCACTGCCCTAAACCCTGAAACACCACCCCCTGCACGACCCCCTACACTGCCCGAACACCACTGCACTGCCCTAAACCCTGAAACACCACCCCCAGCACGACCCCCTACACTGCCCGAACACCACTGCACTGCCCTAAACCCTAAAACACCACCCCCAGCACGACCCCCTACACTGCCCGAACACCACTGCACTGCCCTAAACCCTAGAACACTACCCCCAGCATGACCCCCTACACTACCCGAACACCACTGCACTACCCTAAACCCTAAAATACACCCCCAGCATGACCCCCTACACTACCCGAACACGACTGCACTGCCCTAACCCCTAAAACACTCCCCCAGCACGACCCCCTACACTACCCGAACACCACTGCACTGCCCTAAACCCTAAAACACTCCCCCAGCACGACCCCCTACACTACCTAAACACCACTGCACTGCCCTAAACCCTAAAACACTACCCCCGCATGACCCCCTACACTACCCAAATACCAATGCACTACCCTAATCCCTAAAACACTACCCCCGCACAACCCCTACACTACCCAAAGACCACTGCACTACCCTAAACTCTAAAATAATACCCCCGCACGACTCCCTACACTACCCAAAGACCACTGCACTACCCTAAACCCTAAAAACTACCCCCAGCACGAACCCCTACACTACCCAAACACCACTGCACTACCCTAAACCATAAAACACTACCCCCAGCAGTACCCCCTACGCTACCCAAACACCACTGCACTACTCTAAACCCTAAAACACTACCCCCAGCAGTACCCCCTACACTACCCAAACACCATTGCACTACCCTAAACCCTAAAACACTACTCCCAGCAGTATCCCCTACACTACCCAAACACCACTGCACTACCCTAAACCCTAAAACCCTAAAACACTAACCCCAGCACAACCCCCTACACTACCCAAACACCACTGTACTACCCTAAACCCTAAAACACTCCCCCAGCACGACTCCCTACACTACCCAAACACCACTGCACTACCCTAAACCCTAAATCTACCCCCAGCATGACCCCCTACACTACACAAACACCACTGCACTACCCTAAACCCTAAAACACTACCCCCAGCACAACCCTTTTCACTACCTAAACACAACTGCACAATTTGTTACAGGCGTTGCAACGCAGGCCTGTGGTGCTTACTGGAAGTACCTGGTGGGCTAGTTGGGCCCCAGGGACTCTCAGGATTCAAGGTGACCTAATCCCCCAACTTAAAATGCGCCACGGGGCGCGTTTGCACAGTGGTGAAGGGAGGGGGCGGGGCCTCTGGTGACATGTGCGCAAACACGCCCTGTGGTGCGTTTTAAGTTGGGGAGTTAATTCCCTTTGAATCCTGGGGGCCAACTAGCCCACCAGGTACCTTCAGTAAGCACAACAGAGTTGCGTTGCAGAGAGGTGAAAAAGGTGCGTGGCCTCGGAACGCCTCTCTGCAACTCAGCTCTGTGGTCATAACTGTAGGTACCTGGGGGGCTAGTTGGGCCCCAGGGACCCTCAGGATTCAAGGGGACTTAATCCCGCAACTTAAAACGTGCCACGGGGCGCGTTTGCACACATGTCACTTCAGGCCCCCCCTCCCTTCACCACTGTGCAAACGCGCACTGGCTCTGGTTAGTCAGAGTCAGTGACCACCAGTACCCGTCTGAAAAAATTGTGGGCACAGGATGATTTTGCAACAAGGCCTCTTTCTGCTCCTCTGTTGGTTCTTTCTGCACATCTTTTGCTTCTTTCTGTGCGTTTTTTCTTTTTCTTCACATGTCCTACCTCTGTTGGCATAGTTAGAAACTAGCATTTAAAAACCTTTGAAATTCACTTAAAAAATCATAGGTTTCAGGCACGTTATAGTTAGAAATTAGCATTTAAAAAACCTTTGAAATTCACTGAAAAAACCATAGGTTTCAGGCACGTTATAGTTAGAAATTAGCATTTAAAAAAACCTTTGAAATTCACTGAAAAAACCATAGGTTTCAGGCACGTTATAGTTAGAAATTAGCATTTAAAAAACCTTTGAAATTCACTGAAAAAACCATAGGTTTCAGACACGTTATAGTTAGAAATTAGCATTTAAAAAACCTTTGAAATTCACTGAAAAAACCATAGGTTTTAGGGACAGTTATAGTTAGTTGGACATTGCACTCATACAAAACCCGTGAAATTCCCCTGTTATAGTTAGTTCAGCTAACTATAACTCGCGCCCCGCAATGCACTGCTGATGACGTCACATATTACATCACTCATGACATGGTCAGTGACATCACTGATGACATCTCAAATGACATCACTGATGACATCATCCATGTGATAATTTCATGCATCTTCTCACACCCTAATATAACTTTTGATACACCCACTCTAAATTACAGACTGCCATTCTCAAAACCATAGACACTCCAACACCAAAAACTACATACCCACTCACTGATTCTTAGGTCTACACACACATCCACTCACTCACCTGTACAGTCACTCATACTTACAGTCACTCAGTACAGGACTATCATATGCACTCATTCACCTATATAAACACACACACCGCCAGTCATCCATAGAGGTACTCACACACCTAGTCAGTCATGCAAAAAATTAATCACATACCCATTTACTCACCTATACAGTTATACACACACCAGCTCACTTACTCATACAAATACTAGCACATTCTTACGTTCTTATACAATAACTGATACAAGCACACACGCATCCATACAGCCACTCTCACAATAACACACTCTCACTTTTAGCCATTTAAATACTATAACACACATATATACTGCCTTTTACATATGTAGTTACTCGCACATGTACCACTGAGATATACATTCACTCACTAACACACCCATACACACACTCACCCACCCAAGCAGTCCATCACAGATGCACTCTTGAAATCATGCACCCAGTGAATCACCCACTCACACATCTATGTATAGAGTCACACACACCCCACCCACACAAACACTCAGGCAGCCATACAGATACTCAGAGAACCAATAAATAACCCATATAGACACTCATGTAGCTATTCGCAAATTCATGCATCCACTTACACACCAACAAACAGACGGATACAGACATTCACACAGTTTAGTCACTAACCCATGCATTCAGTAAGATACGTTTAATCACTCACTTGTAGAGTCAGTCACTCACGTACTAAATCATCCATTCAGACACTTATACACCCACTCATTCTTCAATACGCCTTTCCCTATATATATTAAACATATTTAAACTTTACAGAAACACACAGTCACTGGATGATGTCATCAGTGATGTCATTTGAGATGTCATCAGTGATGTCATCAGTGATGTCACTGACCATGTCATGAGTGATGTAATATGTGACGTCATCAGCAGTGCATTGCGAGGCGCGAGTTATAGTTAGCTGAACTAACTATAACAGGGGAATTTCACGGGTTTTGTATGAGTGCAATGTCCAACTAACTATAACTGTCCCTAAAACCTATGGTTTTTTCAGTGAATTTCAAAGGTTTTTTAAATGCTAATTTCTAACTATAACGTGTCTGAAACCTATGGTTTTTTCAGTGAATTTCAAAGGTTTTTAAATGCTCATTTCTAACTATAACGTGCCTGAAACCTATGGTTTTTTCAGTGAATATATATATATATATGTGTGTGTGTGTATATATATATGTGTGTATATATATATATAGATATATGTGTGTATATATATATACATATATCTATATATATATATCTTCAAGGTATGCAGTATGCAGGTGTGGAATTTGGGATAGTAAATCTATACATCTCTATGTCCACTTACCATTTGATATTTGGGCGTTTGATATTCTGTCCTCAATATTCTTGTACCACTATATTCTAGGGGTCGATGTTCAGTTGTACAACCACTTAGAAATACAAATGGATATGTATCACTAGTACAGTCAATGTGTGATCGGGGGGTAGCTGTTTTGTTAGAGCGAGATAGGGCGGTTACTGCATTGTGATGTTAAATGGGGAGAGAGATCTACAAATACTTTATGTAGGTATTATGGTCATTTAATGATTAAAGTGACCATTCAAGTATTAATGGAGGTACTATAGGGTAATAGTGTGATATAACAGTGGATTGAGAATAAGGTACGAAATAAAGGCTGAATGATTAAATAAGGAGAAGTTAGCGTAAAGAGTTGTCAAGAGGCCAAGGAAGAACTGGGCCATTGTGAACTGGAACAAAGGATTACAACAATTGTACAATGTGACTAAAGTGTTCAGTTATATTAAGGTATGGAGGTAGAAGCCAAGTCGCTGTCATGCCAGAGACAGTGGACTTGACTCCACACATGCCTTTGACCCCACAATGCATCACAGTATTGATTCATTGTCCCGCCATTAATCTCCCAAGAGCCTCCTATTTATAGCTCAGGGAGACGTGGAGAAGAGTTAGGAGAAAAAAAGACTAGGGAAATAAAAACGTTAAAAAAACTTCTTTCTGGTCTACTTACCATCTCTGCATATCATTCCCTTTATGATCACTAAAACATGGGCAGGAAGGGCATGAACCAAAGGGCAAGCCAAAAGCACCAACTGATTAAGCTGATTTCTGTTAATTGACATCCAATAATGTAGAATAAAAGTTTAAAGGTTACAAAATTAGATGAACAGATGAAAAATCTTTCTGATTGTATGGCTGGTGTTAGAGGGATCATATGATGTGAAAAAAACATTGAATGATTTCAACATGCCGATGCATTTCTAAAATGTGGAAGGTATCTAGAGTGGTTGCAATATGCCATGGAAGAAGTGACTGATTCCTAGGCCTGGGCAAAATTTCCGTAACGTCATCATCATTAGAATAATTCTGCATAACTCTCGTTGAGCAAAATTCACAAAGTTCAGCTTTTACGCTACACTGTGTAATTACGTGCTGTTCGTGGTAAAAATGTATTGTGAATGCATAGGAACAACCGGAACAACATGAACAACAGAGAGCAAGCGGCTGTTCACAGTGTTTTTGCTTTTTTGCACAACTTTTTTTAGCACTAACTGCATCCTCACATCCAGAGTGGACGCAAGGATGCATTTCACTCGAACATACAGCAACAAAGGACAGTTTTGCGTTTTACGTAGCTACGATTAATTTCGAGTAATTTTTCCGAAATTTCTGGCAATTACGCAATAGGAAAATTTGCACACCCCTACTGATTACAAGATTTAATGCAAATTATTATAGTTTATACAATAGGCGATCACACAATGTGACAGAAGATATTTTTGATTTTAAGACATGGTGGAACTGATTATTGATCAAAAGTGACAGATATAGAGTGGTTATGAAACATGCAAGTGATTTTATGATATGATGGAAGGGGTGTGCCAAAGATAGAAGCTCTGCTTTTCTATAAATTATGTTTTGAGCTTGTATAGGATGTGACACATCTTCGATTGATTTTAAGTAGTCTTACGGTTTTGCATGCTTATGTCTAGTACAAGCTCTAGATACAATGCTGGTAGTAAATTATCACAAAATGGACATGCCATGAAAATGTCACAATTGTGAAGACTATTAAGAGTGATAACTATACATTTTTGATCGATCAATAGTGAAGCTTTTAAACCCTAAAATAAGGCTTTGACTGTTGACAAGATTAATTGTGGAATATACTATAGTGAGGGCTTCCAGCTAAAGCTTTACATATTTCAAATCGTGCATGTTGCACAGCGGCAGATTGTCAAGATGTAGAAAGACTAGTGGCCGCATTTCCACAGTAGAGACACCAGGGGTTTCCCAAATCTTGTGACCTCAATGTTCACAGAGTAAAACGACAGCGAGGAAGCCAGTGGAGCGTTGCTGAACACACACAGCGGGTTAACCAACAAGAAAAGAGAGTTGCCTAACCACTGTTTAACTCACACCCACACCCACACCTAGAGTATTATACCCACTAGTGTAGGCCATCTCAAGATGGATGAAGGCAGTTTGGTGACTTGTCCTGAGAGAGCTCCCAAGATGGCATAAGACATGAACTCTAATCGAGAGAGGCAAGGAATGTGTATGAAAGAGAAGATGAAAGATATGAGGGGCTGTTGAAAACAGAAAGTGAGTAAATACAGTATAGGTGGGAGAGAAGTGTTCTGACAGGGCATAATAAATATCAGAATGATAAAAATACAACGGACTGGTAAGAGTTAATGTAGATGCATTTTTAAAATCTTAGTAGAACATACATAGAGGAAGGGTTATGGAGAGGAGATAGGAACAGACGTTTAATACCCAAATTATATCATTATAGTAGAGAAGAAAGAGGGGGGATATGACAAAAAACATCTAAAAAGTCATATTTTATGAATGAAAGTAAAGGAGCAAGACCGCAGCTATGAGAAAGACCTGTAAATACCTCAGTGATATATAAATACTGGAGGAGAAAGAAGGGGGAATTAGAGGGAGAGACGTTTAAATACTATGGTGATATAAATATAGTTAGAGGAGCTAAGAAAAGGATATGAGAAAGATGTTTAAATACCCCAGTGATATAAATACACTAACGGAGTGTGACTTGGGATATGGGACAGGAGTTTAATTGCCCCAGTACTATAAATACAGTGCATGAGGATAAGAATGGCTATGAGAAAGATATTTAAATACACATGTGATATGCATACTCTAGTGAGAGATGTTTAAATACCTTAGTCCACAGGGCCACATATGGCTCCAGGAGGGGGTCAAGCAGGCCCCCCTCCTTTGTTATTCAAGGGTCTGCCCTTGGGGAGGTGGTGGTGCCAGGGGGGAGTCCTCACAGCCCCTCCTGTCTATTTTTTAAATTATAGATTTGTGGATGAAGACGCTCGAGGAACAATCACATTGCCGAAATTACATGCACACAAGGTCACTGGAAACATTACCTCGTGGTCCTTTACGCAGCTGCAGTGCAGAATATGCACAAGACATTTGTCCAGCGAGGTAGCACTTACTAATTAACCAGATGAAAGTACTCTAGTTGGGTAGACATTTTCGGCAAAACTGAGGGACTCTTCTTGGAAAAAATGAGGTTCCATTCAGACCCTGGTGTGCATTTCACAGAAATAGAACCTCAATGGGAAGCATTTACAAATATAAACATAGCAGGTGCCCCAGTGGAAGCCCAACTTCAGTAAAGCACAAACGATCCTAACTTCTTGGTCTTGGCTAAAGCAAAGCAAGTGTGTTTCCTCTTGTATTCCATGTTGAAAAACAATCTGAAATCCTTAAACGGCCATAACACGGACACCAGACTAAAATGAGCTCGTTGAATCTAGGAGATATGGGAGGGAGCGAGTTGGGGGATACAGTTTAATTCCAATATATGCTGGGGTTGTGGAGGTAATTCTGATTTCGTTAAGTAACACGTTGCTTAGATGGTCACCAGAAATGAGAAAACCAAGCAAACATTTATGGTCTAATTGCAATTTGTTGTTATTGTTATGTAAATGTTTTACATTTCTACAGCAAATGGAAAATAAAAATAAAATTAAAAAAAACAACAACAAAAACCAGTCTGAAATCCTTAATGGAAGTGATTGCATTGTTGATCTATTGGAGCGCAATCTGATCTGGGGTGCCTGTGATGATTGATTTCTTTCTTATCGTCTCCTTCTGTGAGCAGAGTCCATGATTCTCCGGTTTAAATACCCTAAGAATGCAAGTGCCCAAAATGCATAGCACCACTCGCACACCCACTCACAGACATACACAGGCACTCACACATTCTCTCACAGACCCACACAGGTACTCACAGACCAACTCGCAGAGCCACACAGTCACTCACACACCCACCCAGACACTCACAAAGGCACTCACAGACTCACTCACACACCCACACAGGCACTCACACACTCACTCACAGACACACACAGGCACTCACATACCCACTCAGACTCTCAGACAGGCACTCACAGACCCACTCACAGACCCACACAGCCACTCACACACCCACTCTCAAAGGTGACAGGATACATTTACGATTACAAAATTGAAAAACTGTAGAAATTCACTGAAAAAACCAAAGGTTACAGGGACATTATAGTTAGGCTCAGATTCCATTCATACAAAACCACAGAAATTCAGCAGTTATAGTTGCCTGAGCTAACTATAACTTATGCCCCCGCAATGCACTGTTTATGACCTCACATATTACATCCCTCATGACCTAATATTTTGTATAGGAAAGAAGGATCGTAAAAATATATATATATTTTATGTCGTTGACAGTGATATGTTGGGCAGTATATAGTGTGAGACTGGTGAAGCCTACATATATGTAAATATTAGAAGAGAGACTGAAGAACCTCAAATCCCTCAAAAGATTCAAGTTCAGTTATCCAAGGATTAAACAATGCGTAGTGAATGCAGAAGGATGTCAGGTAAATCTCCCTCCTCAGTGCAGCATTTATGAGTGACCATCTGCAACTTTGGAAGCTATTTTCATTATTATGAAACCTATGGTCTCTTTAGCGTTGTGGATTCGGTACTGTAGCCTGGTAGGAAACCCCAGCTGTGTTCAACTCTTTTGATCGAAGGATTCTACTAAGGTCTTCATCTGTGCAGCTACAGAGGAGTGTCACATTTTAGATCCAAAAGAGGACTTTCCTTACTGGTGGCCGGTACTTTGGGGTACTAGAATCCAGTGTCTGGATGAACAAGCTGTGGTACATTCCCTTGTTAGGACCAGTTACCAAAGAGGAGAGAACTTTACACGTGTTCTAAGGGCAGTATCGAGTGCTCCATTATTTAGGCATTTGGTATAGTACAAGAAGAAGTAGCACTCTTTATCAAAACATGTTTACTGCAGCAGGAGCATGTACAACATAGCACTCCTCCATGATTTCAACATTTAAGGCAAACATTATGATTTCACTCCTTCAAAGTTCTGCGTGAAGCGCTGTCCAGAAAGAAATACACCCACTTTCTGCTGAGTGAGGAGAAATTTTAATTACTTGGGCATAAGTCATGTTATTCCTGAATTTCACGTTGCTCAAGATTCTTTCTTGCAGAAAATATCTCACTAAGAGACACTTTATGCTCAAACAAGTCTCCTACTGTAATCATGCGAGACGTTTTTACCTAAAGTGCAGCCATCCTTGAAAAAATCACAGGAGTCTGTTTCTACTGTCTTTGGAAAATAAAGAAAGTAAGAACTGCAGTTTTCTCCACTTTTTAAATGTTAATGAAAGTTTGGGGAGCTAGAACTTAGTTCCGTCCATCTGAATCCATGAAAGCAGGTCATGTTGACACAGAAGCCTAATGCAGAGACGGGAGCACACTTGGATGTGCCGAGACATGGCCCCACAGGTATAGTAAGACATGAACATGGGGTGCAGACACACTGGCACACAGACATATACAAGGATGCGCAGGTGCACAGACGTTTCGGCAAACAGGCCCGTAGGCACACTAGCAGGGGCGTAGCTTAGTCAGTGAGATTCAGGGGTCGGTGGATGGGTGAATCTCAAATTTTCCAACTAAAAAAGTAGAGGGCCACTGGTTGAATGTATGAAGTGTGCAAGGTTTGGGATGGACTGTTTTCAGAAGCAGGGTTAGTCCTGATTCGCATTTGGTGGGGCTCATGGGCTGATTTAAGTTTGGGGAACAGGTACTCTGTTGCGACAGAGTAATCAGTTGCCAATTCAAGGTTCACCCACCCAATTCTGAGTCAGGCAGATCGTACGTTCTATACAGACCGAGTTAAACTTACTCTGCCAATATACAACTTCCTCCGACAGCCCGAGAGAGCAGGTGCCATCGGAAGTAAGGCATCCATCCGACTGTTCACCCTATTTAGAGTGGATGGTCAGATTATTATATATTTTTTTTACTGGTGTCACTGTTAGGTATATCCTGGCAGTTAGGAACAGTAAAAAAAAGAAAAATGGCTCTCATATCATGGAAGAAAACTAGTGTGGGGGTCATTCGTTTTTTCTTTTCAAAACAAACTTCCACTTTGGGAGTCTGTTTTCGAAAAATAAAAACTTTGGAAAAGTTTGAAGGCCAGCCATAATGTTTGACGTAGCAGTCCGGTAAACTTTCACTACATTAGTGGGAACCAGCATGACGACAGTTTCTGCCAATGTATAGAGATGTTCACCGGGCTGGCGGACTTCTCTAAATTTGGTGGGCAGGTAAAAGTTAAAGTCCTCTGTCACTCTGTCTGCTAAATCCTAATTCAGGGCCTCTGTCTAGAGTGGTACAGTGGGTGAAAAACAGTGGTTTAGAATGCTACCCCGAGAAATTGCCAGTGGTTAAGACTATTTGAAAGCATTCGTCCCATCAACTTTTGGCTATTTGATTGCCAGTAGTATGCCTGGAATTCTAAGACTAGTAGCTTTCCAAGTCTACCACTGCCAATGTTTAGTAAATTTGCATTAATTCAAGGAGTGCTTCTATGGGTGCAGATTTGCAACCTTTTTGGTAAACCACTCACTAAGAGGCATATTTACAAAGAAGTGGCACAAAGCAGTGCAGCAAGCAAAGTTGCTGCACTCCGTTGCATAACCTGAAGAGAGCAGAACAGCCATCTCCAAAGAAATGGCATAGTACTGCTCTCTCCATGTGCTGGCACACTAAGGGCTGCCTTGCGCCAACATAGGCAACCTTGTGCCCTGGTGTTAAAGTGTCTGCATTATGGTCAGGATAGTTTTTGTGTAAGAAGGGTACCTTCCTGTACAGCTACTAACGTTGGAGGCTTTTTATCTTGCAGAATGCAGCACACATGCAAAGAGGAAATAACGAAGAGAAAAAAGATATTTCTCCTCGTTACGCCAGCCTCAGGGAAGAGCACGATTTTGGCACAAATCCATGTCACAATGTAAATATGGATTTGCATCAAATCCATAGATGGAAACGCCCATGCACCACCCATGGAATGCCTACCTTACTCAAAGTATCACCCGAAGAGCATTGTGAGGCCTCGTGAACATTTGCGTGCTTTGTAAATATCAAAAAGGATTCTGCATCTGGGCTGCATCAAAAAAGTGACGCTACACAAATGCAAAATCTTTGTAAATCCGTGCTTAGATATTTTTAAGTTCCTGATCCAAAAAATAAACTGGTTAAAACCTCTTAGTGAAAACAGGATGTCAAGAAAAACTGACACAGACATAGCAGACCTGACACAAAGCACCCAGACCTAAATAGCAAGTCAATAATGTATTTATTTTAGGGGGTCGCACCCCAAGCTCCCAGGCAGTTAGGCCCCTGCATACAAGTACACAGGGTCAGGAGCACAGAATACTTGAAGTTCTGAGTGACTTTCAGATGTGAAGGAAGCAGCAAGTGTGAGGGTGGGGATTCTCAGCAAATATGGGATGTGGTGTAAGCTGTTAGTTATTGCAAGATGGGATGAAACATAGTGTGATAAAAATGCGATGGAAGCAGTTAGTGACTATGAGATGACATGGATGTTCTGAGTGATTATTCAGAGTAATTAAAGCGTGGAGATAGACTGATTGCAGCTTTTGAGGGGTATTGTGCTTAAGATGAGAGATCTAGAAAGGTGTAATTAAGATGGCTTCCATCTGCAGTAAGCTGAATCTATCTGCATTATAGATTGGGTTTAAAGAACTGTGCTAGGCCTGCATACTTAATCTGCAAGTTTTAAGGAAGCATCAGTCTTTGGGACTGGTGCATTTTGACCAAAGTTTGAATTATTAATAGTGCTTATTTGGTGGTGAGAGAGGGCAGACTACCACTTTTGGTGCCTTTTATTTTTAAGACAATTCATCACGGTAAGGGCTGACTGCTGAGCTGTAACCTACCAGCTCCAATCCAGGCAAGGCCTGACTCAGACATTTGCCCTTTTAGATTTTGAAAATAAGGACTAGTGAGTTAGGTGATAGTTAATATCATCAATTATTTAAGAGACAATGCAGGTGGAAGTGTGTGCTTCGTAAATTTATGCACAGTCTCATGCAATCCTGCCTGTGTGTCGTGAGCTTAATAGCGAGGACGCTCTTCGGTTTCTCTTGTGTTCTTGGCAATGGCAGTGCACTTCACAAATCTGCACCTTTTAACATTTTGCTCGCGTCTTTTTTTTTTTTTGCCTAAACCACAAGGTGGGGATAAGTATCATGTTCTGCTGAGGTGAAATCCTGCCAAACAAGACAGGGCTTCTTTCGCTGACCTGTGCAGAGATCTGTCAAGAGCTGCCTATCAAGGTGAAGGGAGTTGCTGCAGTGAACAGTTTGCAGGTGCCTTTACTGAAGTGTTTGCTAAGGGTGGGCAAAATCGCTGGTAATGTAGAACAAAGCATTCAGGCTCAAATCAAAGGCAATGTGCAAAGAATGTAAGTAGTGCAAAAGCAGTAGAAAAAGTCACACAAAACACAATAAAAATCCACGACCAAATTTAAAATGAAGAGAGCAATTATATGAGGAAAATAAGACAAAAATTTAATAAGGGGAACCAGAGATATGATTTTTTAAATAATTAAAGAAAAAAAGCACCAAGAAAATAAAGTGCCCAGTGTAAGTCAATAGTCATGTGCAAGCAATTGGGTTATTTGTTGAGAGGGGTGGAAACCATACTCCAGCAACAACCACAATCCTTCCCAGGGCGAACCACAAAAAGTCACTAAATTAACCTGTGCTTAACTCTCTGGTAGCTTGGCTCAAACGCAGTCAGGCTTAACTTAGACGCAATGTGTAAAGTATGTATGCAGCACTCAAACAGTAATAAAATGAAAACACAATACAAGAAAAACCCCACGCTAATTTAGAAAAATAGAGTCAATTTTAATAAATAAAATGACACCAAAATGAATTAACTCCAGTCAAAAGAATCAGAGTTGTGAATTTTTAAAATGTTTAATAAAAATTCGCCAAGAAGCAGAAAGGGCCAACTGTATCTGGTCGCACTGGGCTGGGACAAGGTCACAAGTTCACACTGGATGCAACAGAGTGCAGACCTAGGATAGGACGGAGTTCGGCCCGCTGGGAGTTGTACCTTATGTCCTTAATACAAGGTATGCACAGCGTTGCTTTGCGAGGATTTGTACCACTCTGCTTTGGTTCCAATTATGCTTTCAGCTGTGCAGCAAGACATTGTGGGGATTCACATCGCTCTGCATCAGTTTTGATGAAGTTCTTAGCTGTGCAGCGAGGCTTTGCAGGTTTTTGAGTCACTCACTGCTGGTTCCGATTACGTTTTATAGCTGGGTGGTGAACCTTTGCGTCGCTCTGCATCAGTTCCACCGAAGCTTTTAGGAAAGCAGCAAGGTTCTGAGGGGCTTCGCATCGTTCTGGGTCGGATTTGATTGAACCTTCAGTTAGGCAAGGAGGATTGTTCTTTGATGCCTGCCAAGGGTCCAGGACCTGAGGGGCACCTCTTGGGGATCAGTAATTCAGCAGAGGCCAGCAGCTGGGGCCAGGCAGTTCCAGATGCAGCTGGGCAGGTACAGAGATGCTTCAGAAGCGTGTTGTGTACCTGTAACCCAGACAGGATGCAAGCCAACTGACTCTTGGAGTCACTCGGTGTAGCCTGGGATGAAGGCAAGCAGTTCCACTCTTCCATCTCAGCCAGCAAGGCAGTCCTTCAAGCAGCAGGGCAGTCATCTGGCAGCAGGGTTGTCATTCTGTAACTTCCACAGGTCCAGGAATGTTCTGAAGAATGTTCCTGAAGGTCTTTTTTTATACCTGGCGCCAGCTTTTTTGTGGGGGGACTGGTTGTACAAAATTCTTCCCTCTCCACTGGTCAAGGCTCCAATCTGTCTGGGGTGACAAAAAGCAGGCCAGGTGTGAGGTTTCTTTGTTTGTGCTGGAGTCAAAGCCCTTTGAAGTGTAAGTGGGTCAGGGTACTGCTCCACCACAACCATCCTGTCAGGTGTGGTGCAGCGGCCAGGGCAGCTGACTTCGGAGCACAGGGCTCACGGTTCGATACCCGGATGCGGCAGCTCAGCTCAGCTCAGCACCATGTGACTTTGGGCAATAGCTCACTTAATTTCCACAACGGCCCCCAGCGCCTTGAGACCCGTAAGGGTGAGTAGTTCGAGCTTTACAAATACGGATTTACATTTACATGGAGTCCCATTGCGGTGCCTTTTTCAAAGGCACCACTGTCTTTGAAAGAGGCTCTGCTGCAGGACCGTCACGCCGCCCGCCCACCAGACTACTTAAAAGTTGTAATCTGGTGAGCGGGCGGCGGCGACCTTTGGCAGATCGATGGTTTGCACCGCTGTGCTGCAGTTGGAATGCCCTGGGACCGCCGACGCTGCCAGGGAACCGCCGTTCCCTGGAGGTGGCGTGGCGGTCCAGAGGCCGCAATATGCATGGCGGGACCGCCGTGGTCTCACCAAGCATATTATGAGTTTCCTCTCCGCCAGGGTTTTCATTGCGGTTCCACTGGCAGAGGAAACAAAGGGGCCCTACAGGGCCCCCAGTGCCTCCACCGCATGTGCATGCACACAGGGGGGCATAACATGTGCCCCCCTATGTGCATGCACATAGGTTCCTGCATGGCATGGACTTTCGAGTCCATGTCTTTCAGGAACCTTGTTTTGAAGTCCCATTGCGGTGCTTTTTTCAAAGGCACCGCTGTCTTTGAAAGAGGCTCTGCTGCAGGACTGTCACACCGCCCGCCCACCAGACTACTTAAAAGTCGTAATCTGGTGAGCGGGCGGCGGCGACCTTTGGCAGAGCGATGGTTTGCACCGCTGCGCTGCAGTTGGAATGCCCTGGGACCGCTGACGCTGCCAGGGAACAGCCGTTCCCTGGAGGTGGCGTGGTGGTCCAGAGGCCGCAATATGCATGGCGGGACCGCCGTGGTCCCACCAAGCATATTATGAGTTTCCTCTCCGACAGGGTTTTCATTGCGGTTCCACTGGCAGAGGAAACAAAGGGGCCCTACAGGGCCCCCAGTGCCTCCACCGCATGTGCATGCACACAGGGGGTCATAACATGTGCCCCCCTATGTGCAAGCACATAGGTTCCTGCACAGCATGGACTTTTGAGTCCATGTCGTGCAGTAACCTTGTTATGAAGTCCCATTGCAGTGCCTTTTTCAAAGGCACTGCTGCCTTTGAAAGAGGCTCTGCTGCAGGACCGTCATGCCGCCCGCCCACCAGACTACTTAGAAGTCGTAATCTGGTGAGCGGGCGGCGGCGACCTTTGGCAGAGCGATTTTTTGCACCGCAGTTGGAATGCCCTGGGACTGCCGACTCCTCCAGGGAACCACCATTCCCTGGAGGTGGCGCGGCGGTCCAGAGGCCGCAATATGCATGGCGGGACCGCCGTTGTCCCACCAAGCATATTAAGAGTTTCCTCTCCACCAGGGTTTTCATTGCGGTTCCACTGGCAGAGGAAACAAAGGGGTCCTACAGGGCCCCCTGTGCCTCCACCGCATGTGCATGCACGCTGGGGGGCATAACATGTGCCCCCCTATGTGCATGCACATAGGTTCCTGCATGGCATGGACTTTCGAGTCCATGTCTTTCAAGAACTTTGTTTTGAAGTCCCATTGCGGTGCTTTTTTCAAAGGCACCGCTGTCTTTGAAAGAGGCTCTGCTGCAGGACTGCCACACCGCCCACCCACCAGACTAATTAAAAGTCGTAATTTGGTGAGCCGGCGGCGGCGACCTTTAGCAGAGCGGTGGTTTGCACCGCTGCACCGCCGCTCCATCAAAAATCAGAATCTGGCTCTTAGTGGAATGGTCCTGGTGAAAGTCCGAAAGTCAAAAATTTCAAAAAAGTTTTATGATCCAACCGCAGAAAGGGACTTTGTTACTTTCTTGAACGCCAATGTTGAAATTTCTTCCAATTCCCAATGCAGAATGGGACCTTGTCACGTTTTGAGATGGAAAATCTTTTCTGCACAGGACACCAGTGAAACTTTAGCCACTGCAGTGGAAACAAAGGCCAGATACCTGAAGCAGGTTGGTCCTTCTGGCGCTCTTGAGTTTTTGAGACTCAGAATGGGACTTATATTAAAAAACAAGGGAAACTCTATGATTATTAGGAACCCGGGGTGTCAGCTAAAGAAGAGAGAACAACAGTCCCTAATACCAACAAACTATAATGGAAATGAAATAGTCACTATTTTTCTGACTAAATAATTGTATATATTTACAAATGCTGATCCAACAATAAATCACAATGTGCAGTGAGTTGTAAAAGTGTCTGGTTTGGTGTTCAGAAAAGTGATTCACTCAAGTGGCATAGAGAAATGGTTGTGTATGACAAAGCTTTCTGAATAGATTACTTAGAGAACAAGTTAAGATACAAATTTCATTTGGTTCACGTAATTAATTGATGGCGTTTCGATCCCTATTGATGACAGGAATATTATCAGGACTCCTAATATATTTGAGTGCAAGCCCGGGAAAATGCTATATGTAATTGAGGGGGGAGAATAAATGGGAGGGGTCCATAGAGAAAAGGAAACATGAATAAAATAATATATACAAAGGCACATTATATATAGTCAACCATCATAATATACAACCACTCACTTGAGAGCATGTAACAAAATTAGCACTACTTTCAGAGGACACCAACAAATTGCTGTGGAAGATCTATGAAAAAAATGGGGGAGAAGTAATGGGCATGGTAAACTACTGCCAGGGAGGGGGAATCTCAGGAGCATAGACAAATAAATACTTGAATCAGTAGTGTTTGGCTCAGTTGAAGCGCTGGACCGAGAAGGGCAGGATGAGTAAGGGCAAAATGCTGTCGGTAACACAATCTCAGTTAAGGGCCAGGGCAAAACATGGGGGTGCCGGTGGGAATAAATTACCCCCTCAAGAGATACCTGAACTAGCTGCTCAGTGGGTAGAAGTTCAGGTATAGCTTCAGTGGCCCACACTGGTGGGAGGCGCCTGGTCATGGTGCTCCTTCTCCCAAGAGGAGAAACCAACAATGTGTGAAAAGGCATTTCGGCCATTAAACCACAGTTGAGTGGTTAAAATGGCAGTCATAATAAAGGATAAACAAAGAAAGAGGACTCTCCTCAAATACCACAAACCCAACTGGGCAGCCATCTTAGTGCTATAGAGGCAGGTTTGGGAAAATAAGGTTGAGGCAGTAATTCTGATTTAATGGAGGAACCATGGAAAACCGGACAAAAGAGGTTATATCAAAAAAGCAGTGGAAGATAAAAAAATGAGTATTTAGTAGAGACTGCATTATTGGTGTAGAGTCAGTAAAGATGGAGCAGACACAACGGCATAATAAACGGTAAACAAAGAAAGAGGGCTACACTTTGATACCATGGACCCAGAGCAGCAGCTATTTTAGAGTTACAGAGGCAAGATTGGGAAAACAAAGGTAGAAATTGTGGTGCAATGGAGGAAATATGGAAAATCAAACAAACGGGTTATTTAAAAACAGTAAATGTTGAAATTAAACCAACAGGGATTTAATAGAGACTCGGTTATTGGTGTAGAGTTTGTAGTGGGGGAGCAGATGCAAAAGCAGAGAGAACAATAAAGAGCATAATATAAAAAGAAAGGAAGTTGCTATTAAAAGTGGCATGTCCTATTCACGTGGTTGAATGATTGAATAAAAAAGGCATCAAGAAAAAGTAAAGTCTTGCTGAAGCACGACAGGAATGTACAGACTTAATTTGAAAAAGGAGAGCAGGTACAGTCTCAATACAGAAGGAGTTAAAGTAGTATAGTCCAGTCCTCCATCCTGTTTAGTCCAGAGTTTATTGTGTTCAGTCAAAGTATCCACTTCAATTCTTCCTTGTTCAGAATTTATTTGATGTTGCTGCCTCTGGGAGGGGGTGTTGAGAGGACAGAAGTCATTAGCCAACGTATGTCATTTTCCGCGTGATGCATTGCTGAAAGTGCTCAACAAGAGGAGCGTAAAGGACGTTGCATCGGAATCTATCGTGATTTGACAGATTCTAATCTTCATTTCTGTGTCGTCTGGCATATATAAGCCAGTCTGCATGGACAGAGAATAGCATATTCTATGTTGTTGGTATTTAAAAATTCTTCAAAACAATCCTTCTTGGTAATGCAGACCGGACCAAATGGTATTTCAAGGTTTTTATTTTTTTAAAGACAAACATCGGTGTCTCCAGTGCAAGGTCCCCTGCTCTTAGGACATGCCAGTGCTTTTTAATCCTTCTGGTAACAATGTTAATGACTGAAGAAATTGCTGTGATGCATATCATTCTCTTAGGTTTTTCTTTAGATTTGGTTACCATTAGAGACTCTCTTATGCAGTACCTGGCTCTTTTAAGGGATTGTCTAATCAGCTGTTTGGGGTAACCCCTATTTAGTAGTGTTATGTGCCAATGTTTGAGCCTCCTTAAAGAAATAATTTTTATGGTTACAATTACGCTGGATCTTTAAAAATTGGTTGTAGGTAAAGAGTCGTTTGAAGATCTGGGGTGATGACTAGAATATTCTAGTATTGTGTTTCTGTTTGTGGGCTTACGGAAGAGGGTTGTGCATAACTTTCCATCTTCTTCCTTCATTGAGAGGTCTAGAAAAAGCCAATTCACTGTCACTATATTGTATAGGGTATCTGAGTTAGTGGGAATTTTGATTGAGCCAATGATGGAAACAGTATAGGGGACAAATACCAAATCATGAACATATCATCTATGAACTGTTTCCACAATAGAATGTGGTCAAGAAACGGATTGGAATGGGCCAAAATAATTTGAGATATAAGGTCATCCATTTTTCTTAGGAGGCGCTTCATGCACAACAGTAGTGTGCTGGGGCTGGTGTGAGTCCTCCCCACTTTTCTCTCGCTACAGGGACAAGATCGAGAGTTGGAATAGGCAGAGGCATCTCCTCTCCTTTTGTTCGGACAATCGCTAGGCATCCATTATAACAGACTAAGATGCACCTATAATGGATGGAAATCCACAGGATTTAACTTAGTATCTAAAACAATGGGCATTGGACGACATACTCACCCATGCGTCCCCTATTATACAAAAAGAATCTGTGCAGGTGGCACTTCAGCAAAAATAAATCAGAAAGATTGATTTCCCCCATTTTTTCTCGCCATATTTTAAGATACACTTCGTGTGGTCCTGATGAAGGTGGTTCCCTAATTTTTGATACCACTGAAACGTACGTCGACTGTATGTTGGAGAAGCCCGGCTCAAAACAATAAAAAGAATAATCTTGGATTCACTCTGATGTGTATGTGAGATCAGGCTGGGGCAAGGAATGAGAGATTGTAGTGTGAATGTGTTAGTGTGTGGTCGGAAATAGTGAGTGAGTGTAGATTTGGGGATATGTACAGTCTATGTTGTGATGTAATTTTTGTATTTTTCAGTATACAATAATTTGTATTCATCAATGTGTATATATACATATGTATATCATGAATCAAATTGTGAACTTTTTGTATTTATGTCTGCTGGGATAAAAGAAACAGGATTGAAACATGAAATATGAAAAGATGATTACAAATGAAAATAAATAAATTTTATATTGAAGTTATTGTTGGTCGAGACAATTAGGCACTGAGAGCGTAGCTTGGAAAGCATATAGGCCAAGTGGGAATTCTTGCATATTACTTTGGTTTTTTCCCCCTGTTCCCAGACCTACAAACAATTTTCTTAGGTAGTACCTTATTTCCCTATTGTATAAGGTCATCTATAAACACGATCGCAAACTTTGTGGCAAAGACAGCTCACAATGAGATGCCATTTATTAGTAGGAAAAATTCTTAGTGAGGGATATCTTCAATAGTGAATGAAGTAGGAACTTGATGTGGTCTGGGTCTTGTATTGAGGTGTTTATGGATGACCTCTTTACAATCATTCTGAGGGATATTTGTGTTTAGTGGCTCTATGTCTAACGTCACCAATACGGAAGTGGTCACATAAAAAAGCTGATCCTCAACTAAGTTAATAAAGTCTCTGTGAAGGCAGCAAATTCTTTAATAAAGAAATCTAGATACTGACCAGCTGATTCTAAAATAGACCCACAACCCAGCACAATTGTTCTAATGTGGGGAGAGTCTCTATTCTTATGAAGTTTGGGCAAAGTATGGAACACCGGAGTATGTGGGTTTTTGTTGTTAAGAAAGAGGAATTCATTTTGGCTCAAAAAAACGGATTCCCTCCCTTCAAGGGTGATTCTTAGGATTTCCTCCTGGATCTCCTTGATGCAGGCCTTTGAGAGTTTCCTATAGTGTTTAGCACTGAATAGCTGGTGGCGGAAAGCTAAAGTATAGCAAGTTCTATCTTGAACTGCAATTCTGCCCCCTTGTCTGCAGGTTTAATGACGATTTTGGAATCAGTTTTCAAAATAAACAGAGCCATCCTTTCCTGGAGTGTGATATTGTAAGGGATAAAAAGATGTTCTTTCTGTAAGTTGGCAATGCCCTTAAGGACCAACTTCTCAAAGGTGAGAATGTTTTCTGGAATGGTATTAGAGGATTAGAGGAAGTTGAGAATGTTGAAAGGGGTCTAAGCCCAGTGGCATCTGATTTTTAATTTGTGGGATGATAATTAAAAAATGTCCATACCTGGATATTTTGGAAAAATCTTAGTTATTCAGTTGTAAGTTCCAAAACATTGAGCCGTTCTGGAGGCACAAATGAAAAGCCTTTACTTAGAAGGGCTACCTCTCTGGATGACATATTTTAGGAGGATAATTTAAAGATTAGTTTAGTGTGTGTACATCTGGTCTTTGTATGCCTACAAGCCACTCTGTGTTTTGAAATGGAATGAAATCCATTGTCAGAGTTACTGAGGTGGTCCCCACTGGTAGAACTTATGTCTAGTCTGTCATTGCCCCAGTGTAGCATAAACCCTTCTCTGTCCTCTGCCTCTTCCTCGTCTTGGTCTGCGGGACTGACTTCTCTCAAAAAACCCTTGTGTGTGGTAATACCGCTAGTACCTTCCAGTGGGTCAGTTCTGTCACTTGACTCTTTAGAAGTGTCAGAAAAAGACACAACTTTTTTTTATCTATTCATCCTACCCCACTGACAATTTTGTTAAGTGTTAGTGAAACGTCTGTTAGTAT
Organism: Calotriton arnoldi; assembly: GCA_963921515.1. Taxonomy (NCBI): domain Eukaryota; kingdom Metazoa; phylum Chordata; class Amphibia; order Caudata; family Salamandridae; genus Calotriton; species Calotriton arnoldi. The sequence goes on from CAWUFW010002652.1 coordinate 762,981, forward strand.
AGAAGTCCTCCATGAGGCCCGGGTGAGTCTTCTCAATCTTATGGTTTTTAATGTCTTTCTTGGGTTTATTGGTTTTCTTTCTTGTTCAATCCTGTCAAACACCATCATTATTTTGTCTATTTTCTCAAGACTGGCTTTGGTGTCAGTTATCAGATCTGAGTCTCTGATCTGTTTCTCTAAATGTTTGATTACTTTTAGTAGCTTTTTGGAGTGCTTTAGAGCTCTGTCAATGCCCAAGACCATCCAGTGTCTTGATCTTGTGAGTCAAATGTGACTGAAACCTGTTTTCTTATCCTAGGTGAATATACCTGGAATATTTTTAACTTGAAGTCCTAGTGGAATTGTGTCTGCCCTAAGGTATTCTGTTAGTATTTGTGCCATGAGTTGCATGCAAATATATTTCTACCAACATTTTTCTAACAGTTCTAGTAAGTTGGTTTTTGGTGTTGCAGAGGATTCTGCTGTTTCAGTTAAAAATGGAGGGGCCTTTTAAAAGTTCATTATTGTAGTCCTCCTTTGAGTATGTTGGAGTGAAGTCTGACATAATAGATGTGCCTGTTTTTTTGTTTTTTGTTTGGGGGTCAGGGAAGAAAGGGGATACATTGGAGGAGTTGTCAGAAAATGACAAGCCCACACTAAAAAACATGGGAAGCCCTAACATCATTAGGAACTTGGGGTGTCAATTAAAGAAGAGAGAACATTGGTCTCTAATACCAACAAAATGTCAAGGAAATCAAATAATCATTATTTCTTATGATTAAATATTCATATATCTTTACAAGTTTTCATTCAGCAATAAATTACAATGTACAGTGAGGTGCAAAAGTGTTTGTGTTTGCTGCTTTGCAGAGTGACACACTCATGTGATGTAGAGAAATAGCTGTGTATCACAAAATGTTCCTAATAAACGATGCAGAGAACAAGTTAAGACATAAACTTCATTGGATTCACCCAATAAGTCAATGGCGTTTTGATCCCTATTGAGACGGGATCATCATCAGGACTCCTAATATATATGAGCCCGAGAAGACGCTATATGTAATTGGAGAGGGGGTAAGAAAGGCGAGAAGTAACATAGAAAAAAGTAAGAAAAGTATGTGATCAAAGTCATATTACCTACAATAAATTGTCAAATTATACAACCACTTACTTGAGAGCTTTTAACAAAACTATCACATACAATAGAAGGACGCCAAAAAGTTGCTATCGGAGATTTATGAAGAAAAAAGGGAAGAAGAAATGAGCCTTTTAAAGTACCTCTCAGAATGGGACTTAGTCATTTTTTCCAGAGGTGTGAAGATCTCTCTAAGGGACAAAGCTAAAATCCAATCCGTTGCTGTGCAATTGTCAGTCGGATATTTTTTCCCATGAGTCCCGCTGAAGCACAGCAGCTCTGCAGAAAACGTTTTCAAAAGTTTCTAAACTTTCTTCTAGTTTCCAAACAATCACAGGAACACACTTCTAGGCCCCTCGGTGACTCTCAGGGTGTTCAGCAGAGGTTAACAGCAAAGTCCAGTCCTGATCCATTTGCCACTGGTCTACTGAGATTCTTCATAGGAATGTTCTCTTCAGCTTTTTTAAGTCCCTAGTCCCACCTATGAGATCTGGTTTACGATCCTTGGAGCTCTTTCTATTCTTGGATTTCAAGTGGAAGGTGTTCCAACCTCCTCAGGTCCTTCTCACCAGTCACAGATGTCAAGTGCTGCAGATTCAGTTTGTCTCATATCCTTTCACAAGTCCAGCAGTTTTCTGAGGAAGGCTAGGTTAGGGTTCAGCTGTGTGGAGTTCACCAGGCTGTGAGAGGGAGACATCCTAAAACACTTATATATCCTCTCTGACCAACCGAGTAATTGTTCCCAGGCTTTGGCCTACCTACTTTTCAGTAGTTCATGTTTGCCTTCCTGCAAATAGGCCCAAAATGCAATACGTCACAGCAAATCCAACATGGCTAAATTCTTTAACCACACTAAACTTGGACTTTGAGAGCTAGTGGGGTGTAGGAGAGTGTGCTAAGGAGGTTTCTAGTTTCCTCTCACATCTAACATTAAAACCCAATTTGAAATAGGCCCTGCACCCACAACGGAAAATGAGACAGAAATCTACTAAGACAAAGCAGGGTCGCTCAGTAACCAGGCAGGGGGTTCAGAAGAATTGTGATGTGGCCCTGTTTCATCCCTTTCAAGGGTGCAAACATGTTGCATGTGCCTCAGCCTTCCATGTAGGATTTGACACTGTTGTGCCAACACCCTGAATATTCTGTTGAGCTCAGATAGGTCCCCACTGCCTATTCAGGTCTACTTGTCAATCAAAGTGGTCTATTGGACAGCACCTGGAAGGAATTCCACGTTTCATTACAGGGAGGGCTGGCCACTAGCTTTAGACCAAGGCTATTTAGTCTATAGAGGTTCAGGCAAGAAAAGTGATATTTGAAGAGTTGCAGAGACAGACAGGGCCCCTTCCGTGTACGGATATAAAACGGCTGTGCTCTCCAATAGAGAAATAGAAAAAATGTTTTTATTTAAAACTATGTGACTTACAGAGTCAGGATGAGGAATTATTGTTATTGACCACTAAGGAATGGAATTTCCGAGGTAGCGATGTCCATCAGATCTCATAGAACCTCACTCAATGGGAAAGAGCACCAGTGTCCACTCTATACCATTGATTATAGAAAAAATATATACAGAGAACTATTAATTACAAGGTTTTGAATGAACGAAGCAGCCTTTGGAAGTTTGAAGAGAGTGCAATGCAGTCACAATATATACATGTTTGTACCTGGTATTAGCTGTGTCCAATCACGTCTGTCCCAGTATGGGTCGGTAATGTTATTGGGAGTCTTTGGAAAACCCCAGACGGGCTATGTAGTACATCAAAGATACCTATATAGTCACGTAGAGAATTGGCACATATGTGAGATGTTTTTTTATATAGATCACCACCTGTAAATACAGCAGTGCTTAGTGCCACTGTCTCCTGTGGCTAGAGGTCATATATTAATGCCACACTATGGACATGACATAAGTAGACCTTATTAAGATTGATATGCCCATGATAAATAAGCGCACAGTTTACAAATACACACCTGTTAAGGACCTCATATGGTTTGGGATCATACTTTGATAGATTGGTCCATATTTGAGAATGCTTGCATATCCGAAATTAGATGAGTTCAAAACCAGCCTATTCTGGAAGGGCGAGGAAACATAAAAAGAGAGAGACCCCAAAACTGAATTATAATCAGATCTCCTTCTATGAGTGAAATCCAGTGTAGTGCCAACTAAACCGCATACATAGAATGTATTGTGTTCGGTACAGATTATATAAATGGCCCCACAGTAGGATACAGTAGATTTTGTCAAACTACAACACCATACCCCCATAAGGAAATCATAAGTGGAAATGAATATGAGAGTCATCTTTCCCCATATGGCTATAACTGCATGATAGTGATACCCTATACATAGCAATAAATCTATCCGCAAGTGTATCAACTGCATATGACATGCCATATAAGAACAGATTATCTCAAAAGCCTCATGATGGAGTACATGTTGGTTATGATACCACAGTAGTGGTTCATAGCACCACCATTGGCAACACTCCTCACCCCACAACACATAGCATGCATGCTAATAAATAAACACACCACACATTTTTTGTTTGGGTAAAATTGCTGCAGGTTTATTACATACACCGTTATGTAATATGGTGGGTTATTTTACGGGCGATCCAAGGGCAGGCAACCATCTGGGCCGCCTGCCCGCCTGATGAGCCAAGCAGCACTGGGGCGAACCCCATCTGTGCTGCCCCTTCTGGTGATCCTCTTCCCGGATCACGTGACACATGGTCCCTTATTAATCACGCCCCTTTCAGGGCAGAGCGTAGCAAGGCAAACCCCCGGTTTTTCAGGCCCACAACCGCCCGAAGGACTAACGGGGGCGCCAACACGGTTTTCCAGGAACCTCCCATGAGGCTCCTGGGCTTTGGCTCTGGCACCCCAATTGTGCCGCGCAGAGGTACCCTTCTGTACCCATTTGCTTCCAGATCGCCCTGTAAAAGACAACATTACAACATTCTCTGCCTCCTGCCTGCCACAAACCACGCCGGGTAAGCGGTAGGGTGGGAGACGGCGTGTCCGGCGCGCGAAAGAGGACGTTCAGATGGTGGGGGAGGCATATATACCCCTCCCCCTGTCCTCGCGCACAGGAAGCGATGCTCACCTTGCGCGCCGCAACAAGGCTGGGGGGGACTCCTCCCTGAGTCCCTGCCCATAAGGGGGTGTGGGGTGCCCCAATGGCACTAGAGGGCTGCCCTCTTTAGTGGCCCTCTGCGGGGGCTTTGGACAGCCGCATAGATACAGGTGCATGTTTCCCAATGACGTTAAAAAGCACGTGAGGGCGTGGAAGTAAAAAAAACTCTTTATATTAGTTGTAATATGGGCAGAATATAAAAATAACAGAGCCTAAATCTTGTCGAGGTGCTCTATGCCACATTAGATGTTTTCGTAATAGCTGCCTATTACATATGATTCTCTACTACCGACAAAAAAATTTACAAGACAAATGAGAGGAAAAAGAGAGAAGAAAACTGCGACTGCATCGGCCATACTGTTAGCACATATACCGGCCGTCAATAACTATGTACTCCCTAAGATGACTTACTTGAAATTGGCTTGTCGGCGGGCGTGGACTGCTCTTCTCTTCATGTAAACGCTAGGTAAGGGGATCCACGCGGTGCGCCATTTAAAAGAATTGAACATGTTAGAGGCGTTGGGCTTACGATCAAACAATACCTGATCCACTAACTGCCTACTAGTGGTACAATTCAGGCGCCATATTGGAGTGCAGTGTGGCTACTAAAAAAGAAGCATGTATAATCTAATAACAGCTCCGATACTACGATAGTCCTAAAGGAATCGGTCGTGCAACAAGCATTCTCAACCAGTTGGAGAGACCTCCGCATAATGTCGGGACACAAAATGTCTTCAAAAAGGAAAACAGGCACTGCCTCAAAAGAGGACAATACCAATAGTGTGATATATTTAACGATTCTGTGATTCCTAAGCTCACAACAAAAGAAGATCATGTCAGTCACAGAGGTATGATCTGACTCGAGACTTTATAAGACGGCAGCCGCCATCTCATATTTGTACTTCAATACATATTATGATATGGGTTTAATTTTCATATTGTATAAATACAAATCCTTATGAACCCATATCCAAGGAGGATATAACAGCCATACTGGTCGCAGCATATTTGTAGTTATAGGAGTGAATAATGAGCATGCTCAGCCAGGGAACATGATATCCCTGGAGCCGGTAGGTGTACTGATACTGTGCGAGATATAGCGTTGTAAACAGGACAGCATTAGGAGTGAAATCACAACCCTTGGTGCTCTATGCCTGGCTGGTATGTTCTATGATGCAAAGTAAAGGGGCACACCATACTGATGCCTGCTCTAGAACACCTGTGAGGTACAAAGAAGGCTCATTTAAACGTAATCTGGGATCAGTTGGAGCCTTACCCATATGTATTGACTCAGTATCAGTGTAAATTCTTATAATCATGAATGAATTAATCATTTATGCGTCACAAACCAGATAATCTCTTCATTTAAGCCTTCCTTGACTGTGTTTAGAGAGAAAATTCAAAATGTTTCTCTCTGTTTACGAGTCTGTTCTAATGACAGGCCTTGTTTTGGTCTTATCTTTTCTAAAATGAACCATTTAAGTTCTTTATCCGAATGGTTTTGTTCCTGACAGTGTTGCACTATAGGGGCAGTTGTTTTGCCAGTACGTACTGCTGACTTATGTTCACTGAACCTTGTCTCACCAATGTTCCCCAAATTGCATGGGCACAGAATGATATAAATTACATTTTGGCTTCTGCAATTGGTCATGTTCTTTAATTGGCCTCTCTTGCCTTTGTATTCCCAATGAGTGGTTGTAATTGCTGCTTCACATGCATGGCATGACCCACACCTAGGATTACCTTCAATTGGCATGAGGCCGGTGATGGACTTTTGTGTTGTATTAGCTCTTAGTCTGTCTCTAGTATGTACTAGTGTATATCTGAGATTACGAATCCTCCTGTATGCTACTCTCAGAAGCTGTATTTTTTCCTCTTCATCATGGACATTCATTATTTTCCAGTTTTTGTTCAGGATGTTCTTTACTTTGAAATTTAGCTGTGAATGATTGATGACACATACTATTTGATCGTGGCTTTCCCGGACCGTTCCCTGTAGCAATGCATCTTGTTTGTAGTGTTTGGCACGCTTGAAAGAAGCTTTGACTAGGCGCTTAGGATACCCTCGATCCAAAAGCCGTTTCTTCAGCAATTCTCCATGCCTGTTAAAATCTTTTATACTTGAACAGTTTCTGCGAATTCGTAAGAATTCTCCGAACGGAATCGAATCCTTTTTGCTTGGGGGATGGAAACTATGGTGCTGGAGGATTGTATTTTTTGCCGTCGGTTTCCTGAAGAAGCTCACCCGTAATTCACCTGTTCCTCCTGAGATGAGTATATCCAAAAACTCTACCGCTGTTGTGCTGAATTTGGCCGTAAATTTGAGGTTAGCATCACTGGCATTAAGCCATTCAATGTATTCTTGAAGCGTGATGACATCGCCTATCCATACAAAAAAGATATCATCTATAAAACGTCTCCACGTTTTAACATTTTCGTAGAATGGTGCCGCCTCATTAAAAACATGTTTCAACTCATATTCCCCCATATAGATGTTTGCTATACTGGGAGCACAAGATGCTCCCATGCTGGTGCCTTTAATTTGCTGGTATATTTGCCCATTAAACTCGAAGAAGTTGTTAAAAAGAACAACTTCAAGGCATTCCAGGATGAAAGCATCTGGTCTGTCACCTGATGTTCTGTTCAGGAGAGAGGCTACGTATTGTAACGCCTGACTTTGGGGAATATTTGTATAAAGCGCCTCAATGTCAAGAGTTACCAAAACTTCACGTTCAGAGTTGAAGGGTGTTGCAAAGAAGAAATGTACGTAGGCCAAGTGATGTAGAACATAGATAGTAGATTTATTCTTAAGATTACTTTCTTGTTGGTTGGTTACAGGAAACAAGTTAGATCCATATTAAGCCCCACCAGGAGCAGCCTCCTTGCTGCTCAGCCCATCCATTCCAACTGCTCTCTCTCCAACTCAAACACTCACAACATTCCGATGACATCACCGATGACTGAGCAGCAAGGCAGAGGACATCAATAGGGAGGATGCACTAATCAAGTAATAGATTATAACACATCCCCCCCTCTATAATGATTAAAATAACATTAAGGTATGCAACTTCATAGCACACACAACGACATGTAACAGATGTTGATTGCATGCAAGATGAAACACACACACTACACATGTCCCACAAATTCCTAATAATCACATGCCCAACCCCAACTAGAAAAGATAGGGAAAAGACAAGAAAAGCGTTCCACTTTATAAATCAGTGAGTACCCACTCACGTTAACTCACACTAGGGTAATAGACTACCCACAACCACAAAATAGTGGTAAACAAGAGAAGCTTAACAAAAAGGAGTCTTCTCACGTGCGTACCCGTAACGCACAGACCAACACCTCACATGAGGTAACAACCAATCAGAAGGTATAACCAAAACAGGTAAGTCAGAGAAGCTTCATAAGAAGGAGTCTTCTCACGTGCGCACCCGTAACGCACAGTCCAACACCTCACATGAGGTAACAACCAATCAGAGGGTATAACCAAAACAGGTAAGTCAGAGAAGCTTCATAAGAAGGAGTCTTCTCATGTGCACACCCACAACGCACAGTCCAAGCACCTCACACGAGGCAACAACCATTCAGAGGGTATCACCAAAACAGGTAAGTCAGAGAAGCTTCATAAGAAGGAGGCTTCTCACGTGCGCACCCGCAACGCACAGTCCAAGTACCTCACACACAACAACCATTCACAGGGTATCATCACAACCCCCAGAGGTCTCAAACACCTCACTCAAAGCAAACACACAGGGTATCTCTGACCCGTAAAATAAGCCACTTAAACAGTGGGTAATACATAACTCAACCCACCTCGCCTCACAACGAAGCAAACACAAGTGTATCCCGTACCCCTAAAATAAACCTCCTAGACAGCGGGAATGACCCAACACACCTCGTGGACTCACCACCACAACGTTACTCACCCCCCCCACTAACTAGACAAAAGAGCACATCCCCTCACAGTACTCCCCCTTAAACATGCTAGAGATATATGCTAATATAAACACAACAAATAGCATAAGACTTTGAAAAACAAAGAATAATGTACTTCTCTCCGGTGAGCGATTTCTCACCCGATGCTCCAATCCCAGAAACCTCTAGTTAGTAGACTCTCCACTCGATGATATTGTCCAATTGTTAAAGAAGGCGTAAGTTTGTCAAGAAGATAGTAGTTTAATTTCAGCAGGTGTGTTGATAGTACTGCGCAGCTAAACTCCCAACTGTCCTATGTCAGAAATTCACACTGACTAGTAGCCGAAGTCCAAAGCCAGGATACTCAGTTGATCGGGATGCTGCCAAGAGATCACAGCTCAGAGCAACAGGAACTTGCTTCAAATAGCCACGGAGCTTGACGGGGAAACTGGCACGAGTACCAATAGCGCCTTGGTGTTGCGTGAGAGCGCCGTTGAATATAACTTTAATAAGTTCACAGCCCCAGTGAAATTAACTTTATTGTGCCACCGCCGCACTGACGAAAGAACAACAGTAGACAGCGTCGCTGAAGCGCAGGACTGCAATAGAAACACAAGATGGCAGCACGTTGTTACGCCCGCGCCGGGTGGCTCGCAGCGAAGACGTGCGTTCAATAGCAGCCGAGTTCCAGTCAGCACGACGCAACAATGAAGGTAAGAGTGTGCGCGCCTCTCGCGACTCGGGCCTCAAATTTTCAAACGCATAAAAAAACGGTTTAACTGGCACTGACACAAGGATTGCGGAGGCTGCAAGAAACAATAATAGACGAAAAATGTCTTACTTGCAATTTCAATGTCACTGCAACATCTCTATGCTCCAATTTCTGCCAAGAAACAGGGTCACATTTCCGGATTGCCGATCTCGTAGTAAGATCTCGTCCAAGCTACTCATGGTTAAAACTTTAGTTGGGCTGCAGTTCTTTCCAAACACACTTAGGTTCACTCACCCTCGAGCACTGGGACAAACAGCGAGGGCATCATCAAATCAACTTTACTGCTCACCATGAGTTTCAGTCTTGCTCACTAGTGTCTGATGGTGGCAATTCTAGAAAATCAGTGGTTACCGCCAAACCAAAACAGCAGGGGCTGTGGGAGAGCCAGCTGGGCAAAAGCAATTCTTCTTTCCTTCTTCTTTCCAGGGAGCAGGATAGCAGTAATCTCCACCACAGAAAGTGTCAGTCTTCCCCAGTACACGTCACTGCTGCCAAACTCCGGTTGCTAGAGCCAATCTCACGACTGTAGAAAGGACAGCAGGGCAGGAATCCCCACTGCAACTCTATGAATACCCCTAGTAGAAGGTCAAATCCCCTGGGCTGCAGGCTGTCCAGATGATGAGGGACACTGGTGGGGCTGACCAGGGCGTTTGTTACGTTCCTTTTCCTTTTCGTATTCTTTTACCTTAGAATCCTTAAAGTCTTTAGTTCCTTTGGTCTTGCTTACTCCACGCGTAAGGTTCTTCCAGATCGTCGCCAGTGTTGCAAGGAAGAATGATACGTAGGCCAAGTGATGTAGAACATAGATAGTAGATTTATTCTTAAGATTACTTTCTTGTTGGTTGGTTACAGGAAACAAGTTAGATCCATATTAAGCCCCACCAGGAGCAGCCTCCTTGCTGCTCAGCCCATCCATTCCAACTGCTCTCTCTCCAACTCAAACACTCACAACATTCCGATGACATCACCGATGACTGAGCAGCAAGGCAGAGGACATCAATAGGGAGGATGCACTAATCAAGTAATAGATTATAACAAAGGGCATGTTCTCTATTTTGTCTAACATATCACCAGTGTCCCTGATGTATGATTGGTAGTTCTTGGTCAGTGGGCATAAGAAAGTATCTACGTATTTAGCCAGGGGCTCAGTACTAGCACCAGTGGTGGAAATGATAGGTCGCAATGGTGGATCACTGGTAATTTTGTGGGTTTTAGGGACCCCCATAGAGAGCTGGTACCACCGGGTTGACCCTATTGAGGTAGGCGTATTCTTGTTGGCAGATGTTCCCATCGTCAAGAGCTCTCTTTGTGATCTCTTGGATATGGACACCTAGTTTACCAAGCGCAGAAGGATGTGCTTTTTTATAATAATCAGGGACAACCAGCATATTGTCTATCTTCTTAGTGTATTCTGGTTTGTCCATAACTACTATCCCTCAACCCTTGTCGCAGGGCTTGATAACTATGTCTTGATTTGCTTGCAATTTGTTAAGTGCTAAATTTTCACTGTGACAAGTTGAATGTGTTATTGTGGACATGCTTAGTAACACGTTGTAACTCATTCAAGACAGTTTTCTCAAAAATACTGACTTCAGGTCCAACCATCTCTAACGTCGGAGTGAATGTAGATTTGGGCCTGAATTTGATAGGTTGTTATCATTGTCTTCTATGGGGTGATGCATGAAGTATTTTTTAAGCCTAATTTTTCTAAAGAAGGCAAAAACGTGTCTTGGTTTAGTTTGTAGGTGTCACATTTAGTACTAGAAGCAGGGCCTGCATTATACAAATCCACACATTCACAATGCGCCTAATCCACTGTAGTTATACTCACAACTCTGGCTTTGTTGGGGACATGAAAGAAATCAAGCCAGCGTCCATATTTGCTATTTACTGACAGTCACAGTTCACAACCCTTAGACTGATACTAAACAAAGCTTGCTGTTAATAAGAAGTTATATTAAGATTGCGATTTAAGCTGGAAGCTATATTCACATAGCCACCTGTGCTCCACACATAGTGCAGCTAGAGCCTGCCACAGTTTAAATAAATATTTTCAAGTTCTAACCGTGGTGATCGCTGGATGGCTTGGCCAAGGAGAGCACTGCTAATTGCCTGCTGCTGCAGTGCCATCTCTTGACATTTCTTGTTGCACTAGACCTATGGACTGATAGTGCAAGAACTTTGCAGAGGTCTACACGCTTGGACTGGGTGTGAACTTCCACATGCCCAGGTCCGCGGAGTGAGGTGTGGGGGGTTGGGGGGCGGTGGAGCCTCTGATTTTGAGCTTTGTGCCCGGAATCAGAGAGGAAGGGAGATGCAGGAAAGGGAAAGAAGAGTTACTGCTGATTGAGCAACGGAGAAGGGGAGATGGATCGCATAATGAGAGGGAAAGTGTTGGACTTGGCCCTTTTTAGCAGGTTCACCCCTAAACTTTTTGCCTGGTCTGTGACCTAGTGTTGGTGGTTTTAGGCCTCTGAGTGTGATTGACCTGCCTCCCATAGGAATGCATTGGGGATCTGTGTGCCAGTGGTAATTCCTAGGGTGAGAGGAGTTCAGGGGCGAGTTTAGTATGTGCGAACTCGTGAGAATAAATGCTGCGCAATGGTGTGCGCAGATTTATTATAACTGGTGTAGGAATACCACTTTTAGAAGTTGGCATTTATGTGTGCTCTGTGTCTGCCTGCCTGATGTGAATTGCATGTCTGGCTTTGTGAGTGACAGGGGCTGGGAGGTGTGTGTGGCTCCAGGAGGGGCAGGGTGAGTCAGCGCAGGGCTGAATAGGGAGATCTGCATCTAGGTGGGAGGGAGGAGTTGCACCTGGGACCTGAATAGGGCTGTGCCTTCCCTCCACAATGCTGGCTCCACCCCCTGTGGTGCGTCTGATGTCCCTAGCCTGTCCTGTGAAAGGAGAGAGGAGCTGAGCAGAACAAAGTGCTCCAAAGCTCCCCCCAAACCAGTTGCGTCTGGTTTTTCCCCAACCCTGTGCTGTGACACAAAGGGGATTTTGTGGATAAAAGAAGGGGCTGTGACCCCATGAAGGTTGTTCAGTCTTGGTACCTGAGTCCTGCAGGGCGTGCTGCTGCTGGGGGCCCAGGGGGGGCTGCCAGGAGGGCTTGCCTCCCTGGGCCCTGCATTGCCCCTTCATCTTTGAGGACTCTCTTGGGGCCCCTAGCGCCTTGTGAGCGCTTTATTCTTAATTTCCCCAAGGAAAAGGAGCACGAGGGCTCTGCAGCGCGAAGCGGCAGGCTTTCCCGAGCGAATCCCGACGTGGGGATCCCCCCTGATGGAGGAGAGCGAAGCGGGTGCCCACTCCGCGTTGTGAGTCCAGGGCGGGTGCCTACCCTGCTTATTTTGCTGTTACGGCGGGTGCCCACCCCGCCGGTACCTTTACACGAAGCGGGAGCCCACCCCGCGTTTCACCGCCGCGACCCAAGTGAAAATGGCCGCCGACCCGGAAGCCAGGCAAAGTTCGCCTGCCTCTGGGCGGGGCCGGCGGCAGGGCCGGAAGAGGTGCCCGTGTGACGGTGCGGGGCTCCCGTGAGCAGATGGGAGCCCCGGTGCGCAGAAGGGAAGCAGGAAGGAGACGGAGCCTGCCCTTGTCCCAGCACCAAAGAAGCCCCGGGTCCCAGGAGGGGGCCCAGGTGAAGAGAGGAGAAGAGGCTCCGGCGCGAGGGAGCAGAGCCTGCCCCCGCCACATCGGAAGCCAGAGAGCCGGTGAGTGACGGCTCGTTGTGTTGGTGCCTGTGGGAGGCACAGAGTCCGAGCGGGCCCGTCTGGCAGCGCGGCGCTCCCACATGTGCCATGTCTTAGTTTCAGAGCCTGTGTGGCTCCAACGAGGGGGCACACGGTTGGGGAGGGCCCAGAGGGGCCCGTGTCCCCCAGCATAACGAGGCACATTGTCGGTGCCTGAGTGGTCCCGCAGGAGAGCGGGCCACTCCAACAAGGGGGCATCTTTGGTTTTAGAGCCCGTGGGGGGTCCTGAGGGCACAGAGGTGCCGGGCCCCCTTCCCTTATGATGTCACAGCTGCGCCGCCGTAGCGGGCAGCTGCCACGTGGGCGCCTTGCTCATAGGGCCCAGAGAGGGGGCCTGAGGGGCCCAAGCCTAATTGGGCACAATTAATTCAGAGTCCCTGAGTGGGACCGGAGGCACAGAGGTGCCAGGCCTCTTCGTGATTCACAGCTGCCCAGCAAGTAGTGGGCAGCTGCAACGTTTAGGCCACAGTTCTTTGGGGGCATTTGGTGAGAGAGATAGGAGTAAGATGCACTCCTCTGCCCCAGCGCAATTACGCGCTTTGGATATTGCTGCATTGGCAGCGGCCCTGACATTCTGGACACCGGGCATTTGAGCCCCTTGAGAAGGCAAGTTGGCCAGGGGATCAGTGATTTACATGATGTTAGGAAATTTGATGCTTTACTGTGATTCATGCCTCTAAATGCGTTTGGGGATGAGATTATGTGCGTAATATGTTTATGCCAGTGAGATTATTTCCTACAGTGAGTTTACCCCTAATGTGAGTTATGCTTAGGAGGTTACTGTCTAATGCGTTTAGACTTCTGAGATGATTGCATAATGTGTTTATGCTGGTGAGATTGGCGCAGAATGTATTCCGCGCCTAAATATGATGCTGTGCATAATATGGTTTATGTTACAGGCTGATGCTAAGTACAGTGGTTACCAGTGATTACTGGTTGTACGTTTATGATGTGTTCTACATTTATTATAAGTGATACATATACTAAGTTCGCTTTGTGCTGGTTCTGACAGTGGTCCAGTTGGCCCTGTCAGGTGTAAATAATCCCTTGTAAATATGACCTAGTGCCAGGTGGCACGATGTATATTATGTGAGTTCTATTCTAATGTGTTTTATGATAATACAAAGGCTATTTTTATATATAACCTTGTGTGGAGTTCCTTTTTGTGGTGTACCTAGTATGTTGTTGCTGTGGGTGTGTTGCGCAAACGCTTTACACATTGCCTCCGGGATAAGCCTGACTGCTCGTGCCAAGCTACCAAGGGGGTGAGCAGGGGTTATCTTTGGCGTGTAACTCCCTTGCCCTGACTAGAGTGGTGGTCTCTGCCTGGCTTTGGCGCAAGCCTTAGCCAACCAGAGATCCCATTTCTAACAGAAAGGAAGAATGATGTAGTGATGAGAGAAAGAGAGAGGGGGTCAGATGGGTCAGAAGGAAAGCAGGAAGATGGAGTAAGGAGAGAAAGAAGGGGGTCAGAGAAGTACAGTTAAAAGAGAAAGATGGGTGACAAACGGATGAGTTAATGAGAGAGAGAGAGAGAGAGAGAATGGCGAATAAGAAGAAAGAGCGTGGTACATAGCAAGAGTAATAATAGTTGGTGTAATGAGAGAGTGAAAGAGAGAAATCCAGGGAATGCTGGGGGAGAATCGAAAGGAGAGATGGATGGAGGACTGAGAGCATAAAGAACGGATGGGTTTACTGAGAGAGGATGGGGAGAGTTGCATGACATAAATTGGCCTTATAGTAGAATCCACAGGGAGGGTTGTAGCCTCAGGTGTGAGGGGTGGGCTCCTCCTCGCACTGCTATGAGCGTAGAAGCAGCTCTGCGCGGTGCTTCATCTCCTGCACCCCCATGCGGGAGAGCTTGGCACTAGATGGATGGCTGGCCCTTTACCTGGGATCACATGACCGCGCCGCACGAGCCGGGACATTCCAAATTTAGACCTGCTGCGTCAGGCGAAAGAAAGGTATTTTAGGACATTTGGAGCTACGTTTCAGGTGGCTTTACTTTCATTTATTTGCTTTTCCCTCCGGAAATGCTTATGTAAGAAAGCAGGCTTCACCGTCTGCGCGCGGCGTTTCTGTAGCTGGCTGCTGGGCCCTAGTTCAGGGTACAGCAAAGTAGAGATCTTTACCCTGCCACGACGCCCGTACCCCGAAGGTGGGAACAGATATTTGTTCTTTCGCTGTTAACACAGTTGCATGAGAAAGGTGGGGCTTTAATAGTGAGTGGTGTGGCATAAGAAGTTATTTATTTAACAGCCTGATATAGCGCCATTATCTTGGACTATAACCCAGAAATCAATTGATGACGTTAATTTAAAAGTAAGTAGCACCCTGGTGGCTTACAATACATACTCTTGGAGAGTCGTAGTGTACAAGGGTAGATAACTGGGTTATTCATTTGGAATGAAATGGCATCCTAGGCCAGTGGTAATCAAAAGAAGCCATAGTGTCACTTGGACCGCGCACCACAACTTTAATTTACATGGTGTTGTGGCTCCAGCGTGCAACAGCCAGGTAGAGGTAGGTACATGTTTTTCTTCATCCTGAGCAGGACAGAAATGTTCTAGTTCAATGTCCGTTTTTAGGTCGAACAGACTAGACAACACATGTGCTGTCTTCTGCCACGCATATTGTGATTTACCAATAAAATAGAGAGACTTGGAGCCAGCTGTGTGTTTACCATTGGTTGGTGTCCGTGTCACTCTCATTTGCTTGCTTTTTAGCTGTGTCCCTGCTTCTCAATTTTGTGTTTCTCTCATGGAGCATTGCCTATTTACAATGTCTTTGATTGGCTGGCACCGCTGCTTCCACTGCTTGCTTTTCAAGCACTACTTTTTTATTTTGTGTGAAGCACTGCTTTAGAGTTCATGTGCTCTTGAGGTGCCTCCCTTGTGTACTCCCTCCCCTGTACTCCATGTTGCACGCTGTTGCCTGCCTGCTTCTCCCCATCTCCCTCTTGCACTTTCCTCTGTGCATATCCCCATTGCTTCCCCCACCAGAACTCTCAGTGTTGCTTTCTTCCAACCCCCATGTTGCTTTCGCTACCTTCCTTCCACCCTGTTGCTTTTGTGTCCCCTCCAGCCCCCTCCCGGTTGGTTTCATGCCCCTCCCCGCGTTACTTCAGCGCTGACCCCTCAACCTCTCCATGTTGCTTCACTGTTCCCCCCATTCTCCACCCTAGTTGTTCTGCTTCTCCTGTCCTCCTGCTTTAAAAACGAAAAAATGCTTTTGAGCGTATTATTTTATTTGTAGTTAACGATCCAACTCGGATTGGTAACTAAAAAAATGCTTCTGCATCCTTTTTGTAGGAATGCTCATGCATGGTTTGGCAGCTACCAAATGACACGGGCCGCCACGTCAGAGGCTTTTGTGTTGTTTTTTTTAAACTTAGCCACAGTGCACAGAATCTCGGATGCTGTGCAGCATGGCTAAAATCTATAGGCAAAGCCAAAAGGTTACAAAGGTGAGGTCTATTGACTTTGCCAATGCTTGTTTGGGTTTTGACAGCACAGCTGTTAAAACAGACCTCTTGCATAACAATATACAGTAGTGGGCTTTGGGTTCACCTGATTCAGCATTGGCTTTCTTCAGTCAGCCTCTTTCAGCCATTGCCTTGAGACTTTGTCAATCAAGTCTTGGCTCAACCTGAGGAGTATTTATCCCCTCCTTAATGCTACTGGCTGTTTGGGTTTATCCTTCCTCCTCCACTTAAGTGCTTGCGTTGAACTGCACAAGGGATTGCTTTACAATTATAGTCCTCAATGTTGTCTCCTGTTGGCTCCCTTCAATGTGTCTCGCTCTAATAAGATAATGATGCATGCATTAATGAATCAAACTCAGACACATCGTCTTTGCCAATGTTTGTTTTATCTTGCCAGGGCTCAGCCCTGCCAGACACGGATTGACTTAAAGTACCAACACCTGTACAGGATGGAGCTTGCTGCTAGGCCTCTACGTAATTGTCATGAACATTTTACTTCACTGTTGATGCCAATCTGTTCTTATATTCAAAGTGTTCTCAAATTAGCAATTAGTTCAACTAAAGGCTCAAATTGTCAGGAACCAGGTTATTGTGATGTGATGCGAATCAATCCTTCCTACTCTGTTGTGTCACTGATATACACATCCAACACAGAGGACAGCAAAGTGAGATTGGGAAGAGAGAGAGAGAGAAAGGAAACACAGCTGCTCCACTGTATCTCGACTAATGGCGTGATGGTATCAAGAACCCTCCCTCGTGGCGGAAGGTGTTCAAGGGGTAAATTCATAGTCGTTGTAACGCAGTACCCCAAAACTCAGGTAATAATCACATTTGACTGCCCTGCACGCTGAGGAAATAGCAGAAGCAACACAATTTCCCGATTCTTGGTACTTCCCCTAATAAGGCTGTGATTATCACTGCAGAAGACATTCCCAACAACCAGGCGAAAGCCACTATCATCAGAGGAAAGAAGTGGAGACAGCACACAGCCACACAACCTGTCTTACTAAGCAGGAGGAAAATGAAACTGAGGGACAAGCAAACGGAAAACAAAAAAAACATGTAGGACGAAAAGGCCGGGTGACAAACTTTAAGAAGTAGTGGGAAATCACGAGAAATTGCATAGTTGCAAGACAGTGAGCAGTGAATTACTAGCTTTCTTGTGCAAATGTACTAGTGCAGACCCAGAAGCAGAAATCAAATAACCCCCACACTGTGCCCACTCCAGAGTACATGCAACCTTCCCACCTCTGTATTCCTTAGAATAAACAAGCCAACATGCGTTTGTGTTTGTAGTGGTCATTTGTTGGCCGCAGTCTTATTAGGAATACCTGCATATACTTTGTCATCATTTGCATGACCCTGGTCATAAATCATCATTGGTGAACTGTCATATTTGCATCATAAATCATCTGCCTTGTTTGTCATACATCTTATCTGCCATATATCATATGTACATCACCAATTAGCAAATTGGACTGACAGTTCGTTGGTTATCTCATTTGCAGGCTTGTCTTGTTCCTTGTCCCTTCTGGGTCGTCTCTTTGTTCGGTTGGATTTGCGCTCTCTTTGCGCGGGGGGTAGCTTCTGTCCCGGAGTTAGGCCACAACTCGCTACCTTGTTAGACTCTTTTGTGCCCTGCCATCCGGTGGGGGCTGGGCTGCGAGCGCCGTCTCTGTTTGCTACCCCCTTTTGGTAGGCCAACTCACCCAGCCATGAGGCATCCCAAAGTGAGTGGTCCTATTCCTACACACCGCCCTTCGGTGTGCCTCCGTACCAACCATTGTACCCGTAGCTCTTCACCACGCCATCCAGGAGGCTTACGTCTACCTGCAGCTCCCCCTCGTTCCTCTTGTCATTTTATCTGCAACCTGCTAGAGCCATGGCGCCCCACAGGTTGTCCCAGAATACTCGCATGCCTTATTCTGACAGGTGCAAGCCATCCTGCCCATAGAGCTCTGGGCGGCCCGTGTGGATGAGCCCGTGCCTGATACTTTCAAATCCATTGGTTCTGCAGAATTTGCTCATGGCGAGGTTCAGCTTTTTTCTCGAGTTCTCGGCTGCTTTTTGTGATTCAGCCCCGAGCCACTCCCTTCTGTTGATCAGTTCTGACCAGATGATGGCGGTACTCCCGAAAGACCTGGCTGCTTCCGTTAGGTCTCTCTGTATGTCGTGGAGGAGTGCTTTCCTCCCCCGTTTGGCCAGATCGTTACCCCCCAAATGGATAATCAAAATGTCCGGATGCCATGCCGCGTCCGCCTACAGGTCCGCTAGGGTCGCCGGCAGCTGGTCCCATCTCAATCCTGGTTGGCCCAGCCACCGGATGCATGTGCCCGCCGGTCTTCCTTCCCGTCTGTGGCCCCCTCGCCGCCACCAGGACTGCATTCTGGTTACAAAGGAATGGCCCACCACCCACACCAGGTGCGGTCTCTTTCCTGCTGAGGCAATGATCACAATTGTCAATCTGCTGCTTGCCCTTGGGAGAGGCGCCCCTGCCCTCCCACGGCCATCAAGGTGGTTCTACAGTAACTGCGGTCTCACGTAGGTCCGGTATGCCCGCGACCGCCATCTACCTACTGCCTGTATCCCAGCCTCGGTCATCCCGAGTTGTGCTGCTGTTGTTGCTGCCCCGATTCTGAATGAGTGTGACCCAAAACTCGCTGGTGGTAGCCCCGCTTTGCTGAGGGCCAGCCGCATGACTGTTGTGAACTGGAATTTGCTCAAATGGGTGCCGTCCCTGTGTTTGAACAGTGGCCCTTCGCCAGCTGGTCGCACTGCCATGAATGCCAGCAGGCAGAACACTGCGCAGCAGCTCTGGTCTCTGATGCATTGAAGCCGCACGACCACCCCTTTGCCGGCCTGGTCTGTCTTTGACCGTCTCAGTAGTATCTCCAGCTCGGTTGTTCTGGGCATTACATCGCTTGCCTGCAAGCAGCGCTCGGCTGTCCCTGCCCTTGAGGGCGCCACTAGCTCGCTAAGGCGGAATGCCCCAAAGAATGAGGTGGAGAACGCTGCCTTAAACAGGAGGAGTTCGAAGGTATCCTTTGTTATGTCACCCAGTGTTGCCAGCACTAGGCCCAGTTTCGTGAAGTCTATTGGGCGCCTGTTGTCCCTCCTTGTGCCCTCTGCGCGCTTCCACCCTTTCATTGCTGCTTAGATATAATGGGAAGCCGCGGGGTCCTGCCCTGTCTCAAGTCTTGTGTAATGCGCCACGGCGGACAGGTGGGCTTGTGCCCATGACCTGGATTTCTTTTAGTTGAATGCCCACTGGACGAACTTCTCGACCGCCCTGCTTGTGGCCCCCACGTCCCCCAGGGTTTGGATGCCCCCTATCCGCATCACTGTCCCAGCATACTTTCTATACCTCCTGGCTGCTTCCGGGGCGAGGGCTTGGTTGACCAGCTCAGATAGGTCTACCCCGCCAGGCCCCACAGTTGTACCGGGAAGGGGGTCATGTTCCGCTCCGCCCCTGGGGCAAGTTCTCTGAATCTGTCCATCCGTGCTCTTGACAGGGCGTCTGATACCTCGTTCTCCACCCCTGGTACATGGCGTGCTCTCAGCTCTATGTTTCCTTCCAACTGCAATTTAACCAGTTGGCGCATTAATCGCAGTGTCTGGGCACCTGGCTGATCCTCTATTAATTGCCTGTACTACCCCTTTGTTGTCTGACCATAGTGTCAGCTTCATGTTACGCAATTCCTGTTTCCAGATTGTTAGGGCTACTATGATGGGGAACAGCTCAAGGAATGTAATATTGCTGGTTATGCCCTGCCTGCGCCAACTGCTGGGCCATTGGCCCGCGCACCATTTAGCGCCCAGGATTGCTCCAAAACCTGTGCTGCCTGCTGCGTCCGTGAACAGCGCTATCTGTCTGCTTGTGACCCAACCTTCTCTCCAGATCAATACCCCGTTGAAGTCTGCCAGGAATGTGTCCCACATTAAAAGGTCCTGCTTGACTCCTGCCCCCAGCCTGACGTGATGGTGCTTGAGGGTAAGTCCTGCCGTTAATTGGGTTAACCGCCTGGCGAAAACCCTGCCTGCTGGGATAACCCTGGATGCAAAATTGAGTTTGCCTATTACCCTTTGGAGGTCCCTGAGTGTTGCCTTTTCGCGACCGCAGAGGCCCCTAATGTCCTCCCTGAAATGTTTCACTTTTTCGGCGGGGAGCCTGGACGTTCCTGCCACTGAGTCTAGCTCTATCCCCAGGAATGTCATTTTTGTAGCCGGGCCCACTGTTTTTTCCCCCGCCAGGGGGATCCCTAGTTCCTCTGCTAACTCTGCAAATGCTGCCAAGGTGTCCCTGCACTCGGTCGACTCAGCGGGGCCTGTGAAGAGGAAATCATCGAGGTAATGGAGTTTCCCGCCTTGGGGATGCCTGACGTGTAGTGCCCATTCTAGGAAGGTACTGAAGATTTCAAAGTAAGCGCAGGATACCGAGCACCCAATGGGCATGGCTTTATCAAAGTACAGCTCTCCCTCCCACCGAAAACCCAGTAGGTGGAAGCTCTATGGGTGAACCGGGTGTAAGCGAAAGGCGGATTCTATGTCCGCCTTTGCCATGAGGGCCCCACGGCCCGCTGCTCTGACTAGATCGATGGCGTCATCCACTGTACCGTAACCCCTGAGCATGCTTCTGCGCTGATCCCATCGTTTACTGATGACCCCTCAGGAAAGGACAGGTTGTGAATTAGGCGGAACTGACCTGGTTCTTTTTTGGGGACCACCCCTAGTGGTGAGATCACCAGCCCCTTGCTCATGTGAGAGGGAAGGGGGCCCTCTATTCTACCCAAGGCCTTCTCTTTCTCCAATTTCTTAGTGACCACCCCTGGGTGTTGTAGCGCTGATTTCAGATTATTTGCGCTGCCTGGGGGGAGAGGGCCCGCAAACGGAATAACAAAACCTTCCTCAAAACCTTGAACTAGTATTGCAGCGTCTGTCTTGTTGTGGTATGTGTTGGCTAGCTTGCGTAGTTGGCGAGTGTTGACGGGGGATCCTGCTAACCTGCACCTTTGAATATCTTGTGGTCCCCCCTCGCCCTCTTTGGATGTGTCACTGCTTTTTCTTCTCTTTCTTGTCCCCCTTGTGTTCCTTCTTGCATCTGCACCCTGCTGCCAGGTGTCCCCCGCCGCAAGATGAGCAAATGTGTTGAAACTTGCAAGAGGCCCCGTAAGTACATTTGTTGGCCTCGTATTTCCAGCATATTGCCGCTGCCCCGCTAGCGTGTGGGGCTCTCCATGGGCTGGACTGTTTAGATTTTTGGAATATCCTCCCCCTCCCTTTGTGGAATGAACCCCGAAAGGGCTGTTCGCTCCTCCCTGCCCATGCCTTGGCCTCCCTGGCTACCATCATCTTGTGTATGAAACCTGACACATCCTCCTCATTCCATTCCATCTCTGGGTGTGTTTGCATTTTTAGACGGAAACCTTTATCGTATTCTAGCCATGCGTTGCCAGGGAATTGCCTTTGTGCATTATGTATGTTGGCCTCGTAGAGCCATAGGTCGGCTGCGCAGCGCGGGAATTTCTCTACAATTATGCATGCCATTATCCTAAATGCATCCACCCAATTATCAAAGTTTCTTTCCTTCCTCTCCTTCCGTCTGTCCCTTCTATCCTCATTCTTCTTGTCGCAAGTAGTCAGGTCCAACCCATCTAATTGTATCTCTAAAAGTGTAAAAATGTCAATAAACTCCTTCCTCCATATCCTTTCTTTGACTACTAGTGGTATGAGGCTAACTAGGCCTGTGGCCCTCGTGGTCATGGATGCCGGACTGGGTGAGGGCCTCGCGTATGGTTCTGGTGCTGGGGGAGCACTAGGCGGGTCGCTTGGTGTGGTTGCGCTACCCCATGCCACTATGGGGGACCCTATCTCTCCATGCACCTCTTGTGTGCCCTGGCCCCTCAAGCGTTCCTGGTGCGCCTGACCTGGGTCTATCAGATGCCAGGGCAACCCGGATACCTCCCCTTCTGTTTGGGCTCCTGCCGCTGCATACCCAACCCCTTAAGCAACAGTGGTGCCATGGTTTTAAAACACTCTCGCACTATCATACTAATATGCTCACCACTTGATGCTGTGTCCTTGGTCCCCCTGCTTGGTCCTGCCGCCGCCGGATTGGCTACAGGCGGCAGGGTCTTTTTCTGGTAGGCTTTCTTGGGTGCTGCTGCCTCTGTTAGCTTGGCTGGCACTCTCCTTCTCCTCTTGGGTGCTGGCGCGTTGGTGTCGTCAGGTTGCTGGCTTGGTCCTTCCCTGGCGTCCTGCAACAGATGTGGCTGCAGCCACTCGCTGCCATGTACCTCCGATGCTGCCCGGATTTTCCTCAGCAATTCTCCCAGGTCCTCTGGCTGTCCTTTGCTCCTTCGTTTTTCCATCTTCTGGTGCTCTTTTGGAGAACAAAATATCTATATATATATATTTTTTTTTTAATGGAGTTCTATGCCCCAATTGTGCCTGGCTGCAATGCCCCTGGCCAGGTATGTGGACTGGTGCCAGCAAACACAGTTAAGGCGGGGTGCTGCCGCCGATCCTCATGCACCAAAAAGCTGCTCCTGGCTCAAAACGCTGTTGCTGCGTGCCAGGAGACTTTGCACAACAGCTCTCCGATTGTTGTCAGCTGATCGTGCGCCCGGAGCACTTTTAAGTTGTGCTGCGCGCCTGTCCCTTTAATTCTGCTGGTCCTTGTTGCATGCGTGAGCCTCTTGTCTGACCTCGTGTTACCACGCTCACCGGCGCCGGGTCAGCTGAGGCAGAGGCGGAGGAAAGGACTCACCACGTCGCTCTCCGTTCCGGGCAGGCCCCACCCATGGACACGGGAACAGCCCGGGCCCCGTCGGGGTTCTCGGTGAGCAGGCTATTTCCGAGCTCGACCCGCTACAGCTGCCCAGCCTCCGAGGATCACTTGCGGCCCACCCGGTCCTGGATTGGAGGTCTCGGTTTCCAGGATACCAGGTTAGTGCCTTAGTTCCCTTTACCGTGCCGCGAGCTGGGATCCCCCCAGCACTCGCGTCGCAGATCTGGCGCCCAATTTAAAAAGCCGAAATCTCGGGGCGGCACTCCTTCTTAGAGCCTCCCCGGTAGCCCGTGTCGCAAGGGCTCGAGATGCCGGATGGACCGGCTGGGCAGAGCTCCGGCTCCGAACTTCAAAGGGGGGGGTAGGACTCTCTGGGCGCCCTCTTTCCTTAAGCCTCCACTGCCGCCTGCGTCGCAAGGGGTTGAGACGCTGGAGGGACCGGCGGGGCAGGGGGTCCGACACGCTTGGCCTCAGATAGCGGGGGAGGCTCCGATCCACAATGGCCTTCGATCAGCCGCACTCGATCTTCCTCCTTTGTTGTTTAGCAGCGGCAGTCGATCCTTGCTGCGGAATGCACGGGCAGAGCTTCGCCTCGAACTCCAAAACCGGGAACAAAGACAAAATTTGCGACGCGCCGCTGCTGCTCCCCTGCTCCACGAAGATAGGAGCTAACTTGGGGAAGCGGCGCTTATATCGCCCCCCCTCTCCACCCGAGTCTTGCCCGCCCAGCTGGCGGATTCCCCCATGGGGGGGTTTGTACCCCGCTCTGCCTCCCATTGGACGGGGGGACCGATGCCTTCCTGGCGGCTGCAGCGGGGGGCGCGGGTGCTTTTCCCGCTTCTGGGCGCTCTAACGCGCCAAAAATCTGTTCTTTCCGGGGCTTGGCATCGGTTATGGCGCCGGCCCTCGAGGCCCCCTTTGGCGGCGGCCTCTGCGAGAAACTATAACTCCTACTACGGAGTTAAAGCATTAGAGCACTCTCCTGTCGCATTATCGCCAGCATCCTATTCTCCATAATCCCAACCTCTTTCTGACACAAATATCTTGCTACTCTTTGGTTCTAATATCATGAATCATAAAGAGGTTCATGTGGAACTGGCCCTTTTGCATTAAGAGTGCTTCCAGAAGGAAAATTGTGCCTGGATCTTGATTTCTGATATATCCCCATAACCTATGCCTCAGGTTGGGAGAATTTTGAACCCTAACATTAAGCAAATGGAGCTTTGTTGGGAATCCTTAATTGCCCTCCTTCGAAAGTTATCAATTTGCTCAATCCCCTGTGCTGCACCATTTTTCACTTTCCCTCTAACCACTCCAACATCTACCAATCTGGCCCAAAAATAACCTTCTAATGGGACCACTTTGGTGTCCCTGCAAGACAGAAATACTTCCTGTTTCCCTTCATCACAATAGCTAAATGAGTGTGTACTACTGTCAGTTCTATGTGTTTTAACTACTCTCTGTCCACCAAACTGTTACTCCTCTAAGACCCGCTCCCCCCCTCCTCACCAAACCTTATATTGGCTATCGGTTCTGGGCTCTGTGGTCATTTTCTGAGCAGGTTCCAGGCTTTCTGCTCTTTTGTTACCAGGTTCCAGCTCAGTGCTCTGCTCCTAATCAGGTTGCAGAATCCCTGGTCCCTTTCTGACTAGGACCTGAGCTTTTCAACAAATTCAGTTAACTGAGGTTTCTTTTTGACCAGCTTCCAGATTCCCAGGTCAGTTACCGACAAGGTTACAGGCTCTGTAAGCACTTCCGGACAGTGTTCCAGGCTTTCGGATATCTCCCTAGCCACCTTCCAAGTCCTGCTACCTTTTCTAACCAGGTGACTGACCCTGCCCTCTCTTTTGGACAGATTCCTGATCTATTTTAACATCAGAAGCCTCTATTAACCTCCACTGCCCTCACAGACGCATATTTGTCACTGGTGTTGCAATGCACCCTCACCCCTGCAGCTGTACTCAACACTTGGGTGGTTGCCAGGGAATCGAGGGTGAGTAAAGCCAAACCAAAGGAAAGTCTTCTAACTTGCTGCCTATGCCAGTGAATATTGAGGAATCCAAGGTGGGGGGTTAAGGGTTTCTCCCTATATGTCCTGTTTGGTACTGAAAGCGAGCAAGCCCCCTCAGGCTAATATCCATCCCCATAAATGCTCAGAAATAGATTGAGTGGTCTCACTGTTGAAAATCTAACTCCTCCTTAGACAGAAAGTTCAGAGAGTTTAGAGCGTACTGCGTGTGTCACGTGGTGGTCCAAACATTCTGGCAGGGCTACCTCCACCTCGTCTCCTTCCACACTTTTGCTAATGGCTCGACTGACTGACTGCTCCCAGATGCAAAAGACCAATCAGGACATTATGATACAGAAGAATTCTCATAAGCCAGTAGTGTTGCTAGGCAATGGGGGAGGGGGGGTGTTGGTCATATAGTAGACTGCTGGCATACGATTGGCTCCCCACAGACTTAGCGGCCTGTCAAAGGCACCAGCCTGTCTGCGTACCCTGCTGTGTCTCTGAGAACAAGCACCGTTGTCATTAAAATAGAGGCTCTGCGTTCTTTTTAAATCGACCCTTTATATGCTCTATATTTACATTCAGTACACTTGTTTTTGTGTTTATTTCGGAATGTTTATTTTGGGAAGAAAGAAAAGCCACTTCAAACGTAGAAGGTAGAAATGCCTCAGCTCAGTCCTACCTTGACATACACTCTGATGCATTGTGGGTATTTTGTTATGGCACCTTAATATATGTCTAAAGTTGAGAGTAGTGTCTTTGAAATCATATTCCACCCAAATCCCCATCATAAGCTGCTCAGAGTATCCGAGTATGGGTGGGCTGGACATACAGTGTCTCTTGTGACTGTGGACAACCTTCCACCCTCCTAGAGCACAGGCGGTGAGTGAACTTTGAATACATTGGAGCCTGGGGAAGAGAGTTCATGCATGGCAGTGCTGGGGGCAATGAGGTCTGTTCCAGTTTCAAAGCACATGCATCCCTCTCAGGTTTAAAAAGCATCAACAGAAGTACCTTCCACTAGGAACACTTGAGCACTACCTGTTGATGCCAGTTGCTGATTGTTATTTTTGGTTCATCTTGTACACGGTTTAAGCCTATTAGAATTTCGACCTTTTATTGCAATTGACTGTACATTTTTACTTTTTGCAGTTTATGTTTTATTGATTTTTGTTTTTTTGTCCGCAGCTTGAAGTTGCCTTTGATAACAGTTTTGAGCTGTGCGTGATGAGTAATAAAAATAGAAACAAGGAAGTGTGGCAGTAGGTTACACCAGGAAAGCGAGAGCTGAATCGACCTCACATTCCTTTATAGTTCTTGTGAGCTCTGGGCAGACGTTTGTAGTGGAAACTGGTCCCAAGCATGCAAACACAACCCTTACTGAAACAAGTGTGATTTCGCAACCCTTTCCAAAAGAGAACTCGATTCAAATCCCCGGGAGGGAAAAATATATTATTTTTTGTGTATTTGCTTGCACTTTTAGAAATTATATTCACAAAGTAAACAGTAAATCTGAACCTGTAAAGATATCCCTACATATGGGTGCATTCACCACTCTTTGAACTACACATACATTCCGAGTAGTGCACTAAGCGGCACATTTACTATTATTTCACGCAAAGTGGCGCAGCAGGGTAACTTGCTGCGTTGCATTGCAGGAAAAGGAGAGAGAAGAAATGCTCCATATTTACAAAGATATGGAGCCTTTATGCTCTCTCTCTGCGATGTGGCACAGTGTACTGCAAACGTAGGCACCCTAGCATCAGAGTGCAGGGGAGCCTGTGTTACAGGCAGGGTTGTTTTTGTGCAGGAAGCAGGCCCGGTTCTAGCGGGTGGGCCGGGTGGGCCAGGCCCACCCAAACATGAGCCTGGCCCACCCAAACAGGAGCCTTGGCCCTCGCAGTGAGGGCTTGAAGGCAGGCGCGCAAAGCACACGTCGTGTGTGTCAGCCCGGGCCGAGACAGCTTCCCGGGCGCGCACACACACAGACAGTTTTAGAGATTATCGCAGCCGCACCTGAGTACTTCACAGGTCTTTAAAAGACCATTTACATGTTAACGAGGCTTTGTTTATTTTTTCACCCCTTCATCTCCACATGGCAAAGGCGACAATGTTCTGCTGCGTGGATATTTCTTTTCTATGCAGCGCAGGAGAAAAGAAGTTTGTTTATTCCTATTCACCTTTCCTGACCCCTGCAGCTGCTTATCACATCAGGCTCTGACACAAAGTTTGACTAATGGAGAAGGTAAGAGAATGTGTTACTATTTGTTTTTCTTTTTAAAATATGCACAGGCCCAGCAGGACACATACTTCGTGAGTGCTTCATTTACACAGTTTTTATCATTATCATGGCCGATGCAGGACAACAATAAGACAATACAAAATGCCCAGATAACGCTGGTGATAAATGATCCTGCTGGAGAGCAATCGTTTCTGTTAGTAGTTTTTAAATGCAGATGAACTGTATTTTATGTGGAAGCTCAGTGGGTTACTGCCTTTGTCACAGAGATCCTTGTGCTACTTGCAGTTCAGAAGTTACAATCCTAACATAGGACAGTGACCAATGAACTGTCATCAAAGAGCTGCATGCAAACATGAATGGTATAGTTAGAACTTCGCTTTCTTTTTTGTCATATAGTTAGAACTTCCCCAGTCTTTCATTATTCTAATGTTGCTAAAATGAGTATGTTTGGGCAGATATACATTTTTATCAGTAAAGCTGACCCCCATGGAATACTCTTTAAATCCTAAGGTTGTGTTTCCCCAGACCAAACCCTCTTAAAATATACTGCCCACCAGTATGGATGACATGTGATTCATACACCTTGTAATCCTCATTGGCTTATGTGACATTTCCTGTAGACTGATTTACATACTTGTATGATTCATTGTCTCTGTATAATGTGTGCGTGGTGTAAAGTACTGACACACACTACACTGATATGAGTAGCGCTGTACAACAAATGAAATGCATATGAGAGAGGGGCTACGTAAAGATGAGGGGCACTGTTGGAGGGTGGCAGTGAGGGAATCCGAGGAGGAGGTCAAAAGGGGGAGGGGCTATGGAGCGATGAGGGGCACTGTTGGAGGGTGGCAGTGAGGGAATCCGAGGAAGAGGTCATGGGGTGGAGGGGGAGCTAGGGAGAGATGAGGGGCACTGCTGGAGGGTGGCAGTGAGGGAGTCTGAGGAGGAGGCCATGAGGGGGATGGGCTACAAAGAGATGAGGGGCACTAGTGGAGGGTGGCAGTGAGGGAATCCGAGGAGGAGGTCAATAGGGGGGCCATGGAGGGATGAGGGGCACTGTTGGAAGGTGGTAGTAAAGGTTATTTACGGAGAAAGAGGTTATTGGTGCGGCGCCAAAAAGACTTTCGCATCAGCGCTGAAGCCGGCCCTGTCATGGCCTTTCTGTTTTTCTTTATTTAATTAGCAGTCGGGTCATAAGGGCGACTGTGGAACATACTTTAAAGTGCGTGCTAATTATATTTACCGCTATATTCAATGTTTTAAGTTTGAAGGTGATTTTACTAATGTTTTTACCGGGAAAAATGAAAGTGGAGCCCGATGGTGCCTGATATGGGGCTGGGGCCCAAGATCAGCTGTGAGATAAGGTGCTCTGGAGAGGAGTAGTGGATAATCAAGCCTGTAAGGGAGTGCGTTGCAGAGTCCGGGGTCAGGTGGAGGTAGTAATGAAGAGGGATTCTCCCTGAAGGCTCGCACAGAAGGAGCCTGAGTAGTGTCACTTGCCTGATACTCCCACCTTAGAAACCTCCTCTTCCCATCAAAGGAACATTACATGGAAAAAACACTTTTTCAGAGGGATAATATGTAGAAAGAGATTTGGAAAAGAGTGCGTTTTACTGGACCTTGTAAGACTAAGAAGGGATAAAGGAGGGCCCTGAATCAGGCCTGCCTTGACATATATGCGACAAATTGAGCCCGCAGTGGCCCACCCAAATGCACCCTTGGCCCACCCAAATAAAAATTCCCGGAGCCGGGCCTGGCAGGAAGGGTCACCTTCCTACACAAAAACAATCTTTAGGGACTTATTCCTCTTTCTGTGTGTGCTGCAGAATCTAGCACACATGGAAAGAGGAAGTAACTAGAAGAAATAAAGTTATTTCTCCTCGTTATGCCTCTGTAAGGTAGGCACACCATTTTGGCACAAACCCAGGTTTCCAAGTCTTTGTAAATTGGGGTTTGTGTCAAAATACATGATTGGATGCATGGGAACTCCCATGCTCCACCCATGTAACACATACTGAACGCAAGTCAATGCTATGCGCTATGTTGCATCACTCTGTATTTACTAATCCTTTTATATGACAGCAACTAACGAAAGCACATGGGGTGCTCGAACAGGAGTGGAAAAGAGTCTTGTGTGCACATACAAAGGTGGTAATGCATTCTCAGCTTCATTGCTGGTATGCTTTGATGACCTGTGCCCAAAACTGAGCCAAGTCCTGAGCCTGGTGACTGTGCCCGTCGGAATGAATGGGCCACTTGTAATGAGGGCCTTCATGTCTTGTAAGCTCAACACATGCACTACAGGCCTCTAGTGTACCAAATGTGCTTCAAGTTACCCAGCATTATTGCATATTTTATTATATAAACATCATGTATACAGACAGTCATTTAGAAAAAATCAGATAAACATTCTTAGCATAGGACATTATACACAAGCCCCCATAGTAAGAGTGCAATATGCTGCATGATGGTGCATACAATAATTACAATTACACATAGAATGATTGTTAAAATCACAAAGTACATATTGCTACTTTTGGGAAAGCTGTAAGCTGAATATCTGTGAGCCTTTCAAATATGAGATGACAGTGGGGAGAAATTATTCACTTTTGATGTGATTAGAAATTGTGTTCTATCCATGTTTATGAAATGCGATTGCTCCAGAGTGATGTTATATACTTAAGCTTTAACGTTAAGGGATTATTTCTCAAAGTTCACTTTTGTAAGTTGAAATACACCAGGCCATTACCCAAAGAGTGATACACCTGATGGTTTACATCCTGCTGAAAGCTTCAGAACTTCTTGCATTTTTGAAACACATAATGTAATCATCCCAGAAAACACCTCAAAATCAACGTCCATAAATGCCACCCTGCCTGCTTACATTTTTCTTTTTCAAAATATTCCACGATGAAGAACTACTTGTGAGATGCCTGACATAACGTCTGCGAAGTGAGTTCTTGGATGACCTCACCAAAATCTTAAAGGAGAGGACTTTCCAAGTATTTAGATTCTGATTTTAATAGCCAGAGAGTTATAAGATCTCTGAAACTCTCTTCATTCCTTTTGTGAGCACGTAGGATGTTTTGAATGATACTTTAGTTCCATACCTCTTAATGCCTCTGCCCTTCTTTTTTCCCAAGTTTATGTCACTTTCTGTTCCTCTCCCTTGTATATGTGCTATCATTTCTTCTTGCCGCTCCCAATCTCTCTTCCTCTTTTACATACTATTGTCTTACCTTACTCTCCTGTTTACCTTCCTAGTTTATTCCTCCATTTCTTTTATTATCAGCCACAGTTTTCGAGCCTCTTTATCTCTTTCTCTAAACATTCTTTACCATCACCTTCTACACTTCTTGTATTACTTTTGTTATGCTTTTTTTCACTGACATTTTTTCTGATAATCTTCCTTTGACTCGTATTTTCCGCTGTTCCCTTTCTTTCTCTCTGTTTCATACATTTATGCCCCTCAAATCTCTTTACTGTCATCTGTGGCCCCATTGTCTCTCTTCCTCTGTCCTCCTACTTTGTACTGGAAAAGATTTACATAAGTTCCTTTGCAGAAATCCAACAAAATTCCCTACAATTACGTGAAATGATGCTATATTGCAAGAAATGCCAGCTTCTGCATTTTGCACTATTTTTCAGACCGAAATGCATTTTTGCGTACATTTTTGTTGCAAGTGCGCATTTTGTGCTAAAAAAAAGAGCGCAAAATCTGACATGACGTGAAAAACAGCCACTCGCATTTGGTTCATTGGCGTTCTTCCTGTGCTTCCACAATGCAATTTTTACTTCAACGAAGTCTCAATTACGTGTTGTCATAATGTCATGATCTTAGGCATTTCGCCAATAAATTATAACGTGAAATGCCGGAAATTACGTGAAATTGTGCCAGCATATTTCCACAGTTTCTCTTTTTCCTCTCATCTTTCTTCTTCCTAACTGTACTATTTTTCCCCCCCATCATTATGACTTTAACAAAGGCTCAACTCTTTCAGTGTCTCAGCGTGTTCTGCAAATCCCCCATATCATTGGGGCTTTAATACGAGCCCCAACTCTGCCGGCGTCTCACGCCCTCCAATCACAATGGCTCTAATAAAGGCTCCTGTCCTCCCAGTGACTCAGCCACTCCCCCTCATTATGGCTTTTCACAGGCCAAGCCCCTCAGTGTCTCCCCATCATTACTGCTTAAATACAGGCCCCAGCCGTCCCAATGTCTCAGCTCCCTCCCCCAATTAGAATGGTAATACAGGCCCCAGCGTCTTGGTCTCTCCTTCTTTCATCATTTCCCTCATGGGAGCCGGCTGTGTGTCTCTTCATCAAATATTTAAAACACTGTCCAACTTTGGAAGTTTACTGAGCTGGCAAGCAGAGGCTAGTTTTAATTTTTGTTTGTGCTCAGCAGTACAGAGAAAGAGATACTCACGGGTGGCTTTCAGTGGGGATCGCTGAACAGAAAATTGTCAGTATTTGCTTTTCAAAGATTTGACTTGGGACAGACAGCTCTGATGACGTCTGTCTGGGGTAGTTTTTTAATATCCCTCTGAGGGCAGCGACCGAAGAACACAAATATAAACAATTTTATGGTCTAGCTCTGCTCAATGTTTAAGTTAATTTCTGCCTTTCTTCACATTTTGTGATTTATGTACACAATACTCACTTTGAAGATATAAATATAAATTTTTTCTAATGGTCACTTATTTTCAGTTTCCAAATGGTGACGTACATTTAATTTCATATTGGGGGCATATTTTGGATTTCATATTGGAGCCCTTAGCTCAATTTACTATTTGGAAATAATTTAGATTTCCTCTGTGGGGACAAAATTTCAGTTTCCTTTTAAAGGGAATAAAATTGGTTTGATGGGAAAGTTTATCCTCATAGCTCATTGTCATCCCTTCGGAGTCCCCTATGTCAACCTGTACAGGACCCCCCTCATACTACCAGAAAGCCACTCAAAACACCATGCTCTCCAAGGGACTACACAGAACTCAGCCGCGGCCCGTGCAGGTAAGAAAGGTGGTGCGGTGGGGCCAGGTGAGGGGGGGATTTCGACGGACGACGAGAAAAAATTAATAATGTATTTAATTTTCCCTCGTGGTCGAATGTCGAATCCCTCCTAACCCGGCCCCACTGTCCCACTGCTCTTACCTGCACGGGCCACGGCTGACAGGACTGTCTTCACTCACCACTTTCCTTAATTAATTACATCTTTTCAAAATAAAGTGTCCATGGTGCTGTCTTTTGAAATTCCTCATCATTCCTACATTAAGAGAGTAAACACTATTGAACTAGAACTGCCAGTCACCATGTTTTGTACATACACCCACAACCATCGTAAGAACCTCCAAGCTGACACTAACATGCAAAGATGCTGTGCACAACATTACTGATAGGCTTCAGAAGAACAGTGGCTAGAAGTAAGGCTCTTTACAGCAGTACTTCTTGAGAATTTGGTGCTGATGCTGACACACTTCTCAAAATAACTTGGATGCCTTTGTTATGTATTCCAGAGTGACAGTGTCACTGTATGCGAGCGGAGTATGTGGTAGAGAAGGGGCATGATGCAGGATGGGGTATTGGGAGAAGAGCTTCCCTTTGTTAATATTGATAATTATGATGTTGATATACACCATGATTTATGTACGTATAATAACAAACTTGCATCTCCATTGTTGAATTCACCTGATATGACCTCGCCCCCAACCCGAGTCAGAAATATGTGGTCAGGCAGGCTCTGTGACCTAGGCCCGCAGCAACTGATTGACAGATCCCAGGTGGGGCAACACGTAACCCTTAGACGAACAGGCACACAGGAAAACCCAGATCGATCCCACAGATAGGCAACGACACCACAATGGTCTCAGGAGATTGGCCCTGAATAAAACACATTTGGCCAGAGGGGCGTGTGTTCCCAAAACACCATGAAGTCAGATGCCACGCTAAGTTAGGAACAATCAGTCAATCAGAACACAGCATACGCAGCAAACGCACTCCCCATGTCAGACATCTGGACACGTACCCACTAGCACCGCATTGTGCCCATGCAGGGTCGAGACCCACCTGCATTTCTTATCAAGTGACCAGATTTATGACTCTGTTACTAGGCCCATATTCCTGTTCTAAAAAGAATGCACACATCGCTTTGTTGCACTTTGTAAAATGTATAAGAAAACGTCCAAAACAATGTACTTTGAAACAGTCTTTAGACCCCGAATCTGTTGCTTCATCATCCAGCCACTACGTTTAATTAAACTAACTGTTTCTGTTTTTCAAATGCCTTTTGTCCTTTATTCTTTCAAGGTAAATTCATTTTCGAGCAACACCTTCTTGTTGAGCCCAATGGCTGAGAGGAGCCTGAAGGACTTTAATAGGACTGGGCAGAGCTCGTGGAGTTTCACTCTGTGGAATTCCACGGAGTTGCCGAAAAACTCTACCAAATTCCACAGAGTTTAGCGAGCGGGCAGAGTATTGCAGTATTCCACTCTAGTGTCAACCCAATTTTAAAGTGCAGAGCTGTTGTGATCGCTGCACTACAGAATCGTGCGTGGACACAACAAGACTGTCTCTGCCCGGCTCAAATTTTACTTCCTGGTGTGTGAACGACTGACTGCGACAACTAAGACACACCAACCCAACCATCTTGGAAAGGAAATCTAAAATTGGTGGGACACAAGTAATGCAACATAATAATAACATAATTAATGCCACAAGTTACCTGCTCTCCTCTTAACAGCCCCTTGAACTCCTGAAAGACCAACACCCTCAAATAGGTGCACAACTCCTCTGTGTCCCATTGCCGTGGTTTAGGCATAGAGTATACTGTTTCCTGCATCGGCGTGGCACTTCTCCAGCATCCGTTATGGACCACATTCGTCTTGTGGATCAAGCGGGCTTCTTGATTCTTTTCATGGTGGGCTTTGGCTCTCAATCACTAGACTTCCTATGCAGGCCCTGTCGTGCATCACTGTCCGCACATTTAGGATCCCCACAAAGTTACATATGCCGACTCTGCACTGCCGCTTTTGTGGATGTGGAAGTACTATATCAATCACTACACGTCTAGGATAAGGTTGCATCCCACCTGCAACTTCCGCGACCCATCCATATTTCAACACTTCCAGGCCACAAGGCAGCAAAGGTCTTGGCTGCTAATCTGAATACATTCTGAGTGTGGAAGGAACTTGTACTATGGAAGGTGACCTAGGATTAGAGAATTGGCATCAGATTAACCAATCCTAGAGTGCTGCACAGAATTCCGAAATTCTCAGAAGTGGAGTGAGTCTGCATGTGTATATGATGTTTATGACTCAATTGCTCGAGTCCCATGTAAGCACGCTGACCAGCAGCACAGCAGCAGTACAGAGTGCCTCCCACGTTACAAGTAAGGCACAGACATAATGACACTGTCCAATTACAGCACTTAGGCACAGAGACAGCGCAGCCACTGCCTACAGCACTTCAACTGAAGGCATTACTATCATTGCCAACAGCTGAGGTGCAGCGCCTGATGCTGTGCAAGCAATGCCAAACAGCATGTAATGTAACATGCAGCACACAGTGCAGTGCAATATCTGCTACTGTTCAGCAATGCCAAACAGTTTGTATAAATGTGCCAAATAGTTGGGGTAAGCAGCGCGCTCCGGTAAACTCTGCTCCACCGGCAGTTGGTGGAGTGTTTACCAAACTCCGGGCTCTAAGCAGAGCGCGGAGTGGCAAAACTTTGCAAATTCCGCTGGTGGAGCAGAGTTTGCCGCACACCCCTAGACTTTAACAACAGCCGACGAGATGCGAATTAGTGGGCTTTTGGCTTCTTCCTTCAGTGGAGGAGAGAAGTAGCAGGCTTGATCTAGGAAAGGATATGAATTAAGAGCCTAGGTTCATAGCCTCACAAGGCTCACCTTCTAGTTTTTTATACCTGATTCACTGTTTGATTTCTAATCTTACAATGTCATGACTTTGTGTGTGGCATTTGACTTCTGATATAGTGTGCTTTCCATCTCTTTAGGATGGTATTCTGGTTGTTGCTACTGTGAAGGTGATGCACCAAGTTTTGGCACCAATTCAGGTTTGTAGATGTGGCCACTGGAGTTCTGCCTGGTTTGGGTGAAACAATCATATGCTTTCAGACTTTAAAGCAATCGTGTGGTGGTGTGGAGGACATGCTTCCTTGGATCTACGGGAGACCTGGGGAGCTAGGTGACTATGATGTCAACATGTTTACCTCAGAGATGCATGGTTTCATTTATTTAATAGGGGCCAGCTCTGGTGCCATGCAATTTTCACATACTTGATGATGTGGGTCATGAAGGAGAAATTGTAGCCTGTGATTAAAACATAGAGATGTATGCATTTTGGGTATCATTTACAACCTCAACAACATCAGGGCTTTTAGTGCTGTTGGTGATGAGGATGCACTCAGTAAACTAAACTATGACTGGATGAGAATGAGTCATAATTTGATTCGGTTGATGTCAACTTTCATGGAGATGTTAAGCTATATTTGGGTGTTATATATGTGCTGAGGAATCAGTGCTCAGACGGATGCTGGGAAGCTCCTTGTAGACCTCAAAAACCACAGTGAGAGGATACCTTTTGGGGTTTTCAAAATGTAATCAAGGAGTTGGTGAGGGTTTAGATATTCAAAGCACTCTAAAACAATTCAGTAAGTCTTAATAAATGCAGGTCCAGGGAAAGCATGGAGTTTATAAAAAGAAAAGTACATGAATACATATAAGCTGAAAACTACACATTAAAGAGGAATACAGAACCACAATTATGAGTGTACAAAATTCGATTACATTCTTCTGTAAAATGTTGCTAAATGTCATAGAACTTTCATGAAATTGCATATATCTTGTGTGAATTTGTCACTTGCCTAAAAAAGACCAGAACCTTCTAGCTCTGTCCTGCTACATATCCAACCCCAAACATTATTATTGCACTAATCAATATATTTTCATTTAGCATCGGAGTGTATAGCAAGTTAGTCTATTTGTAATTAGTTGCCAATTTTGTGAGCATGTGATCAAGGTGCACATATCACTGACTATTTACTGCAGTGAAGGCAGTAACACAACGATCTCGCAAGCACGTGCCCAAGTAGACAAAGGACAGAGAGCATTGCACTCTATACCATTCAAGAGGCCGCTAGTCAGGATGCTACACTTCAAACACTGGCTTTAAACTACATGTAAAATGTTTAAAAACCTATAATTTTGCATGTTTTTGGACAATATTAGTATGAATAGATATTTTATTTCCAATATTTTTGTACTTACCATTATAAGTATAGGGACATGATATTTTAGTTACTTATGCCTACTGCCCCACCTGGGATATAGGCCATCAACCAGGACTCTCCAGCCATCTCTGTTCTTGGTTTTTCTTCAATCTGACTCTAAGTGTAACCCATCTTCCTGCAGTCAGCCTTGAAGCCTCGGAACCAGGTGTTTCTTGGCATTCCTCTTTTCCTTTTCCCTTGAGGGTTCCAGGTCAGGGCCTACCTGGTGGTGTTTGATGCGGGCTTGCAGAGGGTGTGACCTATCCAGCCCCAGCATCTTTTCATGATTTCTTCATGAGCAGGGAGTTGGAAAGTCATCTGCTGTAGGTTGTTGTTGCTGATGGGGTTTCGCCAGTGGATTGGGAAGATTTACCTCAGACTGGTGTTAATTAAGGTCTAGACTTTAGTGGCTGTGGTTACTGTTGTCCTCCAAGTTTCTGCTCCATACGGAAGGACTGATTTTATGTTGGTGTTAAAAAACCTGATCTTGGTTTGCAGAGTTAGGTCCTTGGAGCTCCAGAACATCTTTAGCTGAATGAAGGCTGCCCTGGCTTTGCTGATTCTTGCCTTGACTTTGGTGTCTGTGCCGCCTTGTTTGTCTATGACACTACCCAGTCACTGACCTGCTTCTGCAAAGAAATATCCTGCACAGACCAGATGGCAACACTGTGCATCATAATTGAGTAGTCGATGGAGTGAAACTCCCCCCTCTATGTCAACTTCATTGACTATGAGAAGGCATTCAACAGCGTGGGCAGAGAGACACTATGAAAACTCCTCCGCCACTACAGTGTGCCAGAGAAACTCGGAAGAATAATCAGGAACTCTTATGAAGGAATGACACAATATTTTGGCAAACATTTTTGACATGATATTGTTGTTAAGCAATATTGTTTACCTCTATATTGTGTCAGTGATCACTAACTACACTATTGCCCCATACCTGTGAGCGACAGCCTTGCACCCACCTAGGGTTTATTTGAAATTCTTACAGGCAAGGCTGGCTTTAGCATGGATGAGCTGGGCCCACTCCTGGGCCCCACACCAGGGGTGCCAACCCTCAGAAGGGCGCAGGAGCAGCCTGCAGCTGTCTACCTTCAATCGGCCTCTAAAGAAAAGTTTGTTTTTCTACTTTCTCTTGTCCCACCTCACCTTACCCTCCCATTTTCCCAACAATTAAAGCTTACAAGAAGGAGGGGGAGGGGGGGGGATTTTGTTTCACCCTGGGCCAAAGGCCAGCTCTGCTGAAAGGCGCCAATGCCTGTGGTGAATGTACAGAACAGGCATGCCAGAATTTGTTGTGGGGCTGTGGAGCAATAACCTTTAGGGTCTCTCTTTGGCATTTGAAGTCTGCACTGAGTAAAGTGAAAACATGCGTAGCAGCGCCACCTACTGGTGTTGTCAGTTTTTGTGCACTACAGAGGATCAGGTCATGCTTGAATTTTTATTTTTTAAGTATTTATTGAAACAGTAGAGATAGGCCTTAGTCAAAAATGCTGCCCCCCTCTTCCCTCCCTGGGATGGGCCTGGTATGGGCTCACTGCTAACTGCACTGCTGCGGTGAATGGACAGTGATACTCATGTTGTAGCAGCTCAAGACTAGCTGTATTGCAAAATTTGCATATTTTTTGCTTGAGTAATTACTCAAAATTTTGGGAAAATTGCTTTTAATTACGTGATATGCAAAATCGGCATTTGATACTACAGTTTACTGAGTAAGTCCTCACTTCCAGTTTGGATACGAGGACTTATTTTGAGCTAAAAAATAGCACAAAAAATACAGCACCTGAACAGCAGCCACTTGCGTTCTGGCCATTCGCATTTTTCCCATGTACTCACGGTTAATTTTTCTATGAATGGCACATAATTACGCAATGATGCATAATAGTATAATTCGTGGAATTTCACATAACATTCATAACGGAAGTTACTGAAATTACCTGAGATTAAGCTGGCATAATGGAAATTTCACCCTGGCTACCTAACACTCCCTGTTTTATAGAAAAGGTGGAAAAGCCAGCAGCCCAGGCTTTCAACACTTAGCCCATGTTCCATTGCATACTCTTGCATGGTTCTTACCTGGAACTGTCCATCTGCAGTGGAATGACAGACCTGAATCTGGCTCATGCACTGTTAGCTTCCTGCTTGGCACTGCTTTACCGAGGACCAAAGCAAGCAAAGGAGGATTCCGTAGTGGATCTTGGAACTCTATGCCCTGATTACACTAATCCAGTTCTTCACAGCTTGTAAGTGTGCACAATGACTTTGTTTTGTTTTCCTGAGACAACCAACTGGCTTGCCACACAGGCGCAATTTGTACTTATCAGGTTAAGCCTAGGCAGCGTTTGAGCTGTCTCTTGAGGACATGTTGAATATACTTTGCGGGCTTACAGCCCACCCATTGCTTTACATTTGTTTAGTTCATTGTCCTTTAAAAACCCCTGTTTCCAAGTGGTTAATCTTTCCTATTTATCCCTCCTTTTTCTCCATTGTTCACTCACACGGAGCACAACACTATTACTTGTACCCTTACTCTTGTCCCATTATAGCAACTATAAAAGGGCCTACTTTTTCCTTTCTCTTGGTACACCTCACACGAGCACTCGATGTTTTCAGTTGCTCTGAGCTCTAATGTCAGGCAGTCGCTTATTAACCGTTTTCGTTTAGAGTTCATTGAGGTGTCAATTCTCAGATTCTCAAAATGAAAACAAGGTATTATATTCCTGTTACGTGCTGCCAATGCGCAGAGAGAATCATAACCACAACTATTTACATTGATTTCCAGTTACGTGCTGCCAATGCGCAGAAAAAATCGATACTGTTACGATTTTTAATAAATATTGCCCCAATTTCAGTTGGCGGCCGCACGTCATGTGCGATGACATCATTAACATCCTACGTGATGACGAGGCCGTCTTGTTTATAACATGTCCCACTGGGTTCCGTTTCTGCACTCAAAATACTTTTAAACAATGCTTCCCCTCTCCATATGAGTTTTGCTGCTCCACATTTCAAGTGTGTTGATGGCCTGACTACAATGTATGTAATGCCACGGCATGATTTGTAGTGACCTTAGGGTTATTCGCACTCAGGTGCACAAATTGTTAAAGATTAAAAATCAAATGGTTAATAAATTGGGGGGGAATCGTGTGGCCGTGACTCTGAGTTCAGTGTCTCATCCTACCTGAGTGTCAGCATTAAAAGCGTCCTGAATAGTAATTCTTTCCAGTTCTTGCCCAAAAGTATCATGCAGCAGTTCCCAGAAGCCCTCGCCCGCCCCTACTATGGCCTTCAAAGGAACTTAGCAGGATTACTCTCATGAAAACTATGAGGCCTTCTTGAGGGCTGTAGGTAAATACTTCAATTTTATGGCCATTTGTTGGAACACCATGTGTCTCATCATGGTGTCAGAAAAAGGGTAAATGTCCACATTTATGATTTATCCTAATTGTAAGCGCTCCCGATTTGGTCACAGAGAGTGGCTTGGTACAGAGGGTCTGGTAATACCGGCTGCAGTATCACTCTTTTTGCGTGCTATTCTTGCCCCTGCACCGGTTATTTACAAGATACCACATTGGAATTACCAATGACATGCAGTAATTGGGGATTACGTGCAGATTCTGATTTGGTATTTCCAATTTTAGACGGATTTTCACCTGAACATTTCCCTTGCTTTCAGCAGGCAACATGCCCATCAGTGTTATAGCGTGACTCCTAGTCCAAATTCAGATGGTAACTCCGACCAGATCAGGATTACCAGCTGACTCGTGATTGGCCACAAATTTGGTTTGGCCAAGGTGACACACTGTGTCAAGTGGGAAATTGGGATTTTGATGGCAGGTCGCCTGGTCCGCAGCACTCAATTTACCCACTACTTGTCATATGTAAAGTTGGCTCAATACAAGATGTCCATTCTGCAACACTGTACAATCCAGGCTCCAGCTCGGTCTTTTTATTAGTCTGTAATCACTCTTCTTTGTCTTTTCCCTACCTTTGTTTAAATACTACAACTGATTTAGTCACTACTACAGCCTCAACTTGAAGACATTCTGTGCATGTACCACCCTAAAAGCTTGGTAACAGTCTAACAAGCCATGCACATTAGCGGACTGTGTCACCTTGGAGGTGGCTCACAGTAGCTCAATTACACTTATTTCTGCTGTGCTGTCATCGTATTAGGGCCTAGGGTATGAGAAGATCAGTATTTTCATGCACATCTAGGGACACAGGACTGTTCATATAAATATATAGTCCGTGCTGTGTGTACATGATGAAGGAGGAATTCATGAGTCAAATACTCCCAGCCTCATTGTAAGTACCGATTAAAAATAGGTGCAAAAACAATCTGAGAGAAATACCATTTTTGCATGGCTTGGAGCTGGGGGTCAGATTTTGCAACTGGTACCGAATTTTCGCTTATGCAGTGGGAAATAACCAGTGCTTAATTTGTAAAAGAATACGTGCTGGAGCCCAACATTTTTCTCAGAAGCCTGTCACCGGCGCTGCCGAATGTCAGGGTTGCAGTATTTTTTATTTCTTTATTTCCAATCAAAAGAACAACAACAGGTTGCACACATTAACGATATATATATGTTCCATCGCACCTATATGACATAGCAGGACTAACTTTGTCTAGACCCAACATGCCTTTTGACAGAGGTTCACTCTGAGTAGGTGGCAAATGTATGCAGAAAAACCCCGTGGAATGGTGTATTCCATGTGGCTTTCTGCTTGAAAAAGTGGTCCCACACAGAAATTCACAATTCGGTGGGGCTCAAACTGTAATTGCACGGTACTGAGGCAATCTTACCATACAGAAATGGTGAAATCACATGTGATTTTACAGTCGCCCCAGTACTGTGCAATTTGGACTTAGGGCCATGCAGTCGCGGTCCGTGTAGGAGTGCCGGCCGGGCGGTGACGTGGGGCGGGGGGAAGCAAAGTACGGATTACGGACCAATACAGGTAAGTAAACATTTAAATCAATAAAACGAATTTCGTTGCGCGCACTGCATCGCATTTGGCGATGCAGCGCTCACAACGAAATTCGTTTTATTGATTTAAATGTTTACTTACCTGTATTCGGCCATAATCCGTACTTTGCTACTCCCCACCCTGCCCCTCCCCCGCCCCACGTCACCGCCCGGCCGGCACTCCTACACGGACCGCGACTGGGGCCATGATGAGGTAAAACCAGGCATTTCAAGCTTCAGACTTCAGCTGTAACTAGGAATGGGCAAAGTTGCTTGTGATCTACCTTGCAACTTTTTGTGTGTTTAATAAACTGCAGCTATTATGTTTACCTATTGCCACTCAGGAGACAGCAGTCGCGGTCCGTGTAGGAGTGCCTGCCGGGTGGTGACGTGGGGCGGGGGGTAGCAAAGTACGGATTATGGACTAATACAGGTAAGTAAACATTTAAATCACTAAAACGAATTTCGTTGTGAGCGCTGCATCGCCAAATGCGATGTAGTGCGCGCAACGAAATTCGTTTTATTGATTTAAATGTTTACTTACCTGTATTGGTCCGTAATCCGTACTTTGCTACCCCCCACCGTGCCCCTCCCCCGCCCCACGTCACCGCCCGGCCGGCACTCCTACACGGACCGCGACTGGGAGACAGTGTGGAAACAGGCTCCTCTACAGCCTAACGTCCTGTTGATGCTGGATGGGACATCTGGCTATATGGAATGTAGGGTGAGCAAAGTGAAGCTACTCCAGCCTTTGTCAAGTTCAGGGATCCACATACTTCTTTAGAAAGTGGTGACCCGTTACTACTGCCTTTGTGTATCTGCAGTATGAATATACTACGAAATTTCCAAAAGCATATTTTTTGTGTGAAGTCTAACCCTTTCATTATCCTCGAATTGACACGTTTTTAGACAGGTTCTTTGAGTCAAATGTACTGTTCAACAGTCCTGTAGATAAACAACTTTTGTAGACTGCTTTGCAACCACAAAGTTTTCACCAATCTGAGGAATGGTCTTTAAAAGCAGGTGTGATTTTAGTGTTTACAAGTTTTGGGAGCCCAATTTCTAGGTCTTGTCGACACAGCGCATGTTTACAATTCAGTGGGCCTACAACCCACCAACAACATACCATTCGTTTTTTCTCATTGTCACTCTCATTTTCAATCTTTGAATTGCTCAGCTCCCCTAGTTTTCCCTTCTTTTCTTGTGTTAGCTCCGCCCTGGAGCATGGACCAAGTACATTTGTTCTTACTTGTCTTTTTGCAATGCAGTATTTTTTTAAATGTTATAAGCATTTCGGTATTATTCCTGGATGTGTAATGTGCTTTTCTACCTTTAACACAGGCATACAGCTTCTTATTTATGTTTTTTTACCTTACCTGATGCTTTATTTACTTACACCCACAACTGTACTACTCAAAGTCACTCACTCTAAGCTACTCCCCTTTACACCACTCTAAACCACTCCACTCTAAGCCACTCCACTCTAAGCCACTCTACTATACATCACTCCATTCAACACTACACCACTCTACTCTACCCACGCCATGCCACTCTACTCCACTCCATTCTATGCCACTCTACTCTATGCCACTTTACTCTATGCCACTCTACTCTATGCCACTCCGCTCCAGTCAACTCCACTCTATGGCACTCCACTCTATGCCACTCTACTCCACATCACATCACACCACTCTACTCCACTC
The DNA here is from genome assembly GCA_963921515.1 of Calotriton arnoldi. Classification (NCBI taxonomy): domain Eukaryota; kingdom Metazoa; phylum Chordata; class Amphibia; order Caudata; family Salamandridae; genus Calotriton; species Calotriton arnoldi. Next base: position 806,175 of record CAWUFW010002652.1, read on the forward strand.
CATCCATTCTTTGCCACCCCACTCTATGCCACTCTATTCGACACCACTCTATACTACGCCACTCTACTCTCCAACACTCCACTTCATGCCACTCTACTCTATGCCACTCCATTCCACACAATGACACTCCATGCCACTCTACCCTATGCCACTCTACCCTATGCCACTCTACGTCACTCCAGTCTACGCCACTCCACTCCACTCTACTCCATTCTATGCCGCTATACTCTATGCCTGTACTCCACTTTACCCCACTCTATGCATCCTGGTATAGGACACTCTACTCTATGACACTGCACTCTATGCCAATCTACTGTATGCCACTCTACTCCACACCACTCTATACCACTCAACTCCATTCTTCAACACTCAACATTACTCCACTACACTCTATGCCACTCTACTCCACTCCACTCCACTCCATTCTACAAAACTCCACACCACTCCACTCCACACAATGCCACTCTCCGGCACTCTACACCACTCCACTCCGCACCACACTACACTACACTGCTCTACGCCACTCTACACATATGCCACTCTACTAATGCACCTCTCTACTGTACACTACTTTATTCTAAACCACTGTACTTTATGCCACTGTACTGTATGCCACTCCACTCTACGCCACTGTACCCTACACCACTCCACTCTATGCCATTCCATTCCATTTTACTCCACTTCATGCTACTCGATGCCACTCCACTCCACACCATTCCACTCTACTCGCTTGTATGCCATTCTCCTCTATGCCACTCTACTCTATACGATACGCCACGTCACTAACTTTTAGCCATGCTGTTGTACAACATGGTAAAAGATATTGGTAAAGCCAATATCTCTCACATAGCGAGACCTATTTGCTTTGCCAATGCTTCTTCCTCTGAGCATCTGCCAGATATGCACCTCGTGTTGTGTACATTCCTAGAAGCAGCAGCGTCAGACATGAACCGCTGCATGTGTGCAAGATAGGGCTGGTGGCACATCAGAGTATCTGCATGCAGTTGGATACTGCTGAATTTAGTATGTTTGCCAAGAACGTACAAGCTCAGTCTACTTATAACCGCACAGGATTCTGTCTTTGTGTGTTTTCAGTATAATCCCACCGTATCAGTTTCTATCACTGCTGACCCCACTTGTTAGGGGTGCCGCTCCCTGGTGCATAACTACGCTGTGGCTAAATCTGACTATTGACGTTGTTTATAAAAAAAATTTCAGCAAACATGGCACTTGCAACAGTAGCTTTTGTCATATAGTAGAGCTGAAAATATACTCTATTCAGTGTTGCTTCTTTTATCCAACTGAGCAGGATGAAAGTTTGAGTCTTCACCGCCAGGTCAATCCTATCTGGTAGACCTCGAAAGCAACCATTAAACTCACTAAGCTACTACAAACTGCTTTATGTAAACTGCCAGTACAGCATACTGTCTCTGGTATTTGATTTATTAAGCTTACTTTAATATATAGTGTGATCTAGCCCAACAAGAGAGTTAGTTAATTTTATATAATAACAATATAGAAACTAGTTTCTCTGCACGATGCAATGGAATACATCAATTACATGGATGGGAAACAAGGTAAAACGAGAAAAGAGATTTCGGGTAGGGGAAAGGAAGAACTAAGGGAGAATAAGTTGAACTGGTGAGAAATGAGGTAGACGGGATTTTTAGAATCACAAGGAGAAAGAAAAGTGACACGTGAAACAGATGTGCGTGCCTAGTGATTGGTTGGCAAGAAAGTGAGTGAACAGGAGAGTTTTCTCTTATTTTAAAGCAGGTTTTCTTCAGACTTGAGCTCGAGCTACTCCTGAATATGATTGTGATGGAGCTGAATGGAAAATTAAATTTCTTCGTTTCCACTCTCAAATGATCGCCACTCCTCACTTTGTTCATTGCACCAGCGATCTTCTGGGGGCGTTCTGGACGTTTGAGATGACTCGCATTGGAAATGAGGCAAACCAATCTGAAATTGATTTGAGCATCAATTGGACGCCATTGTAGCTCTTTCACCACAGGAATGGTGTTGTCAAACATTGTTTTTTTTTTTTTTTTCGTTTTTGTTTATGGAGATATTATTTTTGAGGCTTAAAGCAGCATGGATTTGAGGGGTGACATTGTGGATTTTGAGAGCTGGATCAATGCTGCATTTCAAAGTAAAATACTGATAGAAGTCTTTTGGTTTAGGAATGGTTTGAATTTTAATGGTTTTAATTTTAGTTATATTTTTCTTTTGGTTCTTATTTCTTACTGAATGGAGAGATGAAGCTTTTAGGGATCAGAACATTGCACAGAATTATGGTGGCTCACCTGTAGGTCACAACTTGAATCAAACAGGACTAATTTTATTTTTCTCCATTCCGACGTTAATAAAGCCAGTAGGATGTATTTTGGTTGGTGATGACATTATCACAGCTAAAACGTTCGACGTATGTACAACCAGAAATAAAACCATTCATTCATTCACTCGTTCATTCATTTATTCATTCATTCTTTCATTCATGTATTCATTCATTTATGATGGTGTACAGTGTGAATACGTCCAGGTGCGTGAAACGTGATGCACAATAACAGTTATTTTAAATTTGGTCAAACCTTGTTCTGACCCTCGGAGCTGCCGTGGTAAAGGTTGAAAGTCCGAAGTTGGCGTCTCCTGTTTTCGTCGAAGCCCTCCGCCATCGCCAACGTGTCCTAACCCGGGCACTTCAAACCAAACCCCTCCCCCAGCTCTGACCACGTGCAGAGAAGGCCTCTGCGCAGCAGTTTTCTGTCAGGCGATGAGACTCCCCGCGGCAGCTTACCCCAGGGCCCCACAGTGCTGCACAGTCATCACTAATATTACTGCACTCATCTCAGAGGCTTTTCCCACCGGAGGTGCTGAAATGAGAAACATCTTGTAGCGTTTAACTCTTATTTGTGCAGCAAGGTATGAGCACGTGCCGCTTCGTGAGGTAAGAACTGGAGGTGCTGGACGGGGGAGAGAACCGTATGTCTGCGGGGAGAGGCTGGATCTCAGTGCTCGAAATGGGAATCTACAAGAGCAGGACCTCTGTCCCAGAGTATCTGTTTACTGCTGTGAAGTGCCGGAACTCTCTTAATAAAAGTATTGCACCTCTGTTGAGAAGTGCCGGTGCTCTCCCATTAAAAGTACTACCTGCTGAGAAGCGCCATTGCTCTCCTAATAAAAGTACTGCCACCTGCTGAGGAGTGTTGGTACTCTCCCTTCAAATTAAATGTGCATATACTCAGTACCTAATAGTAAGGGTGCATTTAAAGCACTGCTGAGTCTGAATGCCAGGACTTTCAGCTTTTGAAAGATGCGCTCACAGTCTGAAGAAGTTCTAGCAGACTCCGAAGGAGGAGATGTCTGTGAGGAGACACTCCCTGTCTTCAGGCTAGAAACTAGGCCTGGGTGACATTTAAATTAAAGCAGCATCATTTGTGTAATGTCAGGAATTTGGCATTATTCTTGTTACGTTTATTTCCCCAAATTATGCCACTATGCCACATTGTGACATTATCCTGCCGTTTGTGGCAAAATTATACAACTGGGGTGCGGGTACAACATGAACAACCAAAATCCAAGCAGCTGTTGTTTCCACCATTTGAGTTTTTCGTGCTGTTTTTTTTTAGCAGAATGTATTCCGTGCTAAAATATAGCGCTAAATAATGAATTTGCATTTCAAACATAATTCCGCATAATTTCACATTAATTTCTCCAAAATGTTTCATAATTCGGTGAAAGCAAAAAACACACATTTTGCTCACCCTAGTATAATTATATTTATGTCTCAGAATACATATTTGCTGCCTCTGAAGGCAGGAATGAACGTCTTCAAGGAGACATTCGCTGTGTCTAAGGGAAGGAATTTGAGGATACACTCACCTCCAGTGAGGGCAAAAGCTGGTGTCTTTGAGGAGACACTCTTCATGTTTCTGAGGGTAGAAACGGATGACTCTTGCTGTCTGTGACGGCAAGAACTCATGTCTCTGAGAAGATAATTGCTGTTCATAGGGCAGGCCCTGATATCTTTAACAGAAATCGCCCTTCTCTCTTTGCTCTGATAGCACAATTTGATAATTTGTAATAGGCATGCTGGTTGTCTTAGAGGGTGAAATGTACTTTTACCAGAGGGTACCATCTGACTGCCTTTGAGGAAAAGCTTTCATCAGTACTTTTGGTCCGGGATGAGAAATGGGCGGGAAGTCACTCTTTAAGGAATGAACTGTATATCAGAGCACAGAAACCCCCATATTGATGGAAACAAGGCCTTCCAGGTAGGTGGGAAATCTTCATCCAGGTACTCTCACCTCACACTCGAGTACACTAGATGTTACACTGATGCGCTCCCAAGTCCAGGCACTGGACTGAAACATGGTCTCTCGCTACATGACTTCATAAATAGAGGTGTGCAAAGACGCATAGCATGTTTTCCTCACAAAGTATGCGTTATTCTAAAAAACCCACAATTCATAATTCGGAGTGAGGTGTGCTCCGGTGTCAAAATATTTTGTATGTAAGTCTTATTTGTGTTAAGTTGGTTGTAAATCACAATACCGGATGACAAAATACTGTCCTGCCATAATATGTTGCCAAAATGTAAACTATTATAATATATATATATATATCTATATATATATATCTATATATATATCAGTAAGTATATCTTTACTGTTCTTAAATCCACAAAAAATGTACATTGAAGATCTATCTATCTATCTATCTATCTATCTATCTATCTATCTATCTATCTATCTGTCTGTCTGTCTGTCTGTCTGTCTGTCTGTCTGTCTGTTTGTCTGTCTGTCTGTCTGTCTAGTCCAAGGTACATAGAAGTGGAGTTAAGTTTTTTAATTTTATACTTACATATATACTTACTTTCAAGGTATATTAGTAGTCCTATTTTAGTCACGATATTTCTGCCGGATGGTATTTAAAACTCAATATTGTGGGGGGAAGCCGTTCATGTTACTCACCAGGAAAAGCTAAGTGTATGCTCACCTGTATAATATAAAATGCTTGCCACATATCAGTAGTTTCAGAGTATTCACAAGAAAAAGCTTAAAAATGAATGCACTTGCATATAAAATGCTCGTGAGCTACTAGTGAGACTAACACTCACGAGAGAAAACGACACGAGTGCGTAGCCATAGGAATGAATGAATGAATGAATTGGCATTTATAGAGCGCATGGCTACCAGAAGGCCTCCCAGCGCAAGGAATAGAGCCAACTCAGGTGAACCGGGTTTAAACAACCGGGAACAAGAATGTTTTCAGTTGTCTACGAAAGGACATATAGTCGTCCTCCAAGCGGATGTGATTTGGAAGGGCATTCCAGCTCTTGGAGGCTATATAGGAGAATTGTCTACCACCACTCCTAGACCTATATATTCTGGGGACTGCAGCCAAACGTTTATTTCCAGAGCGCAAGGCTCTGCTAGGACAGTGCGGAGTAACAATGGACTGCAGAATAGGAGGACCCTTGGAGGCAAGAATCTTATGAGTAATGCATAGGGACTTGAACTGGATCCTCTCCGCAACTGGAAGCCAGTGAAGTGCGGCAATAGATGCTCGTGCAGATTCTCTGTGAGGGGTCTGTAGGAGGAGTCTAGCTGCACAGTTCTGCACAGTCTGGAGCTTTTTTATCATTGAACATGGGGAGCCCAGATACAAGGCATTTGCATAGTCTAGACGAGAAAGGATTAAGGCTTGGACCAGCAGCTTCCTTGCCTTAAATGGCTGCAGAGGAAGAATTTTCCTAGCCATCCTAAGCAGTCCATAACAGGTTCCTGCTACCTTCCGGGATTGTTCCTTCATATCTAGCTTGTAATCAAGCCAGACTCCAAGGCTTTTTATTTGTTCTTTTGGAGGGGGCATACTATCCAGACATTTAGGCCATAAAGAGCCAGGAGCAAATGGGGAAGGTTTACCCAAAAACATCAAATCAGTTTTTGCTCCATTCAATTGCAAGTATGAGCCCTCCATCCATGCTGACACTTTTTCCAAACAATCTGCTAACTTGATTTCCCGTTCCCAGATTGATTAAGGGAAACAATCAATTGAGTGTCGTCCGCATATGTGACGATCTGTATGCCAAAGGGTTTAACGATATGGGCTAGCGGACTCATGTAAATGTTAAAAAGGGTGGGACTCAGGGACGAACCCTGGGGAACCCCACAACTCAATGACCTGCTTTTGGAGATAGAGTTGTCCTCAAAGACCTGAAATGAACGGTCGTCTAAAAAAGACTCCAGCCATCTCAGTGCAGATAACTCCATAAGCTATATGTAGACCAATACTTGCAAACTTTGCAAGGCTGTGCTTGCATGGTGAAAAGTGTGCACAGCTAAGAGACTGGGTGGATGTTTGGGCTTGTGTTGGGGGGAGGTGTATAAATGGGGTATCCCGAGATGGATGGTAGCGCATTCAGCCATAGAACATCAGAAAAGAAGTTGTAATCCCCACTATAACTGGAAGAAAAGGGTTTGAAACACTCTATTTTAAATCATGCACTGTCGCGTCATGGAACAGACTCCCTTCATATGTTCTACTTCCAGCCTCCTTCAGTGTCTCTAAGGTCAAATTGTTCATGCGCCAAATGGACTTGCGCACCTCGGTGCAATCACTTATCTCTCATTTATGTGCATAACCACAGCCCCGTTGATGTGGTCAGTGTAGACGTGCAGATTATATTTTTCATCAGTTAGTACACATTTAATAACGTTTTTTTTAACTGAGAGTATGATAAAAAAAAGCAAGCCACATTCCTCCCCCCCCCCCATATTTTCAGTTAGGAACAACTTCAAAAAATGTTCACTAACGTGAAAAGTGTAGTATGAGCATTGTGCCTATCACAACAGCGGGCATGTGCGCAAACTGATTAGCCAGATAAATCAGAAATGGGGTGAGACTGCAGAAACTATTACTGGCACAGGCGCACATTATTCATGCTATGGCCCTGGGTTGGGGAAGTTTGGTGGCAGTACCAATGGCTGGAGCTGAACAAGCTTAGAAGAGGTTGTAGTTACACTATTTTTGGTTTTCTAATGGAGCATCCACTAAAATGTTGTGCAATGCTGGTAGTGGGGCAACATGGACCTAGCTGGACTTGGTGTCTCCTTGGCCCTAAACAAATTCTGACTCTGACCTGTTGAACGGCCCTCGAGCCTCTGCCACTGTGGGTGGTGGACATCTGTTCCAGAATGCTCTCCTAACACCGAGCACAGGTCACTTTAGCGTAACTTCGCTTCAAGTGACTAATAGCTGCTATCATTGTACAGACATGCTAACCTTAGCGTGCATAGCACTTGGTGCCGCCTTTAGACTGCAGCACAGCACTACAGAGGGCAGGAGATATGGAAAAGAAGGAACAAGAGGGAAACCGACTTACACTATCACACACCACTAGAAACAGATATACTCAGTTATAGCATCAGGCATAGCAAAGGTGTCACGGGCCTTCGTGGTTTTGTAGTGAAACAGCTACAGAGGTGTAATGGACCCCTCACATTCAGGGCCCCGGTGCCACTGAACCTGCTGAACTAGTGAAAGCTAGGCCACTGCATTGTATTCTCTCTCACAGCACCAAAACCACTTCATGTCTCCATTATGTTTACCTATGACATCATAATAACCACAGGTTCATAGGTATGGATTGGAGTTTTAGCTTTATGAATCATGATGAAGTAACTCAGCGTCCTGGGGGCTGATGGGCTCAGGCAGAGCACGTCCCAAAACACCAAAGACAAGCATAATGAAGCGATGGAGTCGCGCAAGTAAAAACAAATGATGCTTATTTGTGCCAATATCCAGGCCCACTGGTGAAGAGGAAAGAACCATGTCCAGCCGTCACCAGATCCAACCGCTTCACTCTTAAACATTCCAATTGAAAACTTACTTGACATAGTCCCCATTCCATTAATGACATAAGCATGACATGGCCCACATTCTAAGAATGACAATGAGCTATAACATAATCACCTAATAACCGTAACTATACCACAACAAGCCATTTCAAGTCTCCTGTAGGTGTGCAGCTTCACCTGGTTTCCATGTGGCATCAAAACCACACTGTTGTGTTGTACTTATTGCCTCGCGCTCTGTTCCTTGCTGCATGCACATGCCCAGGGTTCTATGACGTCCTCTGATTCTCGGATAGAACCTTGGGCATGGGCAACGGTTGGGAAGACAGTTGAGGCTGACTTCTTCAACGTGACTACACGCCTTACTGGTGTCAGGGTATTTGTTACAATAAAGACTTACTGTTGCAAAAGAAGACAAGACGTAGGTGGTTTGAGGAGTCTTCTTTATTTGTACCTTTCACCATCACAGGTTCCAGTCAGCTGTGGAATGTTGAACAACAATCTCTAGGCACATACCAAGAGGGGCAGGGAGAAGGGGTGACGGAAAGTACCATTATATAAGATTATAACACACCTCCTTACATAGGGTTGGCGAAAGAAAGAAAGGAAGGAAAAGCAGGAAGAGAGAGGGGAAAAAGAGAGAGCAGAGGAGAAGAAAAAGGAAGAGAGCAGAAGAATTAAAATACGCTAAACAGTGCACAAAAGAGAAACTGCAAAACAAAATCATTTAACAAAATAGTCTCTAACCCACACAGGTGTGGATTTGGTTCTTTGAGATATCCTGGGAACAACAATTAAAATCAGCTAAACAGTGCACAAAAGAGAAACTGCAAAACAAAGTCATTTAACACAATAGTCTCTAACCCACACAGGTGTGGATTTGGTTCTTTGAGATCTCCTGGGAACAACAATTTCCATCTCACTCCCTTGATCAGGAATGACTTCCGTTCCCACAACTTGCTTGTGAGGGAGAATCTTGTCCATGCTCCGGGTTTGTCCATTTTCTAGATGGACGACATATCTGCCCACCCTAGTTATTTTGATAGGTTCAGAAAATCTAGTAGCCTCCCTCCTGCATGGTTTGGGAAGGTCCACGCGGACCCAATCTCCTTCTTTAAACATTCGGGATTTGACATGCTTGGTTAGATCATACCTGTCCTTATACTTGAACTGGTGTTCATCCACCCTCCTGGTGATTTCATTACGGTCCACAACACTTATACTATTTTTCCTCAACCCTGGAGGAGAAAGTCTGGTTTTAGGAACTCTAGCTTTCAAGGAGGTAAAAGGGGAAACCCCTGTGACACTATTGGGGTTTGAACGATAGGCCCATAGAGTATCTTGTAAAGCATCTATAGCAGGGATTCCCAGTAACTCTGCTCTCTGTAAGCATTCCTTGAACACGCGGTTCATCCGTTCAACTAACCCATGTGCACGGGGACAATACAAGGCAGTTTTGTGATGGGTAATGCCCATTTCATTTAAAAACTCTTTCATGTTTTCTGAAGTGAATTGCACCCCGTTATCAGGAACAAGGATGTCTGGGATACCCTCATCAAAGAAGGCACCTTTCAAAAATTGAATGAGTACATCCGTGTTGATTTGGTGCACACACTTAAAAACCACCCAACGAGTGTGATAGTCCACCAGTACCAGAATATAGAGTTCATTTAATGTTTTAAGATTGAGGGGACCTATAATGTCAAGCGCTAGTTTTGATCATGGGCAATCCGGGACTTCAACAGGAGATAGGGGGGGGCTTCCTGGATTGGTGGATTTTATCAGAGTGACTACACTCCAGACAGTCTCTCACAATGTCCTCTGCCATGACATCCATTCCTGGCCACCAGTAATCCAGGCGGATTTTGTTTTTTGTGAGACTACGCCCTAAATGTCCAATGTGGGCTAATTCAACAATTTTTTCCCTCAATTCTACTGGCGGAACGATTTTCTCGCCCCTACAAACAGTTCCCTCTTGTATGTTTAATTCCAGCCTCACATCCCAGTATTTACTCAATGGCGTTGGGACTTCATTTTTAGCAGCAGGCCAACCATTTTTTATGTGTTCCTTGAGGGCATTCATTTCTTCATCAATTAGTAAACAGCTATTTCATTCCTCCTTATTCAAGCAAGACAGTTTAAGTATGACATCATCAGATTCACCATAATCAGTACCTTCTTCAACCTCAGGCGGTGAGCGAGATAAAAAATCGGCTACAACATTTTGTGTTCTGGGTACATATTTGACTCTAAAATTATATCCTTCTAGTCCCAGAATCCATCTAGCAATTCTCAGGGTGGTTTTGACTGACTCTTTTGTGGTGAACGCATACATGAGAGGTTTATGGTCGGTCTTTACAGTAAAGGGTATGCCCCACAAGAAGAAACAGAAATATTTAATTGCCCAAGCACAGGCAAGTGCCTCTTTCTCCACCACTGAGTAGTTTGCATCTGCACCTTTAAGCGCGCGAGAAGCAAAGGCAACCACTTGTTCTTTGCGATCGACGTATTGGGTAAGACTAGCCCCCAACCCTTTATTACTGGCGTCAGTGCAAAGAACAGTGGGTTTGTTGGGATCGAATCTACCCAAGGACGGGGCAGAAGCAATGCTCTCCTTCCCCGCTACAAAAGCATCATGACAATCATTGTTCCATACAAAGGGGGTCCTTGACTTAAGCAGGTTTTGCAACAGTTCCACAATGCTGGCATGATTGCGAACAAATTTAGCGTAGTATTCAGAGAAGCCCAGGAATGATTTAAGGTCTTCAACACAGGTCGGGGCAGCGGTTTTTTGGGTTGCTTCCACAAGATCTACTTTGGGCTTGATACCATCTGGAGAGATGGTATGCCCAAGGTATTCAGCAGACCCCACTCCAATGTGACATTTCTCCAGATGATTGCATGTAATACTACGAGTTACCAACGCTGAAGTCATTTATTCTTCTCTGTGATGCGCACACTCGCACGCGCGCCTGCTATTTCGAAGAGTTGAATTACCAGTTATGTTACCAACTTTGGAGTCAATCACCCATCTCAGTGATGCACACACTCTCATGCACGTCTACTTTAATTCAACCATAATACATCAGTGATGCGCACACTTTCTTGTGCACCTACAGAGAATCTGTTGGGTTTGGCTCCATGTTTCTATTCATTGCCAGTGCTACCTTCCCAGTGACATGCACACTTATGTGCTCTTTGTGCTATTCTCTGTAAGTTCATCTTCGTTTCTGCACACAGTGTAATTCTCTATTGTCTACTATCTTCTGTGCATTCACCCTCCTGACCTCCTCAGGCATTACATTATAGTTACTGTGCATTGCAGTTACATTTTACTGCACATCATTTGTATAATTTTTAGTTCGAGCATTCGAGACCTCTTGTATATACTTTAGTATATACTTATATGTGTATGTACTTTGTGGGCTTTGGAGATCAGCCCTAGGACTTGTCGGCTTCCGCTTAGGAACTTTTTTTCTGTTCAACTGCCTCTATTTAACTGTCTTGATAGAAAACGACCAGTACGAGGTCAGTAAAATACCAGAATTGCTTTCTGCTGAGGGACTTTCTTTTTTAAATTTTTCTGGCAACTGCCTCTATTTAACTTTCTTGTAGAAAACGACCAGCAGAGGTCAGTAAAATACCAGAATCACTTTAGCATTCTCTAGATTCCAGTCCATAGAAATTGTCTTCCACGAACACCCGTAGACAATAATATTTTTCAAATCTTGTATTTTCAGTTATATGACTACCGAAGGCCCTGATTTTATATTAAAAACAGAGCTTTGGACTATACCATTTCCCGCTGAAATGCAATATTTCTCTCCATGTGTTCCCATACCTGGCTTGTCACACAGTTTGGTGCTTACTTTCCCTCCATGTTAAAGAACAGTAGATGTTTCAGCACCCAGGCTAATGTGCTGCATAGCTAAATACATATAAGGTCCCAAAGGCGAGACCGATTGCATTGCAAATGCTTGTTTTTCTTTTTCTTCTTTTCCTTTTCCGTGCTCTGTCTCCTTTTATAATAGCCTCAGTGAACATTTGGAATCTCTCTCCTCCACAACCATTTATTCCCACTTCTGGTGCTCCCTCACTTAAGTGGGAAGAATGGCGTGAATATTTTGAGAACTACATTTCCACCTTTGACGATGACGAGGATCTAACTCCAGAAAGGAAAAAAAGAATTCTATTACATTGTTTAGGAGCTCAAGGAATTAAAATTTACAATCGCATCAACAAGAAACCCAGACCTGCTGACCAGGGTGATGTGTATACCAATGCTCTAGAGGATCTCTCCAACTATTTCAAGCCCACTGTTTGTGTAGCAGTAGATAGATTTACATTTTTTCATCATAAACAGGGAGTGGAGGAATCTGTTGAGGATTTTGTAGCTGCGCTCAAAAATTTGGCATTATCTTGTCGTTTTGGCATCTTACATGATGAATTTATCCGCGATCAAATTGTGATGCAAGCTGCAAATTGTAATATGCAAGAAAAACTGTGGGCTAAAGGAGAATCTTCCCTCCAAGAGGTTATTGACATTGTAAAAAGTGCTGAGTTGACTGGAAGATGCGCCAAAGCGGTCTTGTCGGAAGAAAAAAACAAATCTAGTGTTGAGGAGCATTCGACAGTCGCTAGAGTCAGGAACACAAAAAACTTTGCTCATAAATTCCCATCTGAAACTAGTTCTCCTAAGAAGGATTTTAATTCCAAAACAAAATTAGGTGGGGACAGGAAATGTTTTAGGCATGGGAGCAAGTTTTACCTAACGAATGGCAAGAAATGTCCTGCACTGAAACAGAAGTGTTCTAAATGTGGTATTATTGGGCATTTTTTCAAAATGTGTCAGAGCAAGTTGAAAAGAAATGTGAATGTGAAATTTGTAGAACCAGAAGATTGTAACGATTTATATTCTTCCGATGATGATGATATGAATCTGTTTGTCTTACAGGTCGATGAAAAAATTCTCAATGTTCAAGGTAAAAGTAGAAAACCTATGTGTGATTTAAAAATTGGTGCTGTTGAAGTCTCCATAGTAGCAGACTCTGGTTCACCATATACCATTATTAACAAGAGAGTATGGTTAGAAAAATTTGTACCTGTTATAGGAAAACATTTAATGAACCCTGATATCTCGCCCAAGACGTTCACTGGCGAACCTATCGATGTGTTGGGTTACAGGGAACTATGCTTTCAATTCAAAGGCAGAGAAATGTTGGGAAAATTGTATGTTTCTGCTGTTGGCCCTTCTGTACTTGGTTGGATGGATCAGGGAAAATTGGGCATAATATTGGATCCTAATAGCTCGGATCCTGTGCTGTCCTTACAGTCTGAAGAAGAATATCAGAACATCATTATTAAAAGGTATCCCAGAGTTTTTAAAAAAAATATTGGGAAATTAAACGTTTTCCAATATAGAATTCAACTTAAAAAAATGCTGTTCCGTGTATCCACAAGTCCAGGAACATTCCCTTCTCCATTAAGAGTGAAGTTGAAGTAGAGCTTCGCAAATTACAAAGAGCTGGTATAATTGAACCAGTCGAATCTGCTGAATGGGTCGCACCATTAGTCGTTGCTAAAAAAGCGAATGGGAAAGTCCGTTTATGTGTGGAACTCCACAACCTTAATAAAAATATTCTTATCGATCAGTTTCCCCAACCCAAAATCAGTGAGATGCTTTCATGTACCAATGGCATCAAATGGTTTTCCACTATCGATCTCACTGCAGCATACCATCGAGTCGCACTCCACCCTGACAGCAGGTGTCTCGCCACCTTTGTGATGCCCTTTGGTTGTTTTAGGTTCAAGAGAGTACCCTTTGGTTTGGCCTCTGCAGCAGCAATGTTCCAGAGATTAATGCAGATTATTTTCAAGGATAAACCTAATCTTTTAATTTTCCAAGATGACATTATGGTCATGGGTGCTAACAGAGATGAACATGATGCCAGGCTAGCTAAAGTCTTAGAAATCCTTGAGGATAAAGATCTCACTGCAGATATTAGCAAATGCAAATTTGCCGAGACTAGTTTCACTTATTTAGGGCACAAGATTTCTGGGGATGGCATTAAACCCAAGAGAGAGCTACTGTCAGCTATAAAAGAAGCTCCTTCCCAAAAGAATAAAGATGATGTTAGAGCTTTCCTAGGTCTCTCAGAGTTTTACGCCAAATTTGTGCAGGATTTCTCCACTAAGACTTTCATTTTAAGACAGCTTATAAAAAAAAATTTGAATGGGCGGATGTTTGTGAGGAAGCTTTAAGATTAAGAATGACATTTGTGAGGCATCACCTTTACAAGGGTTTGATCCCTCCTAACATTGCATTGTTACCACAGATGCTAATGGTAGAGGTCTTGGAGCTGTATTGAGTCAAACTGATGTGAATGGCAATGAAAGGACAATCGCTTTTGCCTCTCGTTCTATTACACCTACTGAAGAAAGGTACTCCGTTATAGAAAGAGAGGCTCTTTCATGCGCATGGGGCTTGGAGTATTTCAGGCAATACATTTGGGGATACCTTGTCACTCTTAGAAGTGATCACAAACCTCTTGTTAAGGTTCTTACCACCAAAGGACTACAAAGTGCCTCACCTCGCCTGGCACGCATGTCTGTCAGAATGATGGATTTTAATTATGTGGTACAATACGTTCCAGGCGTCAAAAATGTTGTAGCGGACTGCTTGAGTCTTTTGCCTTTACCTGATGTGGGTGAATCTGCTTTGGATATATAGTAATTCTGTGTAGCAAACATTCTGGAAGAAATTCCCTGCATTTCTCAGTCCGAATGGTCATTGGCCCAGGAGGCTGATGCTGGTTTGTGCTAAGTGAGAAAGTATGTCAAGGATGGTTGGCCCACTAAAAAAGAAGTCCCTACTCACTTGCGTACTTTCTGGGAGTTGAGACATGAATTGTCGTGTGAAGGAGGTCTTATTTTGAGAAGTGGAAAAGTAATACCCCCCGTTTGCCTGCGATCTAAAATTCTTGATAGTTGCCATGAGGGACACTTGGGCATTGGCAAGACTAAAAGTAAAGTAAAAAACGCCAACTGGTGGCTAGGCCTGGGCAGTGAACTCCGCTCGCGCAGTTTGCAGAGTTTTCGGAACTCCGCGTTACGCGGAGATCCCAAAAACTCCACCCCGCGTAGCGTGGTGGAGTTTTTTTCCTCGCTCGCGTTCATCAACGTCAAGTTGGCGAGCGCAAGTGAGGAAAATCCACCTCCCGGCGAGATTTTTCCTCGTTCACAATCGTCAACATCAAGTTGACGATCCCGGCGAGATTTCTCAACGCGGGGGGTCAGGTTTCTCATTGCGAGTGGTCGCGTATGCTCGCGACCCCTCGCGTTGAGAAACTGCCCGTTTGCATTGAAAAAGCTGCCGCTCGAGTAAAAATCTACTCGAGCGCAGAAAGGAAAGCAGCGCCCGCTTGCGCTGTGCATGGTGCCGTTCGCAATGATTGCACAGTGCGGACAAGCATCCGGCACTGAAAATCACTGCAAACAGAATTTTTCTATCGCACTCCGCCGCTTGCGGAGCTCCTTATAGCGTGGCGGAGTTTTTTTTCCACCTAGCGGAGTTTCGCGTAGCGCAACTCCGCGAACTCCGCCCAGGGTTACTGGTGGCCAGGGTTAGACCTTGAAATTGAAAGGAAGGTAAGGGATTGTTCTGCATGTGAAAATTCAGACAAGTCCCAACGCACTTTTAGACCACCGTTGCAACCTCTTTCCAGGCCCAGTATGCCTTGGACTAGATTGGGGATCGACATTTGTGGTCCCATTTGGGAGAATGGTGAACAATTGTAGCTCATCGTTTTGGTTGACCACTTTTCCAAATGCCCAGAGGTGGAGGTTGTACATAAAACTGACACCAAGACCATTATTAATTTCTTGAAGAAGTTATTTTTAAGAGAAGGATTACCTAAGTGCATAGTGAGTGATAATGGCCCCCAATTTGTTTCTGATGATTTCAAGGAATTTATGAAGGATAACGGTATTACTCACAAGAATACCTCTCTGTACCACCCAGCTGGTAATGGTACTGTAGAGAGATTCAATCGAGTCATTAAAGGTATTGTCCAACTTGCCAACCACAATGACCTTTCTTGGAGGAAAGAATTGATACACAATCTCTGGGCTTTCCGGGTTACGCCTTTCAAATCTACTGGTCTAAGCCCTTTCATGTTACTGAGAGGTAGGACTCCCATCACCAAGGATAATGTGGGGTGGTTGTTAGCACCCAAGAAAGCAAACTGGTCCTCAGAGGGGGTTAAGGAGAAACTCCTACACTCTCAAATCACTAGCAAGAAATATTATGATTCCAAACATGGATGCAAATCAGTTAGCATTCGCATAGGTGACAAAGCCAGAGTTAAAAAAAAGTGGTTTTGTTAAAAAAGGACAGAGTCATTTTTCACAGCCCTTGGTTGTTCAGAAAATGTTCTGCAATTCGGCTCTCTTGAGTGATGGCAAGATTTGGCATTTTTCATCTTTGTCATTGTGTAGAGGAGAAGTAAAGGTGGTGCAACAGCAAACTGGTTCTGTTTGCCACAGGCCCTCTACCAACCTCAATTTTGATTGGCTTTTGGATGATGAGACCAGGAGTGATAGTAACCTTGAAGGTGCTGTTGGTGGATCTTCGAGTAGAATGGTAGTGCAGAGTGGTGACGCTGTACAGAATGATAACAGTGATGACTGTGTCAGTGAGGAGACTGGGGATGATGTACTGCATGATCCAGTTGCTTGTAGGGAAATAAATATACAAAGCAAGGATGATGAGTCTGTTGAACAAGAGTGTTCTTTTCACAATAATTCTCACTTGGATGAAGGAACCACGAGGGAACCCCTCGTGAGCAGACGAGGAAGGGAATTCAAGTTACCCGCAAAGTTGCGGGATTTTGTGTGTGAATAACCTCTTCCTTCCTTTTCCCTTATCACCTTTAGGGAACTGTTGCATTAACTTACTTGCATCTTTCTAATTGGTTACTGCACTGTTTTTTCCTCCCCTTATTTCATTTCCCATCCTCCCCCTCCATTTTTACCCTCTACCTCAGCTACTCATTGTCCCACCCTTACTCCTTGTTTTTCTCACCCTGTTTCCATGGATTACATTGTATTCATATTGTTTGATAAAAAGGAGATGTGTTGTACTTTTTGCCTTCCTTGCCGTGTGCACATGCCCAGGGTTCTATGACGTCCTTTAATTCTCGGATAGAACCTTGGGCATGGGCAACGGTTGGGAAGACAGTTGAGGCTGACTTCTTCAACGTGACTACACGCCTTACTGGTTTCAGGGCATTTGTTACAATAAAGACTTACCTTCTTCAACCACCACGTTTCCGCTTTAGTCTTTACACACACGTCTCTAAATGTGGAGCGTTTTCTAACCTTTAACATATCAAGTCAATGTACCATCAGTTCGCTAGGGACTGGACAGAGTGGGCAGAGAACGTATCAGTATCTTCTGCTCGCCAAGGAGTGAACCCCTTTAGTCCTACTTTTATGTAATTGACATGGCTTCTATGATGAGTCTTGTATTGTTCCAAACGTGACCTCATAGTTGCACATTGCTACCTGCAGGTTGCTCAGTAGCAACACAATATAATGCCAGACTGGTCACATTGAGAGGGTCCACATCACTGTGGGGTGTCAAAGGTAATTGAATATAGTTTTGGTGTTACCCCTTAACTCCATCTTACATCAGAGACTAGTCAGGCAGGAGAAAATCCTTATTTGGTGGCAGAATACCAGGATATTTCTAGTTTGGAAAATTCTGACATGAGGTCACCCTCGGCAAAGGAGTCCAGGTTTGATTACAGAATCCTTGTGCATTGATAACTCTGACATGAGGTCACCCATTGGCTGCAAAGCCCACACTTGATTGCGGGATCCCAGGATGCTTGTGCTTGGATGACCCTAACATGAGGCCTCCTCCCTCTCTGGCCCCTGAGCATTCCACGAGCTGCCTTCTCCTAACCTCTCCTTCCTCTTTTCCTCCTCAGATTCATCTTGGTCTTCAGCTGCTTGGTGCTGTCCGTCTTCTCCACCATCCCAGAGCATCACAACCTGGCCAACGAGGGACTCTTTATACTGGTAAGGAGGAGCCCTTAACTTATGTTCATTACCGCCCACCAATGTTCCCTCTAATTATTTTGTTTGGTGAGCAGCAATGTAGTTTCTTTGTGCATACTATTCTGAGATGTGTGTGTAAATGGAGCTTCTTGACAAAAGGGAGGGATTGGTAGGGCTGTTTTACGGGGTCCAGCGTACATGCCCAGATACTGTAAATCAAGAAGGGTACGCAGTTCCCCAAAAGAAGATAGGGTAACGAGTGTGGAGGCGAAAGGAGGGGAATCCTCCTAAACAGAACTAGAGTCCTCACACACCCAGCCAGCTAGGTGTCATGCTTCATCATATGGACTCGCTCCTCGTCGGGTCGGCGGTGCAATACCCGACGGGCACCCAAAAAGGGGCTCTTTAGCGGAGATCTTCTGTTCCTGCCGTATGGTGCCGTGGGTGTAAGTGCCCTAGGGGTAAGTGTAGATGTGAGTGAGTGGTTTTAAAAAACCCTTTTGGATTATCCAACCTTTTTGGGTGCCCGTCGGGTATTGCACCGCCGACCCGACGAGGAGCGAGTCCATATGATGAAGCATGACACCTAGCTGGCTGGGTGTGTGAGGACTCTAGTTCCGTTTAGGAGGATTCCCCTCCTTTCGCCTCCACACTCGTTACCCTATCTTCTTTAGGGGAACTGCGTACCCTTCTTGATTTACTGTAAATGGAGCTTACCATGTGTCAATATGCAAGCAAGCCTGCTGCCTCTTGGGTGAATCGGGTGAAAGAACAGTTTAATTTCTTATACAAATAAACTAAATGGTAAATTATATATATATTTTTAAATGTTATTATTCAAACTGCATTATCCAAAGGCAAAAAAGTAGTAGTGAAATTTCGGAGAGGGTGTGGTGCAGCTCATGCAATAATCCAATCTTGGCAGTCCAACAGAAGATCGAAAGAGGAATTTGTTAAATTTAACATGCTCTTTTCCTAATTCTCTGCAGCTTGTCCCATGCCGAGGCTTCTTTCTGACGACACCTCCAGAGCGCAGTTTCAGCTTCTCATGCTCTGCTCTGAATAACCTTCTAAACCGTCTACCAACCAAGTACTGTGGGCAACACCTCCAGGGTCCTAACTCAACCTTAGCTGGCATGCTTAATTTGTTAAAAAAAATACATATATATATCTATATATATCTATATAAAGATAGATAGATGGATAGATAGATAGATAGATAGATAGATAGATAGATTGATAGATAGATAGATAGATAGATATGTGTGTGTGCAGATGCCCACTTTTTTTTTATGGTACCCCGACCACTTCTACCACAAACACAGACCACTTATCCCACTGGCACTGCTTGCTGTCTGCATGGACAGCGCCTCAAACTGGATTTCAGTGAACAAAGCCAGTGAGCCTGCCTTCATTAACAAAGAGTTAACCCCAAGAACATTTTGAAAACATAGAGCCTTATTAGGATGTCGGACGGACCACCACCGACAGGCCGTCAGTAGCGGTCCCGATGCCGGCAATCGGAGCGATGTCATCAGAGGGACTGACCGCCGCCTTAGACAGGATCAAGGATCCCGTCGGGGCGTCGGTCGGAGGCCTAATCCCTACCGCCGTAGGGATTAGGATGTCCTTTTCCAACAGACTTTCCAAGTTAGCCTTTCCGACATGGAAAGGCTGTCAGAAGTTGACTTTGGGGGCCCCTAGCAGGGCCCCTGTCCCCCCTATGCCTCCGGTGTGTGACTTGGGGGGCACATTTGGTGCCCCCCACAAAACATCTATGCACTTTGTGCCAGGCACCACATGGTGCCTGGCACAAAGTGCATAGATGTTTAGAAACATACCCTTTACCATTGCCTTTTCCGGGACGCAGCACAAGCCGCAATGGTAAAGGCTATGTTTCTGACCGCCGTGCTGGTTGTCACATCATAATATCGGGAGTAGATCCGCCGGCAGTTCCACTCCTGAAACGATGTCGGTCAGACTCTTGTCCGACCGGTATCGTGATAAGGCCTAGAGCGTCCAATAGTGCATCTTAAACCAAATTTTGACATATATTTACCAATGACACTATATGCTTACAAAGATCACATCAAAGGGTACTTTCATGTTTCCATTTTGGTGGGAATTCATGGGCTGAGCCTCTGAGAGAAAAATAAGACTCCAGTGCAGCATGGTTCATGGTCTTTTTTTCTCAGCAGAATGTGTACATGCATTTAGACAATGGTTGCGCTTTTCCACTGGGAAGCGTCCCTTTGGCGCACTGCTGGGGTCACAAATAGAAAAGTTAATCAATTTGATCCCAAATCAGGTTGTAATTTCATTTGAAATTCTTTATTCCTCTTCAAAAATAAGCTTTTTCGTAATAGTCCGCGTTATCCATATGTCAACACAAATCTTATAACTCAATTGATGGACATCAAACAAAGGTTACAAATGTCCCCAAAGCATTTCGGGCATGGCGCTGCCCTTCATCAGGGGGTATGTTCCTTATCAAGATGCCGTGAGTTTCCGTGGGCTAGACGCGTGGTGTTTCGGTAAACGCCATTACGTGTAAACCAATGTTATGGAAATAGAAATAGACAAAGGTAATGTGCTCCCATTTACATTTTTGAGAGTTGCCTTAGTTGTCTAACTCTCTGACATGCCTCTTATTTCACTCACTTCCCTAGATTCTGTATTTTACTTATTCTAAGTCTCTCTTGTTTGCTTTCTGTCTTATCGCTAACACTGTGATGGATTCACACTTTCCCATGGTCTTTTAGTCTTTAGCTCACTCAGGCCCTGATTACCATGTGGCTGCTAATGCGGTTTCATGTGCAAATTTTCATTTGTTCCAGAACTGGGTTTACAGCTCTGATGCAAACTGTGTGAGATATGGGTTTGCACTCTTAGTTTTATGCCAAGGAAAATCTTGCGCAAATTGGGCTTAACGTGCAAAATAAGGCCTTGCACACATCAGGTGCAATTTGCACTCGTTCCTTATTCTGCGGACTACAACTCCTAATTGGGTGCAAATTGTACACCGGCTACCTACCAAACCCCACGCAAATGGTGGTTATAGGTTCGAAAATTTGCATCTGCAGTAGCACAAACATGTGATAAGGCCCTCACTCGTCTTCACTTTCCATCTCACTATTTATTTTACTCACTATTTCGCTTTGGCAAAATCAGTCATACTTTAATCCAATAGCACTTGCTATTGTCAGCTAACTAAAACACTCTCACATTAGGGAGCTATAGAGGGAAAAATTTGATCAGGTCACCCTCCACTCAATTCGTATACCTAAGACAACAAGACCTGATCAGCGCGGGCATTAACTCTCAAAAACCTTCCGAGAGGTAATGGGAATTTTTGTCTTTTTTTCTTATATCCCACCGACAACCCTTCTTTCAATTCCAGGCATTGTTCCAATTCGTTTAAGCCCGACTAACTTTAATTTAAAGCAACCTTCAAGTTATAAGTCACTGTGTTTATAACAATACCCTCCACTTAAACAGGTGTATAGAAAAAAATATTGTGAGAACATTTGTGAAAAAACGAGATAGCACCTCATGTGCGCTACACCACAGGAGCTTGCTGGTTGGTTCTCACCAGTTGTGCCCACGTTTCTCATCATCGGAAGCTATCTCGTGTGAAAAAAATTATGTGTCCAGAAAAAACAGTGAAAGATTGTGTTTCGTGTTTACCACAAACACCAACCAACCCCGTGGAGTTTAAAATTGAGATAGGCCTGTGCGCCAGATGCCAACTTTATTCAAAACTCATGGGCCTATTCAAAGTAAAAACAAACTGCATGCTAGCAGACCAATTAATGATGGGCCGACATGTTTCATTGCCTGTTAAGCTTGGTGGCAATTTCGTCAGGGCGAGGGGTCTTAATCCACCTTTCTGGACCCTTAATTTTATATGCACAGTGACGGGTAGTAGCCAAGGCCCCTCGTACCGGCTATCCACCTCGTCAAGAGGGACTCAATTCTATAGTGAGCCCTTTCTCAAGTGACACTTATGTTGTCCTGATTCGCATGTGCAGACGGACGAGCGTTCTCTCGTTCCTCGCATCTGGTGCACAGGCCTATCTCAATTTTAAACTCCACGGGGTTGGTTGGTGTTTGTGGTAAACACGAAACACAATCTTTCACTGTTTTTTCTGGACACTTATAATTTTTTTCACACGAGATAGCTACCGATGATGAGAAACGTGGGCACAACTGGTGAGAACCAACCAGCAAGCTCCTGTGGTGTAGCGCACGTGAGGTGCTATCTCGTTTTTTCACAAATTTTCTCACAAATTTTTGTTTTCTATACACCTGTTTAAGTGGAGGGTATTGTTATAAACAAAGTGACTTATAACTTGAAGGTTGTTTTAAATTAAAGTTAGTCGGGCTTAAACGAATTGGGACAATACCTGGAATTGAAAGAAGGGTGTCTGTGGGATATAAGAAAAAAATTCCCATTACCTCTCGGAAGGTTTTTGAGAGTTAATGCCCGCGCTGATCAGGTCTTGTTGTCTTAGGTGAGCTAACTAAAACACCCATTATTTTCTGGGGATGGGCATCCATATCAAATTGAGGAATTTGGTAGAGCACTCCAGTCTATCCTACTTACCATAAGTCACAGTGGATAAGAACTGACACCCGCATGCTACTGATAGCATAACTCTCCAAAACTAAATCTGACTCTGATCCGCAATGGAAATCTTCGGAGTTATGTTATGTTAGGAGATTTGTAGAGCGCATGGCTGTCCCGGCAAAGGGACGTCCCAGCGCTAATTGCCAGGAGAGAGGGTGGTAGAGGAAACTACAGAGCATTTCCGTGCTTGTTTTATTTAGCTTTAATCTACCTCGATAGAATGAACATCTGGCCTGGATCCGGCGCTCCTGGGCCTAAGTTGGCCGCAACACTCATAGAGAATTGAAAATGATATCTCAAATGTTCACCAGACCCGAAGACTATGCAAGGATTTCTCCAAAACTGATTGGCAATCACTCTTCGATTCCACAGGAGGACCTGACCTCAGGACATCCTGGCTGTGCCTTTGAAAAGCCGTTGTGGCTGGGACAGTGAGCCTCGTGTGTGAAGAAGCCTGATATCCAACTGACACTTTGCCAACCTTCTGGCCTGTAGACAGACTAGTCCTCCACTGACTTCTGTGGTTTGGGAGCAGGAAGTGTGTAGGCAGCAAGACACTTTCATGCAGTGCACTGATTGCACACTCTCTGAAGCAGGAGGAAAATGTGTAATGTGTGCTCATTCATTTGATGGCTTCACTGATCATGAAAGCGAGTTTATTTTTCTTGCCTGCCCACTTGTTATTGGTTGTTCAGGAGGGAACCCCCACTAAAAGACTAAGAGAGAGATAAATATTAAAGCACAATGCAAATTCTAGGGTGTTTACAGATAAACTCACACACAAGACACTTGGTGGAATGTGTACACAAAGCTAGCTCTACAAAGCTGGTGCATTGTTGCTTAATAGTCATATCACTTTGATCACTGGGGCAACGGTAATTGTTCCTCTGGAATCCTATGCTGATATGCTACAAAACAGTAATGCATGTGATACTCTGGGCTCGCTTTGTGAAGAAGGAAGGTGTGTAAAATTGGAGTGTTTTGTCTCCAAAAACCAACCAATTGCATGCAATTGACATAACTGTCTATTTAAAATCTATTGGGAACATTTTGCAAATTAATTTTTGGGGAGAAAAAAATAATAACAGACATGAGAGAGACCGAAATAAAAAAAGTCCTACTTATGGAATTTTTGCCCTGTTGTTTTACTTCATAATGCTTATGAAGAATGCACAGTACAAACCAGAATTTGTAGCGTTTTCCTCATAGTAACTATGGTACTTTTCATATTTTTTGTAAATGTTGCATTTGGAATTATTCTAACCAAAAGCAGCATTCGCAAAAAAATTCAAACTAAGGGCCAGATGTAGGTAAAATCAATTTTGCGAATCCTTAATAGCGAATTTTACCGATTCGCTATTAAGGACTCGCAAAATTGAATGTAGGTAGGAATCGCTAAAATATTAGCGATTCCTTAATATTCCTTTATTGCGAATCGCAAATTGAGATTCGCTAATAAGGAATACCTACCCATTCATTCCTATGGGCTAGGAGGCCCATAGGAATGAATGGGAAGAGATTCCCAATTTGCGATTCACTATTAGTGAATCGCAAATTGAGATTCGCTAATAAGGAATACCTACCCATTCATTCCTATGGGCTAGGAGGCCCATAGGAATAAATGGGAAGACATTCCCAATTTGCGATTCGCTATTAGTGAATCGCAAATTGCGGGCGCAATTTAAAGGGTGTCAGGGTGTCAAAAGGACACCCTGTTGCACCCCTGAAATGTGCATGTGTGCACATGTGGCGCACATACATGCCCTAAGGGCATGTATGTGTGCCACATGGCACTTTGAAAAAAGCCAAAAAGTGCTTTTTGAATTGAAATCGCAAAATACCACCAACTTGAAGTAGGTGGTATTTTGCGATTCCTTAGGGCTAAATCGCAATTTGCGATGCCTACCAGCATAGCATTTAGGGAATCGCAATTTGTGATTCTCTAAATGCTGGCGCAAAATAAGGAATCGCAATTTTGCGATTCCTTATTTTGCGAGTAGGTTTACACTTACCTACATTGCTCGCAGCCAAATAGCGATCGCAAACGCTGAAATTCTGCGAATTTCAGCGTTTGCGCTCGCTATTTGGCTTCCTACATCTGGCCCTAAATGGGGTACTTTGAATAATTCTCAATAACGTCAGTATGGGACGAATTTTCCCATTTTCAATGTTGTCATTTGAAAAATGAAATCAAAATTAGTGTTTGTACAATTTTCCAAAATAAATCCTTTATATAAATCCTATATTTATCACTAAGATCAGTGTTTCTGCTAGCTGGCATATTGATTCGGGTAGGTCACAAACCCTAAAAAAAGAAGTGGGGGGCTAACCAAGTTAGGCAGTATGCAAGTGACATTATGGTGCTTGACATCACAGCATGTGACATCACGAAGTATATCCTACATCACTGCCAAAACCTGGAAGGACCTGCCCCTCCATTCTTGAACAGCACCCTCCCTGATGGATGCGAATTTCAGCGTTTGCGCTCGCTATTTTGCTTCCTACATCTGGCCCTTAATCTCCCCGTGCCTAAAATGAATGTGTCCATCAGTAATGCAACTGGTGCTCATGTAAAGCGCTCTGATACCTTTGGGTCGAGTTTGCGCTATATAAAAGTGCAAAAAAAACAAAGGAGCAAAGTATTGCTTCATTGCACATGCGCATACCTAGTGTTTGGAGGAGAGGGCGCAACCAGTATCTCCTATATGGAAGAAGCGGTTTGCAGATACAAGTTATATGCACTAGTGATTCAACATCTGCCACATAGCCTACCTTTATCCCTTTTAATCTTCTGAGAGTAAGCCAAATCTCAGTCTCATTAGGTGTGTTGCCATGTCTTTGTTCAATGGTTGCAATAGATAGGTAGGCAGTGATCCCTGTTCATATAAATCGGTGTGGCCCAGCTGCCATGTGCCTTTCCTTTCAGTGCTTTCAAATCGTGTTCTCGAAAACTTAGCCTTGCTTGCTTTGAAAATAGTTTTGCTTTATGATTGACAGGAAAATTCATGGTCAATTTGTCTTGTGCTTCTAGGTCTCTTCCTGAGCTCTTCATATGCCTGCTCCAGCTAGAGTCAGCCCCACTTATCACTGACCACAATCTGTTTTTTAAGATGCTGATGGAGCTTCTTTGCTTTCATGCAATAGGCTAAGAACCTTGCATTTAATATTAGTTGTTGCGAAGTGAGATTAAACTGTAAGCGCACTAGAGCATAAGGCGTGCAATTTGGTAGGACAACAAGTCTCCTATGGCAACTAACTTGTGCTCTGTCCAGTCATTTGGCCATTTAGCCTCTGAAAGCAATGGCGCCACAGGTAATGGTTGGTAATAATTTCTTGCTTACCACCTTTAGAAGAGCTTTTGAGTGCTGGTTCTGCATAGATTTGTTTAATTTACAGAAGTCTCAGGTTAGAGTTTTGGCGGCTGCTTGTTGTGCAAGTCCATGAGACGAGTGCCGACCACATCAATCCAGTAATAACAACCTGTGAGCCTTTATTTCCCCTCCATTGAATTTGCAGCTAGATGTGAGGTTCCAGATAGCTCCCAGTCAGGAAACTCGAACAAAAGAAGGCCTGATAGCCCATTAACTTTCCCCCTTTGTTTTGGGTCAGCTGGAATTTAAAATAACAAAGCCCCCTCGCTGTAGAGGTGCACACCCACACTGATGGGGTGTAGGTCTCTGGCAGAGGAACACCTAATACACAGAGACAGCCAGTCTAGAATGTTGCTCCGTGCTGGAATCCCGAGCGATTCCACAGCACCTTTATTTATAACCTCGGAGCCGCGCCCGGCCCCTTGGGTGTGCCTTAATACAAAATATAGTAGTGGCCGACTGGCTCACTACAACCCTCCTAAACTTGAGGGGTGGAAAACAACAAGGTCTTAGACAGAGAAGAAAACACTAAAAACGCAGACATAACACATACATAAGAGATCATACAGAAGGGTTACGCAGATGTTCTTGGAAGTGTTCCATCTTCCTTAGCAGACAAAATCTCGAAGCTTTTGATTCAGTCTCGGATTGGGTCTTAAACTGTAGGGACTTCCTCGCTGGTGTTCAGTCATATGTTCCCGGAAGGCAAACTGTCTGAGGTGCTACTTTCAGGCTGACCTTATGGTTCCCTTGACTCCAACTACTTTACATGTTTCTCTTTCAAACAGAGACCTGAATTTCCCTCCTGGATGCCTGTCTTAGATCACTACCTCATCTCCCAATCGCAACTCAGACTCCCGGGCATTTGCCCTTTTGCTGGTTTGCTCATTCGTTGATTTTCTTTTGTTCTGGGCCGCTTAGCTAACGGGCACCAAATCTCTCACCTGTCTCTTCATGATGAGTTCACTTGGGGCACATCCAGTGGTGGAATGAGGTGTTTGTGGATACGCCCTCAAGAATTGATGTAAACAAACTTCCAGGTCCGCACCTTAATCTACTCTTATTCACAGTGCTTTATTCAGTGTCCCCATAAATCTTTCCACTTCTCCGTTTGCCTGAGGCCATTGGGGAGTGATTTTTCAGTGCTGAATGTTGAGATGATGTAAGTATTCTTTAAATTCCAGGCCGTGAAATGGCGGTCCATTATCTGTTTTCACCTCATCAGGCAACCCCAGCATTGCAAATATTTTCTCTAACGCTGGCTTTACGCACTCAAATGCCGTGGACCTGAAGAGCTCAACAGCAGGAAACTTGGTGGCGCTGTCTATTACCACCAGCGTTGATCTTCCATCCAGAAAACGTCCAAAATCCATGTTGACTTTAGACCACGGTTTGTCACATGGCTCTTCGGTGATAATGGGTGTTGCAGCCATGTTAGTTTCCGTGATCGTGCAAGAATGGCATCCCTTCACTATTTCTTTCACCATTCTGTCCGCACCTGGAAACCACACCTTCGACCGTAGTCGAGCTTTCGTCTTCGCCAGCCCTTGATGTCCTTGGTGGGCTAGTTCCACTGTCCTTCTCCACAGGCTCCTCGGAACTACTATGTGCTGTCCTCTCAGTAGCAGTCCCTCCGCACTCTTGCTGAGTTCATCACGGCATCTCCACAGGCTTGTTCGAATTTCCCTTGCCCCGCTCACCCCCTTCAAGAAGTCTTTCAACCGATGAGCCTTTAGCGCCTCTTTCACCTTGCTTATGCAGCTGTCGTCCTTAGTTGCTTTCGCCAGCTCTGCTAAGGATAAAGCTCGAGGGCAAGCACTCGTCACAAATCGTACAAAGTCTTCTGCTCCTCCTTCTGCTCCTCCGTCCATGTTTATCGGGGTCTCCTGCCAGAGGGTGTTTCATGATAGATAATCAGTGGGTTATTTGCCCCTTGCTGATATGCAACTACAAAGTTGTATTGCTGGAGTTGCACTGCCCAACTTTCAATTCGGGGAGGTCCATTTCTGGCGGAACCGCTGAACAATTGTACTAGAGGCTTATGATCTCTGATCACATTGAATTTGTGCCCAAATAAATAGATGTGAAAATGCTGACATGCCCAACTGATAGCGAGAGCCTCCCTCTCGATCTGGGTGTACCTAGTTTCCAGTACTGTCAACGCTCGGCTGGCATAGGCGATGGGCGTCCACTCCCCTCCTTCGTTCTGCTGAAGCAGGACTGCACCCAGCCTCACCGGACTGTCATCTACAACAGGTTCTGTTTTCCCTCCTGGTTTGAAGTATGCTACAGTGGCTCCATGAAGAAGTGCCCCCTTGACATCCTTGAATGCTTGTGCGACCTCACTCGTCCACTCCCACGATATCTTTTTCTTGGTCAGCACACGCAGGGTTTCTGCCAGCGTCGCCAGCTGGGGAATGAAGCATCCGCAGTAGTTGACCATCCCTAAGAAACTGCACTTTTCTGTGGGATTCTGTGGAATGGCCGCTGCTCTGATAGCCTCAACTTTTGCCAGATCAACCTGAAGGCCTTCTTTTGAGAAACAATGCCCAAAGAATTCCACCTCATTGGTGTAGAAGGAGCACTTGCTCTTGTGGAGAGTGAGTCCTTGATCTACCAGTCTCTGAAGAGTAGCCCTGACCCTGGCGTGATGTTCCTCTAAGGTATCCAAAAAGATCAGTAGATCATCACTGACATTGAGGACCCCCACTAGTCCTGATAATGCTTCTCTTATCGCGTTCTGGAATACCTCTGCTGCGGACACCCCAAAACTGAGCCTTTTGAACCTCCTCAACCCTACATGTGTAGAAAACGTGGTTATGTAGCGGCTGTCTTCATCAAGGAGCAGTTGATGATACCCTGAGTTGAGGTGCACTTTCGAGAACCACTTGGCCCCATTGATGTCTGCTACAATTTCATCAATTGTTGGAGTGATGTGTCTCTCTCATTTTATCGCCTTATTCGGCAGGCGCATGTCCACACATAGCCTTATGGCCCATGGTTGCTTTATTTTTGGAGCTATTACCAAGGGGGATACCCACGGGGTCGGGCCCGACACTTTCTCGATCACTCCATCTTTCTCTAGCCAGTCCAATTCGGCTAAGACCAAGGGCCGCAGGTGAAATGGTACCCTCCGATGTCTCAGCGCCACCGGTGTCACAGTTTTATCAATGTGTACTTTTACTTTGACCCCTTGAGACATCCCAGTCCTTCAAACAACTGTGAGAACTCTTCCATGATGTCTTCTGTATGAGATAAATGTACTTGCCTAGCAAATATCACTAACCCAAGATCTTCTGCTGTGTGACACCCTATCAGTGTGCCTGCACTCTCCTGCGTTACATAGAACTTTGTTCACAGTTCTGTTGATCCATGACTCGCTTCTACCTCTATGACCTCTTGAAGAGGAATGGGCGTGGTGCCTCCATAACTGTATATTCTGATTTTGGTCTTGGCCAACGGCGGGCGGGGTTCCAGCCGCCGGTACTGCTCTGCATCCAAGATGTTCACCGATGCTCCAGTGTCAATGAGTGTGGTTACAGGTACACCACCCACGCACACTTTACACATGGGTGGGAATCTCCTCCTTTGATTGTGTCGACCTGTTAATGATACAGTGAATACTTCACCGTCATGTTCCTTCTCCTCTTCAAGATTCCTCATTTGGTGGCTCACCATGGCTGCAGCTACTTGCTCCTCCTCTGCTTCCAACACCACCTTGACCTTTCCAAACTGCTTGAATTGCCCTCCACTGGCATTCTGTGTTGCCTCTCCCAGGCATACCCTTGCGAAATGATCTGATCATCCACACTGCAAACACGTTCTCCCTTTAGCCGGACAGTTCTTCAAGGGATGATTCGAGAATCTGCAGCTTCCACACGCTTGTGTGGTGGATCCCTTTAGGAATTTACCTCGGCCTCGCCCAGCTCCTCTCTGGATGGTGTCCACCCGTTCCTCTTTAATGTTCATTGACACCAAGTGCGACAGCGTCGTAGCGCTGCGGGCCAGGGCCGACTCCATTTCTCCCACTCTCACATCGACTAGTTCATGAGATCTGCCCAGTATTAGGATTTTATCTAGTGATAAGCCCGGTTGGTGGAGGATCAATTTTCTCAGCTTCGCCGACCGACATCCCTCGATCAGTTGTGCCCTAATCTCAAACTGTTTGTCTATACCGGTGCACGTACTGGCCAGTTTATGTAGGCACGCAAAGAACATGTCTACCGACTCCTCATCTTGCTGACGAGCTTGCCTTAGTTTGAAATGTTCATAATCCGGATTTAACTGGGGATCAAAATACCGGTTGAGTGTGGCTACTGCCATGTCATAATCATTGTCACCACCAGTGTTTGGTAAATCCAGGAACAGGTCGTACAATTCGTCCCCTCCCATGTGCAGCATAGTTGACCTCTTCACGACTCCATCCGTTTAGCGCGCTGCATGAAAATCAATCAATCAATCAATCACAGAATTTGTAATGCGCACTACTTACCCGCAAGGGTCTCAAGGCGCTAGGGAAAAAAAGGGGGGGGGGTGCTGCTACTGGTCGAACAACCAGGTCTTGAGTAGCCTCCTGAAGGTCAGCAGGTCTTGGGTCTGTCGTAGGCTTAGTGGAAGGGTGTTCCAGGTCTTGGCGACGAGGTGGGAGAAGGATCTGCCGCCGGTGGTAGTTCTTCGAATGCGATGGACGGTGGCGAGGGAGAGGTCGGCGGAGCGGAGTTGGTGGTTGGGGACGTAGAAGAGGAGTCGTCTGTTGAGGTAGGCTGGGCCAGTCTTGTGGAGTGCCTTGTGTGCGTGGATGAGGAGTTTGAAGGAGAAATAGTTCTCAAGCCTCCATATCCACTTTCTCCACCTCGGTGCAGCCGTGGTGGGGTTTGCTAGCTGACTGAAAGGGGGTAATGTCGCTAGTGCTGACTGAGAGCAGCGTTCATGAGGGAGTTCTTGATCCCCATCATTGTTCTGCACTGACATCATTGGGCCAGCTCTGTGTCTCACTCAGTTCACTGATGTGCGCCTCTTAGGGTAGAAATTTCACTACTGTGCGGGGTGCAATACTCGCTGTGTTCCTCGCGCTTTCTTTCTCTGGACTTTCACATGTGTCCCTTGTGGCTCCCTTCTCTTGTGAGGTTCATCTGTATGTATGGCATTTATAAAAAAAAAAAATTCTTCTTTTAGGTGTTGGGGCTCATGTCCCTATGTCTTGATTTCTGCCCTCTCCTGGGCAGTGCTCCTCTCTGCCTCCATGTGGGGCCTTTTCCACCCCTTCCTCTCTCAATGTGCTTTGCCCGGCCTCCTCATGCCTCCTCTGGGCCTATGGCCATGCCCCTGCTCTTCCTCACACAGGGCCTCTGGTGATTCCTCGCACTGCCGCGTAACTTACCACGGTGAGCGCGAAGTCCTCCTCAGCACCTCCCGGCTACCGCAGCTCTTCGGTGCTCTAGCACCCACCACCAGCCCTGCTTCTCCGCTGCGGCCCTGATGGTCGAGGGTGCCTCACCGCACTGCAGCTCCACTCCTTCGCAGCCAACGACACCTCCGCCTGCTTGTCCATCCGTGGTCGTCAACGACTGGTGCTGCGCCAGACTCGCGCCGCTGCAACCACCGGGACCCTCACCGGCACTTCCATGCTGCACCTTCCCCAGGACAGCTCACTCCAGGTTGGGTAAGTGTACCCCCTCGTCGCCAATGTAGAGGTGCACACCACACTGATGGGGTGTAGGCCTCTGGCAGAGGAACACCTAATACACAGAGACAGCCAGTCTAGAATGTTGCTCCATGCTGGAATCCCGAGCGATTCCACAGTACCTTTATTTATAACCTCGGAGCCGCGCCTGGCCCATCGGGTGTGCCATGATACAAAATATAGTAGTGGCCGGCTGGCTCACTACACTAGCCTGCACGTTGCTGTTCAGAATAAAAGCAGACAATGTCCAGGTGCTGCCGGATGTACACAGGACAAGTTCAGCATATTTCTGTGGGGCCCAACTTCTTGGCAGGGGAAACGGCATCCACCCTGTGCAAAGAAGGGGTAGACTCCATCTACCCACGTGTACCCACGATTTGTGCCCCGAATTCGGGAGTTAAGCGTTCACTGTTGATATCTGCCTTAATCTGAAGTTCACTATTGTGAAATCCGATAAGACAACAAGGCTTTTCATCCTTTGGAGGCCAATACATTAAGTACTATTAAGCTGACTAATCGTAACAAATGCATAAGTAGTGCTTGGAAGCAGCAGAGGTGTGACCAGAGATGCTGCATAACAACCGCATTATTATCATTATTATAAATGCAATACTTTTAACAGCACAAGCAAAATAAGTTGTTCTAGTGTGCTTGAATGCTATACTTTGAATAATTTGCAGAATTGTATGAGATTCTTAATCTTGCTGCAAGATTTGTGGGAAGAATCTATAATTTATATTTTTGTTAAACAAAATTCAAAACTCAGGAATTTAAAGAACAATTCTGCCAGCGGAATTGTATTTATTTATTTATTGATAGATTAACGAAAAACATAAACTATTATACAGGCCAACATCCATTATTAAAAAAGAATCCTTCTCGAAAAAAAAATACTTATCATTTTGGTCTATAGAAGTGCAGCTTGTTAACTCTATCGGACCAAGACACAGGCCGGAACTCTATAGTAAAAAATAAAAAAACAGTTAATCAAGGCACCACTGTGAGTAAAACTAGAACAAATCTCTAGAAAAGTGCTTAATACCTTGTCAATCTCATGGCGGCCAGTACTACACTACGGTTTTATCTTTACCTTAGACGCCTACACTTTAGTGATCACTCCATTATTTGGCTGCTACCTTAAATCCCCAAAGAGCATCAAACCCAACACCCCATTCCAAAATTACTGATACCCCCAGAATCGGTAATACTGCGGAGGTTGTAACGGAGTGGAAGACACATTCCAACAGGCCTATCACAAGTATATTTAGTTGCACTATACTCTGGGAAAGCTCTAAAGCAAGATGGCTTCTTGGTCTTCATTATGTGTTACCGTTTCTCAGGTGTGATGTAACAGCTTTTTTTGGGCACCCAAAAGATTCTGTGTGTAGCCTGTGGTGCCCTAGTCATAGAAGTCATCAAAGTCGCCCCTCTGGTCTTAGCCTTGATAGTGTCCCACCGGACATGATGGCCTTTTTGTGTGCACAACCATTCTCTGCCTAGATTGTTTACTCCCTTTGGAGCATTTGCAACCAGTGACCAGAAAAGGGCAGAGTACCTGCTTAGATTTTGCATAGTTATCACAGTACTGCAGTCTTAACAAACATATATGACACAACAATT
Source organism: Calotriton arnoldi (assembly GCA_963921515.1). Lineage (NCBI taxonomy): Eukaryota > Metazoa > Chordata > Amphibia > Caudata > Salamandridae > Calotriton > Calotriton arnoldi. Next base: position 839,400 of record CAWUFW010002652.1, read on the forward strand.
TAGCCATTAGACCACCCCCCCAAAAACAATTACTACTAAACGTAAATAAAAACGAGAAAGAAAAATAAAGCTCAAAATTCACAAATCTGTTTGTACATGTACGTTGGGCTCATATGCACAAAAAGTCCAAGTGCAAAACCACTTCTCAACAAAAAAAGGATTTGCTCACACAATTTGTTTTGTAAGTAAATCTACTCAAGGCAGTGGAGAGTGAGCATGGGAGGAGGGTGGCTGTGTGGGCGCAGGGTACCACAATATTTTAGACAACCCCAAAATTTACCTCCGTCAAAATGCTCACATTTCGCTGGATCGGAGAGGATGTTAAACTTCAAATTCATGAGGAAATGTGTCCCTGTGTTAAGGCACCCCTCAAAGCATCAAAATTAAAAATTCTAATTTTAAGTAAGTGGGCCCACTCAGGGGTACAGCCAAGATAGTGACGGAAGTAGGTGTGCTTGCCTGAGCTCTGGCCCAAGCGTGTCCGTAATCCTTCCCCGTCCTATGTGGCCTGACCTCGAGACACCCACAACAGTTTGAGTGATCTCCCTGATGCCCAATATCCAAGTTAGGTGGGCCTCTCACTTGAATCCTGCTTCAGGATCGCATCCTGGTCCCGATAATTGAACATACGGGCAATAATGGCACACGGTGGCACACCTGGACGCGGTGGATGGACCATGGCTTGATGCACTTATTCAACCGAGAAGAATTTGTGTGGGTGCATTATCTTGTCAAGCCACTCCTCAAGGAAGAGTTGAGTGGACTGGCCCTCTGCCCTTTCGGGAAAACCCACAAATTGTAGATTATTCCTCCTGGATTCCTTCAACATCTTCCACTCGGTCCTCAAGCCACCTGTCAACTTTGGTAGAGAAGATACAGTGTCCCGTAGAGTATACACCTCTCTCTACTCTGCACCACTCCACTTCACACTACTCCATGCCAACTCACTCAGCACCACTCCACTCTACACCACTGCACTCTACGCCACTGCACTCTATGCCTCTTTGCTCTACCCTGTACCACTCTACTCTGTGCCAATGTACTCTTCGCCACTCTACTCTACAACACTGCACTCTACACCACTCCAGTCCAGGCCACACCAATCTACTCTTATCATCTCCACTCTACACCATTGTACTCTAAGCCACTCTGCAATACTGCACTCCACGCCACTATACTCTACACCAATGCACTTTACTCTGTAACACTCAACTCAAAGCCCCTGCACCCTATGCCAATCTACTGTATGCCACTCTAATCTACTCTGCACCACTGCACTCTACACCGCTTTACTCTACGCTGTTACACTCTAAGCCCCTATGTGCAAATGCGCTCTACCCTGCACCGCTCCACTCTACGCCACTTCACTCTATTCAGAAAACAATCTACTATATGCCGCTACACTCTACATCACTCTACTCCACACTGTGCCTCACCACTCTATGCCACAGCACTTTGCGCCACTCTACTCTTATTCATTGCACTCTACGCCAATGCACCCATCACTGCACTCTACTCTGTATTACTGTACTCTACGCCACTGCTCTCTTAGCCACTCTACACCACTGTACTCTGCAGGGTTGCACTCTCTGCTACTGAACTCTACCCCATTTTACTGTGCACTACTCCACTCTATGCTACTCCACTCTACGCCACTGCATTCTGTGCACTTCACTCTATGGCACTATATTCTAACTTGCACCACTCTATGCTACTCTACTTTGCACCCCACTATGCCACTTCACTCTATGGCACTCAACTCTACTCTGCACTCTATGTCACTGCACTCTATGCCACTCGACTCTACTCTGTGCCACTGCCCTCTGCACTCTGCACCACTCTATGCCCCTCTACTCTATGCCACTGCACTCTATGCCACAGTACTCCACTCTGCACCCCTCCACTCAGCGCCACTGCACTCTGCAACACTGCACTCTACTATGCCTCACTCTAATCTATGCCACTGCATTCCACACCGCTGTATTGTATGCCGTTGAAATCCATGCCACTGCACTCTAAGCACTATACTCTGCAACACTCTACACCAATGCACTCTACACATGTCCACTCTACTGTATTCCACTCCTGTGTATGCCACTCTACAAAACCCCACACTATTGTACTCTAATACACAACACTCTACTCCACTCTTTGCCACCCCATTCTATAACACTCCACACCACTCTACTCTGCACCACTAACTTTTAGCCATGTTGAATAGCAGCCACACTGGTGTAAAACATGGCTAAAACACATTGGCAATAGATCTTGCATAGGTGAGACCTATTGGCTTTGCCAATGCTTGTTAAAATGATGGTTTGTGGTGCTTGTATAGAGGGTATTTTGAAGTCCAGACCACTTCTCTTAAACTCATGAAAAAAAACATTAACTCCCCCCCACCCCTCCCCGAAACCCAAAAAAATGCAGTGTTCTTGTGATCTGGCAGAAACGGCCGACGTCAGGATTCCTGTACAGGAGAAGCAGACTAAATTAAGAAATGCTGGTGACTTTTCAGCCAGTAAGCAAAAAGAGACTTGTTTGGGTAAAGTTACAATGCAGGGAAAACACAATGCTGACACCCAGGAAACCAAACCCGTCTGCTTTTCTCTGTATCTCTTAATCTCTCCTTCACTCTTTCTACTCTTTTTCCATCCATCCATCAACCCACCCATCCAATAAAAAAAACAAGCGTTCACAAAGCCAATAGGTCTCTCCTAATTTTTTTTAGCCATCTAGTATAACAGCACGGCTGCTGTGCAGCATGGTTGGCAGTAGAAACAAGCATTTGCATTGCAATGGGTCTCACATTTGTGAGAGTTAGAGCTATTGGTGTTGTAAATGATAATGTTTTTTACGTAAGTGTTTTGTTTGGAGTGTAGTGGATGTATGTGATGTGGAGTGAAATTATATGGGTTGTTTTGGAATTGTTAGTTGTGGAACTGTGTGGTGTGGAACTGTGTGTTGTGTAGTGTAGTGTATTTGTGTAGTGGAAATATGTGACATAGTGAATAGATAGTGGTGAGAGCTGCAGAGAATAAATAGAAAGAAAGAATGAGGGAAAAGTTATGAGATAGAAACTGTGCTTGAAGACCTGAAGCTAATCACATGAGAGAGGCGGGTATAGTGTGTGAGAGAGAGAGATGGATGAGAAAGAGTACGAGAGAGAGATAGAGGGATCAGTGGACGAGGCACCTAGAGAGGGGTGAGGCGAGAGGTGGACTAGTGCACAGCAAGGGGAGGTACAGGAAGGTAGTATGTGTGAGGAGGCAGTATAGAGAGGAGACAGGTAGTGTGAGGGAGGCATGAGAGAGGGCAGTGGTATTGCAAGATGAGAGTGGGTAGTGGGAGTGTGAGAGAGACAGGTGAGGGGGAAGTGGGTATGTGGGGGAGAGATGACAGTGTTGGTAGAAGTTCTAGGGAGAGATGTGTTGTATTGGAATTGTTTGTTGTGGAATTGTATGGCGTGGAATTGTGTGGATAGTAATGAAATTTTATTAAGTGTATTGGAATTATGTACAGTGAGAATGTGTGTTATGGAGTTAATTATGTGGAATGGTATTGTGTGGTATTGTGTGTAGTGGCATGTTGTGGAGTTGAGTTATGTGGTGTGCTGTTACATTTTGTGGCATCATGTGGAAATATGTGGTGTGTATTGGAGGTATGTGGTGTGTTGTGGAAGTGTGTTGATTTGAAATATGTGGTTTGGGGTTGAATTATGTGGTGTGTATTTGAAATGTGTAGAGTTCAATTGTGTGGTGTGGAAGTGTGTGCAGTTTAGTGAAATTATATTTATTTGAATTCTGTGTCATGGTGTGTAGTTCATTTATGTGTATTGCTGCTATGTGGCATAGAGTGCATTTATGTGGGGTGCATTTCTGTTTTATTGAGTAGAGTGTAATTATGTGTAGTGTAATTATGTGGTGCATAGTGGTATTATTTGGAATGTGGTGCAGAATTGTGTGGCAATGATTTGTGTGATGTTGCGTGGGATTATGTGTCATGGTTTGTGGTGGTATTATGTGGTATGGAGTAGTATTCTATGGTGTCGAATTATGAGACTGAAGCGAAGGAGAAAAGAAAGAAAAGAGTTACGGCAGGAGAGAATGAAAAATAAAGTGAGAAAGGAGGAAATGAAGAAAGGTGAGAAGATATGAAGGATAGAAACAAGGAAACATATTGGAAATAAGACTGCAAGAAGGAGAGAAGGAAAGGAGGGACTGCCCAAAAGAGGGAGAGAAAGTATAGAAAGGAAGATGGAGAAATAATAGGCATCTAGAAAGTAATAAGTGATTTGCCCCTAATCACAGGATGTTAAGCTGACGTGGAGACTCAAAACTGTTTCCCCAACTCCAAGGTCGTCAGCTGTAGCCATTACGCCACCACCTCTCCTCTGTTGGCACATAAATATAAAGTAGTTTCCACATGTTCACAAATTATCACCCAAAAACATAATAAAATAAATATGAGGCAGAATAAGAAGTAAAACTAGTTACATCCGACCCTTCTGTCCTTTGCGGTAACTGTGGTCCAATCATTATAATAGTCTTTTCCAAACAATCCCTCTGTCCTGGCAGGTAAGTGAGAATGATTCAATATAATGCTGTATTTGTTACACGGACAGCTTCAGGAGAAAAATATCCTAAAATAAAGCATCTAAGTAAAGCTAACAAACAGGCCAAAAGAGCTTCTCTTGTGTAATATATCTTCACAAAAGGCACAGAAAAGGGCATTTTCGGACCTTGTGTTACTATATGACATCACAGTTATGCTGCTCATAACCTTGCAGTATAAAAATGATAAGTTTGAAATTCAGCAAAAGTCCTATAACATACCTTTAATTAGTTATACAAGGGAGATGTTATTAAATGTGTGTGACATTGTGTCATTTAATATATGAAAATGAGAAGTCGTTGTCACTTGAAGTTCAAGCTTTCATAAGTATATTTCATTAAATAGTGTCTTAGGGCATCATGTGTCGCAAAATCTTCATACAATTGTACTTAGCATTGGACTTGTTTGAAATATTTTTTTTTATTGTTGAAGGAAACACAATCATAGCATGTGTATTTGTAAAGCGCACATTCCCCCATGGGTATCTTGGCACTGAATAACAGATGTTTATTGTTACCCAACGGTACTCATTTTATCGACCTCAGAAGGATGAGCGAGCCCAACGGGATTTGAACTTGTGACCATGAGGTTGAACACAAGTCCCTACAATGACTGCATTAGGCCACTGAGCTACCAGACCCAGCTCACCCAGGTCCTTTGTTGTTTTACTTTTGCCAAAAATAATCATGTAATTCTTTCTGTATCAAACGGTATGCTTTAACAAAAATTAATTAACAACAAAGTCAGCAAAGGTGGCTTGATATCAACACCAGCAAACTTGCCAGCCTGTGAACTAGGTTCCAGTGACAGTAGGAAGCTTCACAACAGGTAATTTAGGGCAATTCACGGAACGTTTACTGCCAACAAAAGGCACATATGCACTGATAGAGATCTTTACAGCTATGCTAATTTTCTCTTTCAAAGAGGGTAGCTTTTGCCTTTTTAAACACAACTACAAAGTATTCAGACCTTTTCCGCTACTCCAGAATCCGTGTTGCAACCTTCCCACAGTCAGCTTCCATGGTGAACATAACCAAAAGGATTCAAAGTACTCATCTAACCTTTGAAGTCATCAGCAGCAACGTATTTACCCCTAGACAACACCAATATAACGACAAAGAATCTAGAGTAAAGTGAGAAAGTTGAATACTTTGTATCTGTGTTGAGAAAGGAGACGCTAAGCTCCAGTAAAAGAAAATTAGCATAGCTCTAAACAACGTGATGGTTGATGTGACCGGCATATGTGGATATTGTTGGCATGTAAGTATAAAATGATTCTCCCAAATTCTATATGGGAACCTTTACTCAAACTTGGAAACTACTACAAAGTATACTCTAACAGACTCCATTTCGTAAGTAAAACAAATCCCAAATAACAAATTTAGATGAAAAGCCACGTTACAAAAGCAACAAATACCCAGATGACAGATGAACCAAAAGGGATTGCAGAACGCAAATACACTAATAAACAAGCTTCACTCATAAATGCTGGGAGCAAAGCCCCGCTTGCATCGAAATGCATCCTCTGGAATAAAATAAGGTCATATTTTGCCCTACTCAGTCAGAACACTTCACATTGTCTTCTCAGACACCTTATTCTCAGAAACACCAAACCCACCTTCTTGCCCTCTCATTTGCATAGTATGGTTTTTGCAATTATATAGCTCTTAAAACCCCTAACGAGACAGCTGTATAGCACAAGCACATGCTAAACGTCTTAACTGTGCTTTTGCTAGCATGCAGTTTATGGAATTCATAACGCTGCTGCCTCATGCAGAAGAGATAAGATATAGCAAATGTGCAGTTTGCTAAGGAGAAGGCAAGTATATTTTGCCGTTTAAAAAATATGAGTCTGTGTAGATTTGACAAAGGGAAAATCTTATTGCCATTAATGGACTGGAAGTTGGGGTGGCATGATTTAATGGGTGGCTACCATATTAAAGTATCTAGACTGGGACGGTGTTTCACAAACAAAATATTAATTTGTGAAAATTTTACAAAACGTTTGTTCTCTGACAAGTTGACAAGTTTTATCCCAGCTGTGTTCCTCACACACGTATTCCAAGCTATGCGTTGATGCTGCATGTCCCATTGTACCCCTAAGAGGCTACTGAACTAATGCATGCTCTGTGGCTGCTACACCCGGGCTCTCCTCACTCTTCAGCCCTCTCACCTCCGGGTGCATGGCACCAGCCGCAGGTACCACAGCGCCCGCGTAGTTCTTGGCTCCTCCAGCCTGCCCTGGGCCATGCCCCGAAGAGCTTCTCCAGGAAATGCAATAGCTCCGAGGGCCACTCCTCTAGTAGCTGCACCAGGGTGGCCTGCATTGGTGTGGGGGCCCGGGCAAGAACTTGCTCAGCCATGGGCTCTGCACCGTCACTGCACAACATTGTGGACTCCATAGCACCCCGGGTCACGCAGGCTTCAAGACAGGTTACGAGACCAGTCTTGATTCCGCCCACTCAGGCGTCATACTGAATCACTTAATCTCCTTGTGCCTACCAAAAAAGAATGTGCCCTTGTGTAATCTAACTGGTGCTCATGTAAAGCGCTCCAATACCTTCTGGTCAAACTTGGCTATATTAAAAAAAACTGCAAAGAACTAACAGGTCTTTTCCAGGCCTGACCATGTCTGCTGATGTCCCAAGGAAGAGGCCCGACCCTTGTGAAGTCAGGGCAGACACCCCTGATAACAAGCAATACGGCGGGGAAGCAATTCACTTCTGACCAGAGGCGCAGGTGGCGGGATGGGAAGGAGAGCGGCATGGGAACAATTTAATGAACTATGTGCAAAAATACGAGCCAAGCCTAAAGAAAAAAAGAGTGCTTTGATAAAACCATAAATAAACAAAGGAGTAGGGGGGCACGTCACTGGGGCAGTCTCCATGGGAGGGAAAAACACACCCAAAGGCAGGGCAAATAACAGTGTTTCACCAATGAAAAGAAAGGAATTTAGAAAGGCACAGGAAATGACGAATGATAAGCGGTGAGTGTGGTGAAACCCCACAGAGTAGACACAGCATGTCTCGAAGAGACAGCGCATGCGCTGCCTAGGCGAGACCTAAAAGGCGCTATGCCAAGAAGTTTTTTGTAAGAATGTTCTTTACGAAGTGGATAAGTTTCCACAGAAGAACTGTCCCACAGCTTCAGCATCCACCCCAAGATATCTGCCTCGAGCCAGACACTGAGACCTCAGTGTATTCAGTTTGGCAACAGGGGCATACAGAAGACATGTTCAGCACGGGCACTAAGAAAATGCAACCCGACTCAGGAGAGCATACAGAATAGGACCCAACAGAGGTGGTGCTAGGATTTTTGTCACACTGCGAAATGCATTTTTTTCCACGTTTCTGATCTTGAGTGTAAATGTAGTATTTTCACAGCCAATAGTGTGCCCCCCACTGGTGGTGGTTAGGTAGTCACCTAAGATTGCCTTACTGCAGAATAAGTAAAACATTTTAATCATGGCCCAAGACTTCCTTACATAAAAAAAACACACATATCAAAAAAGCACTTTTACGAAGTGAATGAGTCATTAGTTAATACCCACAGCATGAAGGCATTGCTGTATTTTAAAATCATTTTCAGAAGTGAAGCGTACCACTTATGACATGCTAACAGCATGCATAGGGGTGCATTTGGTCATGCATACACATCACCAGTTGGTACCATATCAAAATAATGCAAGACCGTTTCTAATTACTTGCATCATGTTTTAAAATTGTTGCTGTCATATTGCTATAATATTGACGTCCTAAGAAAAGTGGCTTACTGAACATGCATTGGAAAAGCCAATTGATCACGTCTTTAGGACCTATTGGCTTTGGCAATGGTTTTTGGCAATGAATGAACTGAAAAAAAGCATATAGGTGCCCAACTGCGTTATTTTGTAGGCGCACACACACATCGACTGTGCTCGCCTACAAAATGACGTGGGTGTTTTGTTTTTCTTTTTATTTACCATTCGGAGTTGGATCGGTGAATTCAAAGAAAAAAGCACAAAAGTGTATTTCTTTTAAAGCTGTTGGGATGCTGCAACACGGGATACAATTGATGATGTCTCCTGACAGTCTGAGAACTGCTGTAAATAAAGTAGCACAGCAGGTTAATGTGCCAAGTTGCAAAGTACAATGTGCAGATAACAGATTTGTATTGAATGTTGGTAACTCAGTAGGTTACTGCTTTTATCATAGAGATCATTTTGTGAGTGAATCGTGGAGAAGTAAGCCATTGATACACACTAACGTTGCACGGGGCGCAACCACCTCTAAGCAGAGTACAAAGGTGAACAGGACATGACTTGCCCACCTTTCCTTTTTTCTTTTAATCCCTTAATCTTTCCACTCAGGATCAGATTACACAGGACAACGTGACTGCCTAAAATATTTTTTAATTGAGAAGCAGCAAAGCAAGCCCTCAGCGCCCAGGAGCAGCAACGTTGCTATGGATATCAAAACTCGTTCCATTCAGCTGGCCCTAGGCTGAAAGAATACACCTTTAAGAGAAACTCAGCATTTAACGGATCCGGGCAGTGCCATTCTTAAAAAGAAATGAAACAGTTAAGATTGGCGAGAAAGAAATCTGTCTCCGCTAAGAGCATGGTCATTCAAATTTAGAATGCCACAACACATTTCAGCTGGGATTGCAAAACGGAAAAGGAGACCGTAATCAATCAGCAAGACTGCAAATTTAAAAGCCTTGTGTTTACCAGCACAGCGTCCCTCCCCCATAGTACGCGCACAACGTAACACTCACTCCCTCCCCCATGCCGTCATCTTTCCGCCCCCTTGGGCCCATGAACTCTCAGAATCAGGTTATGTTGTCCAAGGCGTAGACTTTTATTAACATCAAACCAGATAATTCACCAGAAACCACCACGAGAGTAAAAGTATTGTACTTGGATATATATCATTATTCACGGCATCACAGTTTAGCGACATCCACATGTTAAAGGCATTAAGGAAATTAGGCACCACATTACATTTGAACTTCAACTTGGCCGTACACTTGAACTTGGCCGACTCAGCCCCCCAAGGGCCCACTCTGCTGCGCTCATTGTGCCAGCAGGCCCCAACGCGCTACAGCAAACATTTGCATTACTTGAAATCCAGGGCACCGCATAGCGCACCGGCCCACCGGGGTACCTGAACACAGGCAGCCTCCCCAACATTGTACTCAGTCCAACGTTGCGGGTTAGGGCAGTAGAGTCCCGGACCACCAGCAGGTCAGTCCCCCCTCCCCGCCTACCCTCTGCACACTTCCATCCTAACCCCTCCTGGGGTCCATCCAGTCGCTGAACCTCCATTGCTGTGCATGCCCCTTTGTTGTTAACTGTCAGCGCTCCACCACAGGGTGAGAAGCTCCCTGGCGCACTCGCCCTCCCCACCCTCTGGCGCTGACTGTGCTCCACAATAGCCCCCAGCAAAGACTGGATAAAGATCTCCTGCGGGTCAGCTTTTATACAGATCCGTTCATGGCCTACACCAGAGCCCCCCGAACTCATACCGCCTGCGGTAGTACTTTCTAACCACCCTATTGACGTTGCCGGTAAGCATTGTTTAATCCTAGACATGGCTGCGAACAAGGCCTCCCTCACCCCTCGCCTGCCCAGCGGTATCATATTGTTTCCGCCAGCATGAATGACTAAAAATGACCGGGCGGGGAACTGCTTTTGATTCTATCCCTTGGTTAAGCCGCCCAAACAGCTCCTGCATTATTAGACCCCAATCCAATGGTGTGCAAACCTAGCAGCCCTATGTTTCCTCCATACTGTACCCACGGAATTGCTGCTCCGCTAAGCGAGTAAAGGAACCACAGACTTACAACAGGGCACCGCATAGTGGCGTAGCCCACTGGGATACCCGCGCATAGGTGTAATCCCCAAAAGTTCCAAAAACCTGGCCTCGCGGGGTGTGGCAGGAGAGTCCAGGGACCACCAGCAGGTCAGCCCCCCCCTCCCGCCTGCCCGGTGCCCACACGAATCCTACCCCGACAAGGGGGCAGTCCAGTCCCAAATTTAGGATTGTTGTGAATCCTGTTTCTTTAACAAGCCGCAGCATCATAAAGAATCATCTTAGCGTTATGTGATAAATCACCTGGGCGAAGAACGCTCCCCTCTGTATTTCCAGTGCCCTCCATCTCGAAGGAAACGACCAAACCAGGGCCTCCAATAACGCATTGTCCCAGCTAGGGTGCCTGGCACCCAGCGCAACACCTAAAGAACATCCACAGAGCATCTTGGGTGAGGCCAGAAAGTCCGGAACCACCGGCAGGTCAGCCCCCTCTCTCGCCCACCCGGAGCCCATCAAGCTTATTACAGGCTGATGACAGCCATGGGCACCTTACCGATGCCTCCTGGGAGCCACACAAGGTGCCCCATCTGCCGTGATGCCTGGGTCGTGACCAACCCCCCGGCAGTCCCATCCAAAAAAAGAACTCCAGGCAACCACGGGTAGGGCTGAAAGGTCCAGGACCCCCAGCAGGTGAATCCCCTTTTCCTCCAGCCAGCCCTGATCACCCAATATTGTTACTGTCTGACGTCAGCCATAGTTCCCTTCCCCATGCAGCCGAAAACACATGGTAACTACCTGCACACTGCACCAACTCAGCTATGGTGCTAATTAATTTCCATCAGTAGACCTACATCAGCAGTAGCCCAGGACCACTGCCGGCTGTTTATTGCCATTGACTCTGGACTGCTCTACCGTAAACCAACCCTTTGTTGCAGAGAAGCCTAACTCCCCCTTTATCTGGACAGCTACCTGTAGACCGAAGTATCACACCCGAAGTCCATGCAACGCACCTTTTGCCGGACGTACCATCGGATTGGAATTCCTTAATAGGTGTCCTCCGTCCGGCAACCAATAGGTGTAGGATAGTTCACCTACGGCTCTCCACCATAATCCATAATACCCAACCAGGCGGAACTATGCCAGTGGCTTTACCGTCCCCATGATGAGGAGCCATCCGGTCCAAACGCCCCTCCTTTGGCTCACAATGAGAGCACAAAGTGCATGCTCCAACACCAAACAATGTTGCAGATCAGCCCTCGGTCACACCTTGCCATCTAGTCATCTGCGTGAGTTGCAGATATTCCTTTTGATCAACAACTACCCCTTGCTGACTGAGGGTGCCCCTAAATGGAGGTTGGTGCTTGACCATACACAGTTAAGACCATGGCTAGATATCCCCACGAGGGTATAAATGGCTAATTTACTTATGATAATATACCGCATGATGGGTAATTACCCAGCGCCCGAGATGAAGCCTATGAATATGGCACCTTATCACCACCTTTACCAAGCGGCTTCTAGAGAGGACGGTCCTGTTGTCTAATCCAACTCATACGCGGCCTCTAGAGAGGCTGGACCTGTCATCTAATCCAACTCATACGCCACCTCATGTTATTGTGTCCTCAGCCATGTGGCTCAGCTTATGTCTCGCCTGCTACGGGATAGTACATTTCATTGGACTGGTAACACTCATTCAGTCTCCTAAGCTTATTGCTCCTCACTCAACATAAGTGCCCAACACTAAGTAAAGCTTGTGTTGCCCTTGTTCAAAACAAGCAGCGGCTGGAGAATTTGTATTTTTTTTTTTTTATATAACCTGGTGACTAGGCAGATCATGCAGCCCACTTAACTGAAGTCACCGGTCCAGCAAAACAATATAATACCCTCATGTTTATCATGCCCTCAGTAATTGGTCCCGCTACTGTGTTTATGTCCAGCTAATGAGAGACTACCTATAATTCCGTGAATTAGTTCACCCCTTTTGCTTTCACCCCAGCCATGTGGTTAGATGTAAGCATAGGTATGCAGGCAGGTCCTGAACTGACCAAGACGGCTCAGGGATAGCTGGGCCATGATCTGTGCGGGAAAATTATGGCTTGCCGCTCTAACCGGACCTTCTTACCCTGGCGGGAGTATTGGGACAGAACATACTGAAAAAGTCAGAGACCAATGCAGATCTCAGAACTGCTAGGGCGCTCAGCCCAGCAAGTGATATTAAATGTGGAAGCAAGTCTCCACTGGATCTACCTCCCCAACATTGTTAATGTGTAAGCAAGTCTCCGCTGGATCTACCTCCCCAGCATTGTCTGATCGCATGTTACTTAAAGTGGCAGACCATACACCCCAGTCCTGTTCCACCACATTTGTGTGCAAGGAGAGGTACCGCATAGCTCCGCACAGGCCAGGCATGATAACACGTTCCCAGCTAAAACCAAGCAGACTTATAGTGCAAATACATATCGGGACAATCTCCGTGAAAGCTCTAAACGAGCTCCACACCACGGCTGGCTACACCCCCTCCGATATGTCGTCCTTCTTCACACGACTCAGGGGCTGCCATCACAGCAAGGTGCCTCTCCGTTACCGCAGGCATGGAGGTGGAAAGAATCAAAGAAAAATGGTGTTCAGTGCACCAGAAGCCGGTGTATGTGGCAGCGCACCGCAACAACAGGTCTATTGGCTTTACTAATGCTTGTTGAGCTTAACCTAGATAGCGCAGACCCCCCCCATGGAAATATACCATAATCCGAAAACATGGCTCATGGAAGTCCGCAAGGGGTGGGATGTACAAAAGCAGTGCATGAGCACCTGCAAACAAGCTCAAAACCACCACATTGTGAGTTTAAAACTGCGACTCCCTACCACAAATCAGAAAACAAACCCCCGGAACCCGTATTCGCTGTTCCCTCAGCCGCCAGCCGCGCTAAGGACACTTGACGCACCCTCCTTGTAATACCAACCAAACAACCATCACCCAATAATGATAACAGATGGGTCATGCTTGCCTAAAAAACACAGTCCTTAATCATACAATTTTTTAAAAACATTCTTTGGGGGAAACTTCTGCGAGGTGCTGCATTTTTGCTCACCTACGAGTTGGCTTTAGTGCATTGAAACTAATGGCGCCCCCCGCTAGGTGCATGGGAGCCCCTGGCCATTGTGCACTCACAACGTGCAACACGCTACCCGCTTGTATATGTAAATATGTCACTGTGAACAATGGGAAACTCTTTAGTTTCGGCGAGCCGCCATGACTGCCGCCTAGGCGCGGCCTCCTTCCAGCGCGGCCTCCTAATCCCTTTCAGCGCGCTTCTTAACACGCACATCAGCGAGCCGCCATTACCGCCGCCCCCCCCAAATGGGCGCGGCACCCGCCTATTGCAGCGCCGCCTATTTGGTATTGATTATCCGGGCCGCCATTACCGGGCTTCCCTGCCCATAAAACGTAAGTGGACTGACGAATGGCCTTTAGGAAGCAGAATATGGCGTCATGGTGCCACTTTTGTGTGCAAGGAGAGGTATCTCATAGCTCCGCACAGGCCAGGCATGATAACACGTTCCCAGCTAAAACCAAGCAGACTTATAGTGCAAATACATACCGGGACAATTTCCGTGAAAGCTCTAAACGAGCTCCACACCGCGGCTGGCTACACCCCCTCCGATATGTCGTCCTTCTTCACACGACTCAGGGGCCGCCATCACAGCAAGGTGCTTTTCCGTTACCGCAGGCATGGAGGCGGAAAGAAACAAAGAAAAACGGTGTTCAGTGCACCAGAAGCCTGTGTATGTGACAGCGCACCGCAACAACAGGTCTATTGGATTTACTAATGCTTGTTGAGCTTAACGTAGATAGCGCAGACCCCCCCATGGAAATATACCATAATCCGAAAACATGGCTCATGGAAGTCCGCAAGGGGTGGGATGTACAAAAGCAGTGCATGAGCACCTGCAAACAAGCTCAAAACCACCACGTTGTGAGTTTAAAACTGCGACTCCCTACCACAAATCAGAAAACGAACCCCCGGAACCCGTATTCGCTGTTCCTTCAGCCGCCAGCCGCGCTACGGACACTTGACGCACCCTCCTTGTAATACCAACCAAACAACCATCACTCAATAATGATAACAGATGGGTCATGCTTGCCTAAAAAACACAGCCCTTAATCATACCATTTTTTAAAAACATTCTTTGGGGGAAACTTCAGCGAGGTGCTGCATTTTTGCTCACCTACGAGTTGGCTTTAGTGCATTGAAACTAATGGCGCCCCCCTGCTAGGTGCATGGGAGTGCCTGGCCATTGTGCGCTCACAACGTGCAACACACTACCCGCTTGTATATGTAAATATGTCACCGTGAACAATGGGAAACTCTTTAGTTTCGGCGAGCCGCCATGACTGCCGCCTAGGCGCGGCCTCCTTCCAGCGCGGCCTCCTAATCCCTTTCAGCGCGCTTCTTAACACGCACATCAGCGAGCCGCCATTACCGCCGCCCCCCCAAATGGGCGCGGCACCCGCCTATTGCAGCGCTGCCTATTTGGTATTGATTATCCATGCCGCCATTACCGGGCTTCCCCGCCCATAAAACGTAAGTGGACTGACGAATGGCCTTTAGGAAGCAGAACATGGCATCATGGTGCTACCCTTCCGCCTGTAAGCAAACAGTGAGAAGCACAGATAGTCCCCATGCGCACTTCCCTAACTTACTCCTCACATAACCATTTCAGTTAACACAAACTAATAAACAGTCATCCATCTGAGAGGCGCAGTACCCCTTCAGCATTCTCAACCAGCCTTGTGACGCAGGGGGTGTTTAAAATAACACCCGCGCTTCCGTTTTGCATGTTTCAGCATTTTTTTTTTTTAGTGACTCATGGAGGCCCAGAGGCGATCAGAAGGAAAGCTGCCTGGAATTTTTGCACGCGCTCCGTCTCGTGAGCCGTGCTCCTGCTCACAGCAGTGAAATGCGGCTGTCCGAGGCCCCCGCAGGGGGCCACTAAAGAGGGCAGCCCTCTAGTGCCAGCTGGGCACCCCACACCCCCGTAGGGGCAGGGACTCAGGGAGGAGTCCCCCAAGCCTGGTCGCAGCGCGATAGGCTAGAATCACGTCCGGGGCGCGAGGACAGGGGGAGGGGTATATAGGCCTCCCCCCACCATCTTGTCGTCCTCTTTCGCGCGCCCGGACACGCCGTCTGCAGGTCGTCTCTCAGTTCTGCGTCACCGTCGGAGACAGAGTCAAGGTTTTCGGTGAGTCTGGGCCTTCTGGGGCAGTTCCCCACACCTCCGGGCCATTTGGGCAGTTCCTCTCGCCTCCCCACATAGTCCTTGGAGTTGGATGCCACTACCCCCCCCCGTGATCGAAGTCCGTGCTCACTGTAGGGCGCGGTTTGTCACGGGGGGGTTAGGGAGTCGGGTTGCTTGGGCGTGCGAATGGGCCCGCCGGAGGAACATTTGCCAGGCCTGGGGGGGCGGGGACTGTCCCGGGACCCGACTTGTAGAAAGGTCGTGTCCGTCGGCGTAGCATTGCCGATCGCCCTGGCCGCATACAGGAGTCGGCATTGGTGATTTTGTGCGGTGAGTTGTTCTCCCCCCCTCCCCCCTCAGTTGCTGGTTGCTCCTGGTTGTTCGGGGCACGTGAGCCGGCGCTATATGCCGAAGGTTGGTGTGCAAGGGGGGGAGGCGGTGGTAGTTGGTCGCGCACCACAACGTGGAAGTTGGCAGCAGTGCTGCAGTTGATAGGGGTGTGATTAATGCCGCCGCTTGTACAACGCGTGTGCGGTTCGGAGGCGGCTTTAAGTAAAGGAGCAGGCGGTGCTGGAAAGCACTTTTAATCGCGGGTCGGGCTGAATTTTTTGGATCAACTTGCGGTGAGGTTGCCCGGATGCGGGTGGAGCAGGACGAGCAGAGAACTGGTGGGGTCCATCTAAGGTGAAGGAGTCCTAGTCCGGAGCCCCCACCTTAGGTGATTAACTTGAACCCTGCAAGGCGGTTGCCTCGCGGCGTTGGGTGCAGTTGCGGCTAAATCGGGAGTCGTGTTTCCCTCCCCATGTCGGGCGGCTTGGTCGGGGTTATTCGGCGGATTGAGAGGTTAGTGGTATTGCAAGAGGGCCTTTCTCACCCGAACTCACTTCTCCCAATCGCTATGAATTTCGAGGCGTGAGGCTTCCCTAGCCTGGTCGGGGTAAAAGGGGGCTTTGTAGCATGTGGGGCACTTAGTCGGGAGGTCGGTTGCTGCGCAAGCCCCACAGAGCGCTGTGTTTACGAAGCAGCGTGGTGCGCGCTGTGTTTACGAAGCAGCGTGGTGCTCCGGCCACGTTGCGGTGCAATCCTTACCGAATTTGCTAACGGGGACGGAGTGTTTACTGGCGCGAGTGGGCGTTCGCCTGTGTGAGCATGCGTGAGGGCCGTAGGCCCGGCTTTGGCTAGCGCTTCAGCTGGAAGGTGGTGTTTGATACACGTGGCCACCGACCGGGCAGCATTAAGATGCTATGAACTTCACGACTGTTAGGAGGCGCGGTATGCAGTACTCGTTTCACATGCAGCGTAATTGACGATGTGTCCGCTGCTGTGAGGTCCCCTGAGCACGGGTTGGCACCAGGTTTGAAATTCGGCGAGGTCAATTTGGGGAACGGTTCTTGGTTTCTTGCCATTTATTATGCTTTTGAAGTGTCACTTTTGTTGAAGGGCAGGGAAATGCGACCGAAAACAGCCATTACAAACCGAATGTCCTAGCGTTTAACAAGGGGGGCATCAGGACAACACTGCGGGGCTCACGTATTAGCACCCTATTGTCCATCTATGTACATCCCAGAGTGCTAGGGGGTGTTTACAACACTGGGTGGCACTGTTCAACTGTTTTGTTTATCCTTCCCCGACAGGCTTATAATGGTATAAAACCACGCTGGTCGTGGCATGGGTGGGTCTGTGTGCTTGCTGGGCAGGGGGACAAAACATTCCTGTGCAACCCGATTGCACCGAACGAGGCATTTACCGCTTTACGGCATCAAGGGGCAACTCAGCAAATTGGGCCTGTTTACGGGAGCTTAGTGTGTGGCTCCATTGGAAGTGTGCTTGCCAGTACTGTGCGCGGGGTTTGTAGGCGCCTCTGTGGCCTAGTAGTTATGGGTGCTGCCACTTGCACCAATGTTAAGTTTCAACTGAGGCCGTCAGTGGTGGTGTGTTTTGCTTTCTCTCAACGAACAAAGGACAATTTTGATGCTGGATTATACTGGGGGGGGGCACCAGTCACGTGAGGTGGCACCATTGTGCCCTCCCTGAGGGGGTGAGGGGAGCAACATCTGTACATTGGGTCAGCGGGGTTAGAGCGGACCCTGTCGGATTGTGGCTGACCTCATGATGATGGGGAAGGTGCTTTGTTCTGCATTCCGTCCATCAATTGTGGGTATTTTAATTCCAATAAAGGGGGTGCAAGTGCCGGTAGTAGGAACCGGTCGTCCCCGGCGGTAGCTGCCGGCCTGGCCCGAATTCCAACTCACGCATGGTGTAGCCAGCATTATCACCGGTCAGGGCAGACAATGGGGACCGGGTAAGACCGCTTGAGTCTTGTGCATCTGTGTTGGTAGGATGATGTCTGTTTATATTACAGGAGTCCCCTCTGGCCACGTGGGTGCGGGACTCCGGCCTACCATGGAGGCCACGTGGTTGGCAGGCAGGACGCGGTGCGTTGGCATGGTGAGGCTTCCGGCCAGGGGGTAAACCAGGAAGCCTGTCGAAAACGCGCCTCGGACAGGGCTGCCAGGTGTTTGTAGGCTGGCTGTGAAAATGTAGGCCTGGCGCTATTGGTACGAGTGGCACACTTTAGGAATTGGAGATGCGGCTCCAAGGCAGTATTGTTGTTCTGTTATCAAAAGATATCACATCGTTGAGTGCAGTGTCTTCGGTGTGGCATACCATGTTTACTCAACGCAGGCGGATGGAAACGTGCTCAGTACAAGTTAGCCTATAATTTCCACGGACAGCAGCCAGCTGGCTATTATCACGCGGATGTTGAGTGTCAAGGGAATATAATCTATGCCTCTTTCCCTTGGGATCTGGAAAAAGCATGCAAACTTGATACTTACAAACACTGGGTTTAGTTATTTCGCCCTGTGCCCCACTCGCCAAGACGAGTTTTCTGTATCCTTACTGGGGGGGGGGGCAATCTGCTGCAAAGATATCCCCGGCTTGGCAACAGCACTCTGATGTGTGCAGAGAGCCTGTCGAGGCCTTTTCTATGAATTTTGAGCAGTGACACGCTGGGCGCCTTCAGTCTGTGCTGCGAAAGAGGTGCCACTAATTGTTATTTGAATAGCAATGTACACACGTTCCAGATTGCCACGAAGTGTTAATTTATTGATGGAACTTCACGCCCTGCAATTGTCCGCATATTGAGCGCGAGGTTTTGACTCCTTTACGTGCGCCTCTTCTCTACAAGTTGCCGAATGTAAATAACGGTGCATGGTATGAGGATTAGCAGGCAAATGTGACACACTGCCACGAAGCGGTAGTGTCTTAGTCAATTTTAACACGCAGCTATTGTTGCATATGGTAGTGCGATGTGAGTCTTTTACGTGCGCAGCTTTGTTACAGCTGTCCATATTTACAAATGGTGAATCGTATGATCCAGCAGGCCACGGGGTGGCTCGACAAAACATTCAAGCCCTCGCCATCGCTGTAAGGGTGTTGCAATTCTATAATTGCAGGTAATCATTATCCGGTTTAATTGATAGATTCGACCGGGTGGTTTCCGGTACTCGGCTCCGTCATATAATTATCAATGGTGGCAGTCGCCACCACTTGGCCTTGTCTCTCTATTTTAAAGTTGACCACAACATCGGACAATTACTAATTCAATATTCATTAAAATTACTATTGCCTGCCGCCCATGCCATTCTTATGCTCTGGGGGCCTGGAATAGTCTGAATTGTCACACTTACACAATAGCTTGGGTTAGTAGCTGTGATGTTGCTTGGACATTTAGCAGGGCTGGTGCTTTGCTGGTGCAAACTGTAGTGGCCTCCTGCCGCCCTCTGAGGGCAATAAAATAAGTACAATTAACTTGGCTAGCAATAAGACCTGCAAGCAGTGTTGGATTATGCCTTGGGTGGTGGAGGTGAGCACCAACACATGTTATGTTAGGCATAGCAAGGTCAATAACATTTACCTGCTTTTCTTCCTTTTGGTAAGGACAGGAAACACCCACGGAGGGTAGCACCCACCAGACACAGCACTGGTCCATTTACAAATTCAAACGGACCAAAAACTGTCATGGCCACAGACCGGTTTTAGGTGCATTTGTAGGGGCGTCGGTTACACTGCTTAGGTTAGCAGCAGCAGGGGTGTGGTATGTTCAGCAGCCTTCTTGACCGGGGAGCACATTTGGCCTGCCAGGACGTTTCCCTTGTGGCTGGGTTCAGAGCGTGATCAGGAATAAAATTTCCGCCTGCTGCTACCACCTGGCAAGCCTTCCCTAGATCAAAACGGGATCTCACTTAGGAGAAACGGGGGAGTGTCAGATGATTTGCAGTAATACTAAGGAGCTGCTGCTTTGCTACAATGTTTAAAGCACAGCAATATCTCTGTTGAATTTTAGATGTAAACACATATCAGAGACTATTAGCAGGGCAGGTCACAGCAATTCCCCAGTCGCACCCTGGCACTGGTATCGAGCAGCTACCCTATTACGATAATGGAAATCCAGATTAACATCGTGCCATATGGGTCAACCTAGAAAGCCATTTAGCCGCAGATTCCAAGGCAATGCACTTTGGCCTGGCTGATACAAGAAGCCTGTTACTTGCTTAATTTCATTGGACACATATGGGCACGTTCTGGTCATGTATTGTTTGTGTCTTAGCAGGAGGGCCTGCAGTTGTTTCAGCTGGTATGTACTTGCAAGGTCCGTAACTGGATGGTGCGGCATTTTCCAATATGCATAACCCCCTGTATGTTGTCAGGTTTGAGATTCAGTTTGAGAGCCACTTCATAGGCAGAAGCGGAAATTGTTAATGAATCTGGTGAATACAGTGGGCTCACTCAGCAGGGTAGTAGCGAGAGCCCAGCACAATTTCCATGGGGCTGAAGGGTGGCACAGGCAGCAAAGTTGACAGCCAAATCAACAACGTTTCATTAGTGCCGCAAGTGCAGTGGCATTGGGGCCCCAGGAGATTAACTAGCCCACTGCATCCTGATTAGGTACGGTGTAACCCAAAATGATAGGAAAGGGGGAAGCCTTGTCTAGCGGGCTGCTCTGAGCAGAGCATCTGCCGGCGTAAGTAACAGTATCCGCTACCAGTTCAAATGCGCATCTTGCACTAATTTACTCAGACCTGGAACAGGAAGTAAGGTGGGCTGGATAACTACTGCTTCCACCTGCATTGGCACATCTTGTCAGGAGTGATTGACAAGGGATTGCACTTCAGCCAGGTAATGTTAGCACCCATCCACACCAAGCAGGTTGTTCAAGGTCACCTGGGCCGCATTTACACAGCCCAGTAGTAGGCCCTTGTGGCTGCCAGTGCCAGGAATGACTAAATTGAACTAAACAGGAGGCGTGCCCGTGGGTTATACCAGCAAAAGTTTGGGGAGTGCTAGACTCCGCTCATGGCCAAGGGTTGGTTTAAGTCGTTGAGTGGCACCCTTATTTACCAGGGGTTCAATGCGACACGAGGGCATCGCCGAGTTTCGGCCAGAGCACGGGTCGGTTACCAGCCCAATGGTGGGACAGTACAATTTTACACTTACACTGGGCAATTACAACGAAAAGAGAGGTGCTGCGAAGGCAACGCCTCGGCCCCTGATGGACTATGTTTAATTTTAGTTGTGTGGGAGTGGGGCTCGCAAGCTCGTCTCCTCTTGCTATGTCTGGTCGATGCGGCTAAAAAGTGCCCTCTGCAAACAAGAGCAGGCCACAGGTCGCTTCAGTTATGACATATTCACCCGCGCTTAGCCAGGGCAGCAGGCGGTTGTGGTAGTTTTTGTCTAACAAGTGTGCTGCGGTGCAAAAAAGTTTGGTAAACACTGCGTCAAGAGCAAAATGGCGACAGGGTATTATAGACCATTTGACATTCCCAATTTTCAGGAAACGGCAGGTATTTGCACATAATGTTCGACTCAGGTTCACACAGACTGGTCTGCCCCCTGGGTTATCCTTCTAGGGGCTAGAACCAGAGACTGGAAGGGGCATCTTCTGTGACCGGTGTCCCAAATACGTTGATAGTCAACGCTGGGGAGATGTGCCTTGAAGGGCATGATTACTCTTTGGGTTGTCCCCAAAAATTTTGGGGCAAACTGGGTGGAGTAGTAAGTTCACAGTCCTTGGGAATCATCCAGCATTCCTTCAACCCAAACAAGGGCAGTTAGCGTTGCACAGTATCAGGGAGTGGGTAACATACACCGGTTATTCAGCGACAGCATGCCCCGTGGGCACGCACGCTTCACAAAACACAGAGCTGCAACCAGAAAGGTGCCAAGTGGCAGAAACCAGTAAATAGGTTTAATATGTGTGTTTCTGGCCTTACAGCTGGGTGGAGCCAATCTCCTTTAGAGGTACACACAGGTGAGAATTGGGTGCTTCTTAGGGTTCGCGGTATCTCCCAGCGGGTCCACTGAAGGTGTACTGCAGTGGAACAGAGGACGGGGAGTCTGGGAGTCCGACACTTTTGCGAGTTTAAACAGCCAGGGTCAGAGATGGGTAATAGGTACTGGCATCTGTGATCCGACGGCAGTTAAGCAAGCGGCGTGGGCTGTGTAAGTTGCACTACACGAAAGGGTGAGGTATCGCCAATAGTGGGACAATACATATATGGTTCAAACCAGATTTGACACCAATAAGGGGTTGACCGGGGTTTAGCAATCAGAAGGGTCTGTGCAATTGGCTGGTCAACAAGGCGAAGTAAATGCATCCCAGAACCAAGGGTAGGTGACCTGTTGCTGCAGTTAAGCTCAAAAGCCCAGCACGGTCAGCTGTATTAGCCACGTTGGGTGTGGACGCTGTCAACCAACATAGCGTGCTGCTGTTCCAATAAAGGGGAAAACGGTGTCGAGCACAAAAGGCTACTATGCAGTAAGAACATTTGGCACGTCCAGTGTTCAACAAAAATGTAAATTTAACGGAGCAGGGAATTTTCCACCGCCGGGGCAGCTCAGGGTGGGCGGTGTGAACTCCCCATCCCACCCCCTATCTGGGAGTACCCGAGGATGGGGGTAAAGTAGGACTTAGCAATCCTTAGTGTTAGGCACCACATGGCAGACAGTGCACACTGTATTAAATCAGACAGATTCTCTAAGCTGGTATGCCTAGGGGTTCCAACACTGAGGGAGCTGAGCGGGCGAAATTCCCATAAGTAATAAGGGATGCATGGCAAGGGCAAGATGGCACCCTTGCTCATTGTCACACACGTCTAGTTATGGACATTCCTGTGCGTCATGAGTTAGAAAGCAAATGGACGGTGCAAAGGTTAAAATATAATCCTTCTCGCCCGAAAGGCCAAAAGTAGGCAGGTGGGTGTGGGAGCGGTCTCCCAACAAGCGGGCAGCCGTCCCTTAAGTGGGGACACAGGTGTGCTAGACACACCGTCCTAGTAGAACGGCAGCTAGGTGAGCTCAGCAAATTCATGGGGCAATGTGAGCCAGGGAATCATCTGCCCCGCCCAGAGCTGGCACGGGACTGAGTTATGTGAAGTAGTGGAACTTTCCCACAGGAGGGTGGATAGTTCTTGGCACAAATTCACCAGGCAGAAGGGCCTCTGTGTTGCATTAGACACTAGCTGATCCAGGCTACCGGCAAGGGCTATTGTGATATAGATGGGGTTCCACTATCACCAGTGGGAGGGATCTCTTCCTAGCTTGCAGGAGGCCTGGAAATGAGAGGTTGCAGGTGAGAAAGGAGCTGTTTTGGTGGGGGGCTCTGGCGGCGACGGTGGCCACCTCCAGAGCTGTGGCGGAGTTACAGGGCGATCTGGAAGCAGAGGGGTACAGAAGGGTACCTCTGCGCGGCACCATGGTGGGTGCCAGAGCCAAATCCTAGGAGCCTCATGGGAGGTTCCTAGAAAACCGTGTCGGCGCCCCGTTAGTCCTTCGGGCGGTTGTGGGCCTGAACAACCGGGGGGTTTGCTATGCTACGCTCCGCCCTGAAAGGGGCGTGAGTAATAAGGAACCATGTGTCACGTGATCCGGGAAGAGGAACACCAGAAGTGGCAGCACAGATGGGGTTCGCCCCAGTGCTGCTTGGCTCATCAGGCGGGCAGGCGGCCTAGATGGTTGCCTGCCCTTGGATCGCCCGTAAGATAACCCACCATATTACATAACGGTGTATGTAATAAACCTGCAGCAATTTTTACCCAAACAAGAAATGTGTTGTGTGATTATTTATGAGCATGCATGTTACGTTGGAGGGGTGGGGTAGGTTGCCAATGCTGGTACTATGCGGCTGTCCGAGGCCCCCGCAGGGGGCCACTAAAGAGGGCAGCCCTCTAGTGCCAGCTGGGCACCCCACACCCCCGTAGGGGCAGGGACTCAGGGAGGAGTCCCCCAAGCCTGGTCGCAGCGCGATAGGCTAGAATCACGTCCGGGGCGCGAGGACAGGGGAGGGGTATATAGGCCTCCCCCACCATCTTGTCGTCCTCTTTCGCGCGCCCGGACACGCCGTCTCCCACCCTACCGCTTACCCGGCGTGGTTCGTGGCAGGCAGGAGGCAGAGAATGTTGTAATGTTGTCTTTTTCGTTGCAGGCGGAGTTACAGGGCGATCTGGAAGCAGAGGGGTACAGAAGGGTACCTCTGCGCGGCACCATGGTGGGTGCCAGAGCCAAATCCTAGGAGCCTCATGGGAGGTTCCTAGAAAACCGTGTCGGCGCCCCGTTAGTCCTTCGGGCGGTTGTGGGCCTGAACAACCGGGGGTTTGCTATGCTACGCTCCGCCCTGAAAGGGGCGTGAGTAATAAGGAACCATGTGTCACGTGATCCGGGAAGAGGATCACCAGAAGTGGCAGCACAGATGGGGTTCGCCCCAGTGCTGCTTGGCTCATCAGGCGGGCAGGCGGCCTAGATGGTTGCCTGCCCTTGGATCGCCCGTAAGATAACCCACCATATTACATAACGGTGTATGTAATAAACCTGCAGCAATTTTTACCCAAACAAGAAATGTGTTGTGTGATTATTTATGAGCATGCATGTTACGCTGGAGGGGTGGGGTAGGTTGCCAATGCTGGTACTATGTTAATTATCCGGGCGCGCCCCCGGCATATCGCAGCGCCTCCTCCCAAATCCAACCCTCCAAAGGCAAACTTATAAATCTGTGTAAGTTTACTATTTATGTAGCATTCACAAACTCCTAGTTTAATTGTACTAATAGTGATTAGGCGCCACCCGCGACTCATGGAGGCCCAGAGGCGATCGGAAGGAAAGCTGCCTGGGATTTTTGCAAGCGCTCCGTCTCGTGACCAGTGCTCCTGCTCACAGCAGTGAAATGTTAATAATCTGGGCGCGCCCCCCGGCATATCGCAGTGCCTCCTCCCAAATCCAACCCTCCAAAGGCAAACTTATAAATCTGTGTAAGTTTACTATTTATGTAGCATTTACAAACTCCTTGTTAAATTGTACTAATAGTGATTATGCGCCTCCCGTGACTCATGGAGGCCCAGAGGCGATCAGAAAGAAAGCTGCCTGGGATTTTGCACGCACTCCGTCTCGTGACCAGTGCTCCTGCTCACAGCAGTGAAATGTCGCAGCGCCCCCTCCCAAATCCAACCCTCCAAAGGCAAATTTATAAATCTGTGTAAATTTACTATTTATGTAGCATTTACAAACTCCTATTTTAATTGTACTAATAGTGATTAAGCGCCCCCGTGACTCATGGAGGCCCAGAGGCGATCGGAAGGAAAGCTGCCTGGGATTTTGCACGCGCTCCGTCTCGTGACTAGTGCTCCTGCTCACAGCAGTGAAATGTTAATAATCCAGGCGCGCCCCCGGCATATCGCAGCGCCTCCTCCCAAATCCAACCCTCCAAAGGCAAATTTATAAATCTGTGTAAGTGTACTATTTATGTAGCATTCACTAACTCCTCGTTTAATTGTACTAATAGTGATTAGGCGCCCCCCGCGCCTAGGGGAGGGGCGCCCTGCGCTCAATATATTTTATTCCAATGGAATGCCCATGCCTCCCGCTGCTTACGACGCATAGTTTGAGTCTACAGAAGGTTTAGATCTCTTAATTACTTCTATAACACCCCGTCTATAGATCGCCGGTAACCCCTACAGTGCAGAACAAACTGTGTTGTTTTTTTGTGTGTCTTTTTTTTGGAACATCTAGAACCATTAAATTTAGAACGTCTAGATCGTACGACCTTTAGAACCAGTCCCAGTGTAGGGAACGTTCTTGCCTGCGCGGAACCGGCCTGCCAGTCTCCCCTTTGTTGGCTGTACTGTAGAGAACGCCGTGAAAACTGCTACATTAGAACTGGGAATGGAAGCCACGCGGCCGTCGGGCGCGCCCCCCACACATCGCGACAGCCCCAGCATTCACTCAATCCACCACCGCGGCCCCAGCCACTGTAGCGAGCCACGACGCGCCAAACCTTTTTATTATTTATTTATTTATTTTTTAAAACAGTTATGCAAACATTATACTCCCAATATATCTACACACCCTAATAAGCGGGCGACCCACTACGCCAGGCCCCCTCAAACCCACCATGCCACATACCCACCGCCGATCGGAAACCTCACTCCTAGTTGACGATGTTCCTGCGGCTTCCCTAGGATCCAGGAGGACAAAGAGGACGAGACCCCTGGGACGCCGCCTTAAATAACTTCACCCTAAGTTTCGGTTTCCTTTACGCCCTCCATTGACGTCACTGATGGTTCCCCTCCTGAACCAGCCCCCGGAGGAGGCTCGGTTCCGTGGCGCTACTAAGGGCGCCCCTCCCCTAGGCGCGGGGGGCGCCTAATCAGCACCACTATAAAATCATCTGCAGCGCTTAAGATATCAAGAATGCCCTGGCATCAAAACACAAAAGTGTGCCCCATACACAATTAAAGTACTACCTGTTGGGGTTTAGGGTGACCAACTGGCATGGGTTCAAATTCAGGACGGTTAGTGTAAAAATTCAGGACAAAGGGTCAAAATTCAGGACAAAAATTCAGGACAGAAGGTCAAAATTCAGGATTTTTTTTTGGGACAAAACATACGTTTTACAGACATATCAGAGGAGGTCGCACAATAGTATATAAGTAAATAGACAACCAAAATAAGTACAATTCAAAATAAGTTTATATAAGGTTGAGACAATCGTGCACTTCACAGTTTTTCAGTATGCGCGCAGCTTTGCAAAGCGACACCAGGCCCTTTCTGCAATCACTATTTGTGCAGGAGAAGGCACACCACATGCTGTCACTATAATAGGGCCCATTGTCATTCTCTCTGTGATAATCGTCTGCAGTCTCAGAATGACAATGGGCCAGTCCACAGTCTGTGCTAGGTTCGGGAGGGGCTGCTTCAGGCAGCCTCAGTCTACAGATTAAAAGATAAATGCGAGAGGCCCCGAGTGGAAACTTTTAAACTCATGGGGCCTCTCGCAGGGGAACAGCATACCTTCCTGAAACTCGCCAATTTGATTTTAGTATGATGTCTGTAAGGCGTCCGTAATTTGGGAACCCCAAATTATGGACGCTTAACAGACATCATACTAAAATAACGGACGGTCCGTGAAATTTACGGATGGTTGGTCACCCTAGTGGGGTTGAGGCAATGCAGGTTCAGAGAAGCACACGGATGAGAGCGCAACATGCAGGAGAGCAGCAGGGGGCACAGAAGCACATAGATGCACAAATGCAGCATGAAGGAGACAGGGGGGGGGACACAGAAGCAGAACATGAGGGAGAAAGTCGGAAAACAGTAAAACACATGCACTCTCGCAGAATGCTTAATAAAAAAGATACAAATGGTAGTGCTCCAAATGTGAACAGTGGAAGGGCCACAAATACTTGGGCCATGCTACAGGTGACGAGCATACACAAGAAGACCCCTACAGAAGTAGGCAAACAAAAGGCAAGCAAATGAGAGTGACAATAAAGTCAACCAATGGTGAGCAAAGGGCGAACTCTAAGCCCATTGTAACTTGACAATAAGTCTCTCAACAGAGAGCGCTTGAGCTGTCAAGTAGTTGTGACCTAGAAATAAACCTTTTGAAATTCTGGAAAACAAACAATGCGGAGGAGAGCTGGTGAATGCAACACCACTGAGCGTGGCCATAGGTTAAATGGGTTGAAAACATATGTAGGAGAGAGCAATAAGTGGACAACTCGGAGAGAAACCAAAGGGTGGAAAGGAAAAGGATGAAAGAGTAGAAGGGAACAAGCATAGGAAGGGAGAGGATGAAAGCAACAGCACAGAGCGGGTCCAGGATAAAGACGACCTAGAAGCACATGCAAGGGCCAGAAAGCACGAGCTGTGAAAGGACATTCACAAAGAAAGGAAGAAGTACTTGGGTCATACTCCAGGGGAAGGAGAAACACATGAAAGAGGAAGTGAGGCTGGCATGCACTCACCAAACAGAAGCCATCAAATAAGAGTAACGATGAAGTGAACCAATGCTGAGCAATGGGCCGGCTCTAGGCTCCCTTTAAGCTAACAAAATGTCTTGCAAGTGACAACGCATGTGCTCTCTCAGGTAAGACCTAAAAACAATTACCCTACCAAACATTGTTGAAGGGACATTTTAGTGACATATTACAAAACCTGAAAACCACTAAAACTTGCACACATGATGCAACAGATGACTTCAAATATGACATCACTAGTAATATCACGTCATAGATGACATCACTGAAGACACACGATTAGCCTTTCACAGATCTGTTTGATAACAGTGTAAATACAACCTTTTCTCTTTAAGTTGAGAACTTTTTCCTTTAATTCTATGGGTTTTGAAATTGTTATGGTGAAGAATGATGCATTTGAGCCAAAGTAAACTGAAGAATAAAGTTTAATTAAACACAGGATTAGCAGGCAGCTGTCCAAGAAGGAGCATAGAAAAAAACAACCACCATCACTTAACTGTGTCCCCTTTCTCTCCATTATTAAATGTCCAAGTCCAGTACTTCAAATTCTACAAGAGAGCCAGGGGCATTAAATAAAGCGAAGGAACAAGATGTTATGCACCTCGCCCTCTTTCAGCATCACAGCATACAAAATCTTTAAAGTGAAACCCAAAAAATCAAACAAAACAAAAAAATATATATGTGTTAAAAAAAGCATTTGTCAAGATTAAAGATAACAGAAAATATGAATAAAAATGTAACCCACAACAAAATCTTTGTATCTCCTTGGAAGGTTGTATATAGATTTTTCACATGGATAATTATCATTGGATAACTTGGCACTACTTTGGTGCCTCTTGGAAAATGCAACAACGACCTGAGAATTACCCTTCACCACACGCACACCATTCCGCCATTGTCTATTACTCAATTTCACAGCACAGCTATCTGCACTCACTTCTTCCACCTGGTATGGCAAGTCAAATATCATTTTCCTCTTTGGTACTTTTGAATCTGGCAATCTCACCCAAACCCAATCACCCTTTTCAAAGCACAGGGCGTTGGTTCTTTTAATGTGATTATACCTTCCCTCAGTCTTTTCTTGATTGAGATGAGTCTTGGAGGGAATACTACTGATGTCTTGACAATGCGTGTTGTAAACTGCAGCCTTAGGTAATCTACTTAGCCAAGCTGGCCTCAGAAAGTCTTGGAGAATCGTTCCTCTCAGAGCTACAACAGGTAAAACACATGTAACACGGTGAGGAGTGTTGCAGTATGACCATAATGTTGCATGAACAGCATCTCCAACATCCACACTCTCAATTATCGCTTATCTAATACACTCACAAGTCTTTTTGCCCTCTCAACCTTACTGTTATAATGGGGGTCACACAGACTACATCTCTTGTGTTTAATATCCACACTGCACAAAAAGTCTTGCATTTTTTCTGAGACAATCTGCACACCTCTGTCTGAAATTAGCTCAGAAGGATAACCTTTTCTGGCAAACCCATTAATTTAATCACTGTTTTAGTGGTAGTCTTATGGACACATTTCTTAACCACTTGGATAGGTGATCAATCAGGGCAATAGCAATTTTAAATGGCAGGAAAAACATGAAATAGCCCCAAAAAATCTGAGCTGACCCTGTCCATTGCTCTTTCTGGCCTAACTCCTTCATTGGTGGGGAGATATATTTAAGACCTTTATCATTGCACACACAGGTCACACACCAGTCAGCAAACCTCTCTACATCTCTGTCCCTTCCTGGCCCCCAATATGTCTCCCTTAGTCTCTTCTTATTGAGAGTCATACCTAGATGACCACTATGACTTATTTAAGATAGTAAATAGTAATTTATCTTTGATACCACCTAGAGGAATTAATTTGTCTGCTCTAAACAACAACCCTGCCTCAACCGATAACTCAGTCTATACTCTGCTGAAAGGCTGAAGCTCTACAGAAAGATTCCCCTCTCTAGGCTATATATTTGTCATGTACTCCATGACTCCTGTCAGTGCAATATCTTGAGCAAGAGCATTTCTCTATTCACTTTCCCTGACACAATTTTCCCCATTCCAGACTATATTTGCTACAAGACAGTCCACATCTTGCTGTTCATCTATCATAGTCTTATTATCATCATCTGACCATGGAGGATGAGAAAGACAATCTGCCTTCTTGTTTATACCACCAGGCAAGCATTCCGCAAAGAAATTATATTCCAGTAATTTGACACTCAACCATATCAACCTAGCAGAGGACTTAGCAGAATGAATATTGGCATCACTTAAGCTAGGTAGCAATGGTTTATAGTCAGTACATAAGAAACTTTGTGCCCCTTACACATAATCCTTAAAACGCTGAACTACCCATGTACATGCAAGCATGTCACGTTCAATAACTGAATATGACTGTTCTTGTGGCCTGAGAGTACAGGTGGCAAACTCAACAATGCATTCAGACATATCCTTTCCTTGAGCCAAAGCTACCTCCCCAAATTAATGCTACTGACATCAACAGTAATAGTTAAAGATTTTCCTGGTATATATGGGCTGAGCAAAGGGGAATTGGAAAGTTCTCTCTTACATTATTCAAAAGCTACCTCTTGCAACTGAATCCATACAAAGTTTGCATTTTTCTTTAACAAAGAAAGTAGGAACTCTGCTTTTGTGGCAGGATTCTGAAGGAATTTAGCATAAAATACACACACACACACACCTAGAAAAGCTTGTAATTGTTCCTGGTTTTCTGGCGTAGGTACCTCATCTATTGCCTTGAGCAATCCTGGCTAAGGGGCAATGCATTTGCCTGAAAGAACATGTCCAAGATAGTCTACTTCATGCACTCCAAATTTGCGTTTATCTTTCCTTAACCTCAACCCTTTTTCTTCCAGGGCCAGAAGTACCACATTCAACCTAACAACATGTTCATTATAATCTTTTGCATACACTAAGATGTCATCCTGGAACACAAGAACAACTGCAAGACCTTTCAAGACATCACTTATGACATTCTGAAAAATAGCTGCAGCAGATGCAACTCCAAAAGACATTCTATAAACTTGAAACACCCCACATGGAGTTATAAAAGCAGTAAGATATCTTGAATCTTTGGCTAAAACTACTTGGTTATAGGTAGAGCCCATGTCGAGTTTTGAAAAAATAGTGGCTCCTGCTATGGTAACACTTATCTCTTCAATTTGGGCAGGGGTGTCCATCATCCTAAATGGCCTTATTTCAACGTCTGTAGTCTATGCACATTCTTAATTCACCATATTTTTTTCCTGCTACAACTATGGGAGATAACCACAAGGAGGATGCCACAGGGTCAATTACTTGTTCACTGCAAAGCTGGGAATGTAACATTTACAATTCATCTCTGCTACATAACCAAGTTTCTCTTAAAAGTTAATTCCATGTTCTTTCAATTCGATGCTCAAATCATTCAATTTCACTTGCACATTACTCTTTTCTGCACTTAAAACTGTTAAGCACATCTCTGTTTGAAAACAATCCCCAAACAGCAATAATGTCTGATCCACTTTGAAAAACATAAACTTTATCTTGTAACTCCCACCCCTTATATTTTACAACTGTTTCAAAACAACTGTCCAAGTCAATTTATTCCCCATTATACTCTTGGAGTGTACTGTCAGGAGGTGATAAAATGAGGCCTGGATGTGAAATTGCGCTCCGCTCACTGAGTTTTTCCCAGTCTGCGCTCCGCGTAGTGCGCGGACTTATAAAAAACTCTACTACGGGGGAGCGAAGTTTTTTCCTGATCCTCGTTCTCCTCGTTCCTTTCAGGAAACGTCTGATCAACAATGTAACCGAGGAGGAAGGTAGGATCGCAGACAGGGCTAGTCCGCGCAACCTAAACGGGACCCACAGCACTCTTTTGATGTGAAAGTTAAGAGAGAGGAACCACCTCCATATAGAGCCCCTTTCCAGAAGAAGAAAGTTGCTACTTTAACAGCAAAATATGCCTCAGACAGTGAGGATCCTCCTCCTGGACAGGAGCTGGGCGTTGACTCTCCTTGACAGCGCTGCGGAAGTTACCGTAGTGCGCCAGACACTCCACACGTTTCTGGAGGCGAAAGCAACTGACACCTTTGCAACTGTGCCAAAATTATGAGTGGTGCATGTGAGAAGTTGGCCTGGCATATGCTGTCCACTAATTATAGTGGGCACCTTGCACCAGTCCAAACAACCCCTTATTGGAGATAGGTTAAAGACAACCTTTATTGAAAGCTATCCTAGTGGTAGCTATGGAGAGCAGCCTTCAGGCTAAGTCTTGAAGGAATGTAAAGCAGCTTGTTTTACCAGTCTATAATCTCTTGAGTGACCAAATGAAAGAGGACCACACCAGGTATATATTCAAAATATATGTATTTATTACTAAACACACCCCTCTAGTCTCTTTATGAGGCTAGAGTTTGAAGTACATACGTTACGAGTTAGTTATCTACAGTAATAGCACAAATACACGTTTGAGCCCCAGGGGCGTACCAAACCATATACCAATAAAGTGGTATAAGAACCACGACTGAGCTAGACACAAGGCCTAGAGCCTGTAGAAGTGCTTGGACCACAAGGAACCACCCAAGGCAGTGACACAGGGGACCCACGGGGGACGCGTGCAGTGTATGAACACAACCGCGAACCACCGTTAACTTCTATGGGGAGAGTCGCGATTAGAATTTAAAAGAAAAGGGACACTTAGAGGAGGACTTGGAGCAAACCCTTTGAGAACTAGGCTGTTCTAGTGTCAATACCCACGGGAGCACCGGTGTACTCGAGTTACCTCACCCAGGGGAGCCGGGTGCATAGGTGTCTTTCGGGGTCGGGTTTCGTCGTCGCTTTCAATGGCGATCTGCTGCAAAGTGCTGCTGGCGGCCAAGTCGAAAGTGTTCGGGTGGATCCAAAGGTGGATCGAAGATCTGAAGAACCTGAAAGCAGAGGGGACAGAGTCTGGGTCACTAGCCAGTGACCAGGAAGGCGATGAGCAGATGCCCACCGATGTCGAGTGCTTCAGGTAGGTTGACGGTTGTCTTGACTCTTCAGCCACGAGGTCCAGGAGGCGTTGACGACAACCAGGAGCTGGATTCGAGCTGTCCCACGACGTGTGTCGATTGCAAGGGTGTCGGCGACCGGATTGGACCCAACAAGCCTTGGCAACGGCAAGTCTCGTGGAAATCGAAGAAGGACGATGTTGCAGACCAGCAAGGTCTGGGGGACTCACCCAGCGAGGATAAGTCAGGGCACACCTGGAGCAACCAGGGAGCCCAAGCAGAAAAAGATTGACCTTCGGGAGGGCCTACTAGCCAACGGACTAGCGACCGCGAAGGAGCCTCAAGATGATGCACGTGGAGCTGGCTCACAGGACACTCGTGGAGTGGAGGCCAGTGATCTTCGGTGCAGTTGGTGCTGGAGGCTGGAGCTACTCGGAGCCCAAAGCACGACTTTGTGGGAGACCCAGAAGAGGATGCACTTGCAAATGCGTTTGGTGTCCAGGGGTCACGGTTCCACGTTACCCACGACAGCTATGGGCCTCAGCTTTGCTGGGGACTCAGGGCAGCCTCGGGGAAGTCTGGAAATCTACCTCTGGTGATGCAAAGACTTCGGCGTCCGACGGGAGCTTCAGCGATGCAGACCGGACAATTGCTTCTTTGGTGCCTGCCAAGCAGGGGAGTCACTCCTTGACCCCAAGGGAGATTCTTCAGTCCTCTAATCTTAAAGTAGAGCGTCGAAGGTCCAGGATTCTGTGTCAGAGTTTCATCCAGGTAAATCTAAAGTCCTAAGGACTGGGTTCCCCTATTTATACTAAGGTAGGAGGTTGGACATACTCTGTGGCCCCACCTATGGGAGGGTCAGGGCAGAGGGGTGGTTACACCCCTTTCCCTTTGTCCAGTTTCGCGCCAGAGCAGGGGCTGGAAGCCCCTGAGCCGGTTTGAACTGGGGTATGCACAGGGACACCAAATGTGCCCCCAGTACAGGACTTCAAAGCACCAGAGAGTGCTCCCGCCCAGCCCCAATACACACTATCCTGTCTGGGGAGGTGGTCACACCTCCCTGGGACAGGAAACCTATTGTCCAGGCCTCCCTGCCGGAGTTTCGGTCAGCAGCAGGAGGCCAGACTCGTGTCTGTGGCAGCGGCATCCATTTTGTGATGCCAGGGCTCTGGAAAGTCAGTACCGGGCATACCGGTGTGTACATGTCTTTCCCTCTAGAAGGGTGGAATGCTACCCCCTCCGCCAGAACTGGCGGGGGGGTAGTATTCCAAGATGTTTGACACCAAACACGACATGTTTCCGTGCAGCCATCCCAAAGTTAGCATTTAACGCGAGGTTATAATGCGCTTAAGAGTATATGGTCAGGCTGCACTACAAACAGCATCAGAGAAGGGTCTCCGAACGCTGCAGAGGGGCCCTGCTCATGCAGGGGCACCCTCTCACATAGGAACCATGCACTCTGCCTTCAGGATTGATAAGGCCTGCCATAGGAGTGACTTATAGGTTTATATGTGTGTATGTACATAGTGATATAGGTAGCCTATATCACAGTAAGGGGTGCATGCACCACCTTACCCAGGCTGCAGTAGCAGACCTGTGGTGTCAGTTTGGATGGCCTTCCAGGGGTGGCACAATACATGCTGCAGCCCCTGGTAGGCCTCTGAGGTACCTATGCCCTGGGTACATAGTATACCATATACTAGGGACTTATAAGGGCACTCCAGATTCCAATCAGAGATGTGCCTAAGGCACATGGAAACCATTTTAGAGAGGAAGCAGCTAGGCTGGGGTTCTGATTAGCAGGGCCCCAGGCAGACTAAGGTCGAAAAACAGTGAAGCATCAGCAAAAGTGGGGGTACCCATGTGAAGCAGATCCTACTCTCCTACACAACCCCCCCAAACGTAGGGACATTAAACTAACCTTGCCCAGTTAAGTCTTCATGTTCTAAGTGGAAGTACCTAGAGAGTCCATCTGCATTGGCATGGTTACTCCCAGGTCTATGTTCCACTGTGAAGTCCATCCCCTGTAGGGAAATGGACCACCTAAGCAGTTTGGGGTTTTCACCCTTCATTTGTTTTAGCCATAAGAGGGGCTTATGGTCTGTTTGAACAAGGAAGTGACTACCAAACAAGTATGGCCTCAGCTTCTTCAGAGC
Source organism: Calotriton arnoldi (assembly GCA_963921515.1). Classification (NCBI taxonomy): domain Eukaryota; kingdom Metazoa; phylum Chordata; class Amphibia; order Caudata; family Salamandridae; genus Calotriton; species Calotriton arnoldi. The sequence goes on from CAWUFW010002652.1 coordinate 874,501, forward strand.
CCAGACCACAGCAAAGGCCTCCCTCTCAATGGCTGACCAACGTTTCTCTCTAGGGGTCAGCCTTCTGCTAATGAAAGCTACTGGCTGATCCTGACCTTCATCATTCAATTGTGACAGTACAGCCCCTACCCCCAATTCAGATGCATCAGTTTGAACAATGAACTTCTTGGAGTAATCAGGACTCTGTAGAATGGGAGCAGTGCACATGGCCTGCTTCAGATCATCAAATGCCTTTTGACAGCTAACTGTCCACTGAACCTTTTTGGGCATTTTCTTGGAAGTTAAGTCATTCAGGGGTGTCACTATTGATCCATACCCCTTGACAAATCTCCTATAGTACCCAGTCAGGCCTAAGAAGGCTCTCACCTGAGTCTGGGTAGTTGGAGCAGTCCAGTCCATGATGGTCTGGATCTTGCTCTGCAGTGGTTGAACCTGGCCTCCACCCACAAGGTGGCCCAGGTACACAACCTGACTCTGCCCTATCTGGCACTTGGTGGCCTTGATAGTCAGGCCTGCTTTCTGCAGGGCCTGTAAAACATTTCTGAGGTGGACCAGGTGATCCTCCCAGGTGGAGCTAAAGACAGCAATATCATCTAGATATGCTGCACTATAGGCTTCCAGACCTGTAAGGACTGTATTCACCAACCTCTGAAAAGTGGCAGGTGCATTCTTCAGACCAAAGGGCATCACCACAAATTGATAATGCCCACTAGGGGTTGAGAATGCTGTCTTTGGCTTTGCATCATCAGCTAGTCTGATCTGCCAGTAGCCAGCTGTCAGGTCAAATGTGCTTAGATACTTGGCTGAGGCCAAAGTGTCTATTAGCTCATCTGCTCTTGGTATTGGATGGGCATCAGTCCTAGTGACTGCATTGAGACCCCTGTAGTCCACACAAAACCTCATCTCTCTTTTCCCACCATTGGTGTGAGGTTTTGGCACAAGGACCACTGGACTAGCCCAAGGGCTATCTGAGGGTTCAATAACTCCCAAATCCAACATCTTCTGGACTTCTGTCCTGATACAGTCCCTGACATGGTCAGGTTGCCTATAAATCTTATTTTTAATAGGCAGACTGTCCCCAGTGTCCACTTCATGAGTGCACCAGGTAGTCTGACTGGGTGTCAGTGAGAATATGTGTCTGAACTGATTGAGCACCTGTCTGCAATCAGTCTGCTGCTGGGTAGTGAGGCTGCCTGCCAAGGCTACACCATCCACTGACCCATCACCAGGGTTCTGTGAGAGCAGGTCAGGGAGTGGGTCACTCTCTTCCTCCTGTCTCTCATCAGTAGCCATGAGCAAGCCCATGTCTGCCCTGTCCACATATGGTTTTAACCTGTTGACATGGAGAACCCTGTGGGGACTCCTGGGTGTTCCTAGGTCTACTAAGTAGGTAACCTCACCCTTCTGCTCAACAATGGTGTGGGGTCCACTCCATTTGTCTTGGAGAGCTGCTGGGGCCACTGGCTCCAACACCCACACCTTCTGTCCTGGCTGATAAACAGTCAGTACAGCCTTTTGGTCATGCCAGGCCTTTTGAAGTTCCTGGCTAGCCTCAAGGTTTTTAGTTGCCTTTTTCATATACTCAGCCATCCGGGAGCGGAGACCAAGTACGTAGTCCACTATGTCTTGCTTTGGGGGCTTGAGAGGTAACTCCCATCCTTCCTTCACCAAGCACAGTGGACCCCTGACAGGGTGACCAAACAAAAGTTCAAAAGGGCTGTAGCCAACCCCTTTTGAGGCACCTCCCTGTACGCAAATAAAAGGCAGGGCAAGAGTATGTCCCATCTTCGCCTAAGCTTTTCTGGGAGCCCTTTAATCATGCCCTTCAAGGTTTTGTTGAATCTCTCAACTAAACCATTGCATTGTGGGTGATAGGGTGTGGTGAACTTGTAAGTCACTCCACACTCCTTCCACATTGCTTTTAAGTATCCAGACATAAAGTTTGCATCCCTGTCTGATACAACCTCCTTAGGGAAGCCCACTCTTGAGAAAATTCCCAGGAGGGCCCTTGCCACCACAGGTGCTGTAGTGGTCCTAAGGGGAATAGCCTCTGGGTACCTGGTGGCATGATCCACTACCACAGGATAAACCTGTGCCCAGATGCTGTTTGGGGATCCATGGGACCAACAATGTCAATCCCCACCCTTTCAAAGGGAACCCCCACCACAGGTAGTGGTATCAGGGGGGCCTTTGTAGTGCCACCTGCCTTGCCACTGGCCTGGCAGGTTACTCAGGAGCGACAAAACTCCTTGGTGTCTTCAGACATGTGGGGCCAGTGAAAGTGAGGGACAATTCTGTCCCAAGTCTTGTTCTGGCCCAGGTGACCTGCTAAGGGAATATCATGGGCTAGGGTCAATAGGAAGCGCCTGAACTTCAGAGGTATAACCAACCTCCTGGAAGCACCAGGCTTGGGGTCTCTACACTCTGAGTACAAGAGTCCATCATCCCAATACACAGTATGGGGACCACTAGCTTTCCCAGCAGCCTCAGCAGCAGCTTGCTGTCTGAGGGGTTCAAGAGAGGGGCAGCTCTGCTGCTCCTGGCTCAGATCTGCCCTGGAAGGTCCCCCTGTCCCCAAGAACTCAACCTGTTCAGGTTCAAGCTCCTCTGGGACAGTTCCTTCCTCAGGACTGAGATCATCCCCCTCAGGGGACTGATCTTCCTTCTGAGCCAAGGGGGAAGGCACTGCCTTTACCCTACTACTCCTCTTCTTGGAAGGCACTTGGTCCATTATTCCAGAATCCAAGGCCTGTTCAGTGCTAGACATTTTGGCTTGTGACCTGGTCACAGCAAACACATCTGCAGGGATCCCCAGCATTTCTGCATGGGTCCTGAGCTCCACTTCTGCCCAAGCTGAAGTTTCTAAGTCATTGCCAAGCAAGCATTCAACGGGTAGGTCTGCACTTACCGCAACCTTCTTAAGGCCAGTTACCCCTCCCCAGGAGAAGTTAACAACTGCCAGAGTATGGTCTGTTCTGACGTTGCTAGCATTGGTCACTTGGTACATTTCACCAAGTATTATCTGCCCAGGATTCACAAGGTCTTGTGTCACCATGGTGACACTTGCCCCTGTGTCCCTAAATGCCAAAGCCTCTCTTCCATTGATTAAAGGCTGTTGTCTGTACTTGCCCAGATTACTGGGACTCACAGAGGAGGTCATATCCATGCCTCCATCACAGACTAGGACAGCCTGAGTGAGTTCTCTGACTAGGTCAGAGCTCATCTCTTTACCCAGGGTCAACCCTACTAAACCCTTGGCTTGTGTAGTCCCACCACCAACTGTAGCTGCACTAGGGGAGCAGGTGCCTTAGGTGCATTGGTGGGGGCTGGAGTCGAGTCTTTGGACTTGGTGCAATCACTGGTCCAGTGGGTCTTTTGCTTACAGACCTTGCACCATGGTTTTCTTTGGCCTTTCCCTTTGGTAGACTGTGAATCCCCACCTGAAGAAGATTTTTGGGGGCCTTGTGAAGACTTTTGATCTTTACCTTTCTCCCCACCCTTATCAGAGGTTTTCGAATCTTGCTTCTTAGGGTCACCACCTTGGTTCTGTACCTTCTGCTTCACCCTGGTTCTGACCCATTTGTCTGCCTTCTTTCCCAATTCTTGGGGAGAGGTCAGATCAGAGTCAACCAGGTGCTGATGCAACAGCTGATTTTGACAGTTATTAAGAATCTGCTCCCTCATTATCAGATTGTACAATCCTGTGAAGTCACATACCTTACTGCCCAATAACCAACCTTCCAGAGCCTTGGCAGAACAATCAACAAAGTCCACCCAGTCTTGAGTCTGTGCTTTTTGGGTATCCCTGAACTTTAACCTGTATTGTTCAGTGGTTAGGCCAAACCCATCAATTAGAGCACTCTTCAAGACTTTGTAATTATCAGCATCCTCCTCTCTAACAGTGAGGAGCTTGTCTCTACCTTTGTCTGCAAAGGAGAGCCACAAGATTGCTGCCCACTGCTCCTGAGGGACCCTCTGTACTTTACAGGCCCTCTCTAGAGCAGTTATCCATTTGTGGATATCATCCCCACTCTGGTAGGGAGGGACAATCTTGCTCAGGTTTCTATGGTCATAAGACCTTTCCCTATCTTTGGGGAAACTGCTGCCACCATGGGACTCTAGTCCCAACTTTTGTCTCTCTCTATAGAGATCTAGGGACTCCCTGTCTATAGCCAATTGCTGTTTCCTGAGTTCAAGTTGAGCTTGCTCATATTGAATCAGTCTCTTTCTCCTCTCATGAGAGGATTCCCTCCTATGAGAGGAGACAGAGGTCCCTATTGAGGTGTCAGAGTGGTTAGACTCCTGAGAAGGAGACCTAGACCTTCTGGGCACACTCAGAACTCTTCCTGGGGGACAAAGGGGAGGTCAGTCTGATCCTCTCCCTCCTCCTCCTCCACAGGAGGAATTGGGTTTTCCAGGACAAGGTCATTTTCACCTTCCTGGCCAGTTTCAGAGGGGGGGCTGGGTTTCTTCACCCCTGGCCCCTTCCTCATCTTCTGCCCCACCCTCTTTGCCTACCCCTTCAGACCCTAGGGGCCTGCTGAGATCATCAGCTAGTAACACCTCCCTGAGGTGTTTGGTGCTGGCACTTTTGCCTGCCTTCAACTTCCTAGTATTGCATAATGCTCTCAATTCCAAGAATGGGAGTTTATCATACTTGGAGGGAAGAAGCCCACTGGCTTCTGGCAAGGACTCACTGGGTCCTGGCTTTGAAGACATCACTAGTGAGGTGTGGTGTATGCACTACCTACTCTAGTGTGGCCTACTAAACTCTCTTGAGTTGTAGAAAGGGTGTGCTGTCCCTTAACACACAACTCTAAGTTCAGTAGAACTTACTGTATTACTAAGCTTGATTTATATGTACCTTAGGTACACTTAGTGGTTTTCAGTTGATCAATTCAATTGAGATTATCTGGTAAAACAATAGCAAGCTGGAATCCCACACGCTGCACACCAATGTGAGAAGTTGGCATATGCTGTCCACTAATTATAGTGGGCACCTTGCACCAGTCCAAACAACCCCTTATTGGAGATAGGTTAAAGACAACCTTTATTGAAAGCTATCCTAGTGGTAGCTATGGAGAGCAGCCTTCAGGCTAAGTCTTGAAGGAATGTAAAGCAGCTTGTTTTACCAGTCTATAATCTCTTGAGTGACCAAATGAAAGAGGACCACACCAGGTATATATTCAAAATATATGTATTTATTACTAAACACACCCCTCTAGTCTCTTTATGAGGCTAGAGTTCGAAGTACATACGTTACGAGTTGGTTATCTACAGTAATAGCACAAATACACGTTTGAGCCCCAGGGGCGTACCAAACCATATACCAATAAAGTGGTATAAGAACCACGACTGAGCTAGACACAAGGCCTAGAGCCTGTAGAAGTGCTTGGACCACAAGGAACCACCCAAGGCAGTGACACAGGGGACCCACGGGGGACGCGTGCAGTGTATGAACACAACCGCGAACCACCGTTAACTTCTATGGGGAAAGTCGCGATTAGAATTTAAAAGAAAAGGGACACTTAGAGGAGGACTTGGAGCAAACCCTTTGAGAACTAGGCTGTTCTAGTGTCAATACCCACGGGAGCACCGGAGTACTCGAGTTACCTCACCCAGGGGAGCCGGGTGCATAGGTGTCTTTCGGGGTCGGGTTTCGTCGTTGCTTTCAATGGCGATCTGCTGCAAAGTGCTGCTGGCGGCCAAGTCGAAAGTGTTCGGGTGGATCCAAAGGTGGATCGAAGATCTGAAGAACCTGAAAGCAGAGGGGACAGAGTCTGGGTCACTAGCCAGTGACCAGGAAGGCGATGAGCAGATGCCCACCGATGTCGAGTGATTCAGGTAGGTTGACGGTTGTCTTGACTCTTCAGCCTCGAGGTCCAGGAGGCGTCGACGACAACCAGGAGCTGGATTCGAGCTGTCCCATGACGTCTGTCGATTGCAGGGGTGTCGGCGACCGGATTGGACCCAACAAGCCTTGGCAACGGCAAGTCTCGTGGAAATCGAAGAAGGACGATGTTGCAGACCAGCAAGGTCTGGGGGACTCACCCAGCGAGGATAAGTCAGGGCACACCTGGAGCAACCAGGAAGCCCAAGCAGAAAAAGATTGGCCTTCGGGAGGGCCTACTAGCCAACGGACTAGCGACCGCAAAGGAGCCTCGAGACGATGCACGTGGAGCTGGCTCACAGGACACTCGTGGAGTGGAGGCCAGTGATCTTCGGTGCAGTTGGTGCTGGAGGCTGGGGCTACTCGGAGCCCAAAGCACGACTTCGTGGGAGACCCAGAAGAGGATGCACTTGCAAATGCGTTCGGTGTCCAGGGGTCACGGTTCCACGTTACCCACAACAGCTACGGGCCTCAGATTTGCTGGGGACTCAGGGCAGCCTCGGGGAAGTCTGGAAATCCACCTCTGGTGATGCAAAGACTTCAGCGTCCGACGGGAGCTTCAGCGATGCAGACCGGACAATTGCTTCTTTGGTGCCTGCCAAGCAGGGGAGTCACTCCTTGACCCCAAGGGAGATTCTTCATTCCTCTAATCTTAAAGTAGAGCGTCGAAGGTCCAGGATTCTGTGTCAGAGTTTCGTCCAGGTAAATCTAAAGTCCTAAGGACTGGGTTCCCCTACTTATACTAAGGTAGGAGGTTGGACATACTCTGTGGCCCCACCTATGGGAGGGTCAGGGCAGAGGGGTGGTTACACCCCTTTCCCTTTGTCCAGTTTCGCGCCAGAGCAGGGGCTGGAAGCCCCTGAGCCGGTTTGAACTGGGGTATGCACAGGGACACCAAATGTGCCCCCAGTGCAGGACTTCAAAGCACCAGAGAGTGCTCCCGCCCAGCCCCAATACATATTGTCTGGGGAGGTGGTCACACCTCCCTGGGACAGGAAACCTATTGTCCAGGCCTCCCCTGCCGGAGTTTCGGTCAGCAGCAGGAGGCCAGACTCGTGTCTGTGGCAGCGGCATCCATTTTGTGATGCCAGGGCTCTGGAAAGTCAGTACCGGGCATACCGGTGTGTACATGTCTTTCCCTCTAGAAGGGTGGAATGCTACCCCCGCCGCCAGAACTGGCGGGGGGGTAGTATTCCAAGATGTTTGACACCAAACACGACATGTTTCCGTGCAGCCATCCCAAAGTTAGCATTTAACGCGAGGTTATAATGCGCTTAAGAGTATATGGTCAGGCTGCACAACAAACAGCATCAGAGAAGGGTCTCCGAACGCTGCAGAGGGGCCCTGCTCATGCAGGGGCACCCTCTCACAAAAAAGCGTCTATTCCGCAGTTGCGAATGGTCACAATATTAAAACGGGTGCGGCCTCCTTGATAAGGGCCAGGATCCGTGTTTCTGAAGAAGCAGTACGCCTGGGTAAGTCCTGATCCGGATCCACAGATCCCGGCCCTTATCAAGGAGGCCGCACCCGTTTTAATATTGTGACCATTCGCAACTGCGGAATAGACGCTTTTTTGTGACGAACAACACAGGCTTACCAGAGCTGGCTCTTACCACGCGCATCACAAGACACGGCTGTAGGACAAATTTCTCTTCACCGTTCCATTAACCACAATCGCCCTGAAGAAGTTCATTGCTTAATGAATGAAACGCGTTGGCTGGAACTTTGTATTGTCGGATGACATTGAAAATAAAGGATTGATTTTGATACAACCCAAACAAGTGAACATATTTATTGAACTGACCACCTGGGTAGTGCACCACTCCGAATTTTGGTGTAGTTCTTTCTCTGCTTGGCAGTTGGCACCCAACAACGGCAGGTGCAGGAGTTGCATGTGCACACCAACTTGAACTATCTTTGTATATACCATATAGGGAATATAGCAGGGAAGTGCGGCTATCCCGGTCTGCCTTTGTTCGCCTTCTTCCATTCACCTTTGCAACTGTTGAAGCCGCTGACACCCGCGTGGCTCCACCTGATAGACTTTATGATGAAGACATTCAAATTGAATGTGACATTAAAGGCACCATTAATGCTATTTTTTGGGACAACTTGTCTTCTTCTTATGATATTTTGTTGGTGGAGGTCGACTGGCCTCCCCCGTTTGTTTTAGCATGTCCTCAAGGTGAGGATGTGATCATACCTTCCTAATCGCAATTCGTCCTTGATGAGACTAAGCATGCTTATGCTTCTGAATAGGCTTGTGCTTTGTCCCCTGCCTTATACCGCAACCAGGCTGGTTAGGATTCTCCTTTGCATGTTGTTCCTATACGCTCTGCTCCTCAGCCGCTGCCTCAATATCCAATCAAACATGATGCTAAAGCTTCTGTAAAAGAGATTCTCACTCAATTAGAATATCAGGGTGTAAATGAGCCCTGTGTCTCTGCAATGAATAATCCTCTTTTTCCTGTTTTGAAACCTGATGGTTCATATCGCATACTTTTTGATTGTAGACATTTGAACAGTCATACTCGTACTTTTGCATGTCAAAACACGCGTAGTACAGCTTTAGTCAATAATATCATGCATAAAAGGTTTAAAACTACACTTGATATTTCTAATGGATTTTTCAGTCACAACCTGGCTCCTGAGAGCTGCGATTTGTCCGTGTTCCGCACCCTCGGTTCTCAGAGGTGATACGCGAGATTACCCATGGGGTATAAGAATAGCCCCGGGGTCTTCACAGCACGTATTGTGTCCCTTTTGCATGATATTGATCTTTATGCTTTCTCTTATGTCAATGACATATACCTGACAGATGATGACTTAAATTGCGATTCTCCTATTAACATGACTAGAGAATCTGGATTTCATTAAAGACACGGAGGCTGACATTATGCATTATTCCTTTAATGCAGTCCAAGCAGCCGCATATATCACAATAGTAAGGATCCAAAGCAGAATAAAGGCAACACATAAAAGGCATGAGCCAACAACAATCTGCCTCTTTTAAATGTGGAAGAAAATAAGTTCATGAAACTTGAAACTTCAAATACTTCAGGACAATCTTCAGATGAACCAGGTGAAGGCAAAGGAAGAACGAGGAAAAAAATCCAAAGGTCAGACGACCCGCAGTTAAGGATTACCTGAAAAGAGAAAGAAGTGAGTACCTACTGAACACAGCAAAAGGTGTAGAGCATAACAACCTAAATGAAGAAGTAAGGTACATAGTTAATAAAAGAACGTTAATTAATTGTAATAAACAACATTAGTCCATTGTAACACCACCAAGGGGTGGGAAGGGAGGGATAATGTCAGCCTCCGTGTCTTTAATGAAATCCAGATTCTCTAGTCATGTTAATAGGAGAATCGCAATTTCATTACAAGACCGGAGGATACATTATGCATGTTGGTAGCTTTGTAAAACAACATCAGACATATGTTCAATAGGTTTACAATAGTGACGTGCAAAGGTGCTGGCATTAGACCAGTCAGCCGCTTTAAGGATGTCATCTAACTTACCTCCAGACCAGAGAGATTTACTTGCCATGGCACCTCTCAGGGAATGAGCCTGAAATTTCTTTAAGTCAATACCTGCTAAGCTCATAGCGGTCTTAACTCATCTAGCAATGGAGGAGGAACTTATACCTTTGTGTGGTTTCACAAAGGAAATAAGTAATTGGTTCACACCCTGGGGACGAAGAGCAAACATTCTGCGATCGTACTCTTTCATGCAGTCCACAACGCAAAGATTTGGGCATAAGTCAAAACGAGGATAAAAAATAGAGTCAGACATAGTCTTAGTTCTTCTATAAATCTCAAATTTGACACCAAACATATTATAAGATCTATTAGTAATTTCCAGGGCTTTGATATCGGAAACCCTTCTGCAAGAGATTAGGCATAAGAGAGTAGCTAGCTTAATGGAAAGGTTTTTTCTGTTTAGAAAAGAATTGGAAGGCCAGTTATTGAAGAGATCGAGAATTAGTTTAACATCCCAGAGGCTTTCATATTTAGGTTTAGGAGGTCTTCTTAAGCGAATGCTTTTCATGACTCCGAAAATAATGACATTTTTACCTACCGTTTTTCCGTTGACGAGGACATGACCAGCAGAAATAGCCGATCTATAGCAATTGATAGATCTACAGCTGAGGCCTCTTTCAAATTGTTCGACAAGGAAGTTAACTATGTCAACAATAGGTGCCTCCAAGGAATCCAGGTTCCTTTCCAGGCACCAACGTACCCAGATTCTCCAGATGTTGTTATATCTGTAGTGAGTGCCTGGGGCCCAAGATTCTCCGAGGAGAGTTGCAGCCGTCGTCGAAAGCCCTGAGATTTCATTGGATCTCCTGACACTCTCCAGGCAAGAAGGGTTAAACTCCCGTTCTGAATTAGGGGGTGAGTTCCTCAGTCTACGTCTGTAAGAAGATTCTCTAGGGAAGGAATTAAGAAGGGGGGGGTTGCAAGCTAGTTCTAGAGTGGTGGGGAACCATGCCTGAGATGGCCAAAAGGGAGTAATTAGGACAAGGAAGCACTGGTCTTGTCTCACTTTCTGAAGAACTCTCTGAATCATGGCAAAGGGAGGGAACGCATACACCTTGGCTTCTTTCCAAGATTGTAGGAAGGCGTTGACTGCCAGAGCACCCGGGTCTGGCATCCAACTGAAATAGTTCTTCAATTGAAAGGTTGGTCTGCTTGCAAACAGGTCTATCTCCAGAGGGCCCCAGATCTTGTTTAGGGTACTGAATACGGAAACATTCCGTTTCCAATCGCTGTAATCTAACAGGAATCTTGAGTTCCAGTCTGCAGAGATGTTCGATTTCCCCGGAAGGTATTCCGCTTTGAGAGCGATCTTGTGTTCCAGACAGAACATCCAAAGTTTCTTTGCTAGATTCGAGAGGTCCACGGATTTGGTGCCTCCCAGACGATTTATATAGGCTACCGCAGACATGTTGTCCATCTTTAGAATAACTGACCTCCCCTGAAGAGAGTGTTTGAAACTCATGAGGGCGTAAAGTCCAGCTGTTAGTTCTAAATAATTTATGTGGTGAGATGATTCCTCTTGTGACCAGATACCACCAGTGTTCTGATTGAGAAGACAAGCTCCCCAGCCATGAAGGCTCGCATCTGATTCTAAAAGAAACTCTGGTTTTGAACCAAAGATTGCTTTCCCGTTCCACGCGTCTAGGTTCTCGAGCCACCAGGCTAATTTCTATTGGGGTTCGTGATCTAGGCAGATCCGATCTCCGTACCAGAGGCCAGATCTTAGGGCTCTCGCCTTTACCCTTTGGAGGGCCCGATAATTGAGGGGACCCTTTCTGATTTTTGAAATTTTCTTGGAGGGAAATAGAAGGAGACACCGTAATGTGTCTACTGTAAAACCTAGAAATTCCAGGGTTCTGGAAGGAGTCAGAAATGACTTCTCTTTGTTTATGATGAATCCTAGACTCTCTAGAAGATCTATCACAGACTTCAGCTCTTTGATTAATTGTGAGGGGTCTTGGGACATAATGAGAATGTCGTCTAAGTAAATGATTAAACGAATGCCTCTTACTCTTAGATATGAGACGACACACCTCATGACCTTGGTGAAGCACCAAGGGGCGGAAGAGTGTCCGAACGGGAGTGCCTGAAATTGGTATAAGTGGTTTTTCCAGACAAATTGGAGGAAGGGTTGGTGGATTTCGGCCATAGGAATGGTGAAGTAGGCATCCTTTAGGTCTAGTTTGACTAGCCAGTCTCCCTCTAGAAGTAAGTCCCTCAAAAGATGGATGCCCTCCATCTCGAAGTGTCTGTAAATCAAAAACTTGTTTAGATCTCTTAAGTTTATGACAGGTCTCCAACCCTTGTTCTTTTTTTTTACCAGAAAGAGGGTGCTTATGAATCTTAGCTCTTCTAGGGGGACCTCTATTATCGCTCCTTTCTGAAGCATGGAGGAGATCTCTTCCTCTACAATTTTTTGTTGATCTAAGGATAGAGGAAGGTCTCTCGGGAAGGAGGACTGAATGGGTGTATGAGAAAAGTCTATCATAAAACCTTTTACAGTGTTTAAGACCCAAGGGTCTTAAGTAATCAACTTCCAGTTGTGTGAGAAGTGTTTGAGTCTGCCGCCCACTTTTAAGGGGAAAGAAGGGGAAGGGAGAGTACTCACTTGTAGGGGTGTTGGAGTTAGTTGCTCCGCGGGATCTAAATCCTCTGCTTCGTTGTCCTCTACCTCGTTGAGGGTAGAACTGAGGTACATTGAATTGCTGGTATCCTCTACCGTAACCACGGCCTCTCGAGTAGGGCCTTTGATTAAAGCGGCCGGAAGAGAGGCCCCGTCTTCCGGCCCGTCCAAAAAGGTTGGTGTTAAACACCTTGCGCATGTTTTGTTGTGCTTTATCTAAGGCGGTAAAGGTGGATACATATTTCCCCAGAGATTTGATGAGGTCTTCGCCAAAGAGCAACCCTTTGGGGCTTTGTGAGGGTTCTTTATCTGCCAAATCGCTTAGTTTTGGGTTTATTTTGGTTAGAACGATTCTACGTCTCTCTGCGTTCATGCTCGCATTAGCGTTACCCAGAAGGATGATTGCCCTCTGGCTCCAACCCCTGATTAGGTCGGTATTGAGGTGAGTGCCGTTGATGTGGCTGGCTTTGGCGGAGTCCAGAATTCTGGCTAGTGGACCCAGTACATCAAGGAGACGATCTTGGCACCCTTTGAGGGATCTTTCCATCCCTTTTCTTGGGTTACGCCCAAGTTTGAAAAGGAACTTAATTAGTTCTGGGTCCAGGTTAGGGGTATAGCAAGTTTTGTCCTCAATAGAGGGTCTGGAGCATTCAGCTCTAAGAATATTACGGGTTTCTCTCTCCAAGAGGTTTCTAACCCATTTTTTAATAAACTTGGCAACGTGGTCTTGAGGGGACCACTCTGAACTTCTTGGATGTTTAAGATTTAATGAGGAGAACATTTCCTCTCCCAAGGGGTTAAAAATAGTATCCTTAGAGGATGATGGGAGATCCTCTTCCAAATTGTCGAAATATTGGTCATCATCATTAATGTCGAGGACATATTCATCAGGAAAGTCTGAGGATTCATTAGATACGTCATCTCCCATGTTATAAAGAGCTTTGTGATATTTTGTGCCGCCAAGGACACCCAGATGTTTTGTGCTGCCAAGGACACCTTGGGAGTTTGAGGTGTGGGGACCTCCATTATTCGTTGAGGTGCTAAGACCTCCCTGAATTGATGAGGTACTAAGACCTCTTTTCAATGTTTTTATTTTTCCTTAGTCTTTTGCCCCTTAATCCTGAGTCGTCTTGAGAATGGGGAATTGTAAACTCAGTAAATTCATCCTCTTCTGGGAGTGATCGTTTAGAGGCCATTATCTGACTTAAGGTTTCTATCATACATGACTTCATTTCCATATGAAGCATTTTCTTAAGGGCTTCGTTGTCTAAGTTAGGGGTAGGAGCAGAAGCCTCATCAGAGTCTGAATCAGACATAGTGTAAGGAAAGTTAACTGAAGTAAGGAGTTAACTTGAAAGAGTAAATGGGTTTTTAGAAAGTAGGCAAGGTTTATATAAAAAAGGGTGCCATGAAGAATATAACCGCCTTGATATTATATATTAATCCCCCTTTTTTTGTACAGGAATATATATGGAAAAGTATCAGAGACTTGCGGTGATCGTAGAAACAGTTGACCTCGAGCAACGATTAAAGCGCGCTCGAGCGATCAGCTGTGATCAGAGTCAAGACATTGCCATGGTGACCCCCCCGGCCGCGAGCGTGACCGCCTTCGCGATCAGCTGGAGGCCGGAGGGAGAAGAGGAGTGATACTAGGCAACGGGAGGATGTCGCGCTCCCGTTGGCAAGGTACTTTCCTCGGCTCCCTCGCTTAGGGTAGAGCCGCGCCGAAGGCTCCGAAAAGGGGTAAAAGAGGAAATGAGGATTCTGGGGGGGGTTTATCCTAAAGACAAGCGCAGCGGAAAGCGGAAGAAGTCAGTGCCACATAATGTGGAAGGCAGAAGAAATATAACACTGCGAAGAGCGGCGTCGGAAACGTAAATGGAAAGGCATCCATACATAAAAAAACAATATCTGGGTATTAAACATGTTTGAGATCGAAGGGGGGAGAAGAGATATACCCACACAGTGTTGAAGTGGGGAGGGGGAAGGAGGAAATCTCCATAAATTGGAGATTGGTAGGGAAGTAGGGGTGTAGGAGGGGTGGGGAAATGCCACGCCAGAAAAAACACCCTGAAAAGGAAGGGATTAATAACAAAAGGTAGTACAGTTATATGAAATAAAGTAAGAGTCAACTTATCTGCTTGGAGCCGCATTTAAAAGAGGCAGATTGTTGTTGGCTCATGCCTTTTATGTGTTGCCTTTATTCTGCTTTGGAACCTTACTATTGTGATGTATGCGGCTGCTTGGACTGCATTAAAGGAATAATGCATAATGTAGCCTCCGGTCTTGTAATGAAATCCCCCTCTCGCAAGGATAGATTGCTTCATCACGTGATTCGCTGCTCTTGGCTACTAGTTCAATCTCGCAAAGTCGCATATTGCCTTTCTGGCTGTCCTTTTTCTTGATTATGAATTGACGAATGAGGGTAGGGGGCTGGCACCCCATTTTTTTTTTAAATGTGCACAATCGCAACCTCCATCTACCCTTGAGAAACTCCAATCTCTGCTTGGTTTTCTGAGCTTTGGCAGGACTTATATTCCTAACTATGCTCAGCGTATCAAACCTCTTTATGCTTTGATACACCCATCCTTTTCTATTTCCTCCTGGCTTCCAGAACACACCGCGGTGCTGCACACTTTACAATCGGATTTGCTTGCTACGCAATACTTACAGACTAGATTGAATACTGCCAGTTTGGTCATCTGGATTTTGCCTGGTGCGATCAGCTTTTCTTATGTGACATTTAATGAGTGTGACACTGTCCCAATTGCTTATAAATCACATCTGTATACTCCAGCAGAACTGCGTTTCTCTTCTACTGAAATTGTTTTAACTGCTGTGCGGATGGCCATTCTTAAGGAACACCCTCTTGCTCAAGGTAAATGCATTTTTGTTGTTTCGCCTGTGCCGGCCTTAGAGGAGGTCATGAAATCAAGTGTTCCTAATTATAGAGCTCTGCATCCTCATTGGAGTCAACGGGCTACATCTTTAACTTCTATTGATGTCACCTTCGTTTTTGACTCTTCTTTGCAAATGCAAGAGTTTCTTCAGTATGAACATGTTCACTCTCTGCCTTCTTCTGTTCATCCTCTTGATCAGTACAAATGCATCATTTACACTGATGGTTCGACTCAACAGGCCATTGGTTCTAAATAAGCTTACTCTGCAGCTTGCGCTATTGTTGTAGGTTCAATGAAGGATGGAGTTTTCCACTCTAACTTGGTTCATACCCAGTCCCTTGGGGACTGCACGGCCCAGCTGGCTGAATTGAGGGCTCTCCGTTGAGCTCTCGAATATGCTGATCCTGAATTGCCCACCCTTGCTGTGTGTGATTCTTCTTATTGTGTTCAGTCCTTCAATGACAATTTGTTTTTGGAAACAAAATGATTTTCGGGATTCTAAAGGTAGTACGATAACCCATAAAATGCTTTGGGTTCGAGTGGCTGCTCTAAAGGAACGTCTGCCACTTACACTTGTTGTACATGCATTGGGCCATCAACGTCGGGAGTGCACGCTGTTGGGAATTCGATGGCTGATGAAGCAGCCAAATCTGCAGTATCCACAGTTAAAGTAGCCGCAGTTACACATTCTATGACTAAAATTGATGATGACATCTTGGCGGCCCTTGCCGCAACTCGCGATGGTACTCCCTTTCCTCAGGGATTTCCCTCTAAATATACTAACAAGTTGACTACTGACAAAGTTCCTTTTGTGTCCATTCCTGGGTTTGGTGATCGTCTGATTCCCAACCTTGACCGCAGACAATCTTTGATAGTGGCCGCTCATGAAGGTATCGCTTCTGCACATGCAGGAGTGGCTGCCACTGTTTCTCTTTTACAGCAACGTTATTGGTGGCGTGGTTTATATCAGCAGACTCACCGATATGTCCTTTGTTGTCACGTTTGCCACCAAATTAAAAATTCTAATGTGTCACGACCACCTCAGACACATCTTTTTATTTCCAATCAGCCCTTTTGGCTGTATTTATCTTGATCATTGCAGTCCCCTTATGTCCGATAATGCTTTTAAATATTATTGGTTGTAGTGGATTCTTGCACTAGGTGCCTCTGGGTCTGGCCACAGCGCTCTGTTGATGCTCGCACTGTTAAAAGATTTGCATGTCTTTGTCGGGGCATATGCCTGTTGCACTTTCCATTCAGGCCAGGGTCCGGCATTCGCCTCTAAGGCGTAGTGTGATTTGATGACATCAATGGGAGTACAGGTGCTTTTCTTGTCTCCATATAGGCCCGAGGGCAATTCTGTTGTGCAGCACATGAACCGTGTCTTAAAGCAATCTTTAATGGCAAGGGTATTAGGGGCGTGACTGGTTAACTCATCTTTACGGGGTTCAACGTGCTCTTAATAACCTCCCTTGAAGATCTCTGGGTGGGCAGACCCCGTACGAAATGCTCTTTGGCATCAAGATGTTTGTTCCAGACCTTGATGGTCTAGGCGTTGTGGTGGCTGCCGTAACCTTTGATGTAGATAACCACTGTACTGTTTTACAGGATCTACAAACGTTTTGTGACGCTCTGGCAAAAACCCATTTGCCTTTGAGTCAGCCTTCTGATGCAGCAGCTCTGATTCCTGTTTCTGGCTGGCTTCCTAAAGTTGGTGATCTGGTTTGTTAAAATGTGGCGATCAAGAAAGAATTTGGTCCCTCCTGCCATGCTCCTGTCCCAGTGCTTGGTCTTCAGGGTACCTGAACTATGATTTTACCTCTACTTCTTGGATACAAAGAAAATTGCTTTGTTTCAATTGAACATGTCAAGTTACTCCATTTGGCCAATACTACATAGTATGCCTGGGGGTGTCCCAAGACGGGATATTCTTTACAGCCTGTGAGCTCAGTTCCTACTGATTCTCCCCAGCTGCAGGAGGGGGATATCGAGTCTTCAGTTGACCTGGTACCTCTTTTACCATCTTCACACTCCATTATGGAAATCATCTATTCTGATCCACCCCTCGAGGCCCCTTCGGAGTGCAAGCCTCAAGTCTACATCCAGAATCCCAGGCTCCTTTATTCCAACTGATTTCTTCTGGTTACTATATTGATCAACATAATTTTTCTTCAAATAGTTCTCCTTTATCCTCTATTTTAACAGCACCACCTGCGCACATTTGTGTTTTTATCTCCTGGTTAAAATGCACTTATGTGGTTCCACCTTGGATTTATATCTGGATCGTGTTTTCCATAGTATTTTTGTTCATGTGGATTGGATTTGTGACTGTTTTTTTCCTTTTGATTAATGGCTACTACCTCCCAGAACGTTCTGCTGCAGAACTTGTCAACGGGGTGTTGGCCCCACATTCTTCCTCGCATAAAATGAAAAGAGACCAGTCCCTTGTTAACATTTCAGCGGTCCCAGTCACTGATGGAATTGTATGGGATAAAGTACCATTCTATGTATTCGGTCCTACGGAGATACTGCAAATACCATATGTATTCTGTGTTTCCATGGGTGATGTGATAGTGCCTGGATTACAATCAGATGATTGGGATGTCGATGCTGTAAATTCTATGTTTTCTGAATTACAATATTTAAACTGTCTTTGACACTGGGGATTCATATTTAAATTCTGCTAACTATGCCGATTTGTTCTGTTTTTAACATTATGGGCACCATTTTTTGCATAGAGCTAATGGACAGTGTCCTCAATTTAATTATACTCAATTGGAACATTACCCAACTCCATCTAAGCATAGTTCCAAAACACAAAAGATGAAGTGCACTTATTTTACTGGTTATAACCTTACAGACCCGGCATCATACTATTTTAAATTGGTTCCCACTCTTTCGAAAAAATATATGCTTACTCAGACCAAGTTAATATATGCATCTCTTTTTATTGACAATTTAGCCCTGAAAGGATATGATTACTGGAAGAACAATATTGACTTGAAATCAGTATGGGGCACTAAATCCTGGCAAGTCCAAGGTACAAAATCTTTATTTCGTGCATGTCTGATACCTACTATGCAAATCATCTTTCTTAAAGACACGGTCCAACAGACGACTTGTCTGGGATTGGCTAAGATTAAAGAACTGAATACTACCACTATCCCATCTTTGGCTTGATAACTAGGAATCTTATACAAATTACACAGAAGACCAACTAAATAGTATGAAACAAAACTGTACATTTAATTATTTTAAGATAGCTCCGACTGGGTAGTCATTATGGCTTTTGAACACGAAGGTTTTTCATTCTCGTTTCGTGAACACTACTTCTGGGTTCAAATTAAGTAGACCTGATCCATGCTATCCACAAACACTGTATTCCAACACTGTTACTACTTATTCCGTAGGTAAATTATGTCAACAATGGCTAGAGCATTCCACATTGTTTGCCGTGAAACAACATCTTTCTCTCCTATCCGAAGATATAAACGTATCAGATTTCCTTTTGGGTCCAAAATCCCCACGTTCGAAACGATTTATTTATGCTGCATATAATCAACTTTGGAAATTGTCGCAACTGGAAGCTGCAGTACGTTTACACCAGATTGACCAAGATAATTTAGATAAAGTGCTTGCTGTTGTCGGCAACAGTATTAATACATTGTCACCTCGTATTTATACTCTAGATAATATTGCATCATCTGTTATTGATATTGTGCAAACTGAAGTGTCTACCTTGTATCATGGTCATAATCAACTTAGTGTTCTGTCCCGTATAGAGGCCCTAATGTAGACCCGTTCATACATGCCCTAAAATGGACGTATTCATATTTGCCCTAATACGGTCATATTCGTACTTGCCCTATTATGGTCAAAGCCGCATATGCCCTATTATGGTCATAACTGTACATGTCCTATTATAGTCATGATTCCTTATATAGGCATGATCTTTCACCTACATTGTTCCTCACTAGTACACAACGTGCTCTGAGGGCTGAACGTTATCTATCCTGTGGTTTTGAATACAGCAGGGTTTTTCCCAAACACAGGCCCACACTGTACTCATCAATTATGCATGGCTCTCTAGGAATACACCACCTGCATAATATGTATGTACAAAGTTCACCCCTGACGTCTTCCTCAAGTCTAACGACAGACCAATACAATCCATACTGAGGACCGAGACTCTTTAGGGTATAAATACACCACATCTTGCCCCGGTAAGACAGAGGGAACCGAGACTTCCATGCTGACACACTGACCAGAGACGCTGAGGCTCCAGCATGCAGTCGCTCCAGCTGACAGCGGCCTGACACAGCCCTTGCGGGGTGTCCAACTCGAGACCAGGACGGGGTCCCACACTCTCTCTATTCAGGTATGGGGGTTCGACTAAATCCTAGAAGGATTCTTGGCTCTTAGGCTTTTAGACCTACACATATGCTAGGTACACTCAGGTACATCTAGTTAGGCATCGTAGGAGTACGCGCACTTTTCATAATGGTTTTTATATTCATGTATGTATCCATGATTATTGCAATATGATAGAACTGTTCTATCCCTTTGATTTTATCGTACTGCTGATAATATATCTCTGCTATTGTCTGCTGGTTGCCGCAGCACATATATTTTACACTAGAATAACAACTGTTCAATAAATACTTATTGAAACGCCCAGACTTTTTATTCTGTGTAACTCTCTGAGACAAGCCGAATAAGTAAGCACGAGTGACTGAGCGAAAAGTAGTATATTGTTTCCACGATTCTGAGGAACTTGGGTTGTCATGATCTAAGGTTGCCAGAAACTAATCTCTCCCCGATAAGAGGAGATTTTAGTGGCACTGTGAGCTAGCTAATGCAAAACAATCTAACTTACACGGTGAGGGTGCACAGAGTCAGTCTGCCACCAAGCCCACAGCTTATGTTACACAAACGCGCAGGTCCTGCATGGGTACTATAGGAACTACACGACATGGCTCCACCAACGTTGGTTTGGTACTTATTTAACAGTAGAATCTGAGTAGTTCAGTCATGCTATTCTCAGAGAACCTACTCACAAAACCCCAGAGACGTCTGGAGTGGGTGGGCACAAACTCTACCGCAGCTGAGTAGTACGAAAATACTATTAATTAGCTGTTGGTTATTCAAGCTTGAAGGACATTTAGTTCCTAAATTGTGCATAACACCTCATCTTAGTTCCCTTTGAACACTTCTTCCTCTAATAATGTCTGACATCGAAACAGGGGACCAAAGAGTTGATCTGAATCTCTTAACAGGAGAAGAAGATCCTGAGGATGCAATACAAATTGCACCAAAATTCAGAAGGACAGTCACCATAAGACTATTAGAAAATGGCTTACCAGCCACGGGTGGCATAGTAGTTTTCATGATTGAGGCACACGAATCAAACAAAACCGCGGTATTCTATTCATGGGTTACATTCCCAGCAGCGAATGCCATAACAAAGACAATTCACTACTACATAGCAGGAGATGCACCAGCGGAATATGCTCCGTTTGAGGACATAGACATTCCACTCACTTACCAGGAACATTTTTACTGGTTTAAAGGCGCCCTACCCCACGTACAACAAAGAGTAATATTAGGCCCGCTCGGAGGAGATGGGGCCACATGGCCAATACTAGCGGCTTACACACCACATCCTGGCATTAACACAATGCCACAGCCTGACTTACTAGTACAACACAAAGATTTAATTAAAATCTACAGAAAACTGACACAATTTGTCATGAGGACTTTAACAATCCAACCTGCACCAGCAGGTGCAGCAAACAGTACTCCATTTCAGGGTACAGGAAATAAAATTGCTCCACAAACATTACACGCGGTAATGGGCAAAATGCCTGCAAAATGCGAACAAATACCATTCTGGATAGCTCAGAAAATAACTCAGCTTGAGGCAGTATTCCCGAATACTACCACCTATGAAAAACACAGAATTCTAACAATCTGCTTGCCCATGGGGATCACACCACAAGTAGAGGACTGCACCTCTTGGGGTTCAGTCTTTCCTGCCATATATACCAGAACACATGGTATCCCGTCCTTAGCAGTAGTACCTGACGTATTGAGACAGATACAGAAGGAGTACGGAGCAGAGCCTGCCCTTAACTTAGGGATGAAGTTACTAAATAACTTTGACCAGGTATCAGCCATAATACTAGCTAACATTAAGGGGGAAGCAGCTTCAGTGGCGATCCGCCAACGCCTAAGGGAGTTCAGTCCAGAGGATCATCAACACGAACTACCCAAAATAATTGAAACTGCATATGCAGAATTAGGCAGAGACAGTCTAGGTGGGAAAGCATTAAAACCACAACTAGTGGGCGGTCCTGAAAAGGACACTACAAAGCAGACGCCTACTTCTTCTAAAAAGAAGTGGGAAAATAAAAAACAACAAAAGTCTAAAGACAGCAGATCTCAATCCAGAGGTAGGTCTCCTCAACAGGAGCCCTCTGAAAGGAGGTATACCCTCAGGAATAGGGATAATATTAAAAAACCTGACAGGTATCAGGATACTGATATTCGTTCCTCTCGTTCCTTTCAGGGTTCATCAAAAAACTCCGAGAGGGAAGGACGGTCAGAGGAGAGCACAAAGTCCAGAGACACGCAACGCGCTGCGGACTATGCACCTAAAAAAGAAGATAAACAAAAATCAAAACCTCAGTTCAAAAAGAAGAAGGTAGCAGGTCTCAAGATAAGACATGCCCTGAATTCTGAGGACACAGCTTCTGAACGGGGAGTGGGCTCTGACGATGCTAAACAGCGCAGCAAAAGTAACGATAGCTCGCCAGAACCTGAAGGAATTTCTGGTGACAGCGGAGTTGAGTGAGTATATCACGGTGGAAACACCTGATACTCGGGTAAGTGTCCCACATAAGTTACATGAGATAACACTCCGGATGGAGGGGGACAAGCCCAGAAAAGTTAAAGGTCTCGTTTGGAAAAATCTGTCATCTGGTTATGACATTCTATTAGCAGAACAAGACTGGCCGCCAGCATTCGTCATGGAGTGCCCTAGGGGAGAAACTAATTTTTCCAGCCTTTTCCGACCTCGTTCCCATTCACCTAAAACATGCATATGCGCAGGAGTGGGCGGTTGCCTAGCTCCAGCATTGTACAAAAATCATGTTGGTTGGGATGAGGATTCAACCCACCATGTGATCCCGTTAAAAGTTTCCCCAACTGCTCAAAGGCAATACCCTATAAAGCAGGAAGCTAAAAAACAAGTCAGGGAGATTCTAGACCAACTAGAATACCAGGGGGTGATAGAAAATTGCACTTCACCTATGAACAATCCTTTGTTTCCCGTAATGAAACCTGACAACACATATCGTTTTGTTTTGGATTACAGACATTTAAACACTTGCACAAAGACATTTGCAGTTCAAAATGCACACAGTGCCGCATTAATGAATAACATTGTGCGCAAAAAATACAAAACAACGCTCGATATCTCAAATGGATTTTTCTGCCAAAATATAGCGCCTGAAAGCAGGTATCTGACCGCCTTCAGTGCGTTAGGGTCCCAGCGACAATTTTGTCGACTAGCCCAAGGGTATAAAAACAGCCCGGGGGTATTTTCAGCACGAGTAACAGAGTTACTCCAAAATTTGGATGAAGAAGCATTGTCCTATGTGGATGATATTTATCTGACGGACGATGACTTAAAGAGGCACTTAACCAGGGTGAGCACCATTATTATGGGATTCGCCTCTGAGGGCTACAAATTTAATTTAAAAAAATCAAAAATTGCCCACCTCAGTGTCCTGTTTTTAGGATACGAGCTGTCAAGTGAGGGAAAAAGCCTAGCAGCAAACTTTTTAGAAAAGTGTGCGCTGCTCCAAACTCCAAAATCATTAAAAAATTTACAATCAATTCTGGGATTCCTAAATTTTGGTCGAACATACATTTTGGATTACGCAGAAAGAGTAAAACCTTTCTACGACTTAATAAAACCTGATTTTTCAGTCAGACAATGGACACAGGAACACACAAATATCCTGTGTGTCCCTACAGGAAGACATGATAGCTTCTAAACATTTACAGACACGCGTAAACGCACAGAACTTAGTGATGCGAGTAATAGCGGGTCAATGCGGGTACACTTATTTAGCTTTTAATGAAGGCGAAACAGTACCAATCGCATACAAATCACACCTGTACACAAACGCAGAGATGCGTTTCACTTGAACAGAAAAAATTCTGACAGCAGTGCAGACCGCTGTAGCAAGAGAAAGAGCTCTGGCTCAGGGTAAACGCATAATTGTCGTGACCCCAGTACCAGCTTTAGAAGCTGTTACAAAAGCTAGCATTCCAAATGCGAAAGCCTTACATCCCAGATGGATACAATGGGCTAATTCTCTTACTGCAACGGATGTTGAGTACAGATTTGATCCAAGTTTAAAAACACAAGCATTTCTGCAATACGAACAAGAATATCCTCTACCAAATGAAATTTTGCCTCTAGATCAGTATGAATACATTATTTACACTGATGGTTCTGCTCAACCAGCCATAGGGAGTAAGCAAGCTTACAGCGCGGCGTGTGCGATTGTTAAAGGTCGCATGCACGATGGAAAGTTCCATCCGAGTTGCACTAAAACGCAATCTCTAGGAGACTGCACGGCTCAGTTGGCAGAACTCAAAGCACTTATACTGGCACTTATAAATACGGATCACGAATTCCCCACACTTATTGTGTGTGATTCCTTTTACTGTGTACAGTCGTACAATGAATATCTACATCACTGGGAACAAAACGGGTTCAAAGATGCAAAAGCTGGCACAATTAAGCATAAAATGCTATGGGAACAGGTAGTGGAGTTGAGAAACGAACTACCAAGGGCTCACGTGATACATACACTGAGTCATCAGCGTGATGGCGTTCACGTTGAAGGGAATTCATTGGCTGATGAAGCCGCAAAGGGGGCTGTTCGCACAGCCGCCGTAGCTGCAGTTACTCGTTCAAAGACGAGGGTAGACGGCGAGATAATGGTAGCTGCCAATGCTTCACACAAAGGCAGCACAGCAGTACCTAAAAAATTTCCACTCAAGTACTCCTACAAGTTAGATGCACAAAACATTCCATACGCTCAGATTCCTGGAGTGGGGGATAGAGTAATACCAAATATGGATCGTAGGCAAGGCTTAATTTTAGCAGCACACGAGGGTTTGTGTTCTGCGCATACAGGCGTTACAGCGACTATTTCTTTACTGAAACAGCGCTACTGGTGGCCAGGGTTAACAAAGCACACCAAAGACTATGGGGCCGATTCCGATCTCGGTCGGAGGCGTACCCAACACCATTCGGTCGGGAAAAAAGCCATGCGAAAGCCTGTTTCCCGACCGATCCGTACAGCACACCGAACGAGTAAGTACGATGCGCACAACAGCAAAGAATCCGGCCGAGCCGTACTCACCCAAACCAGGTCCTGTTCCCCAACCGAGGCGAATCCGGAAACGCTGAATCGAGTCGCACGGAAGGGAAAATGCAGCTCCGTCCGGCCGAACAAGAACGATGCGCTTTCCGTACGCGCCGAACCCGTCGCTACGCACGGCACGTCAAAGCATCCGGGAGAGGCGCACATAAGCTCCGATTCGCGCCACAACACGATCCACGGCTCCGAGACGAACACGCCAGCGACGAGGACGAGGCGAAGCGACGAGGACGACGCGAAGCAACGAGAAGGACGAACGACACGAACCAACCATGAATCCCTTCGTCCCGATCATACCAATATTCTACATTTACTACCGGAACAGGCACGGACGCGTACGGCGCAGAAGGTAAGCCAGACACCAACCACAAAACACATACAACACGTACACGACACATCACACACACACAGAGGGATGCAGAATATACTTACACCAGCAACAGCAGCACCATAGGGGCGGGATGCCCATCACCAATGCCACATATGCACACAGGGGCCTGAATGCGCACCACCACCCCTACCCAGGGGGGGCTGGATGCCTACCACTACTACCACCCTCACCCAGGGGGGGCTGGATGCCTACCACCACCCTTAGCCAGGGTAGGCAGGATGCCTACCACTACTACCACCCTTACCCAGGGGGCAGGATGCCTACCACTACTACCACCCTTAGCCAGGGGGGCAGGATGCCTACCACTACTACCACCCTTAGCCAGGGGGCTGGATGCCTACCACTACTACCACCCTCACCCAGGGGGGCTGGATGCCTACCACCACCCTTAGCCAGGGGGCAGGATGCCTACCACTACTACCACCCTTAGCCAGGGGGGCAGGATGCCTACCACTACTACCACCCTTACCCAGGGTGGGCAGGATGCCTACCACTACTACCACCCTTACCCAGGGGGGCAGGATGCCTACCACTACTACCACCCTTACCCAGGGGGGCAGGATGCCTACCACTACTACCACCCTTAGCCAGGGGGCTGGATGCCTACCACTACTACCACCCTTACCCAGGGGGGCAGGATGCCTACCACTACTACCACCCTTAGCCAGGGGGCAGGATGCCTACCACCACCCTTACCCAGGGGGGCAGGATGCCTACCACTACTACCACCCTTACCCAGGGGGGCAGGATGCCTACCACTACTACCACCCTTACCCAGGGGGGGCAGGATGCCTACCACTACTACCACCCTTACCCAGGGTGGGCAGGATGCCTACCACCACCCTTACCCAGGGGGGGCAGGATGCCTACCACTACTACCACCCTTAGCCAGGGGGGGCAGGATGCCTACCACCATCCTTAGCCAGGGGGGGCTGGATGCCTACCACCACTACCACCCTCACCCAGGGGGGCAGGATGCCTACCACTACTACCACCCTCACCCAGGGGGGGCTGGATGCCTACCACCACCCTTAGCCAGGGGGGGCTGGATGCCTACCACCACTACCACCCTCACCCAGGGGGGGCTGGATGCCTACCACTACTACCACCCCCACTCATAGGATGGACAATGCATGACACAACCAGCACACCACAACATAGGGCATGCAAGAAGAAGACATCCCCCCAACACCATGACAAGCTTGTGTAGACTGTGTCAAATGCCTACAACACCGAACATGACTTTGAACATACAATGTGACCCCCTAGCACATGTGCCACACATATATGTGTGTGGCACCCACAATGCAAGCAGGCCATGACCATTGTGGCAATGGGGTCCAAACCCCCATCATCACAGTGACCAAAAGGTAAGTGTGGGGTCCATAGCTGAAGCACACTTTGAGCATTGTGGCAATGAGTTCCAAACCCCATCATCACAGTGACCAAAATGTAAGTGTGGGGTCCATAGCTGAAGCACACTTTGAACATTGTGGCAATGGGGTCCAAACCCCCATCATCACAGTGACCAAAAGGTAAGTGTGGGGTCCATAGCTGAAGCACATTTTGAACATTGTGGCAATAGGGTCCAAACCCCCATCATCACAGTGACCAAAAGGTAAGTGTGGGGTCCATAGCTGAAGCACATCTCGAACATTGTGGCAATGGGGTCCAAACCCCCATCATCACAGTGACCAAAATGTAAGTGTGGGGTCCATAGCTGAAGCACACTTTGAACATTGTGGCAATGGGTTCCAAACCCCCATCATCACAGTGACCAAAATGTAAGTGTGGGGTCCATAGCTGAAGCACATTTCGAACATTGTGGCAATGGGGTCCAAACCCCCATCATCACAGTGACCAAAAGGTAAGTGTTGACAAAGAAAGAGGTGCAACTGCCAAACTGCATGGATGATTCCTGGTCACAGAACAACAAACACATCAATGGCAAAGTAGTGTATGTGTCCCATTGCAACATAAATTGGGGGAGCCAAATCCTGCTGTGCAAATAAGACATACCTTTGGCCATGTGCAGACAAACAACACTCATGGGGGCTGACACCGTCAACAATCATCAATGACACAATGACAGAAGTGACCATCAGAATGCAGACCCACATATTTGCACCAATGGGCACACACATGCAGATACCCTGTGGAGACTGCAGATGTGAGGTGAACAGATACCATACCATGGCAGCAATGGGACACACAAACCATGATCATTGTGCTGACCGATGACCTAGGAGTCCCAGGGACAGCAGGGGAAACCCACCAAACTACATACAGCCAATGGCACACCCAAGATATGCCAATGCAGTGGTGCAGATGCACAAACACAAACAGGCAGACCCACACTGCACATCATACACAACAGGTGAGGGGGTGGGGGGTGCCAGTGTCCCCAGGCAACCACACAACACATGAGGAGACCTGAATACCAATCATACAGATGTGCATACAGTGCCACACAAAGGTAACTCATGGATCCAAATCCCCTATGTGGGCAAGCAGGCATTGTCAGATGAGAGGGAGCACAAATCACACATGTCACACAGGCACGTAGGGACAGCAACTAACACAGCAAGACCCAGACACACCACAGCACCACCCCCAGGGCCCCCACAATGTGGTGACCCTGGGCTGCATTACAATCCCACTGTGATGACAAAGCTAAATGTGGTTCACACTGTGAACCACAGTCATGTGTCCTGAGCAACTAACTACCATCACACCTACACAAGCACAAATCAAACAGCATAGCCAGTAAGCCAAGGCCAACATGGAGGCAGGGGCCTAGCCGGGCAACAACTCTCATCTGCACACACTCAACACCACACCCCTCGACCTCCAACAATGTGCAGCAGTGAAGCACACATGCACTGGTGACATTGCACATGCACCCATGACTATTCCAGGGTGGTGGGTGGGAACCAAGGTGCAGAAACACATCACACATGGACACTCAACAAGACTCCTGAATGTCTGACACACTGCACACTACGCTGTACATGGACATGACGGCAATACCAAACCAACCAATGGGATCCCAGCCACAGTCACACACCAATGAAGAAGCCAAGGTCACCCACAAAGAACACACATAGACAACAACCAACATTGCAGCCCGGACCCTGAGGAGTGCCAGCAGTCACACACACAACGTGTCACAATCACTGAAAGAGAACACAAACTGGAAATCACATGACAGGGGCAAACAACAAGTGCCAAGGGGAAACCTGACTGTGACCCATCTGCGTCTGCACACAAACTCAGCCCTGACAGCAAACACACCTATGGGTGACACCCTGATGACCAGTAATGTGCCATGCACCCACATCACAGAGAACCCAGGGAGAAGACTTTGGGGAACATAGCTCAACTCAGCTAGCATCACAAACAGGTACAACACTAGGGATCACAGCATGCACAGCTAAACGGAAGTGAACACACAGACATGCACATACAACACACACCTTGGGCGCAGGCAATGTCACAGGAGTACACACTGCCATGAGGGGACTCCACTCCTGTGTGAGGAAAGCTGTGCCATATGTTGCCTCAGTAGGGCCCCATCATGTCAGCTGAGCACTTGGTCACACAATCAACAATTAGCACCAAATGAGGGCTCCCGTCACATCAGCCTGGTCATGGAAGTGCCAACGGAATCATCAGCACAGATCCAACACACTTGTATAGCAATGTTGCACTGACAACACAGATGAGTCCTTCCCCATTGATGCCCAAACCTGCATGTCCACTGGAGATGGCCACACGGTCAGGGAAGTAGACGAATTGAACAATGGCAGGCACAACAGATGTGCAGGGGTGGAAGCCACAGATGTGAAATTGCCAATCTAAGTAGGAAATCCCATTGCCAAATACTGAACACATGACACCCTCAGATGCTGCTATGGATGACATGGATACACCACAGGATAGGACACATTCCCCCTGGACCACATGGGTTCCTGCACAGTAACACTTCATTATCATGAGACCAAATATCACCATCACTGCAGCAAGGGCATGGTTAGCATCATCAACATCATGTACATCAGAAGCAAAAGCACTAGGGAACAGAAAGTTGCTTTATTCAGCATATGTGGCATTAAAAGTAGAAGTCCGGTAGAACATAAACAAAGGCCAATGGCCAGTCCATCAACAAAGTCACAAGTGGGTGACAGTGGCAGATGCCACCCTACACATGCCTGCACAAAACCAGGGACAATCCACTAGGAGGGGCAACCGGGGGTAGGCCAGGCACCGCAGGGACAGGATCAGGGCTCACCAGGAGGAAGCAGGGAAGGGGTGGTGGGTGCTGGAGAGCCACTGACAACTGCAGTGGAGGTGTCTGACATGGTGTGTGCCGGCACAACTGGGGGGCATGGCTCAGATGTTGTGGGTGCCGGCACGACTGCAGTGGACCCTGCAGATGGAGTGGACAGGTCCGCCACTGCAGTGCCCAAGTCAGACAGGGTGGTAGTGGACTCCACTGCAGTGCCTACCACCAGGGGAGGAGAATGGTGAACAGGCAAGGTGGGCTGGACAGAGGGGGAGGACACCCTCACCACATCAGTGGCACAGACAAGCGCAGCGGGGGGTGTGGTGCCGGGAGAGCAAGTGGCAGGGGGAGAAGGCCGGAGCCTCTTGGGGATGGTATATCTGTGGGTGGGGGAACCTGGGGCAGGGTGTGGTGGGGGCACCTGTGGAGTGGGGGCCTGAGGGATGGAGGAAGGAGACCTGGTGCTTGAGCTGCAAGGCGGCGGCGGGGTCTTGCTCTTACCACTCCGGGGGGACTTGCGGGTGGGGGCCTCAGTCTGTCTGCGCCTGGGGGAGGGTGTCCGGGGGCGAGGGGCACTCTGCTCCGTGTGGGGGGGCTTCCTCTTCCCCCTGGATGCTGGAGCAGCTGGATCGGAGGGGAAGAGGCCGAGGTCACTGAGGAAGAGGCGCTGGGTCTTTGGGGTTGCAGGTGAGGCAAGGGAGGGTGCTTTGGAGGGAGAGGCAACTGAGGACTGCGCAGTGCCCATGGATGCGTGTGTGTGTACCAGGGCCCCATCCCCTGTGAGTCTGGTTTCAGTCCCCTGACTGTGCGTGCGTGTGCGTTTTGTTTGTGGCGTGTGTGTCTGTGTGCTGGACGTGTGTGTGCTGGTGTGTGCCTGTGCTGGTGTGTGTGTGCTTGGGATGGGTAAGGTGCTGGGGAGTGTGGATGGAGCAGAGGCAGGAGGGGTGAGGGACTGTCTGAGGAGGGACACTGCTGCCGTCAGGGAGGAGTCCATGGACCTATTGCCCCTCTGTAGGTCAGACATGCCCGATGAGATGCCCTCCATGAACGACACCAGCTGAGTCAACAGTGCGGTGTGCGCATGGAGGACACTCAGCATGGCTGTCTGCCCTACATGGAGCTGGCGAAGGAGGTACACAGACTCCTCACTCAGGGCAGCAGGGGACACAGGGGCAGGGGTGCGGTGCCTGGCCCAAAGGAGACACGCTCCCGAACATGGGAGCCTCCACGGACCTGGGGAATGGGAGCCGATGGGAGGGCGGTGGTGGTGCTGGTGGTGGCGGGGACAGCAACTCTAGCTGGGGTGTGGTGGCTGATGACACCCGCCTCCACAAGGGAGTCATCCTCCGAGTTGCTCTGGTCCTCAGCTGAGGTGGATGGTGCTGAGGACTCCTCGGTGTGGCTCCCCTCGCCCTCCGTGCCACTGGGTCCCTCCGACCACTCCTCGGCTGCTGACCCAGTCTGGCTCTCTGGCTCCTCCTGGTCCGTGGAGCTGTCCCCTTCCGTGGCCGTGGATGTATCTGCAAACAATGGGGAAACAGACAGACATCAGTCACCTGCACCAAACGCACACACCACTGTGAGCACAGCACATTACAGAGCAAGCCCTGGCATCATTAGTTGTACATTGCTAAAAGTGCCCTAACTGAACAGGAGAAGCCAATTGTCAGTCTGATGCCAAGCATGGCACTCACATCCCACATGGCCTTGCACCCATCTGTCTGGTGTCTGTTGGATTGCAACACCCCAGTGTGGACACATGCACCAAGTACACAGTAGTTGGACAGTGCAGAGGACACGGTGTGGCATGTGGACATGCACACATCACAGCTCTTGCCACTGAGTCAGTACAGGTTTCCGGATGAAAGGGATGCCCAGAGTCAAATAGGAAATGCATGTGATGCATACCAGCGACAGACACCATGATGCACCCATGTCCTGATAGCCATCGCCACAATGGTGTGCATGTAGCACATGTCACTCCCCTGCAGGACCACCAATAAGTTGACACATGCCATGGCAGAGGCATGACTGCTAAGTCATACATCACTGTCTCAGTGATGTATGACTTGGCAGCCAGACAACAACACTATGCACTGTGTCACAATAGTAGGTCATGGGGAATGCAAGTCCTGGAGCTGCACAAGTGCACATGTACATCCCCCACACAACACATCATCTTAACCCTCATCGGTCCAGGTCATACCTATTGGACATATGGGAGACCTGTGACACTACCCTCTGAACCTGAGCCCCTCACAATTTGCTGTGAATGGGGAACAGCTGCCTGAACTTCACATTCGCATACCCCAGTCTGCACGGGCAGCTGATCAAACACCTATGTGACACACAAGTATCGTCTCCTATGGTCACATCTCCAGGGGCATGCTGAGCCCCTACCAAGAAACACCCCAGCAGTCCTGGCAACTAATCCACAGCACACTGACACAGAGGCAGACACCTGAGGGGTCAAATCACTGTGCACAATGTGTCAGCTGATACACGGGAGTGGGAGTACAGAGTGCATTGCATGGCCTGGAGTAGGCATGACTGTCCTGCTCCACATGAATGAGGGATGTGCCCTGGACAGTGGATAGCTGGCTATGTATGTGTGACACACGTAATCTGCACACTCCTGGGGCCCAAACATTGTTCCCACCCGCTGCATGGGCGTGTGCCACATACCCCAGGCACATGTGGTGGCTCAGCTCAGCAAGTGGACCGCATATCAAAGCAACACGCAGATTACATGTCCGAACACAGGCGTTGTGTGAACAATGGACCCACCCATGATGCCCACAACAGAGTTAGGGAAACAGATGCTGTCCCCCACCTTTAGTGAAGCAAACTGCAAGGACACAGTCCCAAGTGACACAATTCCCTGAATGTAAGGGCCACACCTGGGTATCAGATGAGCAGTGGGCAGTGCACAATAGAGGGACATGGCTCCTGGACAACATGACTGCTACACTGTGGCAGTTGAACCAGGCCAGAGGAGGGCACAAAGCATGTAATACAGAGTTCACAGTGCAGTCTTTGACTCACCCCTCCTTGCTGCTGTCTGGCCTTCAGCTGCCCATCCAGGTCTGGAAACACCACCGCCAGGATCTGGAGCATGTGGGGGTCAGGGTCCGTGTTCCGCCCCTCCTGCGAGGAGGCGACAGCTTCAGCTGGACCCGTGCAATCCTCCGGGTCCAGCCCCGAAGGTCCTGCCACCTCTTCTGGCAGTTGCGGATCCGGCGCTTGTAGACCCCCACGGACCGGACGGCCCGGACGATGTCCTTCCAGATCTCCTGCTTCCGATGGGCATTAACCCGTCAGGATGACAAAGTGAAAAGGCCATTACTACACATGCAACATATCCGTGCATGACACAGTTGTATATACATGTCTCAATCACAGGGGCACATGATGTACACAGGCAGTGCAAAGCTGCCCATGGACAGTTTGCCAGACGTCCCTACATGGTATCATTGCATGGGAAGTAAAACCTTGTTCAAATGCACTGTCACTGCACCATACCTGTCCAGTGCATGTCACTACACACTATGGGGGTGACAACTACTCAGTGAGCCTGCTAGCCAGTGGTGTGCAGACTTCCAGCCTTGCTAGTCAGACAAAATGCACATTCAGAAAGGCAGTGCACAGAACACTCACCTGCTCCCCTGGTGTCCCATACAGCTTGCTGTACTGTGGAAGTAGGCTGTCCAGCAGGGCCTGGTTCTCTTCAAGGCTGAAGGCTGGGGCTCTCTCCACAGTACGTGCCATTGCAGGGTCCAGAGGGGCAGAGACAGCAGCAGTGCAGTGGCAGATGTCGTCCTGGAGCATGTAGTGCAGGCAAGTGAGCTCTCAGGGGAACAGCCAGCAATATATATGTGCTGGAGAGGCAGATACTGTCCCTTGTGTCCAAAGTGATAGGTCCAAGTCGTTTGCATCTTCTGAATCTGGCCAATCCATGGAATAGCAGCACCAAAACACGCCCACAGCATCCTTCAAATCTTCAACTTCATGACATACATGATTTTGCAACATTGTTGTGGGTGACCAACTGATTTTCCAGCAACCGACTCGTTCGAAATTCGAAAACGCGTCCGTTGCCAGGCAAGCCCATTGTCAATGGGTGCGCACCGATCGGTCCATTGCGGTACAACGCGTACAGGGGTACAACGCGTACCCGCACACATTGAATGCAATGGGCCGGCCGGGGGCACCGATCGGTCCATTGCAGTACAACGCGTACAGGGGTACAACACGTACCCGCACACATTGAATGCAATGGGCCGGCCGGAGGCACCGATCGGTCCATTGCAGTACAACGCGTACAGGGGTACAACGCGTACCCGCACACATTGAATGCAATGGGCCGGCCGGAGGCACCGATCGGTCCATTGCAGTACAACGCGTACAGGGTACAACGCGTACAGGGGTACAACGCGTACCCGCACACATTGAATGCAATGGGCCGGCCGGAGGCACCGATCGGTCCATTGCAGTACAACGCGTACAGGGGTACAACGCGTACCCGCACACATTGAATGCAATGGGCCGGCCGGAGGCACCGATCGGTCCATTGCAGTTCAACGCGTACAGGGGTACAACGCGTACAGGGGTACAACGCGTACCCGCACACATTGAATGCAATGGGCCGGCCGGGGCACCGATCGGTCCATTGCAGTTCAACGCGTACAGGGGTACAACGCGTACCCGCACACATTGAATGCAATGGGCCGGCCGGAGGCACCGATCGGTCCATTGCAGTTCAACGCGTACAGGGGTACAACGCGTACAGGGGTACAACGCGTACCCGCACACATTGAATGCAATGGGCCGGCCGGGGGCACCGATCGGTCCATTGCAGTTCAACGCGTACAGGGGTACAACGCGTACAGGGGTACAACGCGTACCCGCACACATTGAATGCAATGGGCCGGCCGGGGGCACCGATCGGTCCATTGCAGTACAACGCATCACTGTACATGTGACTGGCATATGTCAGCATGCCTGTCTCAGATGGACATATGCCAGCCACAGATAGCTCCCAGGGAGTGAGGGGCACACCTACATCACGACAGCCTGTCCAAACTTTATCATAAGGCATGTAAGGCTGCATTTCCTATTGTGTGTATGTTGGT
The DNA here is from genome assembly GCA_963921515.1 of Calotriton arnoldi. Taxonomy (NCBI): domain Eukaryota; kingdom Metazoa; phylum Chordata; class Amphibia; order Caudata; family Salamandridae; genus Calotriton; species Calotriton arnoldi. The sequence continues at coordinate 908,726 of CAWUFW010002652.1, forward strand.
GTACATGTTGTCCTGTGGGTGTCACCTGTGGGCAGCCACCCCCAGGCTGTGCACGTGTTCATGGGGACAGGATCCTGGGTGTTACGTGTACATGACCACTGTGATGTGCAACTGTTCATATCTGTGCATGTGCCATGGTCACATTTCACGGTGGTGTATGTGTATGTCATGTCACATACCCCGTGAGTCCCATGTGGGACGGTATGTTTGAGCCAGGGTGTCCCAGTGGCACAATAGTGATGGTCCTCCACAGTCTTTGTGCATGTAGTGTTTACAATGTCTCTGATTTCATGTGCACAATGGGAGACAGTCTCCACATCCAGGTTGTGTGTGCATGGACTTTGATGTTGTGCGTGTGTGTGTCACAGACGTCCATGTCTGTCCTGCCGTGGCCGGTGGGGCCACTACCTGTGGGGGTCATGGTTGTTTTGCTGTGGTGTATACATGATACTCCATGTAATGCCAGTGTCCATGTGGCAATACAGGGTCCCTGGGAATGTACCTGTCGTTGAGCTGTGGTGCCTGGGGCACATCTGTCCTCACATGTCACTGTGGGGGTTATTGTGACACGGCAGCAGGAGATGGGAACTGTGACACGGCCTCATGATATCCAATGGGCCAACCTGGGACTAATTGATGCCACCTGTTGGACCGTGTTGACAGATGTTGGCCATGTATGTACCATACATGTCCTTCCGGAACTGCACACTTCATGTAGTTGTGCCTCATAATGATGTATGTTGGGATATTGAGTGTGTTCAATGCCGCATATGTGGGGTGACTGACAATCTTGCTTACTTCTCCTCTGCACTGCAGGGCTCCTGCTGTCCATCGACCATTCCCAGACCTGGCAACGATGGTGGAACGGGACAGCATCCGACGGTACCGCTTCACCAGGCAGCTGATTGAGGATTTGGCAGTGCAGTTGTCCCCACATTTGCAGCCTGGCCGGCCGTATCCTACAGCGCTGACCCCCAAGGTGAAGGTGATGGCAGCCCTACACTTCTTTGCCACCGGTACCTTCCAACATACTGTGGCGACTGCTGGTGGGATGTCACAGACCATGTTGAGCCGTGTGCTCCGCGATGTTTTGGCGGCAATGTTGCTATTCCTGAACCGGTACATCTATTTCCCTAGACTGCGATGACTCACTGACGTGAAGAGTGACTTTTATGCCCTGGGGAGGATGCCGCATGTCATTGGCTCCATTGATGGGACACATGTGGCTTTGGTACCACCACAGGCCCAGGAGCAGGCCTACAGGAACCGCAAGCACTACCACTCGGTCAATGCACTGGTGGTGTGTCTTGCAGACATGACCATCACACACGTGTGTGCCCGTTTCCCTGGTTCAGCACACAATGCCTTTGTGATGAGGAGTAGTCGCATCCCCAGGATGATGGCACAGATGCAGAACCAGCGTGCCTGGCTTGTCGGTGTGTACTGACTTTGTGCCATTGTGTGTGATCTGATCTGTAGTATTCCGCCCACTTTTCCAAGTCAGCTAATGTGCACTTGTCTGTCCGTAGGTGACTCGGGATACCCCAACATGCCGTGGTTGCTGACACCCCTCAGGAACCCTGTGACACCAGCCCAGATGCGCTACAATGAGGCACATGGTCGGACCAGGAGAGTGATTGAGCGGACATTTGGTCTCCTGAAGAGCCGCTTCCGCTGCCTGGACAAGACCGGAGGGTCCCTCCCATATGCCCCTGCGAAAGTGTGCAAGATTATCATCGTCTGCTGCATGCTCCACAACCTGGCAGTGCGGAAGGAGTTGCCTCTCATCCAGGATGACAATGACCAACATCCGCCACCTGTGGAGGATCCTGGCCTGGACCACGATGCCAGTGACGATGATGATGATGATGATGATGGTGATGTCCGCACACAGCTCATCACCAACTTCTTTAGCTGAATGTGAGTATCCTGAGGTGTCATGTCAATGATGTGAGTTGGCATGATGTGTGGGTGGTGCTCTGGTGCTGTTGGAGTGTGTCCATGGGCTACTTGACTGGATGTGTGTTGCGTTGTGTGCTAACAGGTGGGCTGTACTCCCCAACAGTGTTGACATGCTAACTTGGTTCTGGGTGGGTATCTTGTAACATGTATTGTGCATGAGTTTTGCTGTTCTGTCCTGTACTCCATTGCTTTTGACTGTGTGTCATTTCTGTCCTTCACAGGGTACTTTCAGATTCGTTTGGTCAACTGTGTCCACCGACGACGTGATTGCACTTCTAGGCTGGTAGCTGTTGTGTCCCTACAGGTGATGTGCGCCACACCCATGGACTTCCTTCCGTCTACAGTTGTTGACTGTGTGCCCGCTGCCAGGTGGGATTACCTTGCATCTGTAGTGGTTACGACATGTTGCAACTGTGTAATAAACCTGTGCTTCACTTTGTGATGTGCGTTGTCTGTGGTCACACATTTGAGTGCCATTTGCTTACTGCACCTGTGGGCTACTTGACTACAACTGGGAATGGGTGTGGTGTCTGTGCATTGCACCGTCTTCCCTGGCAACATCAGTGTAGGCAATGAGTCAGATGGCCTAGGTGTGTATGTGTTGTGTAGCCCTGGTGGTGTGTCTCCCTCATATGTGTCACGTTGCCTTTACTCACATGCCTGTGTTGTCCTTGCTGTTGCAGTTCGCATACACAGTGTAATTTTGCAGTTCATCATCCCCATAACAGCACCCACGTTGGAATCACGACAGAGGCAAGTATGGTGTATTAGTGTGTTTATTGTGATACATTTGTGTTAATAGTGCATAGGATGGGTAGTGCTGTACATAAATCTTGCAATCCGAAGTTCCTAGGTGAATTGAAAGTCCTGGTAGACAGGATCCCCAGTATCGGGGCCACAGTTGTCTGACACATTGGTCCAACTTGTACTCCCCATGCAATGTGTGGGAGTAGTGTTGCCGTCAACAGGGTGAACAGTCTGTGCACAAAGGCGAACATCCAGAACAGGTTCAGGCTTCCTGGGAGTTGCGCTTGGCCATCGGCCTCTCACTTTCCCTCCTCGGACGACCCCTCTTCTTGGGGGGGGGGGCCCCTCAAGTACAGGCTGCTGCGGTGCAGGGGACTCTCCGCCAGAGTCATCCTCCCTCACTGTGGCAGTTGCAGTTTGTTCGGCACCAGATGTTGTTGGCACACAGGGAGGTGTGGACTGGTTGCTGTTCATCTGGCGGAGGCATTGTAAAATGTCCCTGTGCACCGCCGTCATCTCATGCAGTGCATCCCACTTGGACTCCACGCGGGACATGTGTGAGTCCACGCGGGACATGTGTGACTCCACGTGGGACATGTGGGAGTCCAAGCGGGCATGATGGGCAGCCTGCTGCTGTTTCATGTGTCTGAGGAGCCCCACTACCTGGCTGAGGTCTCCGGTGCTGGACTGGTACGCATCAGCTATGCGTACCAGTTGTGGGTCATCATGCACACCAGCAACGTCTGCAAGCAGCGACCTCTGTCTCCCACCCCTCCCACCACCCCTGCTGACATGTGCAGTGTGTGCAGTGGCACGCACAGATAACCCTGGTCCACCTTGGGGGTTGGTGGTGGTGGTGGTGTCCATGGCCCCAGGTTGGTCCAGGGTCCCTGTGCTGGTGTTGTTCCTTGTTCTGTCCATGTCGGCAGGGATGGTATTTGTGGTGACAGTCGTTGGAGGGGTGGGTGCAGGGGGTGCAGCTGGTGGTCCTGCTGGTGCTGCAGCTGGTGGTCCTGCTGGTGCTGCATGTTGACATGCACCGGATGTGCCAGGTTGGTCTTCATCGTCCGAGGAGGACAGAGGCTGTACGACGCCAGTGAGCTCCGCATCCTCTTGAGCCTGGGACTGGGACTCCTCAGCGTCTGCTGCTGTGTCCCCATCATCACCTGTTTTTGGGAGACACAAACAATGTATGTTATGTTTCTGCAGGCATCAATGGTTGACACACATGACAGTTGTGACTGTGCCTCTGGCTGCGGGCCTGTACATTGCATTGTCCTAAGTCGTCACAGTCAGGGGTTGATATTGGTGTGGCACATTGTCCTGCATTATTTGGGCATTTCTATGTATTTTCTGGGGTGTGAACATGGTCTGCATTGGTTGTGTTTGGTTGACAGCCGGCCCTCCTTCCCACCCACCCAGCCAGTCAGTTATCCCACCATGGAACGTGCTTGCGTTGCAGGGAGTGGAAGTTGTCTCTCAGGATGTCAGTCAGTGGTGTCCTGCTGTTTGTTGGTGCACAGTTGGCAGCAGGGCCTTGTGCTCCCCACAGCAGTAGCCAGTGTCAGCCATCTTGTGAGTCCTTCTCCACTCCCTGTGATGTGAGCATGGTTCAGGGTGGTGTTGATGGGACAGTTGTGGGGGTGACCAATATCAGTGGCTACGACTCCCATCATGCTATTGCCTCCACCCCCTTCCCAGCATGCCCATGCTTCCTTCCTTTTGACTCTGCTTCCCTGTGGGGTGGGCTGGCTGTGCTGACAGGATGGCTGGGAGTGTTGTCCTGGCAGTTGTTTGGCTAAAAGTCCCAAGAGTGGCCCTGTGCTTCACACAACATAACCCAGGGTGGTGGTTCTTTGTGGGATCTTGTGTTAGGATGGGGGGCATTGCATTCTACCAGGTGGGTTCTGTGGAGTTTGTGTTGGGGTGTGTGTGAGGGGAGGTGCTTGTGACTATGGTCAGTGCTGCAAGTCCTCCTTCCCACCCAGCTAGCCAGATATCCCACCATGGAACGTGCTTGCATTGCAGGGAGTGGAAGTTGTCTCTCAGGATGTCAGTCAGTGGTGTCCTGCTGTTTGTTGGTGCACAGTTGGCAGCAGGGCCTTGTGCTCCCCACAGCAGTAGCCAGTGTCAGCCATCTTGTGAGTCCTTCTCCACTCCCTGTGATGTGAGCATGGTTCAGGGTGGTGTTGATGGGACAGTTGTGGGGGTGAGCTATGTCTGTGACTGTGACTCCCATCATGCTATTGCCTCCACCCCACTTCCCAGCATTCCCATACTTACTTGCTTTTGTGGGGAGTTCAGTGTGTGTGGGTGTGAGAGCAATGGCAAGATGGCTGACAGTGGTGTCCTGCTGTTGGTTGGTGTGCAGTACCCAGCATGCCCTTGTGCTCCCCACGACACAGCAACAGTGTCAGACATCTTTGATGGCCCTTTCCACTCTCTGTGGGATGTGCATGCGTGAGTGTGAGCTTGCTGGGCCATGTGGTGGGGGATGTAGAGCTGTGACTACAACTTCCATCATGCTATTGCCTCCTCCCCCTTCCCAGCATGCCCATGCTTCCTTCCTTTTGACTCTGCTTCCCTGTGGGGTGGGCTGGCTGTGCTGACAGGATGGCTGGGAGTGTTGTCCTGGCAGTTGTTTGGCTAGAAGTCCCAAGAGTGGCCCTGTGCTTCACACAACATAACCCAGGGTGGTGGTTCTTTGTGGGATCTTGTGTTAGGATGGGGGGCATTGCATTCTACCAGGTGGGTTCTGTGGAGTTTGTGTTGGGGTGTGTGTGAGGGGAGGTGCTTGTGACTATGGTCAGTGCTGCAAGTCCTCCTTCCCACCCAGCTAGCCAGATATCCCACCATGGAACGTGCTTGCATTGCAGGGAGTGGAAGTTGTCTCTCAGGATGTCAGTCAGTGGTGTCCTGCTGTTTGTTGGTGCACAGTTGCCAGCAGGGCCTTGTGCTCACCACAGCAGTTGCCAGTGTCAGCCATCTTGTGAGTCCTTCTCCACTCCCTGTGATGTGTGCATGTTTCATGGTGGTGTTGATGGGACAGTTGTGGGGGGGCAATATGTGTGACTGCGACTCCCATGATGCTATTGGCTACACTGACTTGGCCAGCATACACAGAATTCCTTCCTTTGAGTGGTCTTCACTGTGTGTTGGTGTTGTTGTGGTGGCTACATGTCTGGATGTGTTTGTTAGTTCTATTTGTGCCACTGCCTAGCTGTAGTTGTAGTTGTGTTTGTACATGTGTTAGCACAGTTGGATGTGACTTTTTGATGGCATGTGTTGTGTTTATCTGACTGACATACACATTTTGGGATGATTCTGTTCTGGTTGCTGTGTAATTGCTATGAGTGCATGGTTTGACTCTCCCCTTGACAGTGATGTGTGTGTTTTGTGGCAGTATATTGTGTACATTTGTTGTGTACTCACCAGGCTCTGGGATGTCCTCTAGTCCATAGACGCTCACTGGCGGAAGGATGGCCCGCACCTTCTCCTCCCAGGGCCTGAGGTATATTGGCTTGGCAGGAGGGCCACTGCCGGTGTATTGGCTGTTGATGTAGTCTTTCTTCAGCAGGTCCCGTACCCTCCTGCGTACGTCATACCACCTGTTCTGGATGTCGCTCTTTGTGCGCCGACATGGTGATTGTGCGTTCACCCTGTTGATGATCCTCTCCCACATCTTGGTTTTCTGGGAGATGGGGGTCTGTTGGACCAGTGTGCCAAACAGCTGTGGCTCTACCCTGAGGATCTCGTCTACCATGACTTCCAATTCACAATCTAGGAACTTGTGATTCTTCTTGGGGGGCATGGTGATGGGTGGTGATGGTGAGTGATGTGTGTGTTGGTGTGCAGGTGAGGGTGTGTGAGGGTGTGTTTTGCTGGGTGTATGTGAGGTAGGTATTTGTTGGTGTGCTGATGGTGTGTGGCTTGTGTGAGGGATGAGCTGTGGGTGTGTGGTTGCTTTCTCTTGGGTGCTGGCAGTGGAATGGCAATTGCAAAGGCTCGTGGTTGTGATTTGTGTCCTTTATATGGGTGGAGTTGTGGGTGTGTCTTTGTTCTCTGTCCCCACCCCCAGTATTTATTGGCTTGGTAATTGCTTGTTTGGCCTTTTTTTGGGTGATTTTTCCTTTGTACTGTCTGTGTATGTTGGAAACGTTCTTGTGACCGAGTCGGACCCTGCATTTGTCTCGTACGGTCTTCTCCGTTTCGTTCACGCTGTGTTTGTGCAGTTTTCTATGCTGCGTACGCGTCGGTCGCGGTGTTTTGTGTTGCTTCGGCTCGGTTTTGTATGCGTGTCGGTCGTGCGGCTTGGCCTCCGTCCGACTCGCTCGTGGTTTTCGCGCCTTGCATCGTACTTTGCGGTTTGGAGTTCGCGTGTACGTTTCGGTCGGATTTGTTCCGGGTGCGTGTCGGTCGGTTGGATTCGCGTGTTTTTCCGGCCGGATTGCTGTTTTCCGTGCGGCTCGGTCGGTCGACTTGGGTTCGGTACGTGTCGGTCGGATTTTTCACGCCTTGCATCGTACTTGGCGTGTCGGGCGCCACAGGTACGTGTCGGTCGGTATTATTTCCGGATCCGAGTCGGTTGGTGCTTTTTCCGGCCCGAATCGGAATCGACCCCTATGTCTTAAAGTGCGACATCTGTCAGCAGATGAAAGGCTCCACCGTAACACGCCCAGCACAGACACCATTGCTGTATTCAGACAAACCTCTCTCATGTGTGTATTTGGACCACTGCGGACCCCTACAATCTGATGGGTCCAAGAAATATATCATGGTTGCAGTGGATTCCTGCTCTAGATTCCTATGGGTTTGGCCTCAGCGCTCGGCTGACGCTCGAACTGTTATAAAAGATTTGTGAGTCTTTATCGGCACATACGCAGTTGGCACGTTACATTCTGACCATGGTCCGGCGTTTAGCTCTCGGGCTTACAAAGAGGCCATGGAAGGAATGGGCGTAGCATTGCGGTACTCCTCTCCGTACCATCCCGAGGGAAATTCTGTTGTGGAGAGGAAAAACCGGGACTTAAAGCAATCTTTAACAGCTAGGGTATTAGGCAAGGGCGGTAGATGGGTCGATCACCTTTATGGGGTACAGCGAGCGATCAATAACCAGCCAAGAAGCTCTCTAGGGGTGTCACTCCTTACGAGGTCCTATTTGGGACAAGAATGTGGGTACCTGATCTTGATTGTGAAGGCACAGTGGCGGATAAAAAACCATTTGATATCCATGATCGTTTGGCTGTTTTACAGGATCTAAATGAATCCAGAACACAAAGTAACGTGCTCCAAAAACAGACCGCCACTGAGGAAGTTAAGGCAGTAACGGCAAGACCTGTCTGGATCCCAAAATTCGGGGATCTGGTCAGAGAGAAGATTGCTGACAAGAAAGAATTTGGGCCATCCTACAGAAAGCCTGTACCTGTCCTAGCAATCCAAGGCACAAGAACTGTACTTCTGCCGCCTCTTGCCGGGAAAAAGGAGAAAAGATTTGTCTCAATCGACTTAATCAAACCACACTATGTGGCCGATACTAAACAGTAGGCCTCGTGGACTCCACAGTAGCAGATGCCCTTCTCTCGCTACAATCCAAGAAGTCCAAACAGAAAGACTCGTCACGTTTGAAGAGCCACCTGTACGGAATGAAGGACTAAGCAACAATGCTATCGAACTCGTTCCACTTCAACAAGAAATTCATCTTCAAAATGAAAATCAACTTAACAACCAAGTTGCAATAAGACCGACTACAGACATCTACGTCAACATGCCTCGTCAAGAGCAAAATCCAATTTCAACAAATCCCGATGCAATTCCAACAATTGATCGAACTGCTTCTGGCTATTTCATGAACTTTGATACGTTTTCACTGGATCCAAGCAAGCCGGAAACGACGCCAGCCAAAAAATCACTCAAACAGAAACTCACTGACTTTTTGAACTTTTTTAGAAAGACTTACCTGGTGTCACCTTGGATTGAACTATGGTATATCACTGGGATTTTCTTTTTTCTTTTCTGGGTAGGCTTAATAATAACTTTTAGTATGCTTATTAATGGACGATACCTCCAGCAGAGCTCTACAGCCCAAAGAGTCAATTTGATTTTAAAACCACACCAGTCCTCACATCGTGAACCAAGAGACTTGTCTTCAGTGAACATTACAGCAGTTCCTATACCGGACGGTATAGTATGGGACAAGATTGATTATGATGTATTCGGTCCGACTGAACTTTTAAAACTAAAACATTTATTTAAAATTTCTTTAAGTGATATCATTACCTCCAGTACATTTTCTGATGATTGGGACACTGAAACTGTAAATGCTATGATGTCTGATATAGAAAAAACTGCTGCATTTCCGAACAATGACATGTTAGAAGGTACTTCAGATTATGATACATTGTACTGTTACCAGCAATATGGTCATCATTTCTTGCACAAATCTATAACACCTAGAAATGTATTTGAGTACCACCAGTGGGAACACTGCCCAACACCACCGAAAGGTAGTTCACAGGCATTTGCACAGAAATTCACATACTTCTCAGGGTTTAACACATCCGACCCGAAGTCATTTTATTATAAAGTGGCGAAAATTTCAGCTCAGAAAATTATGTTAACAAACACCAAACATATTTACTCTGCTTCCTTTATGGCCCAGTTGTCTACACAGGGTTTCGACCTATGGAAGAACACTATAGATTTAAAATCGATCTGGGGTTCTAGGGACTGGCAAGTCCAGGAAATAGAAGCGCTTTTTAGAGCATGCCTCATTCAACAGCAGATGATATTTCTGAATGAAACTGTGCAACAGACATCCTGTCTTGGACTAGCCAAGAACAAGGAACTGAACTCACCCGGGTTTCCTACACCATCACAGATGGGTGGGGGGGCAGAATTCAACTACACAAGGGGTAGGATTAGATGACATTCTCCAGTACAACAGATCAGATCCTGATTGGACGAAATGGCTGATTTGGCTCATTGACACAAACACCTGTCAACAGAGATTTATGAATACAACCGAAGGGTTTAGTATCCATAGGCCAGATACTCGCTATGTACAAAGACAACACCCATGAGTAGTGACATCCTATAGTGTTGGGAAGTTGTGCCTTGATTGGCTAGAGACCTCAACACTCACAGAAGTAAAACATCACTTGACCTTACTCACACCTGATGTAGACGTTAGGGATTTCCTACTAGGTCCAAGGAAAACACGTCAGAAACGTTTCATATATGCTGGCCTTTATGCCTATTATAATGAAAACTGGAAAATATCCCAACAAGAGGCCGCAGAAAGAATACGGGAAATAGACCGTATTAACTTAGAAAAGGCATTAGCTGTAGTGGATAATGGGTTAACAACTTTGACCTCCAGGATTTACTCCTTAGGCAACATTGTGTCTTCGGCAATCAACATATTAGAACAAGATCTGGCCTTGTTACAACACGGGCAATCTCAGCTATGTTCTATTATGATGCTAAGCTGGACGCTACAATCTTTGCGTGCAGGCTATGTGCCCTGGCGTTTTATAAACACCACGTCTCTGTTTTCAGAATACAATCTAACTGATAAACAGACAGAAATGGCACAAAGGGGAGCCAAATATACAATGCTGCATATTGAGAAACTGGAAAGGTTACCATTCACTGTAGCCGAATCACCATCAACAGAATGGCTAATTCATGGCCAAATCACTCTGCCGGTCACTACGTTTCAGTTTCAATATTGCCTTGAGCAAAGGCAGGCAGGCAAATATGAAAAGATGGGTAAGGGTTACATTAAGGAAACTTGGGAGTTACCGTATAGATATCGATGCCGGAATGGGGATCGAGAAGTGTATCTGAGTGGTACAAACTGCAAGAACGCTTTAAGCGGTTCTCTCATGTTTCAGGATATTTCACTACACGGAGCCTGTAACGGTTCAGTAGCGAACCTATCGTGTCACATGACTGGGACCCCAGCGGCCAAGATCACGCCGGTTTTCCAGCTGCTCTCGATTGGGAGTTACTTAATGTTAAATGATCAAGGTTGCTGTGGGATGCTTCCGGGCGTCGCCTATCTGGTCACTGTTAACTCCAGGGTTACTTGCTGTATGCAAGTATTGTTTCCACCACTGAACACAGTCAGGGAGGCGCCATTATGGCCTTCGCTGAACGTTTCTTTCATACAATTTGATACTCTGAGCAGACTGCAAGCCATGCTTTTACAGCAACCCGTGCCCTTAACCTCTGCTCGAGAAACCTATGAACTTCAAGTTGCAAGGACCTCGACTGAGATACAGGCGCTTATACGTACAAACTGCCCCTTTCATTTCGTAGAAATGGTGGGACGTATCTTCAATATGTCTGATACGAGCGGTATTGTACACCTATTTAAGACCATAGGGTCAAGACTGTTAAGCAACTTTCAGACAGTCCTCGGAGTAATCCCAAATTTTATACACTCCGTCTTGGGAAGCGTATTTGGAGGATTCCCGCTTATCCTATTGCTGGTTGCAGGGGTCCTATTCATAATACTGCTGCTACGCAATGGACGGCCCAATTCCCGAGGGAATGGCGAACATGCTCCAGGAGCGGAAATACCGTGCACGCATGGTACAACTTCTGGGCATTTCTTGCCTGCGAGAACTCAATGCCTCCTGGTTTCTATCCTTTCGACCAGTCTGGGTAGACTGCATCTTACCTGTTCTTCGATGCCTGTTTTGCGGAGAAGAATGCACGTTGGATCTTTGTCTAACATTTCCATCAGATGCGCCTCCGGACACGGATGCAATGCTGGACCCCATAAAGGCCCATGCTCTGCGTTGTCCCCAGCGTCTTCCGATTCTGATGAATGCATTCCTGAAGAATCCACAGGTGCCGTTTGCTCCTGCTGGGTTAGGTGACTCCTCCACAGGCACCCAGGTTACAACTGCCGCACAAGCTGCCGCAGCACCGACTGTTGGCAGTACTACATTCCATCTATGTGCGATTGAGGTTCTCTGTGAGGCATTGGATTTGTCGTCTGCAGCAGCTAACACCGATAATATTGTGCTTCCCAGCCAGGACGCTTAATCTTGAATTGGCTCATCGTGTCCTGGTAAAGAATTCGGCTTCTTCACTCGTTTCAAAACAAACGAGCAAAATTGGAACATTTCCTAAATTGACACTTTCGCTTGAGAAAAGCATGGCCTTCTTCCGCTTTGAGTGAAGCAACTTATATAGAGAAACAAAATAGACATTTCTTTTTTTAGTGGCAATTGAAAATAGCTGAATTGTAACATTTTTTGAAGTTTTTTTTAACAATTTTAAAACCATGTTTTTACTTGCTTTTAAAATGTTTTTAAATTGTCCAGATTTTAAGTATGGTCATTGTCATCCTGTTCGGAAGAGGAGTGGGTGTTATGTCTCGTGTAGAGGCCCTAATGTGGAGCCGTTCATACATGCCCTAAAATGGGCGTATTCATATTTGCCCTAATACGGTCATATTTGTACTTGCCCTATTATGGTCAAAGCCGCATATGCCCTATTACGGTCATAACTGTACATGTCCTATTATAGTCATGATTCCTTATATAGGCATGATCTTTCACCTACATTGGTCCTCACTAGTACACAACGTGCTCTGAGGGCTGAACGTTATCTATCCTGTGGTTTTGAATACAGCAGGGTTTCTCCCAAACACAGGCCCACACTGTACTCATCAATTATGCATGGCTCTCTAGGAATACACCACCTGCATAATATGTATGTACAAAGTTCACCCCTGACGTCTTCCTCAAGTCTAACGACAGACCAATACAATCCATACTGAGGAACGAGACTCTTTAGGGTATAAATACACCACATCTTGCCCCGGTAAGACAGAGGGAACCGAGACTTCCATGCTGACACACTGACCAGAGACGCTGAGGCTCCTGCATGCAGTCGATCCAGCTGACAGCGGTCTGACACAGCCCTTGCGGGGTGTCCAACTCGAGACCAGGACGGGGTCCCACACTCTCTCTATTCAGGTATGGGGGTTCGACTAAATCCTAGAAGGATTCTTGGCTCTTAGGCCTTTAGACCCACACATATGCTAGGAACACTCAGGTACATCTAGTTAAGCATCGTAGGAGTACACGCACTTTTCATAATGCTTTTTATATTCATGTATGTATCCATGATTATTGCAATATGATAGAACTGTTCTATCCCTTTGCTTTTATCGTACTGCTGATAATATATCTCTGCTATTGTCTGCTGGTTGCCGCAGCACATATATTTTACACTAGAATACCAACTGTTCAATAAATACTTATTGAAACGCCCAGACTGTTTATTCTGTGTAAGTCTCTGAGACAAACCGAATAAGTAAGCACGAGTGACTGAGCGAAAAGTAGTATATTGTTTCCACGATTCTGAGGAATTTGGGTTGTCATGATCTAAGGTTGCCAGAAACTAATCTCTCCCCAATAAGAGGAGATTTTAGTGGCACTGTGAGCTAGCTAATGCAAAACAATCTAACATATGCGTTGAGGGTGCACAGAGTCAGTCTGCCACCAAGCCCACAGCTTATGTTACACAAACGTGCAGGTCCTGCATGGGTACTATAGGAACTACACGACATTAGATCAGTTATGCAATTTGTGTGGACACTTAAGAATGGGCGCGTTCCCTGGCATTACCTTAACTGTAGCGCATTGTTCTTACCATTTAATTTAACACATAAACAACAATCAATGGCTATGAAAGATGCTAGTTACACCATGCTACATATAGAGAAACTTGAACAACTTCTATTCACTGTAGCTTAAACTGATTCTGTGGTAGGGTTAATACACAGGGTTATCTTGTTGCCCATCTCGATGTTTCAGTTCACTGCCTTCATGAAACACTTTCCAGTATGTAGATATGAACCCCTTGGGAGCAGCTACATACATGAGTTATGGTCCCTGCCCTTTACATATATTTGTCAACAAGCTGAGAGAGAAGTTTTTCTTACAGGGGAAGGGTGCGACTCCACTGCCGGTCATTCCTTTGTGTGTCAAGAAGTAAAAATTCACGGCGACTGTAATGGTTCTGCCCCCAATCTGGCTTGTTATTTGAAAGGAACTCCTGTTCCCACAATAATTCCCACTCTCACACTGCTTTCGAATGGCAGTTATCTTGTCCTTAATAATCAGGACTGTTGCGGTCTGCGGGCGGGAATCCCGTACGTGGTGTCTGTTTCCCAGTTAGTTACTTGTTGCAACTACGTCCTGTTTCCCTCTCCACATGGGATTGTATAGTTCATTATGGCCTTCCATTCCAACTTTGAAAACAGATTTGAATAAGCTAAGCAGACTGAAAGCGTTATTGTTTCAACAAGAAGTGCCTCTCACTTCGGCACGTGAGACCTTCGAATTGCAGGTGGCAAGAACGTCTATTGAAATAAAGTCATTGTTGAACACAAATCTTCCCCTACATGTTGGGGAATTGATACATCAAATACTTACTGCGTCTGATACCACGGACCTGGCACACTTTTTTAAACTTGTGGGCTCCAGCTTTGTGACATCTTTTCAAACTATTTTTGGAGTAATCCCAGCTTTTATACATTCAAATTTTTCCAGTTTATTCTGTGGGTTCCCGCTGATGCCCGTTTTAATTTGCGGCATCATCCTGCTCTTCCTGCTATTCCGCAATGGCTGCTTCATTTGTGGCCCTTTCCGGAGAGAAATTGCTGCAACTGTACCATAAGCGAATGCTAGAACTTTTTGAAATGGTGCCCTTAGATGCTCTGGATGCCGAATTTTGTCTAACCTTCCGCTATGCTTACTTCACCTGTGTGCAACCTGTGTTCCATTGTTTCCGGTGCCCCTTTCAATGGGCCATGGACGTCTGCCTGGCTACACCACCTCACTCTGAATTTCGAACTGTTGATGGGTCCCTTAGTGGCCCATAACCAGGACTGTTCCTTGGGTATGCGGCTTGTGTACAACCCCGCATTGTGGCCTGTGGCTGGAGGTGATCCCTGTGCAACTGCGCAGCGTCTTCTGGATCTCAGTTTTCTCGAAATCGCCACAGGTTGTCCTTTCATGGTCTTGTCGACAACTGGATATGAGAGCATATTTGTTCCATTGAGCTGCTCAACTGGATGGCTGACATTTCAAAATTAGAAGGTTCAGATTTCTTACTGGAATCCTTGTCTTTTCATTTGGCATCCAACATCCTACATCCTGGGTCCCGGCGATTTGCTGTAATTGGATACATTTTTCACCAAAATCCTTTTTATTTCCAATTTGACCAAAGTCCGTAAGGGATACACTAGCTTCAAACTTTGGTTCTGCTTATCACCTGATTTCTGTCGTCATTTTGGTGCTACCATCCTGACCAAGGGGAGGGTGTCATATGTCCTGTGCAGGCCCATTGTCGTTTTCCCTATGTTAGCATGAGCACGTTGCATACTGCCCTCTGCTTTGCGCACAGTGAAGCCATCATGGAGCTGGGGAACTCGTAATGATGAGTTTCCAGCCCATGTACTCTCTATGCCTTCCCTGTGCACTTACAATATCTAAGAATGGACTCAGATATTTTAGGGTCAAATCTGCTCATGCAGATATGTCCACACATGGGATATAGTGCACCCTGCATTGGATGTGTGCCATGTCGGTTTTCTCTGCCTGCAATGGCAGTGTGCATTATCTTGGTGAGAGGTCCCTGGGATGGCACATTTGGTGCTGCAACCTTGGTGGACCCTCTTCAGTCCCAATGCCCTTGGTACCAGAGGTACCATTTACCAGTCATGGGCGCCATGGCTCACGGGTGGGAGGGTGGGCACGGGATCGCATGGGGTGGGGGGGCAGGCGAGGGGTCACGAGGGGAGGGGGCTCACGCGGGGAGGAGGGAGGGTTCAATAATAAAATAAAAACAATGAAAACCTACCTTTCTGCCAGCCCGGGTCCCGCGTCTTCACTGCTCGGTCTGCTCCTAATCTCCTGCCTCCGGCAGGAACGGGAAGCAGGCAGCCTCCTTCCCCTCCCCTAAGCCAATCTCAACGCTCCAGTGGAGCATTGTGATTGGTCGGGACGCCGCACAGCCAGGGGCTGTAGGGGATTGCATGTTCTCCATGTAGGCTGAAATGCAGCCTGCATGGAGAAGTGCAGAGTGCGCATGACTGGTTTGGCGGCCCAAGAGGGCCGACCAAACCAGTCATGCATACTCAGGAGTAGGGAAACCACTTCTGCCCTGCCCGGGCAGTTCCGCCCACCCGTAATGCGGAAAGAAACATAAAATGGTAATAACCAAAAGTTATTACCATTTTATGTTTTGGCTTTCTTGCACTGTGAGAAGGCATTGGGGCGACGCTCCTCTGCCCTAGTGGAGGAGCCGCCCCTGCCATTTACTAGGGTCTTACAGGGGTTGCTGAAGTTGTACACCAGGTGTCAGCCACTTACTAGTGGGAAAGGAAGCAAATCCTTTTTGTTAAGTAACCCTCACACACTCTGGTAGTGTCATGCTTCATCATCTGGTTCACCCTGACTCCTAAAGGTCAGGGTGGGCTCAACCATATTTCAGGGAGCACTTGGAAGAATATGTCCAGGTTTGAAGATTAAAACTCCTCCTGCGGTTCCTGGTATCCCTTTATTTGCGGAACCGTAGGGGATATTAAAATTAGAAAAAGTCTATGTGGGTCGTCAAGAGGTGATGGTTCTATGACCCTAGTGCCAACATGTTTTAGTCCGTAAAAAGTGGCCCATAAGGGCCCTGGACTTTCTTCAGGGCAAAAATAATGAATCAACTGAATTATAGATAAATTAGCAGTACCCTTTCTGATCGCACTATACCTAAGGACATTAACTGCGTTGCACTAAGGTTAGTGTATAGTCAGTAGAGATGCTGTTTGCATCCATTTCTCCACACAGGGTACACCATTGTCCATAAAAGGGTTCCAACTAGAGGAAATGTGGTGCTGAGCCCTAATAAGACCTATAAGGAAATTGCTTTTCAAAATAACATTTCTAATAATGTGGAAGGGGTATCGAAGAGTTACGTTGAGGCTGCGGACCACAATCACCATAATGCAACAGAGATTATCCCTGCTCGCACACCTACTCACACTCTTTGAAATAGAGGAGTGATGCTTTGAATCCCCTCGATATGGACCTTACGAAATTTTTGATAAGGCTTATCATAACATATCCTCTTAAAGTATTACGGTACGTAAAAATATACAGATAACCGCCACCACCAATTGGGTGGACACACACCGTCATAGATGAGGGAGAATCTACAATTCCCATGATGCAGACGGTCTTGTGTAGTCCCGATGATGAAAGTCACTCATGACGTCATCACGGTCCCTTTACTTCGGACTCGGTTTGTAGAGTCTGACTACAAGGCTACCCCCCGCAGCACCGCGACCTCTTGAGACGATCGTTTACCTCCAAATTGGGGTAAGATGGTCATTGTGGCATGAGTGAAAGTAAGACAATGAGAATGTCAGGCGGTATGGAAGGAGCGATTTGGAATGGATGGTGAGGCATATGGTGTTTGGACACGGTGGTGTGTAATCACACCACAATTTTGGGTTGAGTGGCAGTATGCGACTGACATCGCCACTACATACGAGTGTATGCTTTTACTTAATAAAGTCCAGTGAGTCACGGTTATATGTACGATAGCTTCAGAATTCAGTCACACCTACACACCCATCCCGAATGGCATGTATGGGTGATGAGAGCGCAGCGCGGATGGGAAAATGAAGCGCAGATACAAATTCCCTCAATTGTTTCTCTTACAGATGGAGTGAAAACAATATACAACAGGAGAAAAGATAAGTGATCTGTTCCCGTTTTTTCATATAGGTCCAGCTTTCTGCCCTCTACAAACTTAAAACATAGGACATTCTGTACCATAAATTAACCAGGGAGGACATTATTTTTGTCCTGAAGAAAGTCCAGGACCCTTATGGGCCACTTTTTACGGACTGAAACATGTTGGCACTAGGGTCATAGGACCATCACCTCCTGACGACCCACATAGACTTTTTCTAATTTTAATATCCACCACGGTTCCGCAAATAAAGTGATACCAGGAACCGCAGGAGGAGTTTTAATCTTTAAACCCCCTGGCCATATTCTTCCAAGTGCTCCCTGAAATATGATTGAGCCCAGCCTGCCCTTTAGGAGTCAGGGTGAACCCGATGATGAAGCATGACACTACTAGAGTGTGTGATGGTTACTTACCAAAAAGGATTTGCTTCCTTTCCCACTAGTAAGTGGCTGACACCCGGTGTGCTTCTTTCTTCCCAACCAATTTTTATTGTAAGTGGGGTACTTATAGTGACATTGCGTTTGACTTAGGAGGATGTATCCCAACCAGGAACCCCTCTCCGCCCTTCCGGCTCTGGGAGAAGGTCTCTTCTT
Organism: Calotriton arnoldi; assembly: GCA_963921515.1. NCBI lineage: Eukaryota > Metazoa > Chordata > Amphibia > Caudata > Salamandridae > Calotriton > Calotriton arnoldi. Next base: position 926,806 of record CAWUFW010002652.1, read on the forward strand.
TCAGTGGCTATAGGTTATAAGTTGCTGAAGTTGTGCCAATCATGGTGCAGTTTTAGGGAAAGGGATCTGGCACTGGCGACCTGATTGGCAGGACCCCAGTGCACTTTCAGTTTCAATCACATCATGCACCAGGCAAAAAGTTTTTTTTTTTTGCATGAGCCAATGGTATTGGAGTGCTTTAAGTGCTCACCAGTTAAATTCCACAATGACACATTAATTTTTGTCTCTGATCTTTCTTCAATTTAGGTGTTTTTCCCCCTTCATTGTTGCTTTCTCCCACCCTCTCCCATGGTTGCTTGCCCATCTCCTTATTCCCTCTTGCTTCACTGCTGCGTTATTTTTTTTTTTTTTGTACGATCTGGTGGTATTGGAGTGCTCGTTCTGTCCTCTGTCTTGCCATAGTTTCCCTTGTACACATACACACATACCACTAAAATGCATGTACGTGTACATAAATGAATTAATTTCATACAAAGTTGTTAGATCATGAACACCACTTGTATATGTTTTTTGCACAATCCAATGGCATTGGAGTGCTCACTCCGTCCTCAGTCTTACCTTAGTGCGAACAGGAGCCAATGGTATTGGAGTGCTTAAAGTGCTCACCAGTTACTTTCCACAATGACACATTCATTTTTGTCGCTGATCCTGCTTCAATGAAGGTATTTTCCCCTCTTCATTGTTGCTTCCTCCCGCCCTCTCTCGTCATTGCTTGCCCATCTCCCCATCCCCTCCTGCTTCCCTGCTTGACCCCTCACCCCACTACCTCCCTCGTTGCTGCTGCTTTTATTTATTTTTTAGCACAATCTGATGGTATTGGAGTGCTTGTTCCGTCCTCCATCTTGCCATAATGCTAACATTAGCCGATAGTATTGGAGTGCCTTAAGTGCTCACCAGTTACATTACACAATGACACATTCATTGTCACACACAGAGGAAAGCGAAAGTGATTTGCCCAGAATCACAAACTGTTCAGCTGACCCGAGATTCGAAACTGGTTCCCCAGGTCCCTGTTAGCAGCTGTGGCCATTATGCCATAACCTCACTTCAATTCAAAGCTCCTCAACTATTCCTCACTATCACTTTCACATTTGTTCAGCAAGACCCTGTCAACACCGTACAAGCATTGGCAAACCCAATAGATCTCTGCAATGCCCGAACTATTGCCCTTGTCAATGTGAATGTCTTTTAGTCCTGTTGTCTAGCAGCACATCTGCTGTTCCACATGGCTGAAAGTCACTGAAAAATGTGCCATGATGCAGCCAGCGCAGCATACGTCATAGCGCTTTTTTTATGTTAGGAGGGGCAGGACAATAAACTCAAATGGGGGGGCAAAGAGACTCGGTATCGGCTCAACGGATCACTGACAGAATATCGACAACAGAAATATCGACCTACAGAAATATCGTGACAAAAATATTGTTGTCAAAAATATCGACCTCCTAGCTTCATAATGGTAAGTACAAAAATATCGGGAAAAAAATATTGTCAAATATATCGAAGTAGAAAATATTGTTTTTTTTATATGTATAAAAAATAATGTAAAATAAATTAAATAATACATTTAACTTAAAGAAAAATATTTAGATTTAGTTGTATATTTTAACAATTATAAGTAATAAATGTAATGTAAAAATAAATTATACATACATATTTAAAATGTAATATATATATATATTTACTTTAAAAATAATTAATAATTATTAATTTTAATTAATTATAAAATGTTAGAAATATATTACAATTTATAAATAAATATACATATATACATACACCTGTAACATAAAAATATTTATTTTTAATTTTTATTATAAATAAAAAAAAATAATATGTAATATTTTCTTCATGTTTAAAAAGCTTTATTTCGAATAAAGGTAGTACAAATAACAAGAAACCAACAATACAAATTTACTGCAATCTGAGAGAAAAGAAAACCTATCAAATAAGAGGTTTATGTAAAGAAGAAAAGAAAGCTATTTTAAATTTTGAAGGGAATAAGGGGGAGGGAATAAGGGGGAGGGAAGGAGAAGGGGGAAAAGGAAGGTAAACATTTCAAAGCTAATAAATTAAAATTTAAGAAAATTGCATCTTACATCAGGATAAAAAAGATAAAACTAATCAATTTAATGTACATGGTGATCAAAGAACTGTAAAAGGTAAGGAATGAAGAAAATAAACGTTCAAGGAGGCTTGAAATTTTCAGCATTTAAACGAGTATTATCAGTTAATACCAAATGATCTAAATAAGTGACAAGAGGTAGCCAAAAGAGATCTCTATTGAGCACAGGTTTACAAGAGGAAGCGAAAGCAATATCAAGTCGATGCATATGACAGAGGCTGTTCCACCAGTGTTGAATGGAGAGTTTTGTTAGTGTTTTCCAATTGAGAGTAATGTGTTGGAAAGCCAAAGCGAGCATAAGGTCAAAGAGACCATTTTTATGAGAGAGAAGGTCTATGGAATCAGAGAGACTTCCAGAGAAGAGTAGGGGAAGGGAATAGGGAATAGAGATATTAAATAGGCGAGACACACAAGACCAAACCTTCTTCCAAAAAGAGGAGACTGAAGGGCAGAGACAAAGAAGATGAAGAAGGTCGGCACTAGGGGAGCCACAGGTCCAACAGTTTGTATTAGTAGAGTGAGAAAATTTAGCAATAGATGTGGGAGTGTGATATAGTCTATGATAGAGAAAGAACATAGATTGAGTAAGAGAAGCGGAACGAGAGATTTTGAGAGAACGCAACCAAAGTTTGTCCCAAAAAATAATAGACCATTCACACCCCAGGTCAGATTCCCATGTAAGTTCCAACTTGGTTTTGATACGTTCTGGATTAGGAGCTGAGAAATATTTATATATAGGAGATGCTTTAGGTGCTAAGAGAAGAATTTTGAGAAGAGAATGAGAGGCAGGGGGAAAGGGTGAGGAAGGAAGAGAATAGAAAGTATCAAGGATGACCGTCATTAGAGCAGTACATTTCTGTAGAAAGGAGCGGGGACATTGAAAAGTGGATTGAAACTGGGGAAATAAACAAGGAGTTAGACCATCAAAAAGGTCCCTGACCCAGGCTATACCCCGTGATCTCCAAGAGTGCCAAAAAATAGGTCTACCATTAATAGTAATGAGGAAGTTGTGCCAAATAGGAGATTCTAAAAAGGATTCTCTAGAGATAGGATTGGAATGTAATAAAGGTTTCAGTAGAGAACAGGTATGTTTAAACAATGGGAGAGAGGTAAGAGGAGTCTTGGCAGAAAAGGCCAAGACTTCCTTTAAAGAGAACGGTAATGACAGGGCTCGCTCAATGGAAAGCCATAAGGGAGTGAAGGGGAGTAGTCAGAGAGGAGCCACTTGGAGGCCTGTCGAAGGCAAAAAGACTTATGATATAAACGAAAGTTAGGAAAATGTACACCACCATTAGATTTTGTTCTACGAAGAGAAGAGAGAGAAATCCTTGATTTTTTATTTTGCCAAAGAAATTTAGTTAGACGAGAATCGATTTGTTTAAAATAGCAGGCGGGAATGTGAACAGGAAGCATAGAAAGAGTATAAAGCAAAATAGGAGTAATCATCATCTTGATTGAGTCCAACCGACCCCACCATGAAAGAAAGAGAGGATTCCAAGAGGAAAGTAATTTGTCAATCCGAGACAGGGTCGCAGTCATATTTAATTTAATAGAAGAGGCAATAGAATTGGAGAACCATATACCTAGATATTTTATTTTGCAACTATTCCAAGCAAACCCAGTGGAAGAAAAGGAATGAGGAAGACAGAATTTAGTGAGGGGAAGAATTTCTGTTTTGTCAGAATTAATTTTATAACCAGAAACAAGAGAAAAGGAAGCAAATTCTTGTAATAAGGAGGGAATGGATTTGTCAGGATCAGAAATAAAGAGTAGGATGTCGTCTGCGTAAGCAGAGAGTTTTAAATGTTGGTCACCGTACGAAAAACCAGAAATAGAAGCATTGTTGCGGATTGAGGAAAGAAAGGGTTCAAGAGCAAGAACAAAAAGAAGAGGGGAAAGAGGACATCCCTGACGGACACCACGCTGGAGGTGAAAGTAGGACGAGACACAACCGTTAACTAGTACTGACGCTCTGGGGGCTGAATATAACAAAGATATAAGAGAAATAAACTTGGGACCAAATCCATGCCATTTCAAGGATGTAAATAAAAATGACCAATCTACTCTGTCAAATGCTTTTTCAGCGTCAACAGAAATGGCCGCTAAAGATGTGGAAAGAGAGGGGACTTTGTTTAAAACATTAAGAAAAAGACGAGAATTATCAGAGGTCAACCTACTTTTGACAAAACCACATTGCTCCTTACCAACCAAATGAGGTAAAAGAGGATCTAAACGTAAAGCAAGTGTCTTGGCAAAAAGTTTGTAATCGACATTAACCAAAGAGATCGGCCTATAGTTTTTGCAAAACATAGGATCTCGTCCCTCTTTATGGATAAGGCAGATTGTGGCTTCTTGAAAGGTACCTTCTGTCTTGCCAGAGAGAAAAAAGAAATGAAAGAGATTTAAAATCTTAGGAAGGAGTAAGTTAGAGAAATGTAGGTAGAATTCAACAGAAAAACCATCAGGGCCAGGCGTTTTCCCTTTCTTTAGAACGGACAAAGCAGAGGAAAGTTCATTTAGAGTAAGGTCAACCTCAAGACCAGACAGATTTAGATGAGAACTGGATGAGGATGGTATTCCATCAAGATAGGATTGAATGAGGGAACTAGACGGAGGGGACTCGGGGTGTATAAATCTTCATAGAACAATTTAAATTCAGTTAAGGATATCTTGATCCTTATGAAGAAGAGAGCCGTCCGCAGAGTAAACAGAATCAATCAGCGTACGATCTTTACGAGATTTAAGATAGTTTGCTAGGAGTTTTCCAACTTTATTACGACCACCATAATACCGAGCACTACTGCGGAGAAGTATGGAAGAAGCGTTGTCAGTCGAAGTTTTATTGAATGCCAATTTAGCGCGAATCAGGGCTGGAAGGACTGCGTTGTCCGATGCGGTATAGAATTTGTGTTCTAAAGCCTTGATGTGGGCCAGGGTGGCTTTATGTTGATGGAGAAAACGTTTCTTCTTTTTTGAGACGAAGTCTATAATGAAACCCCTTGCAGTAGCCTTAAAGGAGTCCCAAATTATATAAGGGGAGGAAGTAGAGACATTATTAATGTCAAAAAATTCGTCAGCAAAGGTGGTGAAAGAAGAAGAGAAAAAGGGTCAAGTAGAAGAGAGTTGTTGAAACGCCAACGGGAAGACCTGGGATGTGGTGGAAGTAGGTCAATTTCAGTTATGATTGGGGAGTGGTCAGAAATAACGATAGGTTCAATAGAAGAGGATAGCAAGTTTTGAGATAAGGATTGAGAAAGAAAGATATAGTCTAAGCGGGAGAGAGAGTTGTGGGGGAGAGAAAAAAGAAAAGTCAAGAGAATCGGGGTGAGTGAGCCTCCAAGAGTCAACAAGATGTGTTTGGGAAATAGTGTCCAGAAATTGTTTATGAGATCTATGGGGTGTAAAGCGTGTCTGTGATTGGCGATCTAGGAAAGGGTCAACAACTTGGTTACAGTCACCTCCTAAAATGAAATTTTCATCTCTAAACTGAATACATTTTTGTGTGATCATAGGCCAAAAGGAACAATCGGGGTGGGTGGGGCCATAAACATTAAAAACGGTCAAAGAAATATTATTAATTAACAACTTAGCTAATATCCATCTACCTTCTGTATCGATTTCTTGCGAAATAATTTTGCAATTTAATTTCTTATGACATAGAATTATTACACCATTTTTCTTATTAGAAGTGGGAGAGAATAAAACTGATCCTACCCAGCTCCTCTTCAATTTTAAAGCCTCAATGTCTGTCAAATGGGTCTCTTGCAGAAAAACCAGATCAGGGTTATAAGAGGCCAGATGCGATAAAATTTTCTGCCTCTTAATAGGGTTAATAAAACCCTTCACATTCCAAGAAATAACTCTGAATGTAGAACCGTCAAAAATATATGAGAATCAACAACAACAACAAAACGTGTAATATTAATAGAGATGCAATACATACTGTACTTAAACTCACAATCCAAATATGAGTACAACATTAGAGAAAAGGGGGGAAAGGGAAGGAAAAGGGAAGAAGAAAAAGGAGAAGGACTGAATAAAGGAAAAAGTGGAGAAAAAGACAGTAAGAAAAGACAGTACATGACAACCACTAATGCAATAATGGGAATGTAAATTGAAAAAAACAAGGAGGTTGACGACTGTGATACGTACCTTTTAGGGGAAGACAAAGAGAGAATACGAGGAGTGGCGACACGAGGAAGACGGCACAACTAACCGGGGAGGGAGCGTCACAGCGGAGAACATATGCGATAAACAGGAAACAGAGAGAAAGATGCGTTAGAGGATAAAAGAGTATCTATAAGACAAAGAAGGATGTAGGAGAAATGATGAAGAACCAAATAAGACAACATAATGTTACAATATAACTATGAACAGTAATCTTAAAAGATGAAAAACATTGAGTAAAACCAAGCTGAGTAAATCCAAAACAGTAGAGAAAAAAGTCAAGGTATAAAGGGCGAAGAAGAGAGAGGGCCAGAAACATCCATCGACGATGTAGAAAGTGACTGGATGAAATTCTTCAGCTCTGCTGGCTCCTCAAAGGTCGAAGTTTTATTCTGATATGTAACCTTGAATAAACATAGGTGAAAAAGTCCATATCGGGCTCCAAGCATGCGTAAAGGGGGTCGGAGATCCAAAAACTCTTTCCGCCGTTTAGCCGTTGCAGAGGAAACATCCTGAGATAAAAATAACTTAGTACCCGACCAGACAAGTTGTTTTTTATGCTTAGCTGCGTTTAAAACCAGTAGCAAGTCCGTGAACCTCAAAAACAGAAAAATCACACCTCGTGGCTTGGAGGGAGCAGCTGAAGAGGACAAACGAGGGCCTAGCCTGTGTGCTCTCTGTATATTCAGATTTGTAGAAGCAGGAAGGTCCAGAAGTTTTATGAGAAAGTTGTTAAAGAAGGGAACTGGATCATCACCTTCTAAGTTTTCCGGAAGGCCGTATAAGCGCAAGTTGTTGCGCCTATTTCTGTTTTCCAAGTCCTCCGCTGATTTCTTCAACCAAAGGACCTCCTTCTCAAGGACAATTAGTTTTGTAGAGACACTTTGAAGTTCATCAACCTGCTGTTCCACTGTGGAGATGCGAGTGTCCATAGAAGCCCACTTGGTGTCCATAGTCTGTAGGCGTGAATTAGTCTCCTCGATAAAGGGGCGCAAAGCGCGAATTTCCTCAAAGATAGTGTCAAGAGAAACCGGGAAACTGGCTTTGGTGGAGAAGGAGGGTCCTGTTTGAGGCGTTTGTTAGCGGAAGATGAGGCCTGCGGTTTAATTGTCGCTGGTGACGCAGATGTCGACCTTGAAGAGCTGGATTGCGCCATAGTGGTAGTATTCCTAATTACAGGAGCAGAGGAAGAAGATACTGACACTGGAGATTGATTAGTAGATCTCTTCTGTGTAAGTAATAGCTTCTTGCTCCTGCCCATAGAGCAGGGAAGGAAATAACTACGTGTAGTAGGAGGAAAACACCAGTGAGGAAATGAAATGTCTCACAGTATGTGAGGTAGGCTCCACAGGTGTATGCGCAAACAGTTCAAAAGTACAGCATTATTGTCACCAAAATTCAAAATATGTCTGGTCAGGTAAAAATTGATAGAGAAATTAATAAGTATCACCCATAAATCAGGAAAGCAGCATAGCAACTGAAGTAAAATGCGAGGAAAGCCTCACAGGGAAATCCAAAATGGCGGCCGCAGAGGAGTCAGAGCAATAAAGAGAGGTTTTACCTCAAAAACAGAGAGGACACCCATATCAGGCATATGAGGGTGTTCAGGAACGGTTCCGATGTCTGAAACTCACTATTTCGATGTCTAAAGGTAATTTTTTGCCGCGAAATTTACCGCGACATTTCCGCCGCGACGCGGAGCTCCGGAGCTAGGCGGCCATCTTGTTTGGCGCCGCCATATGTAATATTTTCTAAACCTACACTTTACACTACATTGACTGCAACAGTAGGAAAAGTGTTGGATAGTGGAGGAGAAGTAATGACTATTCCCACTCCAGCGAGTGCAACAGTAGGGAAAGTGTTGGATAGCAGAGGGGAATAATTTACTATTCCCACTCCAATAAGTGCAAAAGTAGGGAAAGTGTTGGATAGCGGAGGGAAATAATTTACTATTCCCACTCCAACAAGTGCAACAGTAGGGAAAGTGTTGGATAGCTTAGGGATAAAAATTACTATTACCACTCCAGCAAGTGCAACAGTACGGAAAGTGTCGGATAGCGGAGGGGAATAATTTACTATTCCCACTCCAGCGAGTGCAACAGTAGGGAAAGTGTTGGATAGCGTAGGGGTAACAATTACTATTCCAACTCCAGCGAATGCAACAGTAGGGAAAGTGTTGGATAGCGGAGGGGAATAATTTACTATTCCCACTCCAACAAGTGAAACAGTAGGGAAAGTGGGGCCGAGAATCTATCATCTGTGCTAATAGTTGAACGGGCACATCGTCCTCTGGCAGTCAGACCCCGCCACGCCCCATAATCGTGCGACCCCTCAATTACAGAGACCGCGATGCAGTCCTCCGTATGGCCAGAGAAAAGGGGAACATTGTACACGAGGGCAACTCCCTAGCCTTCTATCCGGACTTTACTGCAGCGGTTCAAGCAGCACAAAAAGAATACCAACCGGCAAAGAAAATACTCATGGCCGAAAAAGTACCCTAAGCAATGCTGTATCCTGCATGGCTGCGAATTGATCTGGACGGCAAATCTCGGATTTTCACCTCACCGAAATCTGCAATGGACTATGCTAAGACACTAAAACGTAAGGCCAAGCGTTCTCCTACCCAGGTCGAGGATGACAACGACGCTTCCTCACAAGACACAGCAGAGTGACACTCTACTTGTACTCTAATGGATTTCTCCTATAGACAGCGATAGTGTCGTGGCAGTGTGGGACTTTCCTGCAGATGCTCTTCAATTTGCATTTGTGCGGACTCCTCCTGTGTGCTGCCCTGAACTCTGAACCGGCAGATAAGATTTTTCTATCCTTTTATATGCTTCCTATTTTTCTAGCTATTACTATTGATTTGTTTGGATTCACATCTACATTAGGGTGTGACTTTGCGCTCCAGCGCTCCCCCATGGGTGATCCCCACCGCTGTTACGGCAGCCTTTCTTTCTTATGGGTCATTTTTAGGGGTGGACAGGGATGGCTTTGGCAGGTTGGGGTTGCTGAAGTGGGTGGGGGGTTTGGGTGGGAGGGGGGAAAGAGGGGAATTTTTGTTGTGGCTAAAAGGTACTGTGATAGAGCATAATACGAAGTGCAGTGACACTGAAAAGATGCTTAATGGTGCATTTCATTTGCTATATGTGAAGGTATTTGATGGTTCATGAAAACATTGTTTGTTTAACATAGAATATTAGGGGCCTTAACTCTCCCCAAAAAATAAGGCAGGTACTGGCCTACTTAGATCACCATGACGTAAAAAGCGCACTCATTCAAGAAACGCACCTCATATGTCATACTGAGGCACAGATTGGGGCCAAATGGGCGGGCTATAGACAGGCCTCCTCGTGTTCGTCCTATGCCAGGGGGGTGCTCACCCTGATAAAGAAAAATTTGCCATTTATTCTGATAAAAAGTTGCATAGACAAACGCAGGGCGGTACGCCATAGCCCACGGTAAGCTGGCGGGAACTCTAATCACTTTGGTAAATGTATATGGTCCTAATATAGAAGACCCCGCTTTCTACAAACACATACTTTCAATACTGGGAGAATGGCCGGATGCTACTATACTATGGGGCGGAGATCTGAATACCCATCTGGACCCGAGTAAGGACAAGTCGAATAGGGTGGCGGGGCACTCTCCTAGATCTGCCAGGGTTATCAATGAGGGTATTGAGGAGCTGGCCTTGGCGGATGTATGGCGCCTGCACAATCCGTATAAGCGTATAGGCACACATGTCTCCACAGTACATGCTAGCTGGTCCCAGCTGGACTAGTGGTTTATGAGCGCTAGCAACACAACCTGGGTCTCGGATATAGAGGTGCTCCCTAGAACTCTGTCAGACCATAACCCAGTTAGGTTAGAACTACACGTCCCACAAACGTTTTCCCGACAGTTTACCTGGCGCTTCCGCTCTGAGGCACTACTTGATCCCCTATATAACCACACCATTAGGGAGGCGATCACACAATACTTTGCCCAAAACAAGGGGTCTGTGGACAGCGCCACAGTCCTCTGGGAAGCTTTTAAAGCTACGATTCGTGGAGTGTGCATTAGTACGACAGCGGGAATCCTAAAAGACATAAGAGGCCAACTAGAAAAGACCGAACATACTTTGCAGCACCTAGAGCGGGAATATGAGAGCTCCCCTAGCACAGTGCTTCTGGCCCAAATCAATGACTCACTCACAGCATATAACAAATTAGCAGATGATGAAATTCGATATCTATCCAGGCGTCATATCGCCCGTATATACGGAGAGGGGGGCAGACCGGGGCATACATTAGAAAATAAAATTAAAGCAAGGGAAGGAACACACACCATCACTAAAATAACAGACGCCTCTGAAGTAGATCATTACTCTACGAGAGCCATTGTCTCACAATTCCACACAACCTATACAGATATGTACACCTCACAGACTAGAGCATCATCGTCAGACTTAGACTAATATTTATCAGATATTGCGCTTGCATGGCTTTAGATGCCCACAGGGAGTATCTTTGTCAACCTATAACTGAAGACAATATAAAAAAAGCAATAAAGTCCCTCCCAAATAAAAAAGCTCCGGGCCCTGACGGACTCACCTGCAAGTTTTATAAAGAGTTCGCAGAGGAGTTGACTCCTTATCTTCTTGAAGTGTATGCAGAAGCCTACTAGGGGGGCTCGCTCCCTCCGACACTTCGGGAGGCCCTCATCATCACTCTGCTCAAAAAAGATAAACCACCAAACCGATGTGATTCCTATCGCCCGCTTTCCCTAATAAATTTAGACGCCAAATTATTGGCGAAAATACTTGCGACTAGATTGACACCGTTGATGCCCAAGCTAGTCCTACCGGACCAGTCCGGATTCATTCCCGAAAGGTCCACATCACATAACCTGCGGACGTTGCTGGCCATGTATCACGTTCTAGACCCTGACCTACAGGCGGCGGCTGTGATGCTGGATGCAGCCAAGGCCTTTGATGCCATAGAGTGGAGTTACCTTTTTAGTTCCTCCAGCGGATGGTTTTCCACCACTCTTCGTCAACTGGATATGACTGTTGTACACTAATCCATCAGCGCACGTACGCATAGAGGGTGTCACATCGGACCCCATTTTGATCTGTAGGGGCACGCGGCAGGTTTGTCCCCTCTCACCGCTCCTATTTGCGATAACACTAGAGCCGCTCGCCTGTATTATTCGACAGCGCCATAGAGCAGCAGCGTTGCAGTTTGTCCACCGCCCTGTGATCATATCACTCTATGCGGACGATATGCTTCTCTTTGTGAGAGAGCCTCAGACTTTCCTGTCTCAGATACTGAGAGAATACATCCGATTTGGACGATTCTATGGCCTCACTATCAACTGGTCTAAATCATTAGTTGTCCCGCTTACTGTTTCCACATCTCCCCACACGCTGGAATTTCCGCTACTGTGGTCAGAGGAGCCCGTAAAATACCTCGTTGTGTGGGTCCATAGTGACCCTGCGGTGGTGGTCCGCGAAAACTACGGTACTGCATGCACAAAGCTAGAACACCAAGTTGATCGTTGGATACGATTACCGCTGTCACTGGCTGATCGCATGTCACTCATAAAAATGATTATCCTGCCTAAGTTTCTTTAATTTTTTAACACCATCCCCATATCTTTCCCCACAACATTGTTTAAAACTCTTCGAACGCTTCTAACTAAACTGATATGGGGAGGGTAAACAAGCACGGGTAAGTCTGTCGACCCTCTCTCTAGATTACGGCAAAGGGGGGTTCAGTGTACCTGACATGCGCCTGTATTATTTGCGCGCACAGGCTCAGTTTGCCTACTACTGGTATCACACTCATGATTATATTCCACATGTGGCTGTGGAGGATGGGGACGCGCACCCTGTCCCCCTAAGCTCCATACTGACCCACACGCGAAGGGGCATACCTCGTTCAGAAATCAACTCTGTTAATGCCACTATTGCTGCCTGGCAGGCGCTGGGTCGTAGGGCGGGTAAACTCCCGTTATACTCCCCACTTATGCCCCTGGCACAACATGCGGATCTATCAGTCACACATGAGAAGGGTGTCATGCGCACTTTAACACTAGCTGGCATTGATAAAAAGCAGGACCTCTTTCCGGATGGTAGTTTTTTGAAGCAGGCTGATCTCAACTACGTACTCAACCAAACGCCTCTATTCGTTTTTACCAAGCATAGGCTTCGGAAGGCATTACAAGCACACTATCCATCGTTCCCGACAGAACCCTCGACGCTGCAACCCTTACATACACTGCTTGCTAGCCCCACGAGACATAAACTGGTGACTAAACTATATCGAGCTGCTAGAGACGATACTCCGTTGACTCAAAACAAGAGTATGGAGCAATGGAATAGAAAAATGGATCCGCCACTTACACAGAAGGACTGGGAGTACTGCTGCCAGTTGACCCAGGCACTCACATCGAATGGCAACTTACGGATAATCCACTTTAAGTACATACACCAAGCTTACCATACACCACATAAACTCTTCAAATGCGGTCTTAGAGACCATGACAGATGCAAGTGGTGCAGTGCTTCGGAGGCGGACTTCTGGCACCTAGCATGGGAATGTGGGAAGGTGGCAGAATTTTGGATGGCTGTGATCGCTATGCCACACGATATGACCGACCTTGATTTGGAATGCTCCCCGCATGTATGTCTATTGGGCCTGGTGCCGTATTTGAAAGGAATCAATCAATCAATCAATCAATCACAGAATTTGTAAAGCGCACTACTTACCCGCGAGGGTCTCAAGGCGCTAGGGAAAAAAAGGGGGGGGGGGTGCTGCCACTGGTCGAACAACCAGGTCTTGAGTAGCCTCCTGAAGGTCAGCAGGTCTTGGGTCTGTCGTAGGCTTAGTGGAAGGGTGTTCCAGGTCTTGGTGGCGAGGTGGGAGAAGGATCTGCCGCCGGTGGTAGTTCTTCGAATGCGAGGGACGGTGACGAGGGAGAGGTCGGCGGAGCGGAGTTGGCGGTTGGGGACGTAGAAGAGGAGTCGTCTGTTGAGGTAGGCTGGGCCAGTCTTGTGGAGTGCCTTGTGTGCGTGGATGAGGAGTTTGAAGGAGATTCTCCTGTCGACGGGGAGCCAGTGCAGGTTCCTCAGGTGGGGGGTGATGTGGCTGTGGCGTGGTACATCGAGGATCAGGCGTGCGGAGGCGTTTTGTATGCGTTGCAGTCGCTTGATGAGCTTGGCCGGGGCTCCCGCGTAGAGGGCGTTCCCATAGTCAAGTCTGCTACTGACGAGGGCCTGGGTGACTGTTCTTCTTGTGTCTGTCGGGATCCACCTGTAGATCTTGCGAAGCATGCGGAGGGTGTTGAAGCAGGAGGATGAGACTGCGTTGACTTGCTTGGCCATGGAGAGCGTTGAGTCGAGGATGACTCCCAGGTTGCGTGCGTGGTCGGTGGGTGTCGGTGCTGCTCCCAGCGTCTTTGGCCACCAGGAGTCGTCCCAGGCTGAGGGGTTGGAGCCGAGGATGAGGACCTCTGTCTTCTCCGTGTTCAGTTTTAGTCGGCTGATCTTCATCCAATCGGCGACGGCCTTCATTCCTTCATGGAGGTTGGATTTGGCGGCGAGGGGGTCCTTGGTGAGGAGAGGATCAGTTGAGTGTCGTCGGCGTAGGAGATTATGTTGAGGTCGTGCTGTCTGGCGATGCGTGCGAGCGGGGCCATGTAGATGTTGAACAGTGTTGGGCTGAGGGACGATCCCTGGGGTACGCCGCAGATGATCTCTGAGGCTTCGGATCGGAATGGTGGGAGGCGGACTCTCTGGGTTCTGCCGGCGAGGAAGGAGGTGGCCCATTCCAGGGCCTTGTCTCGGATCCCTGCGTCGTGGAGGCGTGCGCGTAGAGTGCGGTGGCAGACAGTGTCGAAGGCGGCGGAGAGGTCCAGCAGGATGAGGGCTGCGGTCTCACCGTTGTCCAGCAGGATCCTGATGTCGTCGGTGGCGGCGATGAGGGCAGTCTCAGTGCTGTGGTTGCTGCGGAACCCCGATTGGGATGGGTCCAGGATGCTGTTTTCTTCGAGGTATCGGGTTAGCTGTTTGTTGACGATCTTCTCGATGACCTTGGCTGGGAACGGAAGCAGGGAGATGGGCCGGAAGTTCTTGAGGTCTCTCGGGTCCGCCTTGGGTTTTTTGAGTAGGGCGTTGATCTCTGCGTGTTTCCAGCTCTCTGGGAAGGTCGCGGTCTCGAAGGAGAGATTGATGACGTTGCACAGGTGGGGTGCGATGGAGCTGCTGGCTTTGTTGAAGATGTGGTGCGGGAAAGGGTCTGACGGGGAGCCGGAGTGTATTGTGCTCATGGTCTTGATGGTGTCCTCGATGTTCACGCTGGCCCAGGCTGGCAGGGGGTCGTGGTCGATGGTGTACGGCGGGTCTGGTGCATCGATCTTAGTTGGGGCTGTCTGGGTGTTGAAGCTGTCGTGGATGTCGGCGATCTTGCGGTGGAAGAAGGTGGCGGGGGAATCGCACAGGGGTTGCGACGGCGGGATGTCGTTGGTGTTGGAGCTGGGGTTGGAGAGTTCCTTCACGATTTTGAAAAGCTCCTTGCTGTTGTGTGCGTTGTTGTCGAGGCGGTCTTTGAAGGAGATTCTCTTGGCGGACCTGATGAGGTGGTGGTGGTTACGGATGGCTTCTTTGTGGGCTGCGTGGCTGTCCGGTGTCTTATCACTGTGCCATTTCTTCTCTAGTTTCCGGCAGGTACGCTTGGAAGCTAGGAGTTCCGAGGTGAACCAGCTGGCTCTTTTGGTGGTGTCACTGTAGGTGAGTTTTTTCAGCGGGGCGAGGGTGTTGGCACAGTCGTCCATCCATCGTCTGAGGTTGCAGGCAGCGTCATCGGTGTTGGATGGGTCGGAGGGAGGGCTGAGAGCGAGGGCTGCCCGAAGTTGGTCTTCGGTGACTTTGCTCCAGCAGCGGCGTGGGATCTGTTGGGTGCGGTGGTGTGAGGTGGGTTTCTGGAAGGTGAAATGGATGCAGCGGTGGTCGGTCCAGAGGAGTTCCGTGGTGTGGCTGAAGGAGACGTGGGAGCTTGAGGAGAAGATGGGGTCAAGCGTGTGGCCGGCGGAATGGGTCGGTGTTGTGACGAGCTGGCTCATCCCGAGGTTGGCGAGGTTGTCGATCAGGGTGGTGGAGTTGCTGTCATTGTTGTTCTCCAGGTGAAAGTTCAGGTCTCCGAGGAGGATGTAGTCGGTAGAGGTCAGGGCGTGCGTGCTGATGAAGTTGGCGATGGAGTCGCTGAACTGGGGTCGGGGCCCAGGGGGTCTGTATTTTAGGAAAGGAATGTTGTGCAGATTTGTTAAAATAGCGCTATTGCTATCCAAGCGCAGGGTGGCCATGTCCTGGGAGAGTCGTGTGTGTCCCTCCACTACCAAGTGGTTACAAGACATGGTATATTGTCAGGAGACCCTGGCTTTGTATGCTGAAGAACTGCCAACTACGTCTAGGCCAAAGGACATTTGGGAACCTCTACTGCAATACCTTCGCTCACATCACAATGTAGCACCACTTGACTCTGATGCATAGTTATACTGTGATGTAATGGCTCACCATAATTACTACTTTGCACTTTATGAATAATGACCTATCAGAATGTATGCACTACTGTACCTATTTAATGCCAAGTTTTGTTATGTTTGGTTAATTGACTAAAGTAACTTACAATGTTTGTATGTAACATGCAGAACTTTAATAAAAACTTTTTTTTAAAACAAAAATTTACATAAAAAGATTATTTTTTTAATTTTAACAAGAAATTATCAAACAAATAAATATTTTGTCATAGAAATTAATTGTAATCTAAAAAAATAATTATTACTTAAATTTCATATTTTTTTTCCTACCCTATAACACCACACAATTTACAACACATATCTAAATTAAATAAAAAAAGTGTACCTCCATAATTAACACAATTAATTATCAATTTAAAAATTATTCATAATTAAAAAACATATTTTAAAAGGTCAAATTTATTGTAGTAATCAAACATTACAACTATACAACATAAATCCCCAAACAAAAACAAAAAATAAACAATTACCAAAAATATTTAACAATTAATAAATAAATATTAATGATCCAGTAATGATTAATTAATGTAAACTAAATAACTTTCCACCATCTACCCCAATAAACACCATAACACACACCTAAAAATATTTACACAATTTCCATAACTAATTTTACATTAATAAATTAATATCAATAAACAACAAATAAGAAATTAATTTTAAATAATTTACTTCCCACCATTTACCACTATAAACACCACAACTCACACATCAAAATTATTACACAAATGACAAAATTAAAATGTAATTAATTAATTAACAACAATTAACAAAGAATTAATTAATTAAAAATAAATTACCTCCCACCATATTACCCTATAAATGCCACCATCAATTTTGTAAAATATTATACAATTAACATAATTAATTACCAATTAATTCATTAATTAATTAATAACAATTAACAATTAAAATATCAATAAATATTAATAAATTAATTCACACAATTAACACAATAAAATAATAATTAATAAATGTTATATAAAAAATATTATTAAATGTATTTAAATTAAATTACTTCCCACCCTACTCCCCTATCAACCCACAACCCACTCCTAAAAAAAAACACACAATTAACATAATTACCAATTATTTAATAATAATAACAAATTAATAATTAATTAATAATACATTATTTCCCACAATTAACAATATATAATATTAAATAAATAAATATTAATTATGAAAAAATATTAATAATTTAATTATAATTAAATTACTTCCCACCCTATTTCCCTATATACCCCCAACCCACTCCTAAAAAATGACACAATTAACATATTTACCAATTAATTAATCAATAAAAATGAACAACCAATTATTAATAAATTAATTAATAATAAATAAATTAACATAATTAACACTATAAAATCAAAATTAAATAAATACTAATAAATAAAAATTTATATTCAATTTATTATAATTAAATTACTTTCCACCCTATTCCACTATAAACCCACAACCCGCTACGGAACTAAAACGCAAAATTTAATTAAAATGACATTAATATTCAATTTATTATAATTAAATTACTTCCCACCCTATTCCCCTATAAACCCATAACCCGCTACGGAACTAAAACGCAAAATTTAATTAACATAAAATTAATAACTTCTAAAAATGTAACACATACATTAAAAAAATTGCAATACTTAGACAAAAAAATATA
Source organism: Calotriton arnoldi (assembly GCA_963921515.1). Classification (NCBI taxonomy): domain Eukaryota; kingdom Metazoa; phylum Chordata; class Amphibia; order Caudata; family Salamandridae; genus Calotriton; species Calotriton arnoldi. The sequence continues at coordinate 944,340 of CAWUFW010002652.1, forward strand.
GCACATACATTTAAAATACGTACTAAAATACATAACACTAACTAAAAAACTATATTTTTAACAAATATGTTTTTGTAAACGATATTAATGACTTCAATATTTTGGAAAACAATATTTCTTACTTTAAACTCGATATTCTTGATCACGATATTCTGGCAGTCGATATTTCTGTATCATGATATTTTGCACTCGATATTAGTGCAAGTCGACATTTCCTACTCGATATTCTGACTGTTTACCGGCTCAACATCCTCTGATTCTGGGCTTTCAGGGACTTTCAGCCATGCTGAACAGCAGATGTGCTGCTAGATGACATGGCTAAAGGACATTCACATTTACAAGGCCAATAGCTTGGGCATTGCCAATACCTATTGGCTTTGCCCATGCTTGTTAATCTTGGTAACACTTTCTGGGCATTGGTGGCACCTCATTAGTACCAGTTCAACACTCAAATATAGCAATAAGCTACAGAAAGGTGACCAGTGCAGCTTTGTAAAAGGCCTTCCACTACGCAGCAACAAGTGTCGTCTTATATTTAGTAACTTTTGAACCATTTGAGGTTTTTGGTTGTTAAAATCTACAGATTATGTGGCAGATGAGGCAAATCTATAATTATGCAAAAATCACCACGGCCACAAAACCGTATAATTCCAATGGCCCCGTCTATTGGCCACTCCGACCCTGGAGAGAAGGATACTATTTCAGCGCCTCAAAGTCGCTGAGTAAACTAAAAATATTTCTCCCTGACGGACCAGTTTCAGAACTGCCACACAGGCTGTACTCTGAAATTTGGGCTACTGTAATGCTCTCTTCCCCGTCTCAGAAACTCTGACCTTCAGACGCTCCATTTGACCAACAACAACGCAGCCACACTAATCAAAACCTTATGCACTGGAGTCAGGCCTCCCTTTCCCTCTTCCAACTAAACTGCCTTGCTATGAAAATCTGAACACTGTTTTAAATGTGTGTCGTCACAAACACATCTACTCTTGAAAATCCGCAAACCATATACACTGCCACCAAAGTGCTCTGTGATAACCCACCAGGCTATGACCCCAAACGCAAACTTAATTACACTGGAAGCTGTTCTTTCAGTTACCTTCTCCAACCTCTGGGACGTGCCACTTACTCACCTTCAAAAATGTACTCAAAACTCTCTCCTAATAACTCAGCACTTTGTAATTACTGCTATTCTCGGTACTTGACTCACTAAATGATTTTACAAGGCATCAGTGACACCATCCTCATGATACAGCTGTATATAAAAATAAATAGATAAAGTAGGCTGACCTGCTGCAACAGGCCTGATCATTGAAGTAGAACACAAAGAAATCATCCTGCTCCTTTGAATGGATGTGATCAATTTGAGCTAGAAACAAATTCTTTTTTGTTAAAATCTGCAATTTATGCAGCAGATGATGGATTATGCAGCAAATGAAGCATCTCCATCATAATGCAGGAAAAGGCCACGGCCGAATAATTGCATAATTTCAGTTGCCCTGATTATTTTGTCTTTTCTACACCTTAACATTATCTGGGCAAGTTATACTGTATTCGTATCAGGTTTACACCTACATAGAGCAATCAGCAAGCAAAAGATTACTAGTTCACCTTTGGAAAGGGTCTTCTGCTGAGCGCCCACATGCATGGCAGCATTTTAGTAACATTTGATTAGGGGAGTCTGAAGTTTACATAATTTGCTTTTACTTAATTACAGGAATTTGCTAAATTACCTGAAAGTACATGAAATTACACATAATTCTGCTAATACAAGTCTGTCATTTTACACTATATTTTAGTGCATTATGCACCCTTGCTCAAATTTTGACACAAGAATAGACTTAGCACTAAAAAATAGTGCAAAAAACCCCCCGAAAGCACCGCGAACAATAAAGACTTGCGTTCCGTTGTTCCCATGCGTTTGGAGTCAATTTTTACAGCAAATGGTGCATTTGCCGTAAATTTTTACCATGAATGGCAGGTAAATGAGGGTAGATAATGGAATAATTTGGGGAATTTAACGTAAATAGCCTAACACAGAATCCCTGAAATTCCGCAAATTACGTAGGCTTAATTTAAATTTTACCCAGGCCTACTTTTGATCTTTTTGAGCTTGAAACATATTTTTTTGTTAAAATCTGCAAATTATGCAGCAAGCGATGGAGTATGTGGCAAGTGCAGCAAATCCATAACTATGCAGAAAATGATGTGGCAGCATAATCTCATAACTACAGTGGCCTTGAATATAGCTATCCCTATGCTTTATCATGCAATCTCCTTTTAGATACCTCTCACACTCAAATAAAGGGGTTTGCTCATGACACACTACATAGATTTAATGGGGGAAAGCCAATAGGTAATCTTCCCAATGCAAGATGCGGATAAAAAGGCTGTTACTCTAGTACTATCAGTTGAACCAACACCATTCAAGTTGGAGCAGAGAAAGGCCCCCTGGATGGCTCTGGAGAGATGCACCCCTACCTCAAGTTCTTCATAGCAAACAGTAGCTTTTTCATCCCTCCTCAGCATATACAAAGATTATACATGTGCGCTGCAAATATTTTTGTGACATGAATTGATACCCAGGGCATGACTCTGTGGTTTGCATTGGCACCCCATGTGCACCCTCCTTATCGAGAGTGACTACTGTCAGCTCGCTGGGCTGTAGAGAACTGGCAGCTCAAACAATTCTACAGGGAAGGCATGCCTTTTACCTGTGTCTCTTTTTTAGAATTGACTGTTCTTACTTACTTTGATATAAAGATAGAGCAGAACCTTCCATCTGGTGTACCTAGATTTCTCTATGCGAATTCAGGGTTCCACACCAGTGGCAACCAAGAAACACTTTTGTGTTCCAGGGTTGGTGTATCCACCACCAACTCCACTTGCCAGGTTCAGGACCAGAACCTGGGGAAGTTTGACAGTCTGTCAGGACAAGCTGCTTTGGGAGCCTACCTTGAGGATAGGAGCAGAGCAGCTTCTGAGGAAGGACATTGAATGGGCACTTGCAGGAGAGCATCAAAGGTGCTGAGGAGGTGACTCACTGTGATGGTGCTGGAGTCCAGGGAAGACCTGCACTGCTCTCGATAACACATGAGGTCCGGGTTACCCAAGATCACTTATAGATGTCCTATGAAAGTGCCCGAGGTCAGGGGCCTTCTTGAAGAATCACCTAATGAAGTGCTTAATGGGTTTAATAGTCAAATCCACCATTAGAAGCTAGTGCATAGAAGTAAGAGGTCTTCACCAACAATTGTAGTCAGTGGTTGGACTGCACTGAGCTGTGCCATAAAGGATGGTGGTACCCCTGTTTACAGACAAGGATATAGGACGTTGCTTGACTTACCATTGCAAATGGTGTGGGGCCCTAGCCCTGTTTGGGTTGGGAGCTATTGCATGGGGCAAAGGAAAAACCTGCAGGACTCACCCAGGTGTGAGCAGCACTTTTGCCACACAGCTGCTCCAACACAGGTACTGGTGCTGCCTACGCTCCCCTGGCTAAGCATGTACCGGCTTGTCTGCCATGGACCTCAACCAATGTCAACTGATTTGTGGTGGAGAACGAGTCCATGCATGGCACATGCACCTGGAGTTGCGAGACTGCTGACTAATGAAGAGCTTCTGGTCCAGCTTGTGGAAACCATTATCAAGGACAGAAAAATATTGTGTCATGTCCTCAAAGGTGGGGAGGAATTATGCCGTTTTCAAGACTAGAAACTATAATTTTTGGGCAGAAGGGCAAACGAAGGCACAGGATTACCCTACAAAGTGCTTCCCTGAGACTCCTCCTGGAGGGCTAATAGCATTACCCGAGACCGTCTGACCACAGACAGCAGTTAGATTGATCCGCAGATTACTGTAAGTACTAAAATAAAATTGGTATATTGCTTACAATTACCTCTGATGATTATGTAATGTAATTACATTGTTTGTTAGTAGTAAGGTACTTTGATTTTGCAAATTAAGCTTCTGGCTAGTCAGCGATTTATTACTTGTTATCAGAGGTTTTAATGAGTTCTGCTTTTCTAACCCCACACCACCTCACTGAGGCAGCCCTGGACTGCTCGACATTGCGATTCTGATGGTCAATTTGCTAAAGGTGTGTGCCTGGTCGTCGTTTTTAGGCTCATTAATAAGGTTAAGCCCCAGAACATTAGCACTAAAAGTCACAATATGAGCCCAGTAACCCCTGATTGCCCTGGGTTTTCTGAAGATGCTTTAATGCCTTTGTCATGTCATGTCATGTCATGACCTGGGCATAGGGATGGTAGTCACTGATGCTGAAAGGCATTTATTTTGACTCAACCTCTACAATACAGTAGATGCAAGCACTTTGCCAGGAGCCACATAAAGATCCTATGGCACATCTACCAAAGGACTAGTGGCACAGATCATATCTACAAGAAAATCTACTAGATCTGTCAGACCGTTGACATCAGGAACAGGAGGGCACATGGATTCTGTGAAAGACGCTTTCAACCATATATCTTCACATATCAAAGGCTCTCTTTTGTTTATTAAAATCTCTAATAATGAAAAAGTCCAGATAGATGATCCCATAGGTGTCTACAGGTCCGACCGCCTTCAAATTCCTTTTTCCCTTCAGCTTGCAAAAATGTTACCTGATAGCAGCTGGGGCTGCACGGTATCAACTGCACCAGTTCAGATACCATAATTGGAGTTCTTACCTTTACAACAGGTATTTGTCGCCACAAGCGAACCACCAATGTGGCTGGAGCACTTTAAGGGAAAATAAAAAATACAGCCAGTTCTGCCATGCGAAGTTGGCACCTAGTGAGGACTAGTGGAACTGCGGCTTAATGTAAAAATGTCAATGCCTTTGACTTGTGAGGGGCACCTAGTGACGACTAGTGAAACTGCGGCTTAATGTAAAAATGTCAATGCATTTGACTTGTGAGGGGCACCTAGTGACGACTAGTGAAACTGCGGCTTGATGTAAGAATTTCATTGCTTTTACCTTTGACTTGTGAGGGACACTTAGTGACGACTAGTGGAACTGCTGCTTAATGTAAGAATTTTACTTCTTTTGTATTTGACTCCATTAGCCCTTCACCAAATATCTTTATCTATTTGCTTCCATTTTGCTTATTCCTACCACAGCCCATAGGATTAGGCAGTGGATATTTTGTCTGGGATATAAATATAGTGCCACTCAAAAAAAACTGTTTTCCAACAGTGCGATAGAAGGCACTTGACTTAACCGGTGATTGCTAGTACCTATCTATATTAGGTTGCCTTTACAAGTGTTCCATAGTAATCAAGACATTTATTGAAAGTTGTATATTGATATATCAGCAAATATCTGAGCTATGAACTGCCAATAAGGAGCTGCATACATAGATTTAGAGCCTTGTTTTTTTCCACACACTTGCATTATTCTGAGGTTGCTAAAAAGGGTTCCTTTTGGTTAATAATAAAATCGTATTAGTACAGACAACTCCAACCACTGTTTTACGTTTTAAATCCTGACTTCATATTTCTACAAACAAAACACTCTTAACATATGATGCCTACCAGTATGGCTGATATGTGACCGCCTGCACCACATAACCCTCATGGTCTTATGTAACATTTCCTGTACATTGATGTACACATTTGTATGATTTATTGTCTCTGTTATTATGTGTGTGCATGATGTGAAGTGCTCTGACACCCAAAATGGGATGAGTGATGCAATGAAAGTAGTTAAAAAAATAGCAAGTGCTATTTAAATCGCTCCTTATATACTTACTCATACAGTCACAGCTGACATTCTTATAGTGCCTTGATATCTCTTACACACAGGAGTTTACGAAAATCAAAAACCTGACCCCAAATCATAGTATCTCTTAAGCATTTGCGAAGTGATTGCAAGCCGAGTGCCTTTGTTTCCTCCTTTGTGTTTGGAATCTATGTGTTAGTCTGCAGATAGCTCCCAGCCAGGCTGAGCCTCCTACAAGAGGAAGACCAATGGTCCTTCAAGTGAGGCCTTATGTTGGGCCCACCTGGAAGTGAAAATAAGAAACTCCCCTCACCCCTGGAGTTTGCTGCTCTGAACAGAAAGCAGACAGTATGAGGATGCATCTGAATGAGTCCTGGTGTTGGCAACTTACACAGGGATCACGTCAGAATATTTCACTGGTGCCAGTTGAGATCCCGGGTCCTCCTCTACAATAGCTGCCAGATCCAGGACCTGGCAGGATCTTCCTAATTTCTTGTACTGGTCCACACTCTAAATAAGGAGGGAGATAGGAGATGTTGTTGGACGGGCTACCCATTTATTTCTGGAATAAGCCTCATTATCGCAGAGGCACTTGTCATGTGATAATACTGCATTTGATATTACAGACACCAGAGATATAATAAATATGGATTGTGGAAGTGTTTCCTTAATATGCCCTTATGGAATGGGGAATATCATTCAGAAATATGTGGCAGTGCATGAATTTCTGCATATCTTTTTCCTGCAGATTTAACTTGAGTGCTTTGCTCCTGAAAATCCATCGTGTAATTGTAATAATTTGACATTATGATTGTTATGTAGGTACCTGTGGCATCTTTCAGGGCTATTTCTCAAGCTTGTGAAAATCACCGTATTTTAAAAATAATCTTGAAATTGTGTACTTTGTTTATGTGCAAACTGAATAGGGGAAATTTAAGTTGAATTTACTGAAAACCTGCTGTTAAATCTGTTGGTAAACAATCAGTTTTTTTGGGGGTGTTGGGGAAACAAATCATACGGCGGCCATCTTGTTGATCCATTTCACAGAGTGGTTAGTTCTATAGCATCTCACCCCTTTTCCTATGGTGACCAACTGGCATGGGTGCAAATTCAGGACGGTGAGTGTAAACATTCAGGACAAAGGGTCAAAATTCAGGACAAAAATTCAGGACAGGAGGTCAAAATTCAGGACAAAACTTTGGGACAAAAGGTAAGTTTTACAGACACATCAGAGGAGGTCACGCAATAGTATATAAGTAAATAATCAACCAACATAAGTACAAGTCAAAATAAGTTTATATTAGGTTGAGACAATTGTGCACTTCATAGTTTTTCGTGCAGCTTTGAGCAACTGTGCAGGTCTTTCTGTGGTATTTCATATGATCGTGATCTATTTATATGGTTACTGCACTGGGTGGTCCAGTCTGATATTTCGTTTACAGTTCATGGGCCTGAGAAGGCATATTTGGTGAGAGACGTGGTCGGATTATCTGCTCGGACGGACTTTGTTACTAGCATCTCATATCTGAGTGCCATTGTGAGATGTAAAGCAGCACGCATAGAATGTAGCTAATTGGGACCTCCAGTGCTGGACTAGAATGCTCTTTTCACACTCACTTCTGGTATTTGGCATGATTCGCTTTTGTTGGCTTTTAGCAGTGCATGCTGGTCCCTGTAGTCTCTTCCAGGGCCATGTAGTCATGTCCTTAACCTTTCAGGCAAAACCACTCATTCATTACTGAATAATAAGTATAAACCTGTTCAGGTAACTATACTGCTCTGTTTACATTTCACATGCTTTACTTAATCTTGCATTCCCTATAAGGGTTTGCTTTTTCCAAGATATAGTTACTTTTTTTTTCTAGACAGCATATTACCCTTGTCTCCCCTCCCTCATAACCTAGTTCCCATTTTCTGGTTCTCTGGCACTGCGAGGTCATACAAATGACAATATAATCACTCCATTGCAAATAAAAAAACACAAAAGTAAAAAAACATTGTTATTTTCAATGCCAGAAGCTCTTACCTGTACAAATGCGAGCCTGATTGTATATGCTTGTTTTTTTTAAAGTAACTGGCCAATGTTACTTCCATCTAATGTGTTACATTTTTTTTCCTTGCCTTCAGGCCCACCACATGCCTTAAATGCCCAGACTGTCCCATTGTCATTCTGTATGCGACAATCAGCTGACATGCAGAATGACAATGGGTCCATCACAGTCTGTGAGAGGCTGGGGAGGGGCTGCTCTTGAGCACAGAGGAGTGCGAGACGGCCCCAGCAGGGAGTTCTCAGAACACTGAGGCTTCTCACCAAATTACTAAGGTTGCGTGTATCTGTTTTGGTTTTTTAAGGTGGCTCAGGAAAATTATTGGATGTTTTCCTGCCTCAGTCCATAGAACTGTAATCCAGGCCTTGATTATTTCCCGGCTGGATTATGCTAACATTCTCTACCTAGGCATTTCGAAATGCCTGTTTAAGCGGCTTCAGATAGTGTAAAATGCTGCTGCAAGACTCCTACTTCACCCTCCAAGTTTACCTCCACTGCCAGCCTGCTCTATGATTTTCATTGGCTGCCAATCGAATGTTGTGTACAATTTAAAGCACTAAGCTATGTGCATAAATACTTATCCAACTCTGTCCCTATCTACCTCATATCTATGATGCATTTCATGCTAACATATACCACAAATTACTTGTTTGTCATTTCATGCAATTATGGGTAATTCTGCGTAATGTTTTCAAAATTTCACATAACTCAGCAAAAGCAAATTACCTGAATTTTGCATATCCCTAGTTTTTCTACCAGTCCGACATGTCCAGTTATGGGCCTTGTGTAGCTTCTTTATCTGGTCTCTCTATGTGTCACACAGCTGCTGCAGGCTGGGTATGGCATGCCCATGGGTTCGCCTGCTTCCCTGGTCTATCTGAGGAGGATTCTAGCAGATTGAGCAATCTTGGCAACAGAATAGTGCTTAATTTGAGCTAGGGGTTTCTGGTGATCGGCACCAGCAGTTAATTGACAACACTGGCACTTATGACAATATGGAGTATTTGAGCAGCTCCATACTATTATTGGCAGCAGTCTGGAACTGAATAGTTGAATTGTGTTGCACAGGGCATCGCCTTTATGGTATTTCACACTGATGTTATGTCTTTTGCTATAAGTCTAATGATGGGAATTTCTTTGGCCGGAGCACGCTTTATCAGGTAGACACTGCATATCATGTGCCACAAAGTATGAGGTGTGCATCCAGTATTTGTAAGGTGCAAAATTTTCTCACGCATGTTTACAGGTTTTGCTGTTGCAATGAAATATTCCTAATAATTGTGCCAGTTACACAAAAGTTTGAACAGTCTGCTCCAGAATCAACTGTGAAATATATTCCCTTAAAGCCAATGTGTTTGGAAAATTGTGTTTTAAAAAGCACCATTTGGCTACATGTTTACCAAATGTCTTAGTTCGTGGACAAATGATTCAGAGGGGAGCACACTCCACATCCTGACTACCTTTATGGGGGAGCCTTTCCATTCTTTTGAAGGGCATTCAACCACTCTACTCTGACACCTGGGTGAGAATACATTCGGGTCATAACAACCACCTCTGCCACACACACACAGCACTTAGACACCCACTCACACACTGATACAGAGTCACACAACCACTCAGATGACATATGTTAGAAACACTCCTCACTAGTTTAGAAAGAATATTAATTTAACTTATGCAGTAGCTTACTATATATATTTAAGTCTCAGAAAAATGTACAAAACACTTTCACTCACTGGATGATGTCGTCAGTGATGTCATTTGAGATGTCATGAGTGATGTCACTGACCATGTCATGAGTGATGTCACTGACCATGTCATGAGTGATGTAATATGTGAGGTCATAAGCAGTGCTTTGTGGGGCGTATGTTATAGGTAGCTCAGGTAACTATCACTGCTGAATTTCTCTAGTTTTGTATGAGTGAAATGTGAGCCTAACTATAAAGTACCCTTTCAGTAATTTCAAAAGTCTTTTTTATTCTATTTCCAAATTATAACGTCCCTGTAACCTTTGTTTTTTTCAGTGAATTTCTAAGGTTTTTAAAATTCAGGGGCATATTAGCAAGAAGAGGCGATAATCATCGCTAACCCTGCTTAGCGTGATTTTTTTTATCGCCGGCTATCGCTGGAATATATCGCCACGCTAACGCTGTATTAGCAACGATTAGCGCTATGGCGATGAATATTCCAGCGATAGCGAGGAAATGGGCCAACATCGCTGAAAAACCAGCGATGTTGCATGGAGAAGGGAGAACACCTTGCTGATACGACCCTGTGGTCGTATCAGCATAATCCAGCCCCCCATGTTAGGTATGGCTAACACCTGCTAATTGCAGGTGTTAAATAAATGGCGATGATCCCGGTTAGCGCGACTTTTCACGTCGCTAACTGGGGCCATGGCCACCTTGCTAATAGGCGATAGGCCTGTTAGCGAGTGTTTCCCAGGTTTGTTCGTCGGGAACGCCCACTTTGCATGTCATTAGCGATAAATATCGCTGACATGCAAAGCGGTAAAAAACGGGCGCTAATGCCCGCAAACTGTCGCTAACTGCTGTTAGAGACAGTTTGCTGATAGGGCGATATAAATATCGCCGCTTTAGCGGCAAAAAGTGCCGCTAAAGCGGCGATAGTGCCCTTGCTAATATGCCCCTCAATTTCCTAACTATACTGTCCCTATAACTTTTGGTATTATAAGTGTAACCTTTGACAGTGAGTGTGTGAGTGAGTGTAAGTGTTTCACTGGGTGTGTGAGTGTCTCAATGGGTGTGTGAGTGGGTGTGTATGTGTCTGAGTGGGAGTGACTGCATAAGTGTCGAGGAAGGTCTGTGAGTGGGTGTGTGAGTCTCTGAGTGGGTCTGTGAGTGGCTGTGTGAGTAGCTGTTGGGGTCTGTGAGTGGGTGTGAGAGTGTTTGAATGGTTCTGTGCGTGGGTGCATGAGTGCCTTAGTGGGTTTGTGAGTGGGTGTGCGTGTCTGAGTGCATCTGTGAGTGGGTGTGTGAGTGCTTTAGTTAGACTGATTGTGGGTGTATAAACATATTTATTTTTTCCACTGACATTCACAACTTTGATGCGCCGTTACACGGGGGGCTGTGCTGACGGTCGCCGCAAATTTGCGAATATCGCGAGTGGGAAAAAACATTTTTTCAACATATTTTACTCATAAGAGGTTTCTCAAACACCCCTATGTTTCTCTTATGGGGAATTTAGTTTTAGTCCCACGGACTGTTCGGATGAGGTAAAATGGCGGCCGCAACTCTGCTCAGGTTGTGGCCAGCCAATCACGACATTCCTGTTGGCACGTGCATTCACGATTAATCGCAAAATCGTCATCAATTAGCCACAGATATCCTGTTTTGCTTTCCCTTAAATTTCTCAACAAATAATTAACAGATTTACACCGGATAACTGAAAGCATGGTCTGTGAACAAAAATCTACTGCCTGACAAATTTGGTGAAATTCCGTCCTGCGGTTCGGGCTGTAGCAGTGTTCAAAGCTCCAATTTGAATTAACATAGGAAACATACTTTTTTTATCCCCCTTTTTCTCTGCCCCCACTTGATGGATCACCCCAAAACTTTGCATGTGCACTAAGAATCACTGGCACACTGTTTTTTGGGAAATTTTCGTGAAGATTCGTCAACCAGCGTCAAAGTTATGGGCAAGTCAAAAAAACGCTTTTCCTATGGAACCATGGTCCTAACAATAACTACCTACTGGCGATATATCTATATATATGTATGATAGATTGATAGAGATAGATAAATAGATAGATGGATTTAAAAAGACCATTAAAATATATTTTTAACTATATATACATATATATATATATATTTATATTATTATTATTATTATTATTAGGAAGTTTGTAAAGCGCAATGGTTACTCCCAACGGAGTGTCCCCGCGCTAGGACAACTGGGAACCCCAAACCCATACCACACTAATCGACTACCTACATAGCCTCTAAGCAAGGAAAGGCAGCAGAGTAGTTAACGACCGCCCCCTGAGTCACGGAAGAGCCAGGTTTTCAATTTCTTACGGAACCAAGGTTCTGACTCAGATGTCCTCAAGTCCACAGGAAGCTTATTCCAGGCCTTAGCTGCCAGGAAACCAAAAGATCTTCCACCCACCCTGGCCCTCCGCACCTTAGGCTCAGTCATTCTCATACTGCCAAGAGATCTCAAATTCCGAGAAGGTTGGTAAACCGTCAGAAGGGGGGTCAGAAAGCGCGCCCCTTTTTTCCTAAGGATCCTATGGCTGATACAGAGAGCCTTAAATGTAACTCTAGCCTGTATTGGGAGCCAGTGAAGTTTTTTTAAAGCTTCTCCTACCGGGGCCCTCCTGGGAATATTCAGGATAAGCCTAGCTGCGGCATTTTGGACCTTCTGCAAGATGTTCAGATTTTTAGCGGTCACCCCTAGATACAGAACATTGCAGTAGTCAAGACGAGATGTGACCAAAGCCTGTACAATATATATATATATATTACAGTGTGGCAGTACCCACTCTTTAGTTATAGTTAGGATTCCGAGAGATAGGAAATCCTCAGATTTTTGCTTGGTGATAACTTTGTCACCCTTTGATGAATCTCCACAAAACTTTGCAGACCTATTCTTGTTTATACATTAGCTGCTGATGCAAAGTTTCGTGGTGATTAGTTAAGGAGGTGCAAAAAAAAAGGGGGGGTCCCAAAACACAATTTTCCACCAATGCGTTTTCTATAGACTTTTTAGACAGACTTATAGACAACACAGCTGAATGGATCTACATGAAATTTGGCAGGAATATAAACTGTGGTGTGGAAAGGAACCTTTTTGGTATTTGATCTGAATTGGTTCATTAGTTTTTTAAGTAATAATGGACTAAAACATAGTGATATATTTGGTCGCCATATACCGCGGTACCTTTGCGGTATACCACGATACATGGTGAAGACTAAACAGAATATTATTGGTTAATCAAAGCCCTTACAAAATGAAAAAGTTAGCCATATTGTTTAGCCCACACTTTGTCTTTGTTCTGTGTTTTCATGTGAAATATAGGTTATTACTTTTTTTAATGTATAGGAAGACATGAGCCAGTTTATCAAACTCTGTAGAGCAAGGGAAAAGTATTAATATTGATTTATATTTTTTTACTAGTCTATGATGTATCACTGTACTCTCGCAAAATTATCTAGAAGGTACTGCGATAATATTGACATAAGTCAAAAATTGTAATTATGACAAAAGATACTCTTCGACATGCCACTCCACTCTGACATGCAACTCCACTTTACGACATGCCACTTCACTCTACTCTACTCCATGCCACTCCACTCTAAAACACTCTACTCCACTCTATGACACTGTATGACACGCCACTCCACTCCACTCTATGACACACAACTCTATTCAATGAAATTCCACTGCACTCCATGACACACCACATCACTCTACAACAGTCCCGGCTCCTGGAGGGAGTTCCGCTGGGCGGTGACGTGCGCCGGGGGAGGGGCAGGGTGGGGGGTAGTAAAAACCGGAATCCGGCCTAATCCAGGTAAGTTAGCAAATAAATAAATAAAACGAATTTCGTAGCGCGCGCTGCATCGCCAAATGCGATGCAGCGCGCGCTACGAAATTCGTTTTATTTATTTATTTGCTAACTTACCTGTGTTCAGCCGGATTCCGGTTTTACTACCCCCCACCCTGCCCCTCCCCCGCCGCACGTCACCGCCCGGCGAAACTCTCTCCAGGAGCCGCGACTGCTCTACAACACTCTACTCCACGACAGTCCACACCACACCACACCACTCCACTCGACGACACGCCACTCTACTCTACGACATGCCACTCCACTCTTTGTCACGCCATTTCCCTCTACACCCCTCCACTCTAAGACACTGTATGACTCGCAACTCTATGACATGCCACTCTACTCTACTCTAGGACACACCACTGCACTCTATGCAACTCCAGTCTACTCTATGACACACCACGCCAGTCTATGCCACTCCACTCTATGCCACTCCTCTCCGCACCACTCCACTCTACCACACTCCACTCCATGACACACCACTCCACTCAATGACGCACCATTCCACTCTACGATATGCCACTCCATTTTACACCACTCCACTCTACGCCCCTCCACTCTAAGACACTGTACAACATGTCACTCTATGACACTCCTCTCCACTCTGCAATTCCACTCTTCTCTATGACCTGCCGCTCCACTCTACACCCCTCCACTCCAAGACACTCTACGATCCGCCACTCTGATATGCCACTCCACTCTATACTACTCCAGTCTACCCTCCAACATGCCACTCCACTCTACACCACTCCACTCTACGTCACAACATTCTATGCCATGACACTCTACACCACCACACTCTAAGCCATTCCACTCAGTGCCACTCTGCTCTATGCCACTCCACTCTACAGCACTCTACTCCACTCTATGCCACTCCATCCTAGAACACTATACTCCACTCTGTGACACTCTGTGACACACTATGTCACTCTACAACACTCTATGACACTCTACCCTATTACCTCTATGCCACTGCACACCACTTTACTCCACTCTGCTCTATGATGCGCTATTCCACTCTACTCCACTCCTGCACTCTATGCAACTCCACGCTACAACACTCTATGCCACTCCACCTTACCACACTCTACTCCACTCTGCGACACTCCACTGTACAATACTCTCTCCAATCTACTACACTCCACTCTACGACACTATGCTCTACGTCAATCCACTCTACAAGACTCTACTCCACTTTGTGCAGCTCTACTCTACAAGACTCTACTCCGCTCTAAGTCATTATATGACACTTTACTCAACAACACTCCACTTGGCAACACTTGAGTCAATGACACTCCACTCCACAATGCTCCATTCTTGCACATCTCCCTACACAGTGTTGTCGACTCGCTAGCCACACTACTAACTAGTGTAGTCAAAGTAGTGTTCCGATTGATGCAAGTAAAATGTGTTCGGAGGTTTGCGACATATAGAAAATTGAAGGTGGTGCGTATATTCTAAATGTAAGTTCTATTTAGTGGTGTATACATTTGAAATGTTAGTTATAACTATAACTTTTTATGTCTCCTGTTTGTATAACTTAAGTGGGATTTGTATATATAGAATAAATAATGTTTTCCTAACTGTAGCATAGTTTTAACCTTTGTTTTTTTCATTAAATGTAAATGGTTTTTATTTTTTAACAAAAATGTGTTTGAAATCATAGTGATGAGAGTCATTTATTTGAGTTTTGTTAAGTGCAATATCATACAGTAAAGTAAAGGACAGTGTTATTCAGTGAACTGTTATAGAGTAGAATGTTGTGGAGTGGAATACAGTGGAGTGGCGTAAAGTTTTATATAGTGGAGTGGCGTGATGTGTTGTATAGTGGGGTGGAGTACTGAAGAGTGTAGGGGTGTGTTGTAGAATTGTGTGGTGTATCGCACAGTACATATGAGTGCTGTACAGTGGAGTATTGTTGACTGTAGTGTTGTGGAGTGGAGTGCCATGGAGTGGAGTACAGTGTTGTCGAGGGACATAGAGTTGAGTGGAGTGTCGTAGAATGGCATAGAGTGGAGTAGAGTATTGTACAGTGCAGTGTAGGGGCATACAGTATAGTGCGGTGTTGTGCACTGACAAAGGCTATAGTAGAGTGTTGTAGAGTGGGGCAGGGTACATTGGAGAGTCGGACAGTGGTGCACAGTGGGCTAAACTCTTGTATAGTGTAGTTGAGTGGAGTGCGTAGCATAGAGGACTAAAGTGCCATATAGTGGAGTAGCGTCTCTTATAATAGAGTGCTGTGGAGTGTAGTATACTGTAGTGGTATAGCATACAGTGGAGTAGAATGTTATAGAGTAGAGTAATGTCTCATACAGTGGCGTGGTATGCTGTGTTGTAGAGTGTTTTAAACTCTCATAGAGTATAGTGTGGTGGCATAGAGTGGAGTACAGTGTTGTACAGTGGAGTTAGGTAGAGTAGAGTCTGGTACAGTGTGCTACAGTGGAGTACCATATAGTTTTGTCGAGTGTAGTGGCACAAAGTGCAGTTGAGTGAAGCGGCGTACAGTGGTGTGGCATAGAGTGGAATAGTGGAGAGTGGAGAGGCGTCCAATGGAATAGCATACAGTGGAGTGCCATACAGTGGAGTGTTGTACACTGGAGTGGCATAGAGTAGAGTAGCATACAGTGGAGTTGCATATAGTGGAGTGTCATTGACTGTATTGGTGTACAGTGGAGTGGTGTAAAATGGAATTGTATACAGTGGAGTGGGGCACAAGGGAGAAGCATACACTGGAGTACTATAAAGTGAAATAGGGCATAGAGGAGAGGCGTAGACAGGAGTGGCATACAGTGGATTAACATAGATTTGAGTGACGTACAGTGCACTGCTGTAGAGTAGAATAACATACAGTGGAGTAGCGTTCAGTCATGTGGCATACACTGTAGTGGCATACATTGGAGTGGCGTACAGTAGAGTACGGACGAGTGAAATAGCATAGAGTGGAGCGGCGTACAGTGGAGTTGCATACAGTGGAACAGTGTAGAGTAGATTAGCGTACACTGGAGTAGTGTACAGTAGAGTGTCATAGACTGGAGTGGCCTATAGTGGATTAGTGTACTGTGGAGAAGCACAGTGTGGAGTGGCGTACACTGGAATAGCATAAAGTGGAGTGGCATACAGAGAAGTGGGGTAGAGTAGAGTGGTATAGAGTAAAGTGGCATAAAGTGGAATAGCGTACACTGGAGTGGAGTACAGGGGAGTTGTGTAGAGTGGAGTCGCACATATTGGACTAGTGTACAGTACAATACCATACACAGAAATAGCATACAGTGTAGTAGTATACAGAGGAGTGGAATACACTGGAGTGGCATACACTTGAGTGGCGTAGTTTGGAATAGCGTACAGTGGAGTGGCGTACCGCAAACTGTCCTAGAATGCATTGGGGTACAATGGAGTAGCCTACAGTGCAATAGAGTACAGTGGAGTGGGGTAGTGTTGAGTGACATACAGATGAATAGCATGGAGTTCAGTGGCGTAGAGTGTAGTTGCGTACAATGAAATACTGTATAGTGGCATATCATACAACAGAGTGGAGTACAGTAGAGTGGCACAGAGTGGAGTGGCGTACAATGCAGTGGCATAGAGTGGAATAGCACACAGTAAAGTTCTGTAGAGAGTAGTTGCATTGAGTAGAGTGGCACACAGTAGAATAATGTACAGTGGAGTAGTGAAGAGTGGAGTGGCATAGAATGGAGTGTGGTACAGTGTAATAGCATACAGTGGAGAAACGTAGAGTGGAGCACCATAGGGTGGAGTGAGGTATATTATAGTGGCATACAGCAGAATAGTATAGAGTGTAGTATTGTTGTGTGGAATAGCGTATAGCGGAGTGGCATAGAGTGGAATAGCATATAGTGGAATGGTATACAGTGGAATGGCGTACAGTGGAGTGGCATAGAGTGGAGTGGCGTAGAGTGAAGACGGGTAGAGTAGAGTAGCGTTAAGTGGCATGGCATACAGTGAAGTGGCATGCAAAGGAATAACATGTAGTACTATGGTGTAGAGTGGAGTGACATAGAGTGGAGTGGCATAGAGTGGGAAAGCATAGAGTGGAGTGTCATACAGTGGAGTTGTGTACAGTGTAATAGTGTAGATTGAATTGATGTAGAGTGTAGTGACAGATATGAGTGTTGTACAGTAGAGTGGCATACAGCAAATAGCATACAGTGGAGTGGTGTACAGTGTAGTGGCATGGAGTAGAGTGTGGTAGAATGGACTGGTATACAGTGGAATAGCGTCAAATGGATTGGTGTAGTGTGGAGTGGGATAGAGTGTAGTGATGTAGAGTGGACTGAGGTACAGTGAAGTGGCATACAGTGGAATAGCTTAGAGTCCAGTGGCATACAGTAGAGTAGTCTACAGTGAAATAACATAGGGTTTCTGGCATCCAGTGTAGTGATGTGGAGTGCAGCAGCATATAGTGGAGTAGCGTAGAGTAGAGTAGAGTGGAGTGTTGTACAGTAGAATAGCGTAAAGTGTAGTGACGTAGAGAGGACTGGCATAGAGTGGAGTGGCCTATAAAGGAGTAGTGTTACAGTGTAATAGTGCACGATGGATAGTCATAGAGTGGAATGGTGTATATTGGAGTGGTGTACAGTGAAGTGGCATACAGTGGAGAGGCAAAGAGTACAATAGCGTAGACTGTAGTGTTGTAGAGTGGAGTTATGTACAGTGGAGTAGCATAGAGTGGAGAGACTACCAGTGGAATGGCATAGACTGTAGTGTGGTAGAATGGAGTGACATGAATTGTAATAACATACAGTGAAGTGGTGTAGAGTGGAGTGGCGTAGAGTAGATTAGAGTAGCGTAAGGTGGATTAGTGTAGAGTGGAGTGATGTAGAGTGGAGTGATGTAGATTGAAATAGTGTAGAGTGGACTGGCATAGAGTGGAGTGTCATTGAGTGGAGATTGGTAATTGAAACTGAAGTAGCGAGAATGTATGTGAACGTATGCAGTTGTAATGTGTCTGAAATATACATTGTGAGGTGTAAATGGTAATTTATGGTAGTATGTTTAAATAGTGTTAGTAGTGTTAAAGATATAAGTTTTAAAAAATGTAGTTATTTATTCTGCACGGTATACAGCAGTAAGTTTGCGGTATACTGCGGTACATGCGGATGAGAAGTCAGTATGTGATTGGCTAACGGCTGTGTTTACCAAAGGTAAAAAGCAGTATGCCGTTTTTAGCACCGTTTGGCTACGTTCTGCGTTTTACTGCATTCTGGATTACGGTGTTAGATACAGGTAAGTAGTAGGTGTTATTGTTGTTCACTACCTATTGCCAGTTTATTAAAGTGGTAACAAGTAGAGAAATGCATTTCTACATTTCTACATACTTTTCCAGCAATTTAGGGAGAACTGTGCATTTAAAAAAAAATTTATTACATAGTGCAGTAATTTCTAGGTATTACCACGGTACTGCGTAGACTTTGTTTTGCGTATTTAAATAAAACATAATGTACTATAGTGTATTTTAATTTTTTTTTTTTTAATGTAATTAATTTTTGGTACCACAGTAATCCAGAGGCAGTACCATAGTACTTCATACGTTTTTTAAGTATATAATAACTAATAAATATGTTATACTTTATTAAAATGGTATTAGGTAGTGGAAAATAGTTATGAGTTTCTATATATTTAAAAAGAAAATGTACAGAGTAGCGCAGTATTAAAGTGGTAATAGGTAGGGAAAAAATATCAAACCTAATACTTACCTATCTCTGAAGGTGTAACACAGAACACAGCCAAAGTGTACCTAAAAACAACATGGCTGCCTTTAACTTTTGTAAAGGCAGTCATTAGTCAATCACATAATGACTTGTCATCACTGTGTACCCCGATACTCCCGCAACATACTGCAAAATTTCGTGGAAATACTGCGACAGATATTACTAAGTTAAGATAGCTCAGAACTTAAAAAATACATACCCTATTTACCTGTAGTACCCAAAAGGATAATCTGTGCACCATTATGTGTAATCCTGTCAAATTTAATTCAAATCCGCCCAGCGGGTTTCACGCTATGCGTGAGTACAAAGCCCATGGGAAATGCAGTGGTGCCCAATTGCGTTTTGAGACTCTTCTTTTTTCTTTGCACCCCCTTGATGGATCTCCACGATACTTTGCATACTTCGTAAATGTAGAAAGAGGAATAGGTCTGCAAAGTGTTGTGGCGATTCGTCAAACAGGTGCAAAGTTATTAATGGAGAAGAATTCCTATCTCTGGTAACCCTAACTATAAAATATATATATGTAATACTACAGGACTTTACAACACATGTCTTTACCCTGCGATGTAAAGTCTGATATATACATATATATACATGTATATATCAGACTTTACATCGCAGGGTAAAGACATGTGTCGCAGGTTAAAGACATGTGTTGTAAAGTCCTGTAGTATTACATTGCGTAAGAGGTCAATGTGTTGTATTGCCTGGAGAGTAAAGGCATGCAGAGTAAAGACCCACGTTGTAACAATGCAAAAAGAATAAAACACATAAGCTAAAGGCATGTGGAGTAAAGACCCACGTTGTAACAAGGCAAAAAACATAAAACACATAAGCTCTTAATGATATGCATTTGCTGTTGAAGAGCGTTTTTTGAAACTGTATTTACCAGGAGATTAGAAATATTATATTGTTTTGGCAGGTAGATCGTTTTCTTGTTTGTATCAGTATCGCCCTACATAAGTTGACATGACATTGTGGTGAAGCTACTGAATCCAGATAACTGAGTTCTAATCCTGATTTTTCTCTTTCAACTAACTGTGTGATCTTGGCCAAATCATGTGTTTCTTTTTGGTTTAGTTCCCATCTCTTCCAAATTGGCAAGCTTTCAGAAACAGACTAAATACTTTCACTATTTAAGATATGACTATTGCAGTATTTGTTTCCTTAAGTATAGCTTTTTTTTGCATCTTTGGGATTAATTAGCTTGATAGTGGCAGACGATGGATACACAAATGTCTGTTCTGGAATGGACAATGAGTTAGTGTGGAAAGGAAAAAGTGGTGAAAGTCTGCATTCCGTACCTCCCCTTTGAAACTGGACAAGTTGCCTCATTTTGCACCCTCCCACGGCTGAGCTTGAATGGGGCGGGAAAAGCCCACCACAAACCTACAGAGATTAAATGAATGGTTGCAGCAGGGGCTCAGAAGGCTTTGTCTCTAGCTAGGCGCAATGGACATCCAGAGTCTTGGTTGAACATCAGGAGGTCTCTGCAGGTGAAGGTCATTGCAGGTGACTCAAGAGGTTGGCATCCTCAAGGCTGGGTCGGCTCTGGCGCTCTAGGCTCTCATGTGCTAAGAAGGTGGTGCTATTTGGATGAATGGTCTAAAGCGAGCTTATTTGGAGGAGTCTGGTGGTTCTTTGTTCTCTCAGGGCACTCTCCACGACCGCCAGGCAGCACACGGTGGGCCTTTTTCGACAGAATGTTGGCTGGAGACCCATGATCTGAGGCCACCTCTAGGTTTAGCGATTTGTTCTGTCAGTCCGACGCCTTTGGGATTATCCAGGCCACATAAATTTCTCTTTGATATTTGTCTTCTGAGCCCTTGTGACATGCAGCTGAGGTTTAGTCAGTGATAACATTTGTCATTCTTTTGGAGTTTGAGAAATCGCTGATGCCTTTCGTCCCTGTACGGCACAGCAGAGTTTTCCAGTACATTGTTATCTCTTTAGAACTCGTGCACAAGGCTGATCATAGAGATCTGCATTTAGCCTGCCTATGGACCTGATGAGCAGAAAACATCATTTGCTGCCCAACTACGGATTTCCTTTAAAATTCCATAAATTTTAGTAAAGTCATGTTTTTTCTCTGTTGCCTGTTAGATGCTAGATATTTCTTATGGTGCAGAGCCCTAGAAAAATAGAAACTTTGAGAGATATTCGGCTACGTCAGGCAGTGTGACCTGCCTAGAAGGAGCTGCATTTGAATGCTTATGTTATTGACTGCGAAGCCAGGTGCAGTGCAAGCCAGGTGCAGTGCTGTGCCTTGGCAGTAGAGGAAGGTGGGCTTGCAGTGCCTGAGTCCCCTCGCCTATGGGTGGTGTTGGTGAATGAAAGCACGCAGCTACTCGGAGAGTGTCCTGGCGCCAATCTAACAGGACACCTCGGTAAGTGAGAATACATTATGCCCTAAAAAGATGTATTTTTAGCCATTTTCAAAAGCCTTTTTCTTCCTGCAGAGCCCTAAGTTGAAGCGGTAAACAATTCCAAGCTTTTGCGGCTCATACCAAAAAAGATGACCCTCCTAACCTAACCCCCTTAAAGCGAGTGACCACCATCAACCGAGCATCACTTGAACAAAGCACTCTTGTTCGATAATATTGCTGCATTCTGGCAGACAAATGCTGTGGCCCTGTGCTGTAATAAGCACGATGGGCTAAGACTAACATCTTGAACAGAATTCTCTTTTTTACTGGCAACGGTTGTAAATCCAATAAGTACGAAGAAGTGGCCGAGCAACGGGAAATATTGAATAGTAAATGAGCCGCTGCATTCTGCACCAGTTGCAAATGCGGAAGAAGATAGTCAGGTAGGCTCAAATAAAGAACGTGGGCATAGCCAGGAAGCAAAATGACCAGTGACTGCACAACCAATCTCTGAGCCTCCCAAGGAAGTATAGTTAAGAAGTTCTTTAGCGTTTTCATGATCCAAAAACAAGATTTTACCACCGATCCTACCTGATCCTTGAAAGAGAGAAGACAATCAAATTGAATCCCCAGGTTTCTGGCAACTACTGCTGGAGAAGGAGGTGCCGAGATATCTCTATGTCAGCACACAGTCCAGCCAGGAAGCGGATCTGCCCCAAATAACAGATTCTCTATTTTGTCAGGATTACACTGGAGGTTATTAATTCTCATCCATGCCATCACTTTTTCCATGCAAGCTGAAAAAGCCTGCTTTGCTATATCAGCTCCTCACTCATAGGATAATAAGAGCTGTGTATCATATGCGTATTATATGATATGATATTGGTGAAGTGATATTCCTTCAGCCTGCATCTTGGGTAAGGCGGTGGCCTGGGAGTGAAGATGAGAATGGAGAGCCTGGGCAGGGAGGAACTGTGATGCAATCTTCATGCCATTAGTGATTTGCAGAGAAAGTTCACCATACGTTTTAAGTTGGGAACGTAATAACATCAGTGCATTGTGGCTGGACAGGAGTAGGTGGGACCAAAACACAGACTATGGCAGCCATATCAGATACAGGCGAATGGAGAACAAAGTTAAGACAATGCATAGGTAAATGGGCAAGAACAATTCTCGCAGGTCTGACAGTCCTTTCTTCTTAAAGGGGCAAGAGAGCTCTCTACTCAAAGAACAGACGTTCAATTTTCACTGTATTTGGCAAAGGGACTTGACATCAATAAAACACGCAATCTTTACTTCCATTATTTCAACTCACTCTCATTTTCTTCTGGAGTGTGGGGAAAATATTACAGATTAGCTTACAGTTATCTGAAGATAGTCATTTACAATCCATTTTCAGATATAGGCACTAGACTTAAAAGCAAAATATGGGAAGAGCAATGCTCTCTTCTTCACCCCACAAGAGGTTACATAGAGAAATAGCAAAAAGGAGCTGCTCTCTCCGCGAAGGCTTTCATCATCAAAGTAAGCATAATGGGAGGCGCTACAAAAACCATAGAGAAGGGGGCGTGGCCAACCATCATGGCCGATCGGACGTAATTCTGATCGGCTCCTCTCCAGGCCCAGCCACATCTACGAGTTGAGAGGCACTTTTACCCCCCAAAACCGAGTCGCCCGATGCCTTGGGGTGCCCGGAGGTGCGGGGGCTTCCCCGAGGCGAGCTAAGAGCCTCGGGTGTTGTTTGCGGGGTAAAGACATTCCTGCCGCCGGAGCCCGCGGCACCTCCTAAGATGGCGGCTTTTGCCGAGCCCTGGCGCCGACACAAACACTGCGGCCCCGAGACCGGAGAGGGGCCGCGCGGAGACTAATGCAGAGGAGGGCGCCAGTGACGTTATCCACCTACCCCCGGGAACCTCTTCCAGCCGCAGAAGAGTAGTGATCTTCGCATCGGCACCCGCGGCGGAAGGTGCGATCTCCATGCTGAGACCCCCGTTGGTGGAGGGGGTCACCCGGTGGAGCTGACGCTCTTGAGGGCCTGTATTGCCCATAACGTCAGGTACGGAGGAGGGCGTAGGGGCTCCTCCTACACGAGGGTGGACCGCCGGGAGTGATTACATTGGACCGGTGCCTGACCTTAAGATGGTATCGGTTAGGTGCCATCTCATTACCTCGTGGGGACGCCCGAATAATGGCTCTATGCCCCTTACGATGCCTCCGTCCCCGAAGCCCTCTCGGCGCCGTTGAAGAGCTCCTGAGCCCAACAGCCTCTATCACGCGCTCTCTCCGGGTGTGGCCCTGGGTGCGGCGAACCCACTGGCACCAGGTCAGAAAGGAGTTGAGACACCGAGCGAAGGGGTCCCCATGAAGCCCTGGGTTGCGTCGCGGCCCGGATGAAACTGTCCTCCAGTCAATAACCGGATGCAGCGCTAAGAGTGTGATTGGACGGCGAGGGGCCCCTTTCCTCCGGGGAGCAGCGAGGGGTTGAAAAGAAGAGTGGAGGGGGTCCCTTGGCTCCGTGAGGCCAGACTTCGGTGCAGGGCATCCTGGGTAGTGGCTTGCCCCCTCGGGCAGTGATCCCCGGCTGACAGTCGCAAGTGGTTGCGGCACGCTCTGGCTGAGAGTCCACCTATACAGTAAGGCGGTATCAGAATCCAGTGGTGCCCTACGCCAACGCCACTGAGCACCCATCACCCAATCCAAAACGGTCTTTCCGCCTATTCAGGGGTGCAGAGTCGGGGTGACGGGGCAGGTTCCAGTCCCACACCCCGCCCCCTTCCCCCCCACCCCCCGCCCCCGATTTTGTTTTTTCTGTTGTGGAGCGGCCCCAACCAAGCGGTTGGCGTAGGTCCTTATGCCACCCAAAAAAGCGCAGCCCACAAAGGTCTCCAGCTTCTTCACCCAAGCTACCAAAGGATCAGTCAGCGAAGTGACAGCGCAACCAGAAGGCACTATGGCGCTCACACAGGAAGATCTGATGGCCTCACTACGAGAATTTAAGCAAGAACTCAAAGACGATATCAAGGCTGATATGGGGGCCTCTTTTGATGCGTTTAAGGCCAAAATGGGAGGCCGGCTGGTGTCCCTGCAATCATATGTCAACTCGATTGGGGCCCGCGCTCTCGATCTTGAAATAAAATACCAGGAGCTGGAAGACCACGTGCGCCCCTTAGAGGCCCACTCTAGTGACCTACGAACTCAGCTGAAAGCCACGGTGCTCAGATGCGAAGACCTCGAAAATCGCTCCCGTCGGGATAACATCCGTGTGCAGGGCCTGGAAGAAGACTGCAAAGTCCCAGATCTAGAGGCCTTCATGGTGGGGCTTTTCTCGACTGTGCTGGGAGACTCTGAGCCCGAGGTTCATCTTGAGCGGGTCCTGGGGCCCCGCACTCCGGGTGATTCCAGGAAACCCAGGGACGTGCTGGCAAAATTCAGTTCTTTCAAAACCAAGGAGTTGGTCCTTCAGAAGGCGCGGGCACTCGACAAGGTGTCCTTCCAAAACGCAACGTGCTCTCTGTACCAGGATGTAGCCCAAGCCACACTTGTTCGACGCCAGCTGTTCCGCCCAGTCACGTCAGCCTTAAGAGACCGCAAGGTGAAATACAAATGGACTTACCCCTTTGGCCTAGCTTTCTCACTTGACAATAAGAACTACCACTGCACTGACTTGGAGGAGGCGACGAATATTCTGGGTATTGAGGTGCCTGCCCCGGCCGAGCGACGGAATCGAGAGTTGTGGAGGAAGCAGAGGGCTCGAAGAAGTAGGGGGGGGGGCCCTGGCTACAGCAGCGGAGAGCAGGCAAGAACACTATGGGATGGTGAGGTAGCTGCTCTCTGTCATCCACATGCTGGGTTTCCTATGAGGACTCCGGTGGGGCTTGCGATTTGCGGGCCTTTGCAGGGACCTTAGACACATGCCATTCGGACATCAGCCACTCTGACTCTTAAAGATGAGGTTGAGGGGGGGATGGGTTCGCAGTTCTCGTTACCGTCAACAACACTTAATGTCATCTCTAGCTAATATCTTACTTGTGCCTTCATAGCAGTTCTATGGGCCTTGGAGGCGGAATTTGGACCGCCCCAGATAATGCTCGAATTGTGGTTCTCTCTGTGATTGCGAACCCCCGAGCTCACAGTTATGGTTTATATTTGTTAATGTTTACATTGTTTTGGTGTCACGGTACTTTCTGCTCTTATTTTATGTTGCTTTGGTGCGGTGGGAGGGAGGGGGGAATGGTGTTGAGGGTAATGCTCCCCGGAGTGCAGCTGGAGAAACAGGCTAGAGGGTTTAATGTTAACTGATGGGGATTAATTGCCTAACGTGGAACGTAAAAGGCCTTAACTCCCCTAACAAAAGGAACCGGGTTTGGAAATTCCTAAATGACCACCAGATTAAAATAGCTGCCCTACAAGAGACACATCTTCCACGCAAGGAGGAACAACAATTGAAACATAGGGCCTACCCGCAGATCTTTCGTTCCTCGGCACACACTAAACACAATGGGGTGGCGCTTCTCTTTCATGCATCGATCCCGTTTGTCCACCATGACACTAAAACGGACAAAGAGGGGAGGGTCTTGATGGTTAGGGGGTGAGATACGGGGACGGTCATGCACTATAGCCACGATTTATGCACCCAACACAGGGCAACATGATTTCCTGAACTCATTCCTTGCCGCACTAGAGGGATTTGCAAAGGGCGACACCCTATTGGTCGGAGACTTTAATTTGATATGGGACTCGGCCCTTGACACTTCACACTCCCATACAGCGGTGGGGGGGGGGGTGTTTAGCAAACCACTTAAAGCTGCGTTACAGGGGTTGGGGTTACTAGACGCTTGGAGGGCGGACCATCTCGCGACCCAGGATTACTCCTTCTTTTCACATTCGCATAGGACATACTCCAGGATCGATCACGCATTCATTAGTCAGTCCCTCCTCCACATGATAGCGGATTCCCAGTTCCACCCGATTTGCCTCTCTGATCATGCTCCCTTAGAGCTGGTCCTTGATTAGCCTGCCCCGCACTCCAAACTTGTCAGGTGGCATTTTCCCAACTTCCTTTGCAGAGATCGGCTTCTTAGGGATGAGATAAGAAAGGAAATCTCAGAATTTTTTTACCTTAACGACCCGAAGCAAACCTCCCTAGCCAACAATTGGGACGCCTTCAAGGCCGTTATTTGGGGGAAGTGTATCGAGCTAGATGCCACTCTCAAAGCACAACACAAGGGGGATCGCCTTCTCCTCGAGGGGGAGCTTCGACCGGCCGAGGATGACCACAAGTCTAATCCCTCGTTCCAATCCCTCCGTAAGGTTACGCAGGTCAAGGGGAAGCTTCAAGCTATTTACACTAATGGGGCTGAAAAGACCCTCCTACGCTTACAGACACGCAGTTACGAGGGAGGGAACAAGGTGGGTTCTCTATTAGCACGTCAACTACGAGTGAAGCAGGAGAGGGAGTATATTAAGCACATAGTTGATGGGAAGGGGGTCTCCCACCAAAGCGAGGTAGGGAAAGCCAAAGCTTTTGGGGAATTTTATCGCTCCCTGTATACCACAGATCAATTAGACGCAGAAGCTCAGGACCAATATCTAGAGGGTCTGGACCTGCCCCAGGTTCCGGCCACCACCAATGAAGACTTAAGTAGACCCATTTCCACAGAAGAGGTCCAAAAGGCGATAGATTCTCTTAAGCTCCAAAAAGCGCCCGGCCTTGATGGTCTCAATGCCCACTTCTCTTGTACTTTTGCACCAGACTTAGTCCCCTCTCAAGTGACGCTCTTCAACGATATCGCTGACACGCAAAAGGTGACCCCTTCGATGGGTGAGGCTCTGGTCTCCGTCATCCCCAAATCGGGGAAAGACCCCTCTAGTTGCGCCTCTTACAGACCTATAGTGCTCCTGAATCTGGATGCCAAGTTATATTCTAAAATATTGGCCTCACGCCTGGAGCACGTTATGCCACTCCTTGTGCAGCCAGACCAGGCAGGCTTCATCAAGGGGAGGCAAACTCATGATAACCTCCGGAGAGAAGTCCACATTATTGAGAAAGCACAGAGGAAGGCCATACCTGCGGTCCTTCTTTCACTGGACGCGGAGAAGGCCTTTGACCGGGTTGATTGGGCCTTTTTGACCCGTACACTACGACTGTTTGGTTTTGACGAGTCCTTCATTGGAATGGTGCGGGCGAATTATTGCGCGCCGAGATCCAGGGTCTTGGTAAATGGGGTTGCTTCTGAACCTTTTAACCTTTCTAGGGGAACCAGGCAGGGGTGCCCTTTGTCCCCCCTGCTATTCGCGCTCAGCATCGAACCTTTCGGAGAGTGCATGCGGTCCAACCGAGACATAGGGGGGTCCCGTTTGGCACAGACGAACACAAGATTTACCTCTTTGCGGATGATGTGCTTCTTCCAGTCACGAGGCCGCAATCTTCTCTCCCAGTGATTCAATCCGAGCTTGCCACCTATGAATAGGCCTCGGGCTTTAAGGTGAACCTCTTGAAATCCTTCCTTCTTAACTGTGCCTAAGGAGTTCATGCGGGTTATTGAAGGAGCGTCCCCTTTCCAGAGCGCGCACAAAGACATCACATATCTCGGCATCAAACTAACCCCCAAGCTGGAACATCTTTACAGAGCTAACTACCCTCCTTTGCTGCGCCAGCTTAAAGCTGATCTGTCTAGATGGAGGTCGGTCTATCTTTCATGGATAGGGCGGGTCAATGCCATCAAAATGAATGTTCTCCCGCTCTTATTATATCTCTTTCAGGGCCTACCTATCCCAGTAGATCGGACGCTTTTTCCTGAACTGAAAACAATGATTACCAAGTTTATTTGGCAGGGGCAAATGGCACGGCTTTCCAACCGCGTGTTAACTAGATCGAGAGAGGAGGGGGGATTGGCCTTGCCGGACTTCCTGGGGTACTATAGGGCAGCTCAACTTAGGGTGATTACGGAATGGTCCCTCTGAGAATCGGAAAAACTTTGGCTCCACATGGACCGACAAATAGCAGGGAGAACGATCTGGGACCTCCTGTGGACAATCGACCACGCAATGCCTATATCAGTACCTCTACGGCGACCACCTTAAGGGTTTGGGATGAGTTAACTAGATCCACTCCCCTTGCCACCTTCCCTTCCCCCTACACGCCTATCCATTTCAACCCCGAGTTTCCTCCGGCGCTGAGGGTGGCTGTCTTATGCTCTCTCATCTGTTTGAACAGGGGAAATTGTTGACCTTTACGGAATGTGTTCAAGCCTTTCACCTCCAGCCACCTGAAGAATTTCACTACGTGCAACTTAAGCATTGGGCCCTACAACTGCAGATACGGCAGGCCGCCACTAGGGATTTACTTCCCATCGAGAAATTTGCGCAGTCAGGAGCCTCTACGATGGGGACCATATCTTTCCTTTAATTACTCATACGGTCTTTGGGA
The DNA here is from genome assembly GCA_963921515.1 of Calotriton arnoldi. NCBI lineage: Eukaryota > Metazoa > Chordata > Amphibia > Caudata > Salamandridae > Calotriton > Calotriton arnoldi. The sequence continues at coordinate 973,206 of CAWUFW010002652.1, forward strand.
TCTCACCACACCCCTAGACACCAAAGGTTCTGGGATGCACTATTAGCCACCCCATTGGAGAAGAAACAATGGACCTCACTATATAGGGATATTCCCAAGTTTAATCGCTCCATGTTTTTAAGAGAGGCTCATTATAAAATTATGTACGAATGGTACCTGCACCCCCAGAAGCTACACACTTTCTTTCCTAACTCTTCAGATAGGTGCTGGAGGGGCTGCGGGCTGCTGGGTGACTTCAGACATATCTGGTGGGACTGTCCACGCATTAAGCCCTTTTGGAAGGAGGTACTTTCCCAAATCAAACTGATTCTGGGCTATCCGATTCCAGACACTAGAACACACTCTCTTGGGGATCCGGGATCCCAACCTGAAGCGGCAAACGTAGGGTGATCGATCCGTGATGTGGCTGTGCATCGGGCCGCTAAGATGGCTGTAACGGCTGCATGGAAGAAAATAGAGGCCCCCTCCCTTACCCAATGGCACGCCAGGCTTTGGCGTGCACTGGCGATGGAAAGAATGGCGGACATTGTGTACGACTCACGAAAGGGATTTGACTATGTTTGGGCTCCCCTGGTCGAATATCTATCGGAGGGGCTGCGAGCTCTCCATCTCTTTCATATCTAGTGCTTCCGTTGGCTCCCCTGATTTGCTGAGGGGGCTCCCGGGGGTGTGGAGACCCCCTCTCCCTGGGGTCCTGCCTTCACCTGCAACTACATTTGAACTTTCTTTGATCGTGACACCATAGTTTGAATATTTGTGTTTATTGTTTATGAGTTATGGGGGGAGATGGTGGGGGGATGGGAAGGTTGACTGCCAAGGACTTTTCTGACCTCCCACGAGAACTTGTTGATGTATGCAATGTGCGGGGTCCGTTGGAGACCTGGGAGGTATACGCTGAGCATATTTAGGGATTGCCGAGTCCTAGTTCACAAACTGTAGGTGATACTTTTGCTTTCTGTAACTCTCTGCATATACGATGCATTGGGGTCTCCTTCCACAGCGTGGTTTTCTGTGTACTGTTTTATCTTTGAAACCAATAAAAATATATTTGACAAAAAAAAACAGAGAGAAACACTTTCATGCTGAATATATAAACTAAAATGGTCATAAAACTTAAAGGGAGAGTGGTCAAGGTGAAATAGATCGGAGAGTGATCACAAGTTACACCAAGATTCAGACCATAGAAATAAATTATAACTATCCTCCATTTTAATAACTGTGCACTAATGAAGAAGCAGGCTGCCATGGATATTCGTATGGAAATATATGAGAACAAAATGAGAGCTGGCAATATCTGGAAATTGGGGTTCCCCCTGAGCAGATGGAGGGATCTGGGGACATTCGTGAGAAAGAAGATCACTGATTTGATGCACTTGATTGCTGTTGAACACTTTCGAGAGGCAAATACACTATGATAAGAAGGCACACTGTTTATATGCCATGATCAGAACCGAAGGAATATGAGCAGCAAGACATAAGAGGAGACTTCCATTGGGTGGAACACTATCCATTTATTTTCAGATATGGGACCTAAATACTAATAGAACTGATAGGTTCTTTCAAAGATTAGGAAAGAAGTTGAGTTGGTCAACATTTAGGGTATTTACCCAAGATAAACAACATTGGGATGTGGAAGACGCTAGAGTATTGTGGACTTCTCTAGGAAGCAAACTTCTCCTATGGACATAGGTGGCAGGATAAGACACCTCAAATGATTGATTCATTATTATCTTGTTTTATGTGCCGCCTTTAATATGTTCTCCATGATCTTCATCATCCATCCAATTTCTGTATCGATGAACCCAGTAGAATACTGTAAAATAATATAAAGTAGGGCAGGCTGAAGAGAGGTTGTGACTAGGAAATTAGTCAAATTGAAACATGGTTTTCAATTTTGGAGATTATGAAATGTACTCTATGATTTTACTGGAAAATGTGCTAACTAGATTTCGAAGCCTCCAATCTCAGGTAAAGAATGGGCAGATCGTACATTGTCTACTTTTGAGTTTAAGCACAGGCAGGCTGTCTGTGAGCACCTGCTGTGCCTAATTATTTCTATGTACCTCAGGAGGAGAGGATATTGTCCACACATGGTTCAAATACTGCAAATAGTTATGATGCTAGCACTTCAATAAGCATATAAGAAATACAAATCGCGATGCTTGGCACATGGCTTCTCTCTTGCTTCATGCTTCAGGTGTCGTATCTAAAAGGATTGAGATTAATTAGAAATGGAGCGATCACCAGTATTTTATCCCACAGAGGTAAGCCATCCTGAAGAATCCTGCGTCCTCTTAGTTTGCCTTAGACCAGACAGATGATGGTTGAACAAACTACACCATAGAGTGACCTAAAAAATTCAAAATAACAATAAAAAAACATGCATGCAGATATAAAGTATCTCTCCCCCAGCAAAAAGATGGTAACATAATATAATCACTTCTAATTTGAGATGACACATACCCATTTTTTTTTAAGCTCACTCTGTAGGAAACTGGCTCTCTATATAGTGGACTAAAATGAAGTACACTGTGCAGCGAGTCCAGTGGGTCCCAGATTGGTACACAGAGGCAAAATTAGATCATACTAACGCTCTATCTGTGGTAGTGTGGTGAGCAGTTAGGCTTATCAGAGGGTAGTGCTCAGCATTTGTTGTGTTCACAGAGGCAATAAATGAGACACACACTCAAGAATAAATTTGAGACCAATTTGCAAAAATAACACTGATTTTTATCTAATTTTTCAGACCAAGAAGTTCATTCACAGGTAAGTACTTTTTTAGTTACGATTTTTCAAAGTTCGGAAAATAACTCACTATTGTGCGCAATTACACACAATGAAAGTCTATGGAGAAAAACACATAAATGTATATAAAATTGTAGTCTGTTCTAGGGATTCACCTTCGAGGTTTAAGGTAGCAGTAGTCCAAGGTCCAATGTTCCACCAGTGGATCATGGCAGTGTCCTGGACTTGGCCGGGAGCAGGGTGCCGAGGTAGCGGGTCACTGGTGCGCTATGAAAAAGGGGGGCCACCTAAAAACAGGCTGCACAGGACGACTTGCAGGTAAGTCCGGGATACCCCAAATGAGGAATTGCATCACAAGGGCCTCAGGTCCATTGGAGCACAACTGGTTCATTGGTACCCAGGTCAGCCGGGCTCTGTGCATCGAGATGGTCTTTGTGGTCATGGGCAGGCAGCTTGCAGGAACGATTTAAAACAGCTGGGCCACTCACAAAGTGTGTCTCAGGGGTCTAAATGTTGCTTGATGATTGCTTGCTTCCTGGGCTGTGGGAGTCCAGATAAGACTCTTCATCTTGGTGTTGGTCGCAGGTGGGCCGGTACTCCGGGGATAGGTACGGTATGGCTCCAGTAGGTCCTGGTGTCTTCACACTCGGCGGGGAGACAGAGTTGACCTACCAGAGCACGGGTACTTCTTCCTGGTTGGCTGCGGCATTCATCGGGCAGGGAAGCTGAAAGTCGATAGGCTGGACACTGTGGCTTCGGGGTCTGCGGCTTTCAGGGGACTAGCTCCTGTACTCCAAGTGAGTTCTCTGGCGATTTCGGAAGTGCTGGAGGGCCTCTGGGGTTTGTAGAGTCTTCACAGCAGCAGGAGTCCGCACACCACAATGGTCGAGCCCTTAAGGCAGCAGGCATGGTTTTGTGCCAAAATTCCGTAGAAGGTCATCTGTTCTCGGGTCAGCAGCTCTTCTATGTCTGTTTTCTTCTTAGGCCTGTCTAATCTAAAGTTCAGGGTCCAAGGTGCCACCTAAATACTAAATTTAGGGGTGTTACAGAGGGAGACAGGTAGCAGCCAATGGGCTACCTACCTTTAGGGTGTCTACACAACCCTGACCCTAATTGTATAATTCCCTCTAAAACAAGATGGAGGAAACTGAAAAGTGGGGTCCACATCACCTGCGCCACCTTAGGGGTGGTAATGGCTGAATGTGGGCCCATCCAGTAATCTAACAAATTTTCCCGTCTGTCCTCCCGCCAGATGTGGAGCAGGACAGGGGGTATGGCATCCTCTACTATCTGGAGATGCCTGTGTTGCATTTCAAAGGCAGCATAGCCTTTGAAACTTCCTGCCTTGGAATGCAATTCCGGCTGGAGGAGGTGTGAAGCACCTTCGCCCAGAGCAGGCCTCTGAGAGCGAAGACTCTCACCCCATGAGGTTAGAAACACGTCTGGTGGTGGCAGGCTGGCTAAGACTAGTCAGAGACCACACCAGTGCTTGGTAGGTTTTCAGGAGGCCCTCTGTGTGCATTTATTAATAAATCCAACACTGGCATCAGTGTGGATTTATTAAGAGGCGATTTTTGGTACCAAACATCCCTGTGTACAGTGAAGCCATCATGGTGCTGGGCAACTCTTAATGACGTGTCCAGCATGTGTACTTTATATGGCTTCCCAAAAAAATTCCAAGAATGGGCTTACATATTGTAGAGTCATATCTGCTCAGGCAGATATGACCACACATGTGATATAGTGCACCCTGCCTTAGGGCAGTAAGCAGTCGCGGTCCGTGTAGGAGTGCCGGCCGGGCGGTGACGTGGGGCGGGGGAGGGGCAGGGTGGGGGGTAGCAAAGTACGGATTATGGACCAATACAGGTAAGTAAACATTTAAATCAATAAAACGAATTTCGTTGTGAGCGCTGCATCGCCAAATGCGATGCAGTGCGCGCAACGAAATTCGTTTTATTGATTTAAATGTTTACTTACCTGTATTGGTCCGTAATCCGTACTTTGCTACCCCCACCCTGACCCTCCCCCGCCCCACATCACCGCCCGGCCGGCACTCCTACACGGACCGCGACTGGCAGTAAGGCCTGCAGTAAGGGTGACTTACCTATACCTTATGCAGTGGCTGTGGGCATGGCACACTGGGATGTGTGCCATGTCGACTCTTCAGTTTTCTCTGCGCCAAGACACGCAGCCTACAATAGCAGTTTGCATGGTCTTGGTGAGGGGTCCCTAGGGTGGCACAATTTGTGCTGCAGCCGTAGTGGACCCTCTTCAGTCCGAATGCGCTAGGTACCAGGGGTATAATTTACTAGGGACTTATAGGGGTTGCTAAAGTTGTGACAATTGTTGTACGGTTTTAGGGAAAGAATGCTGGTACTGGGAACGTGGTTAGCAAGGACCCACTACACCTCAGTCAAAGTTGCATCAAAAAACAGGCAAAAAGTGGGAGAGGGTACTGCAACAAGAACCCAGTTTCCCACATACTCGTTTCCAGAAATCGATCTAGTTTCCACTCACTGTTTCCATATTCAAATCAAACTTTGCTGGTGTGGACAAATAAATCTTAAAGGAAGGTGGAGAAACCTCTGCTAGAGAATTACAACGACTGTTAAACAGTCCAGAAACTGTAGTATTTAGGTGGAACGGCTTAGTGTCATGCCACTTCAAAACTGGGGCTGATGACTCATGGAGACTATTAATTAACCCACTCCAGGGACTTGTATTTGACCTCATGGTCACAGGATCAGATCCCAGACGTTCCACTCAGCCTTTCATCCGTTTGAGTTGATAAAATGAGTGCTTTTATGTTGGGTAACAATAAATTATTCGTTATCTGTCAATAGTCAGAAGCTCATCTGGGTTGAACGTGCACTCGCTGTCTCGGTGTTTTGCCTGCATGGGTTAATAGGATGAGAACTTGTGTGTGTTGTAAAAACATTTATTGCTAGTAAAGTGTCTAGCAATCACTTACATTGTCTTATGAACTATATAAATAATCAAATCAAATGAGCAACCACAAAACACACAACTCTGTCGAAATTTAAACCATGTGATTCTTGCAAGTATAATTTTAAGAAGCGTGGTATAAGCCCAGATCTGCTGATGGAAGTTAAAAGCTAAATTTTAAAGTATCTAAATACCGAGTGTAATTGTATTGTTTATTTCAAAATATGATCGTGCTCTTTCTCTTTTTGTGTGCTTATTGTTGCTTTGAAAGGTGATTGTTTTATGTTCCTTGTGTGCGTGATATTTTTCTTTGAAGAGGATAAAGAAAAACATTTATAAAAATAAGCAAGGGATAGAGATAAACAAAGGAAAGGATATATTTTCTATTAAAAAAAAAGCCTGTGTCACCCCCTTAAACTACCAATTTGTAACTATTTAATGTTCTCATAAAAACTTTATTTAACCTAGGGAAATTACACTTAATATGCACATTCTTTCAGCTAGAGTCGACTGGTGTTTTCAATTTTTACTGGATAGTTATACATTTAAATGTTTCATGATTACTGTATCACTGGAGTATTCAGTAATCTGTTCCTGATTTTAAAAATTAGTGTGCTACAAGTTACAAATGACTAAGAAATTACATTTCCACATTGAGAGGACACTGCCTTGGGTTAAGGAAGACAAGGGTGGTGTCGTGGGCAACATCTGTGCACTATGAGAAAAATTGTTGTGCTTGCATTTTAGAACTCTACATCACAATGCATTAACTGTCCACAACAAAGCTTCCTCTCCTATTACTCGTTGACTTTATATTTGTCTTTGAACACGTACACCACTCAACTGCTTTTTGACTAGGTTTGCGCTATTTAAATAACGTATGTTAGGTTAGATGTAGCTTAATGTAACCCATGAAATGTAATCACTTGTGCAGATTACTGTTCGGGTGAATAACAGACAACTGTGATATATCAGACAGACAATAAATCAAATACCTATTAAGTAGTTCTGCAGCTATTACATTTTGCTGCTGTTTTAGCATTTTATACGTGTTCTAATTTGTGTGTGCAATAATGAGGATGATCAGATTTGGCCACAATATAAAACACTTCCCACGCAGCAGGTGCTGTGAATAACTTCACAATCCAGGCAAGTACATGTGGACATACTGGGGACACTTGGAGGTTACAGGCCCCACTCTTTGTTACTCCAATGTGTGCTCTTGTTAACCTCTAACTCTCTTGTGACTCCTGATGGTGCAGGCATCTCTGACAACGTGGAGAGGGTTGGGTGCAATGTGGTGTGCTGCATTTGTGCCCTCTGTGAGTTGTGAGCGTGTGGCTAGCTGCCCTCCTCTCTGTTGCTATGTTGTTATTTAGCCTGTCCACAGTCTGTGCCTTCAGCTTTCTCATTGTGATCGTTGCGTTGTCACCAAGCATGATTGTTTCTCAACTACTCCAGGCAATTGGCAGGGATATGAAAACCCGTTCAGTCGAAGGCAAATGAATATCTGTAAAGCATAGGAGTGGCAGGGTCCCCTCGTACTTTCCGCAGGGGGCTCTATCATTTTGCCTTACACCACTGTCGATCAGGGTATCGTCTTGATGGCTGTACCTTGCACAAACTGCAATAATTACTGTTGTTTGCTACAGATCTTTCACGCAAAACCTCTTCCCTCACGGCAACAATATCACTGCCCATCTTTTGCTTTTAGCAGAATGTGCTGACATGTATTCATACATCAGGTATACTGAATTGTGGTCACGTGCTCCTCATAGAAAGAAATTTAGCAGGCATTAAACTTCGCCTCAGAGGGTGGGAGGCTCGTCTCCAAGTCTAATAGAGCCATGAAGCATGGGGTGCACTCTGCGGACGCCTTGTTAGTGGCTCCTGCTCTCCGCAGTGACAGAGCTGGAGCAGAAACCCACTAAAACCACACTCGCAGACTCAGCGGAAGCGCGTGGCAGGGTGGGCAGCGCGCCACAGTGGTTAATGAGGGGGTGCTGTCTTGCGCGCGCGCAAATGCACCGTCAGCTTCTAGGGACGAAATCATACACAGCGCGTGAACGTGCCACCAGAAATGAAGCAACTTAAAAACAAACAGTAACGACCAGAAAAGGAAATTTGATTACGTCAATCACCATCGCTCAAAGTCTCCACTAATAAGCAGATACTTCAATTAAAGTTCCGTCGCACCGACGGCCGTCGCCACTGAACACCGAGCCAATCCCTCTGGGAGACGGCAAGAGAGGCAGCATCATCAGTTATACATGAAGGTGCGCACGCGCGCGGAGTGAAACCGCGTGTTATAGAAATTGTACTGTGTACTCCTAATCTCAAACCCCTGCCTCTGCTGCGTAATAATCAAGGGAGCAGCGGCACCAGGCCCCGGGGTGAATCCCCTCCAGCTCCCCATTAAAGCAGTCTTACATATTCAACCCAGGATGAAGGGGCCAGTTTCCATGACTCTCATTAGGTTCCATTGCTACGCCATTAATTTGCTACTCGTGTTTTATATAGTGACACCATGCAGTGTTGCCACCGTAGTTTCTCAGAGAAAATTACTACCAATTTGCTTATGTTTCATATGATAGAAGGGCCAACAGCTGGTATTTCAGTAAGACTCAGTGTAAAATGTTATGTGATCTTTTTTTGTCACATGGCAACAATACACGTCTGTTTTAATCTTTTAGCTCTAATAGGGAATTGCTGGCTTTTGCTGAGTTTCCGTTTTTTGGGTCTGCGCTGCGTGGTTTCAGAAGACTTATTGTGGGCTTACCAAGAATTTACAGAGGCTTAGAGACTGCCTGTTGTTGGCTTTGTTATCAACCTCATTTGCTTGCCTCTTATGTCATGGCTTTCTAGCTGTGGGCGGGCAACTGAAACCTCGAGCCAGGCTCTAGCCTGAGGGTTGGCCTTGCTCAGCTCGAGGTCCTGTTGGAACCTCAAGCCCATAACAAGCCGAGATTTCAGGTGGCTTCAGCCTCACTCCCTCTAACCTAGATATTCTGTTATGGCCAAAGCTGCCAACTAGTTCGAGTGTCGGTGTCGGCTCACATCATGTGATTCTAGGCAAATCTCTCAATTTTGTGCCATTATTCACGTATGAAAGAACTTTCGAATATGAGAGTTCAGTCTACCAGTTGTACACAACTATCACTTTTAATAAGTACTTCTCAGTACAGTGCTAAAATGTGCCCTATTATTATCAAAGCTTTCACATGTTAAAGAAATACACTTTTTTGAACTTTGAAGAGACTTTGTCCTATTTTAAATGGTTTGTTGTATGATTAACATAACACATATTTTCAGGGCTCGGATCGTGCACGGACTCTAAGATCCGAGCCAGACCCTTGGCATGGCTCTGGTTCGACTCTCCCTGTTAATTTTTTTCGCTTGCCCACCTTTATGGCTTTCCTGGTCTATCTTGTTTTTTTCCTTCTCCTGGACAACAGCCTTTTTACCATCCTCTTGACCGGCTTGCTTGTGACCTTGCAAGGTATTGAAGACTGAATGGATTTGTGCTTGCTTCAGGCAATGTTTGTTTAAAAACCAGGGCAATCAACAGTAAAAACCAGCCCAGCAGACCATAAAATAGGCCCACAAACAGAAAACAATGGCCCATATACTGACCTGTTATGCCAGCCCTTCGGGCACTGCCAGGTTGCACTATATGCCAGTCCCACCCTGCTCGCTTCCATTAGTTTAATTAATACTTATGTTGACTTCTTAGTGCAGATGGTAATATGATCAGCCACACCAGCACTCGCTCACTCATCCTCTGGTGTTAAAAGCTGTCATGGTGCCGAGCCGCGCCTGTCTCCGGATTTGTATTTTTTTTGCAGACTGCACAGTAAACACATTATTTCAGATTTAATAAACATGACATTATTGATTGAAGAAATTACTGCAAGTCAAGCAGAGCCTGATATTCAGAGGCAATTTCGAATATCTGGGGGGCTATGAAGGCCCTAATCAGATTACTTTCTGTCTGTTAGCAAAAGATTTCGACCAGGAAGCTAATGCAAGTGGGGCTTGCCATTTAATAGGCAGGAGTTGGGAGTTAACGGTTGAGGTACTCTGGCAGAGCTGTGGTCTGTTCGCATTAGCAGAGAAGCATGCGGTGCTACAGAGCTGGAGTGAAGTGCATTGCCAGAGCTATGTGTGGATCCCGGTTAATATGGAAACAGTCGATGTTGGTATGAGAAATGAACCAAGAAATTAGGAGAGTGCAGTTCCTTTATGGGGGTCTAGGTCTCCTGGTTAGTCCAGGATAGTCCAGGGATTGCTCCTTTTAGGAGCAAGGGCACTCACACCCCCCAAGGGGTGTCATGCTTCATCATCGGGCAGCTCTCGTCAGGCCAGCGATGCAATGCCCAACGAGTCCCTCAAGGGAGCTCTTTACCAGAGTTCTTTTCTTTTTTGACGACGTGAAGAGTGAGGTGTACATGTGGTGTGCAGGTGTGAGTAGAATGAGGGGAGGGGATGTGTACTAAAAATGATTTAAAAAAAACAAAATCTAATTTTAATTATCGGATCTCTTTATCATGATTAAAAACGTGATTTATGAGCTAATGAATGGAGACGTTGGGGATAAAGGGTGATTGGTATCTATCTACTCATCCAAAACATAAATTAGTGTGTGTGACTGGCAGAAAGAGTGAGTGACACAAAAGGAATCCCTTCTGGTTCTTAATGTGGGACCAGACAATGCCATCATATCCATGTATACAGTCTATGAGAATATCAGTAATTTGGAAAAGTCTTGTTTAGGTGGAAAGATTCTCGACTGACTGGTATTTTGTGAGAAAAGTACATGCTTTTTAGTGTCCTAACATATTTCAATATGTGAGTGCAAAGACTTTATTAATGGGTTTTCATCTTAACCAACTCGGGCCTTCTATATTTACCATACGCTAAAGACTTGTTCTTACTTATATATAAAATGCATATGCCTTTACCATTCATGCCTTTGCAACAAAATTCGTTGTAAAAGAATGCATGATAAATGCATATTCGTTGTGAAATCCTGCGTTGTAACAGCTTGCGTCATAAAGACGCATGTTTGATAAAGCCTTCGTTGTAAAGCAATGCGTGATTCAGCCTTCGTTGTAAAGGCTGTTTCCTCTCAGTGAGTGCTATTTAATTGGGTTTAGTACGGGACAGTATTGAAATGTGCAGACAGTACTGGGTCTCAATCCAGTCTGTTCTGGCTTGGTCATGCTGTGCCAGCCCCTCTACCTCGAGACCACACTTGCACTGACTTTAACTCCATACCACAGTGGTTCCCAACCTTTTTGACTTTCGGGACCCCAATTAATCATTACTGGAACCTGGGCCCCCCTGCCCCTGAATCATTATTGGAATCTGGGGACCCCCCCACTGAGTCATGACTGCTAGCTGAAGCTCCCAGCCTAAGCATTGTTGATGATTTAACCACAAAACAATACACAAAAAATGCAGAAAAAAACCATTCAAACAAATACACAAATGATGACATATTTTTTGCAAACACATATAAATTTAAAAACAAATCTAAATTTTAATTTCAATATGAAGGTTTGAGCTTTTCTAAATTCAATTGAGGACACTCATCATCCATACTATATTCTGTTTGATGCATTTGCACTGCTCCCACTATTAAATCTGAGGATACTGATTTATTCTTTAGCTTTTAATTTTCTAAGTAGTCGCAGACCCCCAGGGGTACCCGGACCACAAGTTGGGAACCACTGGCTTAGAAGAAATAGTCAACACTATGGCCACCAGATACACAAGCTGCTGGCCCACCCTCTTGCCACTCCGTTGACTAGGGCTATCACACTGCAGTCCCAAGTATCAAGACAGCCTCATGGTTGAATAGGTACCCCCTCAGCACAAACCTCCCTCTCCTTAGACTTTACCAACATTAGTAGCTTGCGTCCCTTCACATTCCGAGGAAATATATATGAACTCACTCCCGGATTGTGCCATCGAGGAGATTAAGTGAGATATTGCCCAGAGTCACATGATGCTAAGCTGGGCTGCAGCCAGGCCAGGGGATTGAACCGTGAGCCCCACGCTCCGTAGGCAGCCGCTCTGGTCGCTGCGCCACACCTCTCCCATGTGCACTCTCCCATGGCCGCTGCGCCACACCCCTCCTTTCATGCTGTCTTGGCCTGTGAGCCTACCCTTGCAAGCTGGTCTCTCTTCTCCAGCTCTGGTTCCATCCCTGGCTTGTCCAGCGTGGAATGAATCTAGTAGGCTGGGATAGAGGATCTCAGAGTAAAGATCAGGGCAGCGGTCATGCCCATTGCTGGGTGCCTGCCTACACTCAAGGCAGTCAAACTCATGCCCCTACTTTCTCCTTTACCTTTGCTGTCGAGCTATATTTTCGACCACAAATTCTGTCTGAGGCTAACGTTACAATAAAGTGAAAAGGACACAGCTGGTTAAGCTACATTGTCTGCGTAAAATAAAAAAAATAGAACCCCAGGAGTGCCCTCTTGCAGTAGAGTAGGTGGTAATCCTTTCTAGGATTTACCATGGCAATTTCCTAAGCATTCCTAATGCAGGTGCTCACGCCTAAATATAGTGCAATGACACCTCCCCTTCAAAAGTCAATTACAAGCTGCAGCATTGCGGCAATCCTAATGTGCCTATGTTGGGGGTCTCATGAACGGAACCATTCCCAAGGGATCCTTTCTTGTCTTCATAGCTGTAATCCACAACTTCCGCAGCTGCGTGGGGGGAAAAATCAACATTTACTTCAGTAGAAACATAATAGTAAAATGAACATCCGGCAACCAAACAGCTAGGAATTCCGAAAGCAGCAAGCATGAGAAGTCCTTCCCTGGGTGTGCCTCAAAACCTAGGACTTACTTCCACTAGTCTCTACTAGCCCCAAACTTTGCTACTCTCTACCATGCAGCTGTACTTGTAAACCCATAATGTAGATCTTGTACGCAGGAATCCACACATACCTATTTGTTTATATCCCGGAACTGACCCGTTCTATGCTCAACTAAACTAGGATACATTTTGTTTTAATTGCTCTAACTTTGCTGACCTTCCTTGTGTCTTTTTTGTGTCTCTGTTTTGCAACAGGAGTATGTCATGATCGTGGTCTTCGGCATGGAGTACATCATCCGAGTGTGGGCCGCGGGATGCTGCTGCCGGTACAGAGGTTGGCAGGGCCGCCTCCGGTTTGCCAGAAAACCATTCTGTGTTATAGGTAAAAACCCAGCCATAAAACAACTACGAAGTCAATGTTTGTATTCCTTCATTTTTACCCTATTTTATATATATATCTGTTTCACTCCCCCTTTACTTGCCAACAATATGTTTTCCCTCCATTTGTTTTTCTTTTTTTACTTATCACTTACTTTTCTCTTTTTTCCACTCTGTTTCTCACCCTCAATCTTTCATTATCTTTCTCTCTGCATATCTTTAAATTCCCCTTTCCCTAAATGCTTTTCCCTTTATAAGGTTAGGTATTTTTTGTTAATTGGAATGTTTTGGGAATTTTTAACTTCCAAAACGAGAATGCTTTCCTCAGGAGGTAAGAGAATTCAGAAAATAAGAATACGATGTTCTTTCTTTACATGTAAATTACATTGGTCTCCTGCCATCTTGCTTGTCTTTCGACCTTTATAGTGGCAGAAGGGCTCTAAAATGGCTTCCAATCCCTAAGGGCCCAATTACGAGTCTGGCGGTCCGAGGACCACCAGACTCGTGGATGCACGGCGGTGACTGGGGCAGTCGGACCGCAATGGGACCACCTATGCCGGCAGGGAACCTCTGTTCCCTGGATATGGCGCAGCGGTCCTGAGGCCACAATATGCTTGGCGGGACCGGCTGGTCCCGCCCACTATGTCTCATCCGCATGTGAATGCACACACCTGTGTGCATGCACATCAATTCCTGCACGGCATTGACTTTCGAGTCCATGCCGTGCAGGAACCTTGTAACCTTCCCATTGCGGTGCCTTTTTCAAATGCCCCGCCACCTTTGAAAGAGGCACCGCAGTGGGAACCGCTATGCGCCCGCCTGTCAAACCACTTTCAAGTTGTAATCTGGCAGGCAAGCGGCGGAGGCTTTTGGCAGTGCATAGGCGCGGCGGTGGCGTGCCGCCTGCCCTCGCACCGCCAAAAGTCGTAATCGGGTACTTACTGTAGATATGTGAAGCCTCAGACTCTCTCCTGATGTCCCTGTATCTTTCCTGCAAGGACAGGTTAAGCTCTCCTCTGGATCATAAAGGCATGAATTTATTTTTAACTTGTGTGGCAGGCATACAAAGACACAGACTCATTATTGCATGTGAATCATATGTAAATTACGAGTTTGTAGTATGCAGTGAATCAGACACAAGATATCTAAGAATCTTCCCTGCGGGATACCGGTGGAAGAGATTTTTGTACACGCTATAACAGCTTTCACAGCACCCCTTCTTTGAAGACTCCATAGAGGCAAGAAAAGCAGTATAATATTATTTGCCTAAACACTTGGTTTTGGGGACCACACTTACACTTAGGGGTATCCCATGGTGGCATGTCAAGGGGAATTTCATAGATCAACCATTCAAAAAGAAATAAAGTTACAAGAAATGTCCAAAATAGATTAGCTAAATACCACAAACAGATGGGAAAAATGAAATGATGTAAAGCGGATAGTAAAATATGTAACCTATATAGTAACTTTGTTCATTAGCACATAGGTTCATTGGTGCCAAAGGAAGTGTATGAGAAATGTTAGGAAAACTAGATAATCTTCTGATTCTTGCTATAGGTCTTCTATGTGGGATTGGAATAAACAATTCAGTCAATTCTTTAGCAGAAGAGTTTGTCGTATTGAGTCGTAATAGGCCAGGATTAATTTCACATACTTTGCCATAACAAATTTGTTCAATATTTGCTAATTGTTATCTCAGCGACTTCCATCCCCATGATATATTTCATTGTAACCAGATACCTCCGACTCCAAAGTTTACTTTAGCGTAAAGCACGGGGATACCTCTCCGTCTAGCAGCACTATAGAAAATGTAAAATAAATAACATATTAATAAATAAATACATTCAGGATATTGCCCTTTTAAAAAAGTTTCCTTTATACATAGAAACTTTCTTTAAGCTAACTCCTTTTTAGTGAAGATCACCTCAGGGCAGTCTCCGGAGAAATCTCCAAGAAGGTGGAAAGTCTTAACAGGAAGTCACTGTGAAGAGTATTGTTTAACAAAACAACCTGAGGACAGAAGTGATTATAACAAGGCACATTGTAATATCACAATGAACAATGGTTCCTCTTCATTGCTGTGTTTCACACATTCAGAAAACTAGTATTTTAAATCTCATTTACATTTGGTTCACCAATATGCTTTTAACGAAAATATCAAAGCGAGATTGAGGAACACTGGAGAAGCAAAAACAATGTTCAGATATCAGATTCTATACATATGGACCGAATGCATTAAAAAAAACTGGTGACATAGATAGGCATCAAAATGGCCAAACATGTTTATATTAATCAGAACTCGTTATGCTAAGATGAGTCAAAGAACTGCGGCAGCATAACCATACCTGTCCATGCTAGAAACTAAATTAAGCCTCATTCTGATTCTAGCATGGATGGTGACTGTTTGGCTACATTGCCAATTTTATTCCAATTCTACCCTAGTCCTGATGATCACTCGTGGCTTATTCTGCTGGGGTCGAACTGTCATCCATATGCAAGTGGTCAAACTAGAATCTCAGGATCTTTTTTCAGACCTATCAAATGCAAAATTATATACAGTTTGGACTCTCTTCCCCTCTAGCCAATTTCGCAACTTCCTCAGAAATATTGTGCCTAACTCTGTTCACTTCCGAAATCGCTACTGATCTCGTTTGAACTTGTTTGCTCTGAACACTGCACTGTCTACATAAGGCCCGGGAGAAATTCTAGTTAAAATAGCATAATCTATCATAATTTCCCTCATTTTGTGTTACACTTGTTATGCGAAATTCCTTAAAATACACTTGGTCATATGAGTAAAGACCAATCACGTAAAAATCCTATTACCGTGGCATGGGAACAATGTGACTGACCAGAACACAAGCACCTGTTGTTGGTTGCATCTTGTTTTTTTGTTTTTTTTTGGTCTGTTCTCCTCCAAAATTGTTGCTGCCATATCTCATTTGAACATGTTTTCACTGAGCCCTGTGCTGGCTACATAAAGGCCCAGGAAAAAATCAAGTTTGGCTGTCTCAATTTCTCTTAATTGTTGGCATTTTGCATTAAGCTTGTTTTGCAAAATTCCATAAAATACACTTCAGTGCCGGCTCCTCCACTAAGGCTACGGTGGAGGAGCGTCTCCCCAGTGCTTTGAAGCAGTGAAAGAAAGGAAAAATAAAATGATAATAACTTGAGGTTATTATAATTTTATGTTTTCCTGCTGTGGCAGGTTTGCGGGTGGAGAGAAGAGCAGGGGGAGGAGTGGTATGCCTGCTCCATGTGCACATGAATGTTTGGCGGGGGGGGCGTGGCCTGACGCCGATGTAGGAAGAGGCAGGCATCGGAGCTCCTCCGTGGCCTTCCTCCACAGGCATTGATCCTGACAAGGTACGGTGGTCCCTGGCACTGGATCTGGGGGCGGAACGTCTGGTGCCCCCTCGGCTGCATTTTCCAGGTGTGGGGACACTGTGGGGCCGAGGAATAGCCGGTCTTCGCCTCTGCTCGTGCTCCGGCTTGGCCGCGACTAAAATGGCGGCCACATGGCATGGCGGCGGTTCTTGCTGCTAAGGGCGCCAGAAGCACTGGGGATCCACCCTGGCCGGACCGGAGGCGTGCGGGACCTACCCGTAAGAGGGGGCTGCCGCGGAGATACTGGGGAGGCGTGAGCGGTGCGAGGGCAGCAATTGCGGAGCACACAGCGGCGGCCGCCTGACCCTAAGATGGCGGCTTGCGGGACATCGGGAGAGCTGCGGCGCCCATGCTGACCACCTTTACAGCGTGCTACACTGAGCACACAACCTGGTGGGTACCCCATAGAGCCTGGACTTGACTATGCTGTGAGGCTGGTGGAGGGTTCAGTTTCCCTTGACCCTCGGCGGTGGACCTGTGCCCTGGAGAGCCGCGGCCTGGCGGGGGCCTGGTGGGGGCCTGGTGGAGTGTAACAGGCGGAGCCCGATTGTTACCTGGGATGGTTGGGGGGGCCCCCCGGAGGTGTGGTAAGGCGTCCTGCTGTGGCGGGGAGATGTGAAGGGGCAAAGAGACACCCTGCCTTTACTGCGGACCGCAGGAGGCATTGCCCTGCTTGAGGCACCAGAGACGGACCGTCCCTGAAGGCGGGGACAGGTAATTGGGGCTTCTTGGTCAGGCCCGCGCCCCCTGAGCAACCGGAAGGCTGCTACTTTGCACTCTGGAGCGGAGGGACAGGTGGGGACGTCCCTGCAGGGCTGACTGATTGGCGAATCCGTACTTGTCCCTGGTCTTGGGTGTCTATGGCGGACACTGTGGCGGGCCCCGGAGGGGGCAATTGGTTGTCCTACTGTGCCCTGGAGCGGCCCGCCTGGGGACTCCTCGGATCTCTACCGACTCTTCTCCTGGGAGCAGGGGATTCCACCATCAACTTCCTGCGGAGGTGCTCCTGGGCGCTTGAGAGGGCGAACACGGACATTGGAGGGCCGCAGGTGCTGAACTGGGTGTTAGGTGACCCGGGGGACACCTGTCTAGGGGTTTGACCCTGCTGGAGCTGCTGCTGGGCCCTACTGCCCCTCCCTCCTGACCGGTTGTAGGATGGGGAGAGTGTCTAAAAAGAAGGGGTTCGAGGTCCTGCGAGTGGACGAGCTTGAGCCCCACACGGACGACGAGGAGGGTGCGTCACGAAAACGACCGGAGGGTTTGTCGGGGGACCCCACCCTGGCTGATATCCTACAGGCCATCACTTCCTCGAGAGAGGCACTGGAGACGAAGATCGACGCCATCGGGACGGATCTCACGCTCTTGAAGGATGATAACCGTAAGCTCAAGGAGCGAGTCATTGCCCATGAAACTGCCCTGAAGGATGTCCAGGACACGGTCGCCACGTTGCAGCAGGCCTTGAGGGCGGTGGAATCCAGGGTCCAGCGGCTAGAGGTGAGGGTGGAGGACAGTGAAGGGCGCTCGAGAAGAAATAACCTGCGCATAGTAGGAGTGCCGGAGCGAGAGGAGGGGCGGATGCTGTCCAGTTCCTGGAAGCATGGTTGAAGACAGAGGTGGCCCCGGAGGGCCTCTCTCCTTTCTTTGCCCTGGAGCGTGCCCATAGGGTCCCGGCCAGGCCCCCCAAACCAGGCGCTCCGCCTCGGCCGCTGGTGGTCCGGCTGCTACATTATAGGGAACGAGACTACCTCTTACAACGCGCTCGTGAGCACCGGGGTCTGCAGATCAGAAACAGTAGGGTGATGATTTTTCCGGATTATACCCGAGAGGTACAGCGGCAACGATCCTCATTCCTGGCTGTCAAGCGAAAGTTACGCCAACTTCAACTACCGTACGCCATGCTGTTCCCGGCCCGACTCCGGGTGTCTGCGGATGCGGAGACACACTTCTTCCTTTCCCCCCGGGAGGCCTGGGATTGGCTTGAGCTACAAGGCAGCGGGGTGACGCACTCTCCGCGACGAGGCTCGCCTCGCCGACAGTCTCCTTCTCCTTCGACTTCGCCGCCCTGGAGGGTCCCCTCGCCTGCTGGACGACGTCAGGAGCGGGATGAGGCGGTACGAGCGGTGGTGGAAATCAGTCGGGGGACTGTGAGTCCGACCAGCAGCACCACAGAACATACACGACTCAGCTCTGGGAGCTCAAGCTCTGGCACTGGCCACGGACCTTCGGACAATGAACTTCCAGAGGTTACACCGCAGACCGCAGATGGCGTTATTTGACTTACCGGCTGACAGGTCGTATGTGGTGCAGCTTGCTTGTTGAGGACTGCTCCCTCTGTTTCTGGAGACCCGAGCTGCGAACTGTTGGGGGCGCCATTGCACCATTGGGACTTACTGAATGTGTCATGATTGTGGGGGGGGTGGGCGGGGGGGTTCTGGGGACGCCATTGGTAGGACACGCTCTGCCACTTTCATGTCTTACTGTTTGAGTGCCTTAGTTTGGATGGGGACCTGTTTGTGTAGACCTGTCCTGGGGAGTGGGAGTTGGGGTGTTGTTATGTTAGGGGGGAATGGGTTCTGGGGCAGGCATGTCGCTGCGAGAACGCTGCACCGGGAAGGATTGGAGTTTCTCTTATGGGTACCGCCGTAGGTTTTAAGTGTATGACCTGGAATGTTAGGGGGATGCACACCATGAACCGCCGACACAAAATCCATGCCTATTTAACTAGAAGGGGGGTACAAATTGCATTACTACAAGAGACCCACCTCACACGTCAGGAAGGGGTAGCGCTGCAGCGCCGCTGGAGAGGGCAGGTTTTCCACACCACATACTCTGCCTTTGCTCGGGGGACCCTGGTTTGGGTGCGGGCGGGAGTCCCTTTTCAATGTGTTAGGCAAATCATAGACCCAGAGGGCAGGTTCGTGGTGGTGATGGGGCGCTTGGATGTCCGGGACATCACTATAGGGAGTATTTATGCCCCCAACGTGGACCAGCCTGCATTTCTGGTCCGGCTCTCGCGGACGCTGGCGCAGGCCCTGACTGGACCGGTGCTCCTGGGGGGAGACTTCAATAGCCTAGCGGACGTCTACCTGGACAGATCACACCCACCGCTTCCTGATGCCCCAACACATAGAGTTGCAGAAGCCCGTAGGGATTGGCAACGACATTGGGAGCTGACAGACACTTGGAGGGCCCACCACCCGACGCAGAGAGATTACTCGTATTTCTCGGCTCTACACAAACTCCACGTTAGGTTGGAC
The DNA here is from genome assembly GCA_963921515.1 of Calotriton arnoldi. Taxonomy (NCBI): domain Eukaryota; kingdom Metazoa; phylum Chordata; class Amphibia; order Caudata; family Salamandridae; genus Calotriton; species Calotriton arnoldi. Next base: position 992,750 of record CAWUFW010002652.1, read on the forward strand.
GCTATCCTCTGCTCCCCGGACGTCCATGTGGGGATTACGTCTAGTGAATACCTATCCAGGACGATATCTGATCATAACCCATTACTGGTGGGATTGAATTGGATGAGGGTCAGACCCATGATTCCCAGTTGGCGCCTCAGGCCGGAGGTTTTAGAGGACCCGGTCTTTAGGACTTCCATAGGTACTGCCATCGAAGAATATTTCCAGGCCAACACCGACACGGCCACCAGCCCCCAGGTTGAATGGGATGCCTTTAAAGTTGTCATCAGGGGTTGTTGCATTGGTGAGGCAGTGGGCGTTCAGAAGGTCCTCCTGGCTGATGTGCAGAAAGCGGAAAACCGGCTCCGGGATGTGGAAAAGGATAGACCGGGAAGGGTAGACAAACAAGAAGAGTTGTTGGAGGCTAGGGAGGCGCTGGCGATACAGGTGGAACGGCTGCGATGCTTCGATCGTAGGGCCTATGAGACCCGGGCACATGCGGAGAGGGATAAATCGGGGGCATTATTAGCCTGGCTAGCCAACCCAGCGCGAAGGGGGACGCCGATCCTAGAACTACGAGGGGGGGATGGGGCGACTTACTACGGGCAGCAAGATATTAATACGCAGTTCTTGAGCTACTATACTACTCTCTACCAGAGCCACTTAGACCCGATGGCCCTGGCGGATGAGGGATTCTTGGAGGACATTGAACTCCCACAGCTTGATGCGGAGACAGCGGGGGCTCTGGGCCGAGATGTTGACCTCGGTGAGATCAGGGTCGCCATCAAACACATGGCCAGAAATAAAACCCCGGGCACCGACGGGCTCCCAGTTGAATTTTATGCCGCATATCTGGATGTTTTGGCTCCCCGGCTGATGGCCCTGTATAATGCCTCGAGACGGGTTGGGTGCTTGCCTGCGTCCACAAGGGAAGCAGTGATAGTGCCGCTTCTAAAGCCAGACAAACCTGCCTGGGACCGTACGGCATATCGCCCACTTGCCATGCTAAACCTAGACTACAAAATACTGAGTCGCATTTTAGCTAGTCGCCTGCTGACCCACATGACGGCGCTTGTGCACATTGATCAAGCGGGGTTTATTCCGTCCCGGAATACGGCCAATAATATACGGCGACTGATCCGACTGCTGGACGCTTCCACTCTCGCTGATGGCGAGGCGTGCATTCTGTCGATTGACATTGAGAAGGCCTTCGACAGTCTGGAATGGCCATACCTTTTTAGAGTCTTAAGGGCCTTTGGACTGGGGGAGGGGTTTGTGGCCTGGACGGCGATCTTGTACAAGAACTCTACTGCCAGAGTGCGCACGGGTGGTGTGATTTCGGCGGCCTGCGCTGTGGACAGGGGAACGAGGCAGGGTTGTCCGCTGTCTCCCCTCCTGTTCGCGCTGGCGATGGAGCCCCTGGTGGTGCATGCACGCTCGGGACAGTATTATCGAGGTCTGGATCGGGGGGGCCAACCCCAATTTATTGCATTATATGCCGATGATCTCCTGATGTTTCTTGCCGATTCGGAGGCTGATTTGCAGGGTGCCAGAAACCTGCTCTCCCGACTGGGAAGGGAGGCGGGGCTCCGGGTTAACTGGAACAAGACGCGACTATTTCCTATCTTGGGTGGCAGAGACCACCCGCCGGATGGCTTAGATGTCGTGTGGGAGAGTCGGTGCCTGCCTTATCTGGGGGTCCGGGTCTATCATGCGGCTGCCGATCTACTAGAAGGCAATGTTGCACGGGCAATACGATCCACCAAGAGTAACTTCGAGTTTTGGGGATCTCTGCCGCTTTCGGTGGCAGGGCGGGTGGCGCTTCTAAAGATGGTCACACTGCCGCGCTTGCTCTATTATTTTGGCTCCTTACCCCTCTGGATTCCGCGATTTTTTTTTACCCAACTTAATACCATGATTACGGGTTTTTTATGGGGCTCTGGAAGACGCAGGGTGGCGCTTGCCACCATGATGCGACCCAGGCGAGAGGGGGGCTTTGCAGTGCCTGATTTTGAGGCCTACTACCATGCAGCGCAAATCTAATGGTTCACGAAATGGATGGCTGGGAGGCTTCGCGCTGAGGAGGTCCGGGAGGGCACGGATCCAGATCTGCGGCAGCTTTCTCGGGTGTTATTGCGGCTCCCTTTGAGTGAAAGAGAGACTCCGGGGGACTTATGGGCGATGCGTCAGTGTTGGAGCCGGGTTGGTAGGAGAGTCCAGCGGGGAACCCCTTATGCACCTGAGATTCCACTGTTGATTTGCGAGGCCCTACCTCATGGGGGAGACTGGCAGGGACTGCGGGCCTGGGTAGATGCGGGGATCTCCACGATTGGGGACCTATACGAGGCTGACACCCTGCTACCTTTTAATGACTTGACCGAGCGTTATGACCTGCCTAGAGGAGACTTCCTTTTACACGCGGCTCTGACGGCAGCTATCCGCAAGCACTGGCGGACAGGGATGGTAGAACCACCGGTTTCCCTGCCATGCCAGTATGTGGTGTCAGCGGCTGGGACGTTTAAGGCGGTCACCTGCCTCTATAGGCGCCTTACCCAGGAGACGAGATGCCCCTTGGAGAGCTTGCGGCTTAAGTGGGAGACAGACCTTGGGTTGCCCATTGAGGAGAAACCATGGGAGGCAATAGTGGAGAGGGCATGGAAAAGCTCCAGAAATGCGCGCTTCCAACTTATTCATTTGTTTTCCATAGGGCCTACCTCACGCCACACAAGATACATGAGTATTTTGGAGCGCAGTCAACCTGTCCGCGATGTACACTTGACAACGCCGACTTTTTGCATATGTTCTGGGATTGCCCACGGCTAGACGGGTTCTGGAAGGAGGTATCGCATACCCTGAAAGCTGTAACAGACAGAGACGTTCAGCAGATGACGGGTTATTGCTTGTTACATTGGTTCCCCCACACTGCCCGAAATAAAGTCACTAGTAAATTCATTGACTTGGGTTTAATATTGGCAAAGCGGGAGATTACCAGTCATTGGAAGGCGATGGGTGCCCCTAGTGCTCCACGATGGCTGAGGGAATTTATCAAGTGGGCAGACTATGACGGGATCCTTAGGTTACAATTGGCCCAGAGACGGGACAATGACAAGATGTTGGAAGAGGCGAGAGCATGGGTGGCGCTGGTAGAGTTGCTTAAGAGCCCGCCTGACGATGATGCGCCCCCCCGAGTGAGAGAAGCAGCCCGTGCAAGTAGAACTGGTGTCCTGCCCTGATGCACGGACTGGGAGACTGGAGGCGCTTAGGGCATGGTGGCTCCCCCTCATTGGACCTCTGCTTATCGGACTCATAGTACTTGATGCCTTCCGTGCTTGGTTATACTTTCTGCAGCGATGGGGACGGCGGAGCGACATGCCTGAGAGGGTGGGGGAGGGGGGAGTTCTGGCAGGGGGGAGGGGGGTAGTTCCTTGATCTTTCATTGTTTACTGTGGTATTTGTGATGCAGTACTGGGATGGGTTGTGGAGATGGAGTACCCCTACTAGAGGGGTGTAGCAAAAGCCCGCTGGGGCACTGCTCCATTGTGTGGGGTATGTTGGGGACAGTTGGTACGTGGACCATGACCGCTGATAAACTGCAACTAATGCTGGACATTTATCAACCACAGGTCTCTACGCTCAATGTCAGCGGTATGATGTGAATGCCCAATTATCAAAGCACTGTTTTTATGTACCTGCAGATACTCGAATAAAATCTGTTTTCAAAAAAAAAAAATGAATGTTTGGCGGGCCTTGGGGCTGGCCAAACGTTCATGCGCACTTTGCATGTTCTCCACGCAGGCTGCATTACAGCCTGCGTGGAGAACATGCCCAGGCCCTCAGTACCCGTCTGAGCGCCGAACCACGGCACTCAGACCAATCACAACGCTGCATTACAGCGTTGTGATTGGTCAGAGAAGCCTGGGTGTGCTTCCTGGTTCCTGTTCCTGGCCCAAGTCCGACGGAGGAGAGACGGAGCAAAGACGCGGGACGCGGCGATAAGGTGTTTTTTTAAAAACTTTTTTTGCATTCCCCTTCCTCATCTCCACCCACGCGCACAACAGCAAAGAACTCTTCAACATCATCAAGGAGTTCACCCAACCCACCAGCAAGTCTACTGACATCCCTCCCTCACAGGACCTCTGCGACAAACTCAGCACCTTTTTCCACCACAAAATCAAGAGCATCTATGACAACTTCGACGAAGACAACCAACACACTGAACCCTCACCAACCACCCCCGACACCCGGAAACCAGCGATTGACAACTGGACAGCCCTCACCACCGAAGACACACTGAAGACAATGAAGTCAATCCACTCAGGGGCCCCCACGGACCCCTGCCCCCCCACATCTTCAACAGAGCCGCCGACACCATCGCACCCATGCTCCGCCACACCATCAACCGCTCCCTGGCGACCGCCTCGTTTCCCGACGACTGGAAACAAGCCAAGGTCAACCCCCTCCTGAAGAAACCCTTGGCGGACCCCACCGACCTCAAAAACTACAGACCCATCTCCCTGCTCCCGTTCCCAGCGAAAGTCATCGAGAAAGCCATCAACAGCCAACTCGCCACATTCATCGACTCCTGCCAATCCGGCTTCAGAAAAAACCACAGTACGGAAACCACCCTCCTCGCCGCAACAGACGACATCCGCACCCTACTGGACAAAGGAGAAACAGTAGCCCTCATCCTCCTCGACCTCTCAGCGGCGTTTGACACAGTCTCTCACCGCACCCTAATACGCAGACTCCACGACGCAGGAATCCAGGACAAGGCCCTTGACTGGATCTGCTCCTTCCTCTCCGGCAGAACGCAGCGGGTCAGACTCCCCCCTTTCCTCTCGGACCCTACACCTACCACCTGCGGAGTCCCCCAGGGCTGCTCCCTCAGCCCGACGCTCTTCAACGTCTACATGGCTCCACTCGCCCCATCGTCAGAACCTACGAACTCAACATTGTGTCATACGCAGACGACACCCAACTCATCCTCTCCCTATCCAACGAACCCAACACCGCCAGACACAACTTTCGAGAAGGCATGGAAGCCGTTGCCAAATGGATGAAAAACAGCTGCCTACAACTAAACACCAACAAAACAGAAGTACTCATCAGAGCGACCCTTGACCCACCAGGCAGGTCGCTCCCCCTCCGCACAGCTCCGCCTGTGTGTCCCTGCCCCAGCTGCCGCTGCTGAGGAAGTTAGAGGCCCTCCTCCACCCGCAGGCTACCACCTGCGCCTCATCCCTGGTGGCCAGTGGTAGGCCGTAAGTTTGTTCATCTTCCCCCTTATTGTTTTTACTGTATTGCCTGTACTTTCATTGTTGTGTCTGTGACTGCTGTTGTCTGTCTTCTGTCTTCCCCCGCTGCCTGTACCTAGTCCTTGCCCGTTTTCTTCCTTCTGTACCCCTCGCTGCCCCCGTGTCTCTGCCCGGTTTTTCCTTCTGTACCCCTCGCTGCCCCGTGTCCCTCTGCCCGGTTTTCCCTTCTGTTCCCCTCGCTGCCCCCGTGCCTCTCTGCCTGTTTTTGCCTACTGATTCCTAGCTGCCCCTGTATTTCTGTGCCCTTTTTGCCTCTGTGCCACTCGTTTCCCCCTCGTTTTGTGCCCTTTTTGCCTTCTGTACCACTCGTTTTTTCACTGATTTTGTGCCCTTTTTGCCTTCTGTGCCACTCGTTTCCCCCTCGTTTTGTGCCCTTTTTGCCTTCTGTACCACTCGTTTTTTCACTGATTTTGTGTCCTTTTTGCCTTCTGTGCCACTCGTTCCCCCCTCGTTTTTGTGCCCTTTTTGCCTTCTGTGCCTCTCGTTTTTCACTGATTTAGTGCCCTTTTTGCCTTCTGTGCCACTCGTTCCCCCCTCATTTTTGTGCCCTTTTTGCCTTCTGTGCCTCTTGTTTTTTCATTGATTTTGTGCCCTTTTTTCTCCTTCTATTCCCTCCGTCGCCCCTCACCGCCCCCGCCGCTGTGTCCCCTGCGGCCCTGCCCCCCTGACTGCCCACTGCCCATTTGCTGCCCCCGCCTCCCGCCTCCCAGCTGCTCCTCCCTCCCACCTCCCCATATATGCCGGCTGGTGCGCGGCCTCGCCGCTGGCGCGCCGAAGGCGCGCCTAAGGCAAGCTTGTCTGCGCCCGTCCGCGCCTGGACCGCGCCCAGCGCCAGAAGCCCTGGTCCCAGCTCCCGCCACGACGACCGCCGCCGCTATGATGCCAGCACACTCCACGCCCTCAACCCCGGACGGACCAACACCTGCGTCAAGGCCGCCCCGAAACGCACACACGGTCCCTTCACCTGCCGGAACTGCAGCTACACCAGCCTCAGAACCGACGAACCACCCGCCAAGGAAGACCGCACCCACCTGCGATTCATACTACTGAACACCCGCTCCGCGTGCAGACACGCCGTCGAGCTCTGGGACTTGCTCGACACAACATCCCCGGACGTCGCCTTCCTGACAGAGACCTGGTTGAACGACTCCTCCGCACCCGACATCGCCATAGCCATCCCAGACGGCTACAAGATCACCCGCAGAGACTGCACCAATGGAGTCGGAGGAGGAATCGCCATCGTCCACAAGAACAGCATCAGGGTCTCGACTAGCACCGACGACGTGCTCAGCACCGCCGAACACATGCACTTCCAGATCCACACAGACCCCAACTCCACCCTCAGAGGCACCCTCGTCTACCGACCCCCCGGACCCTGCCCCCAGTTCAGCGACTCCATCACCGACTTCATCAGCACGCACGCACGACCTGACCTCCACCGACTACATCCTCCTCGGAGACCTGAACTTTCACCTTGAGAACAACAACAACAACAATTCCACAACCCTGATCGATAACCTCGCCAACCTCGGACTAAAGCAACTCGTCACAACACCCACCCACTCCGCCGGCCACACGCTCGACCCCGTCTTCTCCTCAAGCCCGCAGGTCTCCGTTAGCCACACCACCGAACTCCTCTGGACCGACCACCGCTGCATCCACTTCACCTTCCAGAAACCCACCACACACCACCGCACCCAATAGATCCCCCGCCGCTGCTGGAGCAAAATCACCGAAGACCAACTACATGCAAACCTCGCTCTCAGCCCACCCACCGAACCCTCCAACACCGACGACGCTGCCCACAGCCTCAGACACTGGATCGAAGACTGCGCCAACACCCTCGCCCCGCTGAAGAAACCCCCCCACAGAGACACCAGCAAGAGGGCCAGCTGGTTCACCCCAGAACTCCTAGCCTCCAAGCAAGCCTGCCGGCAACGAGAGAAGAAATGGCACAGCGAACAAACTCCGGACAACCGCGCAGCACACAAGGACGCCATCCGCAACCACCACCACCTCATCAGGGCCGCCAAGAGAACCTCGTTCAAAGACCGCCTCGACAACAACGCACACAATAGCAAGGAGCTCTTCAACATCGTGAAAGAACTCTCCAACCCCAGCTCCAACACCAACAACATCCCGCCGTCACAAGCCCTGTGCGACTCCCTCGCCACCTTCTTCCACCGCAAGATAGCAGACATCCACGACAGCTTCAACACCCAGACAGACCCAACAGACAGCAACACAACAGACCCTCCGCACACCATCGACCACGACCCCCTGCTAGCCTGGGCCAGCGTGAGCATCGATGACACCATCAAGACCATGAGCCCAATCCACTCCGGCTCTCCGTCAGATCCCTTCCCGCACCACGTCTACAACAAAGAAAGCAGCTCCATCGCACCCCACCTGCGCAACGTCATCAACCTCTCCCTCGAGACCGCGACCTTCCCAGAGAGCTGGAAACATGCCGAGATCAACGCCCTACTGAAAAAACCCAAGGCTGACCCAAGAGACCTAGAGAACTTCCGGCCCATCTCTCTGCTCCCCTTCTTAGCCAAGGTCATCGAGAAAATCGTCAACAGACAGCTAACCCAATACCTCGAAGAAAACAGAATCCTGGACCCTTCCCAGTCAGGGTTCCGCAGCAACCACAGAACCGAGACCGCCCTCATCGCCGCCACCGATGACATCAGGACCCTGCTGGACAACGGCGAGACCGCAGCACTCATCCTCCTAGACCTCGCCGCCGCCTTCGACACCGTCTGCCACCGCACACTACGCGCACGCCTCCACGCCACAGGGATCCGAGACAAGGCTCTGGAATGGACCACCTCCTTCCTCTCCGGCAGAACCCAGAGCATCCGCCTCCCCCCATTCCGGTCCGAAGCCTCCGAGATCATCTGCGGCGTACCCCAGGGATCCTCCCTCAGCCCGACACTGTTCAACATTTACATGGCCCTGCTCGCACACGTCGCCCGACAGCACGACCTCAACATAATCTCCTACGCCGACGACACTCAACTGATCCTCTCCCTCACCAAGGACCCCATCACCGCCAAAGCCAACCTCCACGAAGGAATGAAGGCTGTCGCCGACTGGATGAAGACCAGCCGTCTGAAGCTGAACTCGGACAAGACGGAGGACCTCATCCTCGGCTCCAACCCTTCAGCCTGGGACAACTCCTGGTGGCCGATGGCACTGGGAGCAGCCCCGACACCCACCGACCACGCACGCAACCTGGGAATCATCCTCGACTCAACGCTCTCAATGACCAAGCAGGTCAACGCCGTCTCCTCCTCCTGCTTCAACACCCTCCGCATGCTCCGCAAGATCTACAGATGGATCCCGACAGATACAAGAAAGACAGTCACCCAGGCCCTCCTCAGCAGCAGACTCGACTACGGAAACGCCCTCTACGCGGGAGCCCCGACCAAGCTCATCAAACGACTACAACGCATCCAAAACGCCTCGGCACGACTGATCCTCGACGTACCACGCCACGGCCACATCACCCCCCACCTGAGGGACCTGCACTGGCTCCCCGTCAGCAAGAGGATATCCTTCAAGCTCCTCATCCACGCACACAAGGCACTCCACAAGACCGGCCCAGCCTACCTCAACAGACGGCTCTCCTTCTACATCCCCAACCGCCAGCTACGCTCCGCCGACCTCTCACTCGCCACCGTCCCGCGCATCCGAAGAACAACCACCGGCGGGAGACCCTTCTCCCACCTCGCCGCCAAGACATGGAACACCCTCCCACTGAGCCTACGACAGACCCAAGACCTGCTGACCTTCAGGAGGATGCTCAAGACCTGGATGTTCGATCAGTAGCGCCCCCCCCCCCAGCGCCTTGAGACCCTCGCGGGTATGTAGTGCGCTTTACAAATGACTGATTGATTGATTGATTGATTGATAATGGGCCCAAACCCCGATGCCTGGAGCGACACCTGGTGGCCCCCCGCCCTCGGAAACCCACCAACCCCCACGGACCACGCACGCAACCTGGGAATCATCCTGGACTCCGAGCTCAAAATGGACCGCCAGATTAACTCTGTCTCGTCTTCCTGCTTCCACACCCTCCTCCTCCTTCGTAAGACCTTCAAATGGATTCCCCTCGAACACAGAAAGACCGTCACTCATGCCCTGGTCACCAGCAGACTCGACTACGGCAACGCACTCTATGCCGTAGTAAACAAAAACCTCACCCGCAAGCTATAGAACATCCAGAACGCCACCGCAAGACTGGTCCTCAACCTGCCAAAACACTGCCACATCTCGCAGCACCTGCGCACACTCCACTGGCTCCCCGTCGAGGCTAGAATCACCTTCAAGATACTCACCCACGCACACAAGGCCCTCCACGACACCGGACCAGCATACCTGAACAGCCAACTCAAATTCCACGCACCCCAAAGGACCCTACGATCAGCCCAGCTCGCCTACGCCGTGGTCCCCTGCACCAGAAAGACCAGATCAGGAGGCCGCTCCTTCTCCTTCCTCGCGGCCAAAGCCTGGAACGACCTTCCGCTCCACCTCAGACAGACAACATCGCTCCCCATCTTCGCAAGAAACCTCAAAACCTGGCTCTTCGACAGACCCCCTCCTTGATGGACTGGAACCTGCACCCCCCTATCCCTAGCGCCTTGAGACCCTTACGGGTGAGTAGTCGCGCTTAACAAACGCCTGATTGATTGATTGATTGATCATTTCCCCCCTCCCCCCAGCAGGGCTTCCTTCCCCCCTGGCCTATGGTGCCCCCTGAAAATCCCTGCACCGTGTGTGCCTGCCACACGGTGCAGGGATTTTCACAAACTCCCATTTCTCAATGAGAGCTTGTGCTGAGGATAGTTTCCACCCACCACACAAGCTCCCATAGAGAAATGGGAGTTTGCGACCGCACTATGTGCGGTCACATCGTAATTCGGTGTGCGGAACTGCCGACCTATGGTCGAGCGGATCCCTCACTGAGACGGTGTTGGTCGGCGGCAACTCCGACCGACATCGTAATCAGGCCCTCAGTGTTTTATAAGTCAATATACATTAAATATGAATAATACCTGCCGCCCATGACATTCTTATAGCTTTAAGTGGCCTGGAATAGTCTAAATAGTCATATTGCTAGGAGTGGGATGGCTAGTAGTTGCATTGGTACTGTCATTTGCAGCGCTAGCAGGGGCAATGGGTGGTGGAAGTTGCAGTGGCCTCCTGAGAAGGGCCTGGCGCTTGCTTTTCTACAAATTAGGCACTGCATCTAGGTCCGGATAGACTCTGCTAGACGATTTTATCATTTAGAATGGAATAATCAGGCATTTGTCCATTCGCTCTTACTCTTTTCTGTCTCTGCTTTTCCTTTCTGTCTCTTTGTATATATGTGTATTGCTTACTACATCTTTCTTTTGCTCTCTTTGAATTCAGATTTGCACGTTTCCTTTCTCCCTTACGTGCCATTCTCTCTCTCCCCAGTCTCTCCCAATTCATTCATCCCATCCCTTTCTCTCCACCTCTTCTTCTATTCGTGCCCCTTTCTCTCTCTCTCTCTCTCTCTTCGTATCCTTCTCTCTTTGCCCCACCCCTTCTTCGTCCCCTTCTCGCCCCCTCCAGCGTGCCTCCCCCCAGCATTGACCTTCTATTCTTCAGAAATGCTTACTGTAGTGGTGGATGATGCAGACAGATGTGTGTGTCCTCTGAGACCCTCATTCCCTCCCCTAGCGAGTCCATCATCCAGCCCCCCTCATTCTCCACCCTCCCAGCCATGCCAGGTGTGTAAGGCAGCCATTCCCCTCTTTGTCTTGCTTCAGTGTGGGGAGGGGGGCATGTTTGAGGCCGGGCAATGTGTGCTGGCGGGGGCCACATGCGCACACTGTGGAGTCGGTGCTGTCAGAGTAATGAATTATCTGTATTAAACCTGCTTAGGGGAAAAAACACAAAAAACAGGCATTTCAGCAACTTCCGAGTCCATCTCCCCAGGGTGTACGCTTCTCATGGCGGGAGGGGTGTACCCCCAACGCGCAGCCTTCGGTACCCTTCCGTAGTGGTACGGTGGTGCCAGAAGGTAGCACTCGGCTTGCACCACTAGCAGAAGGATGTCCCTTAGGGTGACGGTACGGCGTTCCAGCAGATTCCGGTGTGGAGAGGTACGAGTGGTACCGCAGGCCTTGTGCCGTTAAGTCGAGCGGAGCCGACAGTAAGAAGCGCTTCTCTCGAGAGGCCCTGCCTCTCTGTGAGATAACACCATGTGGTTTGCATCCATGCGCTCTGAAGCAGCCCTTGGGATGCACACAGCGCTATAATGTACTAGGCTTGCTAGCATAATATAGCACAACGCATCATAGCATAACATGTTACAGATACTAGATATGAATAAGAATACAATATACGTTGCTGTTATGCTCGCAACTTGCAGTGTGACTGATGAGGGTTATATGTGTAGTGCTCAGAAAATTTGAACGCAGAAGCAGAGATTACAAAATGTATAACAGAAACAAGTCTAATTATGCCATCATTTTAAAAAGCCCCAACGAATGACATCTGAAGAGAAGACTAAAACGGATAACAAAAGATGCATGTTCCCATCTTAGGACAGAACGTGCGTTTCGCTATTTGAAAGAAGATTTACTACTTGTGTGCAGGGAGCCATGAGTTGAACGAAGGCCAGGTCGATTTTTTTTAACGCAAAATTAATGTCACATAAACCCTCATTATAGAGATACACGTGCTCACACATTTTTTGTTTTTCACTCACTTACATTTTATGCGTACATTTTCCTAAGGAGTACAACCGTGAAAGCGGATGTGTGCCTCTGCTCCATGCACTGAACTAGCAATGAAGCAAAGGCAAATGCAAGCGAGAAGCCACAACACAATAAACCATCTAGGTAAATTTGAAAATAGCTGAATTAATTCCAGAATAATGACACTATGCAGTATTTTGGGAGAAAAGCAAAAGTCAAGGGCTGTGTTAGATACACTAAGTGGCAGTGGACATTTGAAGTTTTTTCCTACTCTCCAAGAATGAAAAAGTTTGAGGTCTGTGGACATTGCATCTTCAATGCTTGTTACAGGTCGTGGTCCCGGGCTTCTTGCTAATACATGTGACATCAAGAAATGTTACTGGATCAATGAGCAGTGCAGCGAGTCAGTGAGTAAACAAGATGATGTCAGAATCCCTCACCAGAAAGACCAGTGGGCGGGGCTCCAGGCAGAAGTATTTAATAAACCTACAACAAGGATCAAAGCTTAGTCAGTTATCCCAGTTATTTTATGCTGAGATCAATTATGTTATGCCATGTGCAGGTGCAGTCTGGTGGGTTGCTCTCAGTCAACAGAATAAACTCCTGGCACTTCCACTGTCCTGCACAGTGTGATCTTAGATACCGGCATTACCCTGTGGTGAGTACTGAGAAGCATCAACCCTTTGACCTTTAGAGAATGTTGACCCCGGCCATCACTACATCGATAACAAACAATGAATATGACAAATTGACAGTGAACTTCTGATGTGTAAAAACTTTCCGAGGACATCAAAGAATAAGCATTGTTGGCACTAGCAAGCCCCACCGTTCATCTAAATATAGCTCTTTAAAGAGAACATTGCTTCTGAATGAAAAACCGCGTATTTTACCTCAAGCAGCTATCAAGAATGTTTTAGTGAAGATTTAAGGCTATGTCCAGATTATGAATCCTGACATACCCAACTCCTTCCACCTTCTCTGCCCGGTCGAGCAGACAAAACAGGTTTTAGATGGTTTTAAGTTTAGCTATTTTATTCAGAATGCATAAATTCAATAACATACACAGACTAACTCCAATTGCAGGGCAAAGACCTTTTCACTGACCAAAACATTTGTAGGCAATAGATAAAGTCCTGACATCCCAGCTCTTCCCCACTTAAATCATACACTGAATAGGACAGAGTCACTCAACTGTCTTCACATCTTGAAGGAAGACAGTTAGAGGAGGGGTGTGGCGCAGCAGCCAGGGCGGCTGACTCCAAGCGCAGGGCTCACAGTTCGATACCCGGTGCCGGCGGCAGGTCAGCACCATGTGACTCTGGGCGATAGCTCACTTAATCTCCTCGACGGCCCCCAGCGCCTTGAGACCCTTAAGGGTAAGTAATTTGCACTTTACAAATACTGGATTTATTGCTGCCATCTCCGGAGACGGCAGCAATTTTTAATTTCGCCTCTAGACTGGAGAAAAGACCGGCGGGGGCCCCTACTTGAGCTATATAAAGCTAAGTGTATAAAGCTAAGGCCCTCTATGGCAATGAAATCTGGGGATACACCAACACAAACGAAAACCAAATTGCGGAAAACAAATTCCCGAGACGTCTGTTATCAGTTCCCCAGGGTATCCCCTCTTTCACTGCCTATGAGGTGCTAGGTATGCCCTACATCACTGACTTGATAGCTTTTCGCCCAGTGTCCCAGTGGCTAAAAATCTGGGCTGGGGAGGGGACCACGCTAAACAAAGCAATTCTAAAAGACTGTCTGGCCCTTGATTATGCAACCAGCATGAGCTTTGTTGTAGAGTGCCCTCATAACCCCTCCCTCCCCCAAGACGAAAATACGGAATGCAGGTTCCGTCTGGGGCGAATGGATCCACTGGTTAAGAACGGCTAGCTGAGCGGCCCAATAGTACATCTGTATGTTGGGAAGTGCAATGCTCCCATCATACCACCCTCTGACCAGTTTGTTCATGGCTATCCGGATCGGTTTTCCCTTCCATAAGAGGTTGCTTACTTCTGTCTCTATCGCCCTAAAATATGATGGGGAAACTGGAAATGGTGTATTTTGCAGGGCGTAAAGAAACCTGGGCAGCGCCATCATTTTAAAAAGTGTGGCTCGTCCTAATAGAGTCAGGGGGAGGGACTGCCAGTGTTTAGTATCCCTGCATAGTCGTTTAAGGGGTTCCTGGAGGTTCTTGTTCATGAAGTCTTCTGGGCTGTCCGTAATGGAGATCCCGAGGTATCGGAAGCCATCCTCCACCACCTTTACTTCACAACCCCTGGGCAGCACTGGAGGGGGGCCGCTCAGGACATACAGTATAGATTTGCTCCAGTTAATTGAATATCCATAGTATTTCCCGTAAATCTCAAAGATGCTCAGTAGCCTAATCAGGGATCCCTTTGGGGATGCCATATATAACAGGATATCATCCGCATATAAAGATATCCGGTCTTCCCATTTCTCTGTCCATCGGAGTCCGCGAATGATTGGGTCTCTCCTGACCCAGGCTGCCAGTGGCTCCAGCACCAGGGCAAAGAGGATCGCGGACAGTGGGCAACCCTGCCTCGTACCTCTACCTAGGGGGAATGTGTCAAAAAGTCTGCTGTTGACCACCAACCTTCGTGTATAGCAGCCTTATCCAGGATCTAAATTTGGGGCCTAGCCCCATGTGTTCAAGGACTGCAAAAAGAAATGGCCATTCAATCGTATCGAAGGCCATACGAGCCTCGAGTGACAGGATGATGGAATCTTCTCGGATAGTGTGTCTTCGGCTCATCACTCCGTGCAGGCGACGTAAGTTAAGCGCTGTGTTCCTGTTTGGCATAAAGCCAGACTGGTCTGGATGTACCAGTTTCGCGAGGTGGGGGGTCAATCTATTGGCCAATACATTAGCCAAGATTTTAGCCTCTGCATTAAGCAACGAGATGGGGGGATAAGAGGCACAATATTGGGCCGGCTTCCATGGTTTGCGAATGGCAACAATTGTTGCCATGCGTTGGTCTCTGGGGAGTTCTCCCACTTCCAGACTGGCTGTGTACATCTCCTGCAAGTATGGCGCCAGTCTTGTTGCCGCTTTTTTATATAATTCAATAGGCATGCCATTAGGGCCTAGGGCCTTTCCAGATTGTATACCGCCTATGGCTGTTGCTATCTCCTTTGTCTCATTTTTTGAAGGCTTTTTTTAAAGCCTTAGAAATTGAACAAGCTTTTTTCTTGTGGTTATCGTCCTCAGTCAAATAGCTAAAGAGAGCAAGCTAATCAAAGTCTGGAACAATATCTTTGATGTTATTTTAATGTAAGTCAGTGTAAAATATTCTCATCTTTACCCTTTGTAGAATTTTCCTACAACAATGCAACTTCTTCTCCTTAGATTGACACTTTGCGTCCAGCAGCTACTGATTATGTGAATCAGTTACTGGAATTGAAACAACTTATTTCAGAAAGTTTAACTTTTGAAAGATGACGATAAAGGGCCGTACTGATGTGATAATATGAGGTTTCTCTCTTTTTGTTCCTGGAGTTAAGGTTTGGCCGCCTTCTTTCTTCCTGTTCATATATATTTGGAATCAAATTTTGACCAGAATTCTTTGTCCTGTTTGTCTCATTTACCAGATGAATTCTGTGGCCTTCAAATTGAAGTTGCCTTCCACTTGTAAGATTCATTGTGTCTTTTATTCACCTCATTTGAAGCCATGTATTTAAGATCCTTATATTTGGCTTCCATTTGAACCTCCATCAATTATGGTATAAGGACAACCAGAATATAAAGTTAAAGAAATGTGTGAGTTGGTTTTTCAGAGGTCGTTTTCAATTTTTGATTTACTGGAAAGATGATCCATCTAGTATTCAGTTGAGGGAAGAATCTCTTTATGTTCATGCTCCTTTGCTGGTAGGCAGTTTCTTTGAAAAACATGCGGATAAACCTGGAACATCATGATAAAGTGTACTGTCACATCTGTGCCGAGGGCTTACCGGAAGCTGTCGACTCTCAGAGGAGGACTGTGTGATACACACAGTCACAGACGGTATGTTGGCAGACACTAATACGGTATGTTGCCGGACACCGTAACTGTGTGTGGCCTCAGAGCCTGGACCGTACTAATGGTTCTGTGATCGAGGTCACCTGAAGGGGTGTTTTGCGATCAGGTGGAGGCATTATTCGAGATGGTGGCAGTAGAATGGTGTAGTCCTGCATCAGTCAAAAGGCATCAAACTCTGTCTTCTTCTTCACATGTTTTCCAGATGCTATAATTCAGAGATAAGAAGCATGATCAAGCCTATGAGCTGCCGTACCCAAAACTGTGAATTGGCCAGAGAACTCTGTTGGAGGCTCCCAACTCAAGATGAAGTATGAGTCTTTCGTGTGATATCAGTTCTTATATATAAAGCAGGCAATCACATGAAAAAGATGTTTTGCAACGTATTAATTCCCTGTTATCTGTCATGCTTATCGCCAACTTGTTCTCTATTTTTGACCCTGATTTTTGCTTTCTGCAGCTGGATTCCATTTTGATTTTTTGATTTTGCTTGGGTCTTCGCCCATCACAGATGTCAGGGGGGGTTTGGTGCCTGGTTTATCTTCTGCAACATAAATCTCTTTCTGCTATCAAGGATTATCGGATTACTACGTTTTTTTTTTTTTTTACTTTTATATATTTTTCTTCTAATTGGGACTCTCTTAAGGCGACACTAAAATCATTTCACATGTGTTATCCTGTGCAGGAAGACAATGTGGTTAATGGAAAGCGTCACCTTTTCCTCACGCAATGTAGAAGGAAACTGAAAAGATCTTCATTACGTCCAGTTATCCTTGACACTTGCTAGCTCTGAAAGCACCTACAAGCAGTAAACAAGGCTCACCATCCACAACTCTAGCAGAATCAATTAAACATAGTTTTTCACCATTTTCCTAAAACAGGATGATTCTCAATAATTCTTATGTTTAGTAGCAGCCTGTTCAATAACTTAGTTCCTTATTTTACAGGAAAGTTAAACCTTCAATTAATCACTTCTAATTTGTTATAGCAGTTTTCCACAATACGATTGGGCATGGACCAGGAATATTAAAGTTCAGAAAAGGTGAAAGACGCATTTTAAGGAGTTAGCTGGTGTGCCTCTATAAATAATAATCATTGGTCTTTCTGAGTGCCACTGTGAATTACAGTATTTACCCCTATTTTTACATTTAGAGTTCAGCGCAAATTGCTGTTGAACGCAACATTTTTAAGCACACACATTTTTCCAGGTATAACCAGAGCCATTCTTGTAGGGAAACAATGATGAAAAATAAGAAAACATATGTTTGAACTATTTGGTACAGTTAAATTGCTAGTTATCCTTCATATTGACATACACAATTGGGACTGCCCATTTAAACTGCCTGCAGGTAAAACAGCAATAGGTGGTAATTCTATTTCCGTATGACGGTCTAACAGGGCACAGTTCCTGACCGACTCGACATTAGGGGCTAAGAGTGTTAATTCATGGTGCCAAAGTGCATCATATTTTGAGGCAGGTTGGAATTCTCCGCACGCTGAGGTACTCCTATCTAACCTATTCCGGCTAATGATCGCAGCTGTGATAAATGTTTTTTCCAAACGTGTAGAGGTATCGGAATTGTATATGTAAGCATTTTTGCTTCTTACTCATTATTTTTTCAACAAGCGTATGTACATACATATTTTTTGTGCTTAGAAAGTCACATTAGTTGTTTCACACAGATCATCTATTCTGTGTGCCTGGGTTTCCATCCTTGCCTCTAACTCTCTGCTTGGTACATTGTTAAAAGCCTATTTCCGATAACCTACAACGTATAGTTGGAGAACTAAATCGCCAGAACTAATTGCGTTTTTAGGTTTCGACTACTAGACATCACATTCCCTGCCTGTTGCGAAATATATTGTGGACGTGCAATAACATACAGGAGCTTGGATGCCGCTCACTTCATTTCATTGGTTGTCTTTCCTGTCACTCTCATTTGCCTGCATCTTATTCATGTGACAGCTTTTCAGTCTTGTGTTTTTTCCTCCCATGGAGCATACACTCTTTACCATCACTTTTGATTATCTGATTTCTATGCTTCCATACTTTACTTTTTTTATTTTGGATTTAGCACTCCATGTGAGTGCATGTGTTTTCTAGCTGCCTCCCTTGTGTACTTCTCTTCCCCTGCACTCTGTGCTGCTCTCTGTCACAAATGGGCTTCTCCCCACCCCCTCCATGTTGTGCTTTCCCTTGTGTACTACTCCTCTCAGTGGATCCTCTCCTATTTGGTTCTCCCCCTCCCACTCCATGTTGCTCTCTTTTTCCAGCATGCTCCCCCAGTACGCAAATTTGCTATCTCTCTGTTTTGCCTGCTTTCCATCACCTGCTTTCTCCATGTTACTTCCCCTCGCCCAGGTTCCCCATGATGTTTTCCCCCCAACCTGCACCCCTCTGTTGCATTCATTTTTAATTGTTTAGCATCGGGGGCGTATGGCTAAAAATCATTGGCAAAGCCAATAGGTCCCTAAGGTGAGACATATTGGATTTGCCAATGATTGTTCATTTTTATTTTTATTCTTCCCTGTGTGCTGGTATTCACATAATTTACATGCAATATATTCCCATCCAACCCCCTTAACAAAAAAAAATTAGGAATGCTTTTTCTTAAGGTATTCATAAAACAGTCGTTGGAATCACAGTAGGATTTGATGCAATGACCGTGCAGTGAATTATCCGTATACATATGGCATTTGTTGTTCATGCTTTCCACAGTCGTTATGTGGGATTTATATTATCGCTAGCACTGGCAGTTAAAGTATTTGTGTAAACAAGGAAGTGGTAAAATACCAAATGGCAAAATGCCTCAAATTATTAATGTTTCACAAGTGACTTGCTGACATGTGGCACAGAGCAGACAACTAAAAACACAATAAAGCGCAAATCTCGCGATATCACCAAACTCTGATATTGGACCATGACAGTGGCATCGTGCCATGCCACTGGAGAAGTGCATCACCAAGTTACGGAAGCGATGCGTGAAAATATTAAGAACACAACTAAAACACAAAATGCACCTTGAGATTATGGTCGCAGGCGGTTGATGACAATGATTCAAACAAGTTAGTGTTAATGGTTCCAAACATGAGAGTAACTCATGTTTTATAAATCTGGAAAACATTGGATGATGTGCTACAACAAAACAAAACATACCAGTGCACGGCGGACGGACATGTAAACATTCTGCAATACGAAGCCTAGACACATTGTCAAAAACTGGAAATTTTGGTCTTGGCAGAGTTCAGGTGTAGGATGATGTAAAACCATTCTGAATGTGGATATTAGTTTACAGCACTGTGTATGTCATTAAGAGGCAAATGCCTGCTTCACAAACGTTTGCAAAAACGCCAGAAATCTGCCCACATGGGGGCAGATTTACGAGCCTCCTGCGCCACCAGTACGTCACTTTTTTGACGTACTGGAGGCGCATTTCACTTCTCCATATTTACAAGGAGAGGAAAAGCCACCCTGCGTGACTATTCCTCTCCTTGTAAATATGGCCCCTTCACACGCAGCACTTTGCGTGGAAGGGGCGTTCCATGGGTGTTGCTGTGGGTGTTCCCACGCAACACCCATGGAAGGAGACACATTTCCAGATTTACGAGTAATCGTAAATCTGGAAATGCGTGTCAATGCTACGCCTCCCCAGGGGAGGCGCAACGAGGAGAAATGTTTTCATTTCTCCTCGTTTTTCCTCTTTCAATGCGTGCTGCATTCTACAGCACGCATTGTAAGAGGAAAATGCCTGTAGTGATTGTTTTTGTGCAGGAAGGTGCCCTTCCTGCACAAAAACAATCTCCCCATGACGCAGGCATCCTTGCACCATGGTGCAAGGGTGCCTGCGCCGCGCATGGCTGCAGTTTGTGCGCCAGCGCAGGGAGAGCACAGGAATGCGACATATCCTTGTAAATATGTCGCATTCCTGTGCTTGAAGTGCCGCAGCGTGGCGCAGCCAAAGGGCTTGCGTTGCCACGCTGCGGCACTTCCTTGTAGATCTGTCCCATAGAGCGCAAATTTCAGTTTGGGGAGATGTTATAAATTTCCTAGTGCACACTTTCTCCTCTAAATGTACTCACCATTCTGAAGAACTTTGGCAGATTTGTGTAACTAAATAAAAAAAAGTTTTTGTTTTTGTTTTTCTTTACAGGAAAAATATGTTTCACCGTAGAGAAACTCCGTCCCCCAAACTCCTATAAAATAAGGCCCACGTTTTCTCTATTCTCCCCCCATGGAAATATTTATAGTCCATTTACGTGTGTTTTTATTCTGGTAAACAACCTGTAAAGTTTTGAGAATATCCATGAACCTCTATCTCAGATATGTGACCAATTCAGATTGTCCGCAATACTCATTTCATCACACTGTGCAAACCATGCAAGTACCTCAAAGTTTAGTCTTCATTCCAGTAGATTTCACTTTTCAAACATTAAATTACATAGTCATCAAAAATTAAGATGAAAAAATGGCAACAGAAACAAAATATTTTCAACTAAGTCATCTATTCCCACACCTACACGTTTTTGATGTTCCACAAATCGGTGGGGGTCTTGCCCTTTCCCACCCCATTGAACAGTTCCCCCGCCTCGTTTACAGTTAGTTATCTATACGTGGTTTTCATCTGGGAAGACAGAGGCGGGTCTTCAGACAGACCCATCAGTCTAGCAGGCCACTCCAAAATGATCCTCAGGTGTTTTAGTCACACAGTTCTGAAATGCCAGCTTCCGTTTTTAAATATTTTGCTCTCAGGTTTGCAGCTTGTGATGAGATGTTTTTCATGGGTCCTCGTGCAGTCAGTGATCATTGGGCAGTATCCAGTAGTTAATGCTGTGTAGCGTTGGCATCTCATGACCTCAGGCAGTATCTTGCTCTAATTGGATAGCCAAGCTTCTGTTTTCGTACATCTGACTTGCTAAGGTTAACTATGTTGAGTAGTCGGGGCGTGGCCAAACTGGTGAACAAGATGACTGCACGGCATTGAAGCTCTGGTATTGAGTGCACTTTATTGCAGCGGCTCCGCTTCTTTCCGCCTCTAATATCATGCATCATGGCGGAGTTGTGTGCTGGGTTTCAGGCAATCAACACTCACTTTGACACCCTCAGAAGCTGCCTACACAGTATGGGGGAACACCTGGATCGCCGTACTACTCATCTAGATGGGGCAGAACGTAGAATCCCTGACACGTGGATGATGTTTCCAGCATCGCGAAGCGCCTGAAAAAGGTAGAACGCCTGCTCAAAACCACCAAATGAAGACCTTGAAGCCAGATCTAGGCTAAATAACCTTTGTATCATAGGTGTAGCCAAATCCATCAAGATGGGACGCCCAGACATCTTTGTGGAGGAACTACTTACAGATCTCTCCAGCCACCATGATTTCACTGAAACTTTTGTGGTGGAAAGAGCACACAGGTCATTGGGCCCACGCCCCCCGCTCGGCCTCCACCATGCCCAATTATAGCATCTCTCTTTAATTTCAGGGACACAGCGCTTCGCTTGGCCTGAGAGCGTGGCCCCCTTCAATACCAGGGCTCAACACTGTCCCTGTACCCGGACTTTACACTTGCTGTGCAGGATGCTAGGCGCAAATTATCTGATGTTTAAAAACACCCTTCGAAATCAAGGCCTCAAGAACAATATTTTATACCACCTTCACGTAGAGGTTAATGGTCGCACCAGATAGTCACCAATCCTGCGGAGGCGGTTCAGTTTTGCAACAACATGACGGAAGCAGCAGTTCCTCACGACACATGACTCCAAATTGCTTGCCTACTGCTTCTGCCTCTCCATCCCTACATTACCCACCGGACTGAGGTAATCTATGCCATGACATCTTGAACTGTTGCTGCTCGGAATTCTACTCAACTCAGGATCTTTGCTCTGTTGTGAACTGTCATCTCTCCTCATGTGCCTGCAATATCTAAACAACAGCTACAGACCACTGTCACTAATGATCTTCAACAATTCACAGTGGGTATTACCCTCCCGAAGCGTTGTCACCCCCCCTGTGGTGTACATCTGAATGTTTGATTTCTTGTTCTATCTATGATTGACGGGGATTCACCAGTTATTGGTATTACTGGTGTGGGAGGGAAGAAGGGTTATTGTATTGTTTTTCTTTGGTTTATATGCTGCTCTGTTTCTACACTACATCCCGACACTGCGCAGTTTTGGCACATACACACCGATATTCCCTAACACACTATGCGGTCCACAACCCTAAGGGCACCTGAGACTTAGACTTGGCATACATAACCTGGAACATCTGAGGCTTAAATAACCTTAGGAAAGAAAAGCAAGTGATAATCTATCTCAACAGGCATAACATAAAACTGGCATTCCTTCAGGAAACCCACCTCTCCCCTTAAGATGATTGCAGATTTGCATCCACTTGGGGCACTAACCATTTTTTTCCTATTTTACCTCTTACCCTTGAGGGGTGTGTATCCTAATCCATAAACCTCTCCCATTCACATATAACGACCATACTGCTGACAGTGTTGGTAGATATGTTCTTGTCTCAGGTCCCCTGGTCGACATAGCGGTGCTGCTCATAAACATTTACTCGCCTAACACTGACTCCCCCGAATTCTATCACACCCTCTCCATCCTGATAGGATGCCTAAAGACAGCCCTGGTTTGATGAGGGATGATTTTAATATAGCTCATCGCCCGTCCATGGATTCCACCGGCCCCAGGGCACGAGTCGGGGGTACACGCGGGTGGACGGCGTCCCCCCACTTTTTTCACAGGGTGGACGCCGTCCACCCTGAAAAGAAGAGTGACCCCACTGTAAAATATGCTGAATTCGTCCCGGTGTAATTTGCAAACACCGGGACACATCCTGCAGCGCCTGCACGTTGTTATCTGCTTTCTATCTGCAACAACGTGCAGGCGGGACGGGGCTCTCTTAGTTCTGACTCCTGCTGGGCCCATAACAAAGGCCGAATCGGAGGGGTCATCAGGCCTCCTTTTGTTCGAGTCTCCTGGCTGCCAGCAGTCAGGAGCCTCACACCTGATGCAAATGCAGCAGAGGGGAAACAAAGGCTCACACCTTGTTAGCACTTCACACATACTGAAGAGAGGCAGCTTTTAACTTTGTTCAGGCTCTGTTTAGGAGATATGCATGCACTGTAAAAACTTCAGATGTGTTGATGTTTCCCAGCATTTGCACAAAATAAATAGCATTTATATACGCTTACTACCCTTGAGGAGGCGTTGTAATAATTTAAATATCACTATTTCTTTTAAAGCACTATGGCTAGAGAAAGCTTAACGCTGACAAAAGGTAACATTGTTTTATATGTAGCCTACAAAAGTGTGAATCTTCTGCCTAAATCAGGAGGGTTTGCAAGTATACTCGAAATGTGCTCAAATGTACTCATGATACACCTGCTAAACATATATGTGAGGGCTTAAGATCTGATGTCACTTCTTGTGATGCCAGTCCCTGTGATGTCACGCGCTGTGATGTCACGCGCCGCGATGTCATGCACCGTGATGTCACGCGCTGCGATGCCACTTGCATACTGATTAACTAGGTTAGTCCCCCCACTTATTTTTTTAGCACTTGTGCCCTGACCGGCACCATCACTATTACAAAACCTCGCTCCTTGCGCGCACTTCAAGACATTATTGACAGGCACTAACATACTGACGCCTGGTTCGCCCAACATCCACATGCCAAGGAGTACAAGTTATAGTCAGCTCCACATGATATTTGGAACCGCATAGATTACTGGTTCATGTCTCGGAGCGCCCTCCTCTGGTTAGCAGATGTGGCGCATATGCCCGCACCCTATCTGACCATGCCCCTGTTCAGTCCACACTGAACACCCTGACAGTGGCGTTTCTCAGAAAATGCACTCCACAACGCCGTATTTAAATATGAACTCTTAGACGCCATTAACGAGTATTTCAAACTAAATTCTGACTCTGTCACCAAAACTGCTACACTGTGGGAGGCCTTTAAGGGCTATATTTAAGTTGTATGCATATCTAAACACGTAGGGGTACTGAGGAGTATCCGCAGTGACCTGACCCGAGTGGGGAGGGAACTACAAGCCATTGACTCCGCCACAATAGACGGTGCACAAGCCCCCCAATTACATAGGAGCGCAATTCTGCTACAGGAAATTCGAGACCTAGCTGACTGCGAACTGGCCTATCTAGGTAAATAAGCCTGTGCCCGCCGCTATGGAGAGGGTGAGAGACCAGGCCGCACCCTAGCGTTGCTCCTAGGCCCTAACTACCAAAGCAACTACATAACAAGTCTTGTTACTGAGGAAGGCACGACCGTTGTAGACAGCCTAGTACAGGCCAGATGTTTCTAACTTATTACCCGCAATTATATACCACGCGGTCGTCGGGTAACACTGAGTTGATTGGCGCTTACCAAGCTGAGATAGCATTGGTATGGCTAACGGATGAACAGCAACAATTTTTGGCATCCCCATCACACATGAGGAAATTACACAGGCAGTTGACACCTTGGGAGGGTTTAAGGCCCCTAGCCTAGATGGCCTCACATGTAACATATACAAGGCATTCAAACATGTTTTAGTCCCACGCCTTTCAGACGTCCATGCAGAAGCCCTTGAAGACGGCATTCTCCCACCTACCTTACATGAAGCAGTCATCAATCTCCTCCTTACACCTGGTAAACCAGCCCATCTCTGCACCTCATACAGGCCCTTGTCCCTCCTCAATTATGACAAAAAATACTAGCTAAAGTCATTGCAACACACCTTGCCCTGCTCGTGGAGCAAATAATCTCACCGCTTCAGGCGGGGTTTGTGCCTCATCGCTCTATCGCCATTAATCTCCGTACTTCACTTGCGTACTATATTTGCGCTCCTGAACCAAACTCCCCGACTCTCCCAGCTGTGGTTCCCCTCCTTGACGCTGAAAAACAGTTTGCTTCTCTTGAATGGTCATTACTGAGGGCGACCCTAACTAAGTTGGAAAAACCCTGAGGCTTCTGTAACCTCATTATGCTTCTATCTGCTGGACTATGGCCTGACTGAGAGTGAACGATCAACTCACTGATGCCTTCCCTGTTTCCAGAGGCACTCATCAAGGAATCCTTTCCCCTTTGCTTTGTATTATAGCCCTGGATCCCCGGATCCCGCATCTGCAAGAATTCCATATGCACAGACAGTTACGATTTCACAAATGACCACTCTTGGCACCGGTATATGCTGATGATATCCTATTATTTATTTGGGACCTCTCCACACACCTACCCCCATCATCCGAGAAATAATACAATATGGGGCTCTTTCCAGTCTTTCCATAAATTGGAGCAAATCCGAGCTCTTTCCACTCATGGATGCTTCTGTCCCATGTGCTCTTGAATACCCTCTTTGTTAGTGTATTGACCCTCCTAAAGACCTTGGTATTATACTACACAGACTGAAGGAAGAGGTGATATGCCAAAACTATGGCCCTGCAGTTGACAAACTCACAGCTCAGATTGATCTGGTTGCCACTATCCAGTGCGGGGCGTATTGCTATCATTAAGATGATAGTGCTCCCATGCTTCCTATATCTGTTCTTAAATATCCCGATTGCATTAATCATCTCCTTCTTTACTACCTTGCGCAGCCTTTTACCCATCTTATAAGGGTAGGCCAACATCTCAGAATAAAACGGGAGATGCAAACCCTCCCGTATGCCGAAGGTGGTTTTGGTGTGCCAGATCTCCAATTGAATTATTTGTTAGGACAGTGCCACTTCTCTTACTACTGGTATCATCGAGGGACGCCAGACTTCCCTACCTGTAACCAGAGCAGGACCAGGTGGACCAGTTCCCACTATCCTTGGTTCTACCGCAGGGACTGCTGCCCGAACCCCCATATAGACACACACTCTCTGTGACATGCTGGGAGTGGTCCAAACACAGTAGGTACCTGTGCACTGACCTCTTATACTCCCCGGACATCCTCCTCATAAATAATCCATGGCTACCAATTACCCAGGAGACACTGTTAAAGCACACATTTTTGCCTCACCAGCTACGCACCATGGGAGACCTATTCACAAATGGAAAAGTGGACAAGCACACTGCAGTCGAGGCCTCTGGAGCCACTTCTTACATGGACATATTTGTCTACCTCCGCCTCCACAGCACTGTACAGCACTGTATGCAAAAAACTGCCCACTTGTCCCTAGGAACCAGCTGAAATCCTCCCCTAACTTTAGTGATATCGACCACTAAAAGAATCAGTTTGGTTTCCCGTCTTTACAAATCCTGCTTAGCACTAAAGCCAACGTGTGCACTCACATCACAGGCAGCGTGGGAACTCGATTTGGGGTACCCCATCCCAGTCAAAACCTGTTACTACTGCTGCACACAAACCAAATTAGTATCCACTAACAGTAGGCACAAACTGCTTCACTATAAATAACTTTCATTGAGCATAAACCACTACCATGGCTCTAGCGCGATTTGACCCCTCATGCTCACATCGCTGCCTCAACTGTGCGGTGGACAATGCTAACTTTGTACATTTAACTTGGAACTGTTATTCATGCATATTGGGGGCTATATATGCCTTGATTTCTACTATGTTAGAACATACTGTTGATCCCGATCCACTCATGGCACTTCTAGGGTATGTTAAACCATTGAGACCTGCCCTTAGACAATTCCCCGCCATGGCTTTGTTGTTAGCCAAGCAGCGCATAGCCCTCTTATGGGGTGGCAGCAGAACGCCCACCACCGATGACTGGCTAAAGGACATGACGTACTGTGATACCACTTGTGAACTGTGCGCCTCATTTCAGCCGCCAACCTTTAGGCCTAAAGACATTTGGGCACCCCTTCATATGTAGCTCTTGACTTTGAACCAGTGTTAAATTTGAGCCAGTGGTTTCCGGTGCACGCGCCTGCACTTAATTGGTTTTCGGTGCTCAGCACCGGCACTTAATTATTAACACTGCACTTATGACAGTCTGCCCATGGTGGCGCTGCTCATCTAATTTCGAGATGATCAGAAGCAACGGTTGTTTATGAATACAATATACATTAACATAACTAATGCCTGCCTCCCTAGCCATTCCTTTAGCTTTGGGGACCTGGAATAATCTGAACTGGCGCACCTGCAGGCGATAGAGATGGTTAGTAGTTGTTTTGATACCTTCATTGGCAGAGATGACAGGGCAATGGGTGATGCAAGCTGCAGCGGCCTCCTGGTCAGGGCCCTGGTACGTATTATTATACAAATTAAGCACTGCTTTGGACTCTGATGCCTCGGAAGATGTGGTTGGCTAATGCATCTGTTCTTTGTCCCAATGTCAACCACCCCGCTCATCCGATGGACCTCCTTTACAGGTGTAACCCCTTCGTTGCCATCACTGTCCACGAATTTGTCATCCTGAAGCTCCCCCTCCCCTGATTACCCTTCCCTTGCCTACGTTTGTCCGTACACTCACATGTTATTCAGTATGTGTCAACTGAATGTAATGTATGCAAAATTGCCGTTCTAGGTTTGATATGGCATTGTTTGTTATTAACCATAAATAAATAAATACGTTTAAAAAAGAAAACTAAGTTGAGCAGTCAAAGCATAAATCAATATGGAGTGAAAAAGTTACCCCCCACAAATGTATTGACTAAACCCCGCTAGCCGCTGGTGTTTGCCTTCTCACTCACTCAATTCACACTTCACTCATGTCCACCCACTCATTCTTTCACGTATTCCTTCACTGCCACCCTGTTTGTACGCCGAAGTATGAATCCTTAACCCCGCTCTTCTTTCCTTGCAGACTTCATCGTCTTAATCGCCTCGCTGGCCGTCATCGCTGCTGGCACGCAGGGGAACATCTTCGCCACGTCGGCCCTCCGTAGCATGCGGTTCTTACAGATCCTGCGCATGGTGCGCATGGACCGGCGAGGTGGCACCTGGAAGCTGCTCGGCTCTGTCGTCTATGCGCACAGTAAGGTGAGGGGTGAGGCCGTCACACGTTCACACTGGTGCTGTCTTTCCACTAAACAACATGGGTGAAAAAGTGAGAGGGGGCATGGATATTCACAGTAGACGAGGGCCACCACCACTGGGTGAACGCGGAGCTCTGGGCTTGGAGGAGGAGGGGGAAGACTTAAGCGCGCGCCACCGCGCAGAGGGTGGCAGTGTGCCATCTCCACAATTTGCCTCGTGCTGGGAAAGCAGCGCAAAACATTTGGGAGCTTTGTAGGCACCGGATTGTTTAAGAGTCGAAAAGGTGTGATACGTTGGAATGAGTTAGGTGTGGGGAAGACAAATCTGCTAAGCATTGATGGGGATGCAGGGGACCAGCAGACAAGCGACGGCAGAGAGCCAATCAGAAGATTGCACTACTCAGAGCATTGCCCTCGCTGAGCTATTGGAGGGCGGAGGCAGTCAGTGGTACAGTAGGGACTCCTAGGGGCCACACAGCATTGACAAGACCCTTAGCAGGTCCTGTCGCTTACTTGGAGACAGTGGGTGGTGGCATATTGTTAGCAGCGCTGCTTCCTGCGGTGTTCATCTATATAATCACAAACTGTGAGCTACACCCCTCCTCTTGCTACAACCTCTGCCCTTTGCTCCCTGCAGGAGCTAATCACAGCTTGGTATATCGGCTTCCTGGTGCTCATCTTTGCTTCCTTCCTCGTCTACCTGGCAGAAAAGGATGCCAATCAAGATTTCGCCACCTACGCGGACTCACTGTGGTGGGGTACAGTAAGTTCACATTCTGGGCATTATTCTCACACCTGGATGCCTTGCTTCGCTCAGAGTTGCCCTCCCCAGCATGCTACCCCCTCACAATTTAGCACGACCACCAGGGCCGCACGTTACCGCCTGCTCTACCATGCCACTGTCTTAATGTTCACCTGTGTCGTCATGCCACTGTGCGTTAGTGCGGCAACGCGTGGCTCTGGGCTTGGCTCTACGCATCACTTTATGTGCTGGACAGTTGTGTTATCTTCTCTCTTGTCGGCGTCCAGCTCTCTTGTTGAAGCAGCAGCATTCCCTGGAAAGAGTAGGGAGATATCCTCGGCCTACAGGTGCCATGAAAAGCCAACCCAAAATGCCCAAAGTATAGTATACACGTTGTTTGAGGTGCTTTCCCAATCGCATTAGTACTTGTTCCTTCTGAAAACTGAAAGCGAAGGCACTCGAGGGAGCTCTATGAGCCTGAGTCGTTGCAACATCCATTGCTGCAGGTTCAAGGCACTCAGACACAAACAGCCAATGATACCAGCAGCCAAGCTGTCTGCGGTGGGAGGTGGAAGCCGCTTTTCTGCTTGACTTACAGGGGCTTGGGGAATATTTGAATAGCTCGGGGCATGTCTCAATTCACACTATTGATGGTCACCAGCCCTA
Organism: Calotriton arnoldi; assembly: GCA_963921515.1. Taxonomy (NCBI): domain Eukaryota; kingdom Metazoa; phylum Chordata; class Amphibia; order Caudata; family Salamandridae; genus Calotriton; species Calotriton arnoldi. Next base: position 1,022,165 of record CAWUFW010002652.1, read on the forward strand.
CCTATGGACAGATGGAAGTGTAGCACCGATGTAAGGTTTCCAGGGGAGTTGCTGCTGCTCTGTGTGGTTGTTCTTGGTGGGGAAACTCGGCTCACTGCTTTTTTGTCTCACACGGCAGATCACGTTGACCACTATTGGGTACGGTGACAAGACCCCCCGGACATGGCTGGGCAGAGTGCTAGCGGCTGGCTTTGCCCTTCTGGGCATTTCTTTCTTTGCTCTTCCTGCCGTGAGTATAACTAACAGTTACTGCTGCTGTGAAATGTACCCAAGAAATAGGCCATTGACACCTGGGGGCTGCACCTCGTGTGGATAGGGGCGCAAGTATCTGGCTCCTGCTTAACTAGGCTTCAAGGCCAGGCTGCAGTATCTTTCACAGGTACCCTTCCTGCCCAGCGAGAGAAAAGACCGGAGGTTCATTAGCATTAGCGGGCATATACTCCATGTGCATCTGCCCACTTCTCATGCAGTCTGTTGCCTTTACTCTCATGCATCTCATTCACCCAGGGGCTTGTGGCTTCTCTGTTTCATGCTGTTCGGCCTGGGAATGGGCAGACATCAGAGCCAGCACTTAATGATTTTTAACTTTATCTGCCCAAGGGTGTTCCCTGGAGTCTCATATCTCTGGTGTCATGGCAGCAGTGATGGGCTCAGTATCTTCCTGTCTCCCCCTTCCCGGACTGAGCCGGGCTGTAAACTCTGCCACGGCACACATGCTTATTTTATAGGCCTCTCTCTCACGTCCTTCTACTATTGGAGAGAACAGCTGAGCAGAGGCACACGTGGCCTGGCCTTTACTGATCCCTGATCCACTGGTTATTGGCTTACTTGCTCTACTAGTTACTGATATCCCCGTAGTAAACCAGATACTGCCATGTGGTACAGTCGAGAGTAAGGTGATTGCGAATGACTCAAAGTATTGCGTGACCCTGTATTCATACATGTAAACTTAATGCTTGGCTGTCCAGATGCAACAATATAATTGTCTCTATTTATGCACAGCAAGATTGTAACCACAGAAAAACTATCCTAACTTCTTTTTTTCAGGACCCTCAAACCTAGTGAAAATGGTAAAAATCATCAGGTGAACAAGTTAGTTTTTAGCTGGATAAACCTGTGATCCCTTAAGGATTTTGGGGGCCTTGGGCAAGAGATATTTTGAGGGCACCCGTTTGGGACAACTTTGAAATGTATTACCCATGTTTTGCTAATTTAGACCCTATGTTGCCTATGTTGTCACAGGGGGCCCCTTGGAAAGTGGGGGCCCTTGCAATTGCCCACTTTTCCCATGCCTTAAAACGTCTCTGGGATAAACAACCACAATATTTTCCCATTATTGGTTCATCCGCAAAGAGGGTGAAGAACATGAAAAACATACCACCCTACTTTGGCATCAGACTGATCCCCTACCCCACTGCCCATGGCAGTTCATCTCCTCTTGGTCTCCTATGTTGCTCTAACATGTAGGCTTGTGCAACAGCCTTCGAAGGTAATCTCACACATGGTAGCTTTGTTTGATGGTTAAGTGGGACAACAGGCCCTGATGGCGCCCATATGGCACCAGCTGTATGCTGCATCTCATGGTGTCTCTCAGCATTGCCCATTCATATGTAGGCACCATGGAACAAGGAACTGTGCTTTGAGTGTCCGATCTGAGTAGTTTCAGAAGTGTTCGACATTAGTTACACAAATGTCAACTATGTCAACTAAATAATATAAGAATTGTGTGGAATCATCACGTGATAACTAGACTAACCACACCCCCTCTCTCCTTCTCATGCTCCTCTCAATTTCTCTTTGTTTCTCATCTTTTTTGTCTCTCTTTTCCTAGTTCTTCCCCCTCTTTCCCTCTCTCATCTCTCTTTTCTTTCTTTTCTCTCTCTCCATTTGTCTCTGCCTCCTTCCATTCTTGTCTCTCTCTCTCTTTCTTTCTCTGTTTCTCACTAACTCTCAGGAAGAATGTCATGATTTTATTCCAGGGTTGAACAAAGGGTTCTTCATGTTGGAGCCACCGGTGTTTAGGCGGGGACCAGCAGCATGGCCCAATGGCAGTTCTTCCCGAATGAGAGTGAAAATTCACACTTTCAATGGGAGCTGGTGGGCGGGAGGCAAACTCCACAAACAAACTCCTTCCTGCCCGATTGGCTGCAAGATGGGCATAGGGTCAACCAGGCGCAGCAGCACAGCCTGAGGCAATCAGTGTTTGAGCTGGGAGGGCTGAATCAGGGGCACATTTCTGACCCACTCATGAACTGCGGCCTGCTGCTGCCTCCTCGACCCCTGTTGCTCACCTACCGCCTTCCTGTTTGGATCGTCAGTTGGACATTGCCTCTTTGTTTTTACTGACCAATCCCTTTAAATTGGCTTTTGTTGCGCAAGTGTGATCTCTAAGTGTGTATTTTTGGATTCTTCTCCACTGTTTTGTCGTATTTATGGAGAAAAATTGATGGTTGGCCACAGGGCTGGTATGCGCCTTGGCATCTGACCCTAAAAGCTCAGGAGGATTCCAGATTAAGACATCATTATTTACCCAGTTAGGGGTATTGGAGCAGCATTGTGGAAGAGTACTGGGGTTTGGGTACTACAGTAACCATCCCCTGGTTCTCCACAGGTGCTCCTTTAACACTGCCAGGGGGTGATTCGAGAGATGGTACTTACACCAATACAAAGCATGGTTGCCCCAGGTCTCTCTTCTAATGGGCACCAGTGAGATCGCATTTTGTGTTGCTCTGGCATGGTTCATCATCCAGCTTACCAGATGGCCCAAGGTTATGGGGAGTGGCTGTGATTGCCTTGTGAAGTACTTAGTCGAGACTTTGGGGGATTCTGGGAGAGAGTGAAGCAGGTCAAATTTTCAAGGGGATGGTGTTTGAAAGGCCAACCCGTGGTTAACCATGATTGTGAGAAATTTCAGATAGGAAATTCTATGTCTAGCCGTGTATTGATATGGATATTCATTCCACTTGCTGTAAATATTTTGAAGTGTGTTAATGTCAAACAATCTTGCTTATGTTTCTTTTAGAAAATAAATATGGCCTGAGAATGTTTAATTCTCAAAACCAAGTTGGGTTGTCTCAGGCTGCTTCATTACTTCGATGCTAGGATGTAGCGGGCATGGGGTTGAGTTTAGGGTATGCACCCACTTGTCAACCCCACTCATCCTCTGAGGTCCCTCGCTTAAGGAAATTGTCATAATGTCAAGCGGTCACTACTTGTATAACAAGTGAGAAGAGAATGGTGGTCATGGGATCATAGCTGTGTCCCACCTCATAATTACCTTAGATTGAGAACAAGGCCCCACAGCAAGGAACGTTTTCATGCTGGTACACAAGATGCAGACTCGTCGAGGGAGGGTAAGAAGGGACACAGGGTCAGCAGTTGGGGGTCTAGCACACGACACCGGTTTCTTGGCAAAGTTTTGCTAGTCTAGTATTTTCCACCAATCTAGTCTTTAAAGTCACTCTCCGATCCCACTTAAGATATGCAAAAAGGATGACATTTAGTAATAGAGATTTTTTATTAACAGTTTTCCCCAAGTTCAGTCTGAAAAGCTTTGCTATTGTTCAAGTTACTAGAGATCGTTTCATAGCAATGAGCATCCACATGGAGACAACACGTGAATCCAGAGAAAGTGCTGTGTGTCATATCCATGTTGGCCCAGGCTCTGCAGAAGCAGATCTTTATCTTATTTGTCATTAATTTACATAATATGTTGATCGCCGCACCTAATATCACCCATTTTCCAATGTTGCATGTTTTACAGGCAAATTGATGTTTACTGGCCTTACAGCACTGTGTGCTTATTGTGCTAAACCCTGTGGTGACTTTTACATGCAAACACACAAAAGGTGATAGGAGCAATACTTCCAAATAGTCTAACCACTGGCAATCGCTCGGGGTAGCATTCCAACTCATCATTTTTTTGCTTGCCATGCGACCTGAGATTAGACCCAGTCATATGCAAATCACCCTTGGTCCTGCTCCAATGGAAACAGTCCAGCCCGAACTTCCAAGTCAAGTTCTCGCTGAACCGGAACACAAGCAACCCAAGACCAGTTTCGGCCTATTTGGGGTTCTTCAGTCAGGTGCAACTTGGTTCCAGTGGCACATTGAGCACAGGACACACATCTGGGCATAACCATGACACTTTTATGTGCTTCACAGGAGAATTGCTGTTCAATAGCTGTACAGCAACATTCCCTTGTTGTGCTGCACATTAAGGTACCTTTTACGTGTTTCACTGGTGAACTGATGTTCAATAGCTGTACAGCAACATTTCCTTGTTGTGCTGTACATTGAGCAGGGACAGCTTTTGCCATGGGTACTTCATAGAGCTGCTTCATTAAGGCTCAGAGGCAGTCACGTCCCACTCAGATGGTACTGTGAAAAGAAGCAGTTGTACAGACTACGACTTATTTACATCTTTTTCGTACGTAATATACCTTTTGTGTTCTTTTTTTCTATGTCGCAGACAGTTCTCTCTAGGAAACACTGGATGCTTGCAAGGCTTCTCCCTCTGACAGTGTCTTATGCCTTCCATCTCTAGCAGAAGCCAACTTTTCTAGAACTATAACTTCCCCTCGAAGGCTAAGGACGCTGGCTGGTCGGTTAATTCTCTCCATTTTGGGCCTAGGGACATTGGGCAGCAATGTGGCTCTCCCTTGGTTGCCCGGAGACGTACTCACGGCTCCATGTACACTTTATCTGCTCAGGGTCACTGACTGGTTTTGTTATCCAGGGGTATTTGGTGGTATCTCAGTGTTTTAACAGTTCCGGTACACACTCACTGGTCCGGATGCACTACCTGTGCTCAAGGTCAATGACAAGTTTTTCACCTGTCTCATTTGACCCAAGGCGTCGTCTGTTCTTCCATTCTCTGAGTGTAGCAGGACACTGCCAAGTACACAGGAGCCGTCTCTCTCCACCCTCGGCACTCGGCTCTCCCTCAGTAGCCCAGGGACAGTGGCACCCACTGGTCCATATGCGCTCTGTCTGCTGAAAGTCACTGACTGGTATATAGCTGCCTCCATCTTAGGCCAAGGGCACGCTGGGGTGTAACCTCTCTTAAGTGGTCCAGGGTTTCACTCTCTGGTCCAGATGCACAGTCTGTGCCGAGGGGCGCTGAGTTATATCTCGGCTCCCTCCCACTTCTACCTCCCAAGTGTCTCACTTTTTCCTATGTGGTCGTGATAACTTCTCTCTGCCTAGGATCACTACTGACTGATGCCTACGCAGGATCCTCCCTCCCCCACACATGGACATTTTCCCGCGGGGATCACCGCTCTCCCCTTCACTGGCACAGTGCCCGTGGGCAGTGCCCGCCGCCTGTCTCTCTTTGCTCGCGTTCACGGGCATCGACTCTTGAATCACCTCTAGTCCTGGCCTGAAACACATATTAGTATATATAAGGAAAAGACTGACTGCACGTACAGACGCTGACATCCAAAAATAAACATAGCGACGGAAACATAACTTTTACTGTGTTTTCTCAGCGTGCATTGCCTATTTCGGGAGGGTCGGTACATTGAGAGCGGTGCCTTGTTCAGGCCGTGCCAGCTGCCTCTACGAACGTTACCATTCCAAAGAAATATTATATCTCATCCCTCATCCTGAGACTTCCAAAGCATTTCCATGGCAACATACTATGGTGTCCCACCAAGGACATCGGACTAATTTATCCAAGATAAAGCGGGCCATGAATAGACTGTGTGTGAGAACGTGCGCCTGTGGGTACACATTACTGCCGCTGCATGCGCCGGGCTGGTCTGCGGTAGGAATGTCTGCCCCCCAAAAAAACTCTCAGTATCGGTGTGGGCATGTGAGAGCGACACCATTCTGCTCTTGTATTAGAGAGGAAAACAGTGCTTGTGTGTGAGAGAGAGCGCGGCATGTCTGAGGTAGAGAAATAGTGGAGTACCCAAGATCGAAAAGAGCAAGTGTGTGTGACAAAACGCCGTGTGCAAGCGTGCCTTCTAAAAGAGAAAAATACCATGTTTATGAGTTACAGGGTAAGCGCGCCTGTGAGAACACACTGCCTGCTTTTTTCAAAGTAGAGTTGGGTGAGAGAGGAACGTCACGGACTACTCACCCAGGTTTGTGTTAAAAAGGCCCTATTTATTGAAACAGCTGCACATCACACATTTTTCTTAGGAATTCCACCTTACAAAACTAATGCCTCACTATACAACAACTTAACCTATACGTTTCCTTAACCCCACCCCTAAATGTCCTCCCCCCAACTCTGCAAATGTGACCTTTAACCTATCCTACCTATCACTGCATCCATTAACATATAACTAAACTAACTTGCTATAGTGTAATATTCCACTACCTGCCCTTTCCAGATGTGAGCTTTTTCACAGCCTCCCTCCCAGCCTAGTTCGCTGATGGAAACAGCAATAAATTTAGCTAAACCCATGCCAACTTTTTGGCCTACTGCCAACCGCACCTGTCTCAAAGCGACAACCATACATCATGTTGAAACTCCTGCACACCCATTCCAATGAAAAGCACCCTTGCATGAAAACAGAAAAAACTTCCCTCGTAAAACAAACCCCAGACCCAAACTTGCTTATGTGGGGTGAGGGAATCTTTTTTCTCTACACCTATTCCTGACAGCCTTCAGGTCACCACAAGCAAAATGGTGTCTTATAGCCCAAGATGAGTGAGGCTATAACAAAAAAATACGCCCAAGTAGCCCACATAGCCCAAACCCAGAAAATTGACCTGGACTGTACCACATCCCCAATCCTCCCGGGGGGCATACCTCCCCGTGGTTGACTGCCCCACAAACCCCTATTGGGTGAGAGAGTAACAGCACATCCAGGTTTGTGTGAAAAAGGCCACTTTTATCGAAACAGGTGCACATCATGCATTTTTCCTAGGCCTTCTGCCTTATATAACTAATGCTTCACTATACAACAACTTAAACTATACGTTTCCCTACACCCACCCCTAAACGTCTTCCCCCCAACATCACCTAACCTAGTAACTATGCACATCCTGCCATAACTGAAACTCTACAATTGTGACCTTTGGACCGTGAACCTATCCTACCTCGTATCACTGCATCTATCAGAGGCGCAACTAGAGGCAAATTTCGGAGGGGGGGAGGGGAGGCTAAGAAAATAATTTCGGGGGGGGGGGCTAATTCTTCCAGCAACAGGCAGAGTGGAGATGCAGGGGCTCTAAGAAGGGGTGAAAAACACAACAAAGCCTCATTAACAAGCAAATGGTCTTTTAAAGACCCGTGAAGTACTCAGGTGCGGCTGTGTGTGTGCCTGGGAAGCTGTCTCAGCCCGGGCTGCCACACACGACGGGGGGGGGGGGGCTGAAGCCCTTTGAGCCCAATGGGCGTTGCACGCCTGGCATCTATTAACATCTAACTAAACAAACTTGCTAAAGTGTAATCTTCCACTTCCTGGCCCGTCCAGATGTGAGCTTGTTCACAGCCTCCCTTTCAACCTAGTTTGCCGATGGCAACAACAATAAACGTAGCAAAACCCATGCCAACTTCTCAGCCAAGTGCCACTCAGGAAAAAGCCCGACCCTGGGCTTTTTCTGCCCACCCCCCTGGAGCGCTGTATTATTTATATGTTTAAGACCTTAGCCAAGACCTCTCAAATTTGCAACAGGTACAGAGCCATGCCCCCTGTGGTTTAATCTCTCTCAAATCTGTCTTCATAGCTCGCAACAGTGCCAAACCCCTTTCAACCACTAAATTGTTTTCACCCAGATGAGTCACCAGCACATCCGAACACCTCTTACCCTTCAACAACTTGTTCAGACATGTCAACAAACCTTTCCATTGCATACCTCCATGCCATACCAACATCCGGACACCTCGTACCCTTCAACAACTTGTTCAGACATGTCAACAAACCTTTCCACCGCATACCCCCGTGCCATACCAACTAACGGGAAACAGCAGAGAATCAAAACCCAAATCGACCCAATGACCCCTCTTCGCCACTTATCTCTCTGCCCACTTGACAAAAGAATGGCCCATGATCCCAATAGATAGCTCATCGCATTCTAGACCCAGAACCGAACCTATAACAAAACAAAACATTAAATACTAGAAAGAGTAAGGCAACCCTGATCTCAAGTTATCATCCCCTGTTCTCGCATACCTCCTGTAACAATCAGAGGCCCACCACCCCAACTGCATAATGTTCTCACAGTTCCATCCTCTCCTACCCACCTCTGTGGCCACTCTAATCCGAAAAGATTGGGTCCCATAATCCTTTGCCGGCACCCCCAACAGGGCCAGAACTTTCCGCAAAACCGAGAGCAGCTAAATTGCCATCACATCCAGCCCGCCCCCGTGATGATATATCCCCTCACTATTCTGCCCCCCTCGGGCCCATAGCTTATCTCCCCAGTATACCAGGCAGATCCTCACCTTAGGTTAAGACCTCAAAACAACCCTCCATCATGCCGCCATCTGATCTGTCTTAGACTTGCGTAACCATACCCCCAACTGGGCCTCACCTCTCACCACTTCACTCCATGGCATCCCAGTACACCCTCTCCCTCCCAACAATTCAGACACCCTAAAGGCCACAAAGAACATCCCCATCATCAGTGTTCTAAACAAATCTGTTTTATTCATGCCCATGGATCTAAATGGCCTTGCTCAACAATAGCTAGGTCAACAGCTTCCTTCTCGGACTCACCGGTCCACTTTCCCTGGCCCAGCCTTCCAACAGTCTCTTCCCCGGCTCCCCTGCGGATGGTGCATAACCCCACAGCAGCTTCCCCATGAACTCTATGCCTGCTAAGTTTCCTGTGATGGTAACCACTGACAACCCCTTCTCTCTCAGTGACAAAAGGAACTGAACCACATGTTCAGTTCTCTGCCACCCAGGCACCCTACGCTAAGCACCTGATTCCAGAAATTCCACCCTAGCCTGAGTGTCCGAACTCCTTGTGGACACAGTCAAAGACCCTACCACCAGCTGTAACCTCCTCTGTTTCCTACAGTCCAGAGCTCCTCTGGCATTGGCGTCTTGACTCTGTCAGCTTCCATGGTCAGCCCCTGAATTCTCTCTCTCTGTGAATGAGACAAGGCATCAGCAATTTCATTGTCCACCCCCGGAACATGTCGCACCCTGAACAGAATATCATGCTTCAAACAACCCAGCACAAAAACTCATAAGAACTTCAACATCTGGGTATCCCTGCCTGACGACCCATTCAGAATGTGCACCACTGCCATGTTGTCTATGCTGAAAGTCACTTTCTGATGGGACAACTCAGCTCCCCAAAGAGTGATAACGACTACCAGCAGAAAAAACTCCCAAAAAGCAATACTTCTGCCCCCGTTCTTCTATTCTGCTGGCCACTCCTCAGCACACCAACGTCCCTACCAATATAAACCAAAACCCATGCTACCCACTGCATCAGAGAAAATCTGTATGTCCCACACTGCCTCCCCCAAACTGAGCAAGGGAATGCTGTTGAATTAAGGAAAAAATGCCACATCCGCAAGTCCTCCTTCACCTCCGCTGACAACCTCAAATGGTGATGGGGTAATGACAGCCCTAACAGTGACAAATCAAGTCATCGACAAAAACTCCTGCATGCCCTCACCACTCTATAAGCAAAGTTCAAATGACCCAGTAGCCCCTGTATGTCCTTCACACCTACCTTGTCCTACGGCAGCATGGTATCCCACACCAACTGCATTGTCAGCTTTTTGTCCACTGGCAGACGTGCTTCCATGGCCACTGAATACATTTAAATCCCCAGAAAGTCATGACTGTACTGGGACCTAGTGTCTAATCTGGGGCCAACAGGACCCCGATGTCCTCCATGAGCTCTTGGAGACTTACCAGTAGCCCTTGGCAGTCCGCCGAGGTAGGTTTGTACACAATGAAAAAATCCTCCAAATAGCGTGTCACATCCACATGCCCCGTGGACCACGTGAATAACCACTGCAGGAAGGAACTGAAACACTTAAATAGAGTGCAGGAGATCAAGCTCCTCATGAGCAATGCTCTTTCGACATACCGTTGCCCGTTAAACTGAATCCCCTGTAGCTGGAATTCCTCCGGATGCACCAGTAGTAAGCGAAAGGCAGACTTAATGTCACATTGGTCATTTCTGCTCCGCTGCCCACATTTTCCACAATTGCCATTGCCACATCTACCGATGAGTAGGACACTGATGCCAGCTTCTCTGATATAAAATTATTCACTGATCCCCCTTCAGGCCAGGAACAATGTTGGATTAACTGGAATTGTCCCTTCTCCATCTTTGGGACCACCCCTATGGGGTAAATAATCAGATCGTCCATAGGCCAAATGTGAAATGGGCCAGCCATTCTGCCTTACTGCACTTCTTTCAGTAGTTTTTCCTGCACCACCTGTGGATATTTCTGGACTGATTTCAGATTATCCACCCACCCTCTCACCCTTGAACCTCCAACTAAACCCCTCCCGGAATACCCTGGAATCGCCATCCTGATCATAAAACTGCAACCAGTACTCCAGCCTGTCCAAACTAACCGGTGTAAGAACCTTTCCAGCCAAACCCTGTGCCCCCCAAACCCCCCACTGTGACCTGCCTGCTGTGAAGGGTGCTCAGACCGGTGTCCCCAAGGCTGCTGTTGCCACTGGCCTGTGTGTCCCCCTTGGGCTCCTCCCGCAGACCCACCCCAGTATATGAGTGCATGCCTACCGGCACACTTTGAACACTCATACCTGAACTTACAGTATACTCAGGTGCGTGTCCCTTTGTTGAAATCTCAGCATGCCCCAGTCGCACTCCCCTGACGTCATTGGTGTTCCCACCCTTCCCGGGGTGGGGAAGCCCTGAAAGGGCCTGCATACAATGGAAAAACCGCTGGCTGTAAAAATGGTTTTCCCGAACTTTGAGGGTCCCATCATGTGTTGCCACAAATCTGAATCGATCTCCCCCCATTTGGACTCTGCAACAAGAGCCAACCCGAGCCCGAAATTCATCATCATACTGTGCCCAGGCATACCCACCATAGGTTATTTTGCCTTCCGGATCAGGTCTATATATCCAAACACAGCGATGCTCACTCCGGGAACTACTCACAGTAAACATTAGCATACATCAAGAATTCCACCGTCCAATTTTCAATGCTCACTGGCACCTTAGGCCTCTTAGACAACTTGTATCCTTCTTCCTTCAACCCCTCCTTACCCCTGAGCTCCCTCTGTAATAATTTAAACATATCCACATACTCCTGTTATATTCCCGGTTTAGGCCCATGTAGCAAGGCAGCTTATTCCTTACGTTGTCCTAGGAAAAAACATTTTAGCAGTGACTTTTTGCACACATTTGCATGCACGACAATATTGGATTAGTTTCTCTAAAACTACTTTGTTTATACATCCAGCTTCACACAACATTATCACGATGCCCTGAACATCATGTACTAGGCTTCTCTATGCACTAGGTACAAAAGTCGCCCTATCTTCATCCACGGGGCGACAACGCTATCTACATATCCATAACATCACTAATCTAGCGCGCACATCGCAAAGGCTGCTTTTTATTATAAATAATAGGCATCCCGATAGATTGGTAGAGGAGGCCCTTCTGCTGACACCGAAGGTGCCTGCATGCTGAGAAATCACCATGCACCGGTCTGACATTCCGTGAGGGGTGTCCAACTCGAGACCAAGATGGGGTCCTTCACTCTATCCACTCAGGTAATGGGGGTTGGATCGTCTCTAGGGGGGATTCTTGGGTCTACACCTACACACACTCTAGGTACACTTAGAGTAGGGTCCGCATCGTAGGAGTACATTAGATTACCATATTACCTATATGCCTGCATATATTCATTGCTTCAGCACCATGGTAGAAATGTATCTACTGTTCACTCTTTTGGTGCCTGTAATCTCATTTATTGCTTCAGTCTCCTAATCATTGCAGCACACGTATTTTATGCAAAAATAACATTGGTTCAATAAATATTATTGAAAACGTCCCACTGTGTATTCTCTGTATATTTCTCTGAAAACAAGTGAGCACAAGTGACTAAGCAAAAGTATTTTTTTTTTTTTCCGCAGAGTTTTATATAGCACGAACTTGACCCGAATCGGGTATCAGAGCACTTTACATAGCACCAGTTACGTTACATTAGGACACACATTCATTTTTGTTAGGCACGGGAAGATTAAGTGATTTGCCCAGAATCGCAGAATGTTCAGCGTCATTGCCAAGACTCGAACCCAGTTCCCCAGATTCAAGGTCGGACGCCCTAGCCGTTAGGCCAACTCCTCTGTTTCCACAAATCCTGAGGAATCAGGGTTGTTATGTTTAGTGGTTGCCAGAAACTGTTCGCTCCCTGGTAGGGTAGGGGGGCGTACAGTGGCAGTGTGAGCTAGCTGGTCTATAGGCCAACATATCCTGCGGGGGTGTCCGGAATCAGTCTTTACATCAAACCCTTAGTTTATGTTGTCCAAACAATGTGCAGATCCTACGGATTAGTAGAAACTACACAACACTCCCCTTTCCATATCTTCTTCGTAGCCAGCATCAAATGCACCCCTAAAGGCTTTGTCATGCCCATATAGGTCAGCTTCTTAATCTTAAACTCCTTACTCTCCTTTCCCTCCGTTGTCTCACCCATACCACCCTTCAAGTTGTCCTCGCCAGCCCCAACACCTGTACTGTCTCCAGGGGTACCTAGCTGATATTTGACCCCACTTCATCCGGTGCTGGAGGGACACCAGCCTTTACTGCCTTACAATGACCCTTCATCTGTCCTGCTTGTATCTGTGGCAGGTCCCCCTGTAGATGCTTTTCCGTGCCATCCCCCTTGTCTTTTACATGAGGCCCTCCTGCAACCTCGCACCACTGCTCTCCTGCTCCACCAATTAATTCACACCTTTGCAGACCATGGTAGTGCCATGCACCCCCACCCCTCCTTGCTTACCTGGCGTCAAGTTCAGCGCCCGCTCTGAAGCCTGCCACCTTGCCACCTCTCCTTCGAGATTGCACATTGCCGGACACCATCTTCTTTCCAACTGCACCCTGAAAAACAATAGGAAAGTTTATCAGACCTCTCCCTCCAGTGAGTGTTGCTGCCCCCACCTCCATTCTGCCTCCAGCCGCACCTCATTGTCTGCTATCTCACCTTCTTCCAAACTTTCCTCGTCACAATTCAGCACTCTATCCCCTGCAACGCTATCATCCACCACCCAACTGGGGTCAAATGTGCCTTGCTGCGACCTCCTTGCCATGATTGTGGGTACTGAAAAAAGGTCCAAACTGTCCCAAGGGACCGCTACAAACCCCCCTGAGTGTTCTGTTGATGCAGGTCTTCCTGACCCGTACCTCTGCTTGCCGGAGACCACCCTGAGCCTTCCCACTTGTTGCACCGACGAGGCCTCACCGGACCTTCCTCTGTCAGTGTGCGCCTTGTCCCATGACACCATCCTGCTGGCCACACAGTGCCCTGCCTTCAGTTCTTCTCAGGAGTATCCAGGCCACACTGTGTCCTTCTGAGTCCGCCACTGTGCCAACTCCTGTTGCCTGAAAAGGAAAAGAGTGGTCTGGGGTGCTTGCCCCTGGCTTCCTCAGGCTAATAGCTGACCCTGAGTGAATTCTCCAACCCCACCTACCACGTCCCGTGCCCCAAGCTGCCTGTGGCCCAGCAACCATCAGGATCACTTCACTTTGATTGCCTACCTGCCAGACCTCGTCTAGCACGCCTCCATCTGGCACCCACCTCCCTTTATGCCCCCCCCCCTCACTGTTGGCATTTTCCCCTTCCTCCTTCCCGACCGTGAATAGGCCCTCAGGGGCTGTCTCACACCACTGCCTGATGATTCTCCGGCAGCTCCTCCCCTGGATCCCCACACCACTTGACTGTCATTCCTCCCCCCTCTTTGTTACACCACTCTAACATTGCCACCGCAACTGTAGAGGCGGGCCCCTTCTCCATGACCTCCCCATCTCCCATGTTATGACCCTTCAAGAAAAGGCAATCCCTGCTTCTCTCCCACCTCCCCCCCCCACACCTCTCCCATTCTGCCACCAGGCCCTGTGGGGCCGTAGAAATCTAGCCTTTTTTTTCTAGGGACATCCCCTGCAGCCCTGCCCCCAACCAACCTCTCCATTTGCTCCTGCGTGCTTGCCCGCCTGTCCTGCTGTTGCACTGGCAGCACTACCTGATTGGCCTTCTGGGCCCTGCCCACCCTTTGAGCGACTCCTCCCGCTCCTGCTTTTCTGTATCGCAGAGGATGTGAGCCCTGTGGAAGCTAGACCTGTGCCTCCCTTCTGGGCCTCAATAGGGGCAGCCTGACACCACCCACCACACCTGCTGACCTCAAACACTGCTCCAGCCTTCCCGCAGACGAGAGCAGAGGTCCTCTGCTGCTCTCCCTGTCCCTCCACTCCCACAGTAGGCAACAGTATCGGGTTGACACCCTCAACTTTGGAGCTGCTCTCTGCATTCGAAAGCAAAGCACTATCTCTGGTTCACCTGCCGCCCCCGCACTCCTCACCATCCTCAGAGATGGGGGCAAGCCCACACTATGGCCACCACCTGTTTAGGGTCTCTGCTTGTTGGACGGCCAGAGCCTGCCCCTCCGCCAGCCGCCAGTAAATCAAGTCGTCCTGCCTCCCGTAGCAAGCACAATGCCTGCGCCACTTTGTCTTCCCCCCTCCATGATGCACTCAAACTTTTTCCCCCTACACCTTTTTCTGTCAGCCACCAGGTCACCACGAGCAAAATGTTGGCCTATAGCCCAAGATGAGTGAGGATATAACAGAAAAAATGCCCAGGAAGCCCACATAGCCCAAACCCAGAACATTCACCTGGACTGTACCACCTCCCCCAATGCTTCCAGGGGGCATACAGCCCTATGGTCGGCTGCCTCCCAAACCCCTAGTGGGCGAGCCACTGAAGATTGGAGCCTGAAGCCTGGCTCTAGCTCAGCTTGAGGTCCTGTTGGAAGCTCAAGCCCATAACGAGTCGAGCTTTCGTGTGGCTTCTACCTGCCACGTTTCCTCTACCCAGGATCTGGCGTTGCGACCAGAGCTGCCGATACTGGAACTGGGGAACCAGGTTCGAGTCTTGGTGTCAGCTCAACATCCTGTGATTCTGGGCAAATCATGTAATCTCCTGTGCCTACAAAAAAATGAATGTGAACTTGTGAAATATAAGTGATAAGTGTCTAAAGCTCTCCAATACCTTCGGGTTGAGTTCGTGCTACATAAAAACTGCAGAAAAATGAACAAAGAGGTGAAAACAAAGTGTTAAAATAAAAAAGGAAAGACAAGTAGATACTCATTTAGTGGCTGATTTGTACAACGAGAAACCAGAAAACCTGGATAAATCGTGGCCTCCCCATTTAAATTAAATGATGTTAGAAAAATATTTTATTTAATCAAAACTCCTTTTTCTTCACTATCGTGTATGAAAGCACTTTCAAATATGTGTTGTTCAGAATACCAGTTGTAGAAAAATCTATTGTTTGATTTAACAGACAATGCTGTTCTTTAAAAACTGGGCCACATGCACGGCTCACAAGACAACTGTCTTCTCTTTTTAGTTCACTAATGATTTATGTTTATCTATCACTTTTAATAAGTTCTTGTCAATGCAGTGCTATAATGTGAAGTATAACTATCAAAGCTTCCACATGTTAAAAAAATACAATTTAAAAAAAATAAAAAATTGAAGAGGCTTTCTTATATTTAATATACGTGATGTTTGGCGTATGATTTACATTGCAAACATTTTCATGACTCGGCTCGTGCACAGGCTCTAGGAGCTGAGCAAGAATCTTGGCTCTGCTCGCCCTCTTAATTGGTTGGCTCGCCCACCCCTGTGTAAAGTGAGCGACTTGTTTTATACAAGAACACAGTGCACGTACATGTGAATGAAACAGAGAGATAGAGAGAATGAGAGGAGAACACATTAGACAAGCTTGAAAGAGAGCGCCGTTTCTGAGGGGGGTTGTAAGAGATTAAGGGCCTCATTTATGAAAAGTGACGCATCGCTGCGTGAAAACAGCAATGCGTCACTTTTCATTGCGCACTCCTTGCAACATGATGGATGCGTCATATTTATAGTATGACGCATCATGTCGCAAGGAGTTACAGATACGTCAGTTTTTCTGACGTATCTGTAGGCGCAAAAATGACGCATTTCTGGAGTGTGTCACAAAAGTCACGCAACTTCAGCAATGGGTCATTTCACATGGGCAAGTCACATTTCAAATGTGCCTGCGTCAGTCTTACGCCTGCTGTGAGGCAGGCGTAAGATATTGACGCATTTGCATCCTAGAAGTGTGCAGTGAAATCTCAGAGATTTCACTGCGTCACTTCTACGAGGCTTACTTGCATCAGAACGCCCACCCTGCATACATTATACCTGGCGCAGGTATAATGTGACGCAGGGATTTACAAAGTGACGCATCTACCTAGATGCGTCACTTTGTAAATATGACGCAACATGGCGCATTTTTTACGCCGCTGGTGCGTCACAAAAAGTGACGCACCGGTGGTGCAAAAGGGACGCAAGGGCTCATAAATAAGCCCCTAAGTATCATGGGGCAGATTTTCAAGCCCCTTGCGCCACTTTTGCGTCATTTTTAACATGGGAAAAATGACGCAAAAGTGGCGCAAGGTGCTTGTAAATCTGCCCCCATGTTTCTGAGAGTGCAGTGTGATGTAAAGAGAACATGGAGTGTAACATTACAAGGTGAAAAAGAGTGCCTTAGGCATGTCAGGGTGTCTGTAAGAGATCACTGTGCGTGATTGTGTGGGAGGGGCTCATTGTTCTGTGAGAAACATACATGCGAGAGCACAGTAAGCAAGTGTAAAGTGAACACTGGTCTGAGAGGTGGTAGGTGTGGTTGCTTGTAAGAGTGAACACAGTGGGGCTTATTTAAAAGGCCCTTGCGCCACTTTTGCGTCATTTTTAACATGGGAAAAGTGACGAAAAGTGGCGCAAGGGGCTTGTAAATCTGCCCCAGTGTTTATAATAGAGGGGCGTGCGCCTGAAAAATACCACAGTCTCTGCCTGTGTGTGTGTGTGTGTGTATGTGTGTCTGTCTGAGAGCCGCTCTTTGTGCGTGTAAGAAAAAGCACCTATGCGCTCGTGTGAAAAAAGAAAAGTTTGTCACTTGAATGCTTGTGTTTAAGAGATAGTAGAGTGGGGCAGATTTACAAGAAAGTGACGCATCTGTATAGATGCGTCACTTTCCCTGCGCCACCCTTAGAAACCCTTGCGCCACCAAAGATGCGCCGTATTTACAATACGGCACACTATGGCGCAAGGATTGACATATGCGTCAGAAATTCTGACGCATCTGTTGGCGGAAAAGTCACGCATTGCTGGAGTCGTGTCGCAAGCACGACGCAACTCCAGCAATGCGTGTTGAGGCCTATTCCCACTACACTGCGTCACTACTTACGCCTGCTTTAAGCAGGCGTAAGGTTTTGACGCAGTGGCGTCCTAAAAGTGGCGCAGTGAAATCTTGTAGATTTCACTGCGTCACTTTTACGAGGCCTTCCTGCGTGGGAACGCCCACCCTGCATACATTGTACCTGACGCAGGTATAATGTGACGCAGGGCTTTACAACGTGACGCATCTCCCTAGATGTGTCACGTTGTAAATAGGCCGCATTTTTTGCGCCGCCGTTGCGTCAAAAAAAGTGACGCAATGGCGGCGCAAGAAGGCGCAAGGGCCTTGTAAATCTGCCCCAGTGTGTCTTAGAAAGCTAAAGATACCACTCCATGTAAGCCACGTTGCACTTTTATGCACACGAGATAGCTCTGTGCACTTGCGTGCGAGGGTTGTCTGTGTGAGAAATAAAATGTGTGTGGGAGAGCGCTAGGAGAGAAAAGTCTTTGGGAAAGACTGGGTTGTGTGAGTCAGTTTGTGACATTTCAGGCACTGTTTCCGGAATTAAGTGGCACGTTTCAGAGACCTGCATGTTACTTTTGTAAACTTCAGTAAATCCTTTCAGGAAAAAAGTCTGAGATTACATCATATCTATTCTTTTTATGGCCTCAGAATTCCAAACTAGTGAGGCTGTTTCCCAGAATTCCACGAGAGTCTGAACTGTTAGATTTATGGCACTTCAGCTGACTAAATCAGTGTTAATTCTACTTGTGACCTCTGTTCCAATCTTCCTCTGTATTATTTGGCTCTCTAATGCGACTTAGTGCTAACTCAACTTTTAGGAGGGCTGATGGATTGACCCTGTGTTCCTAATGTCAGACAGTTTTATGAGGAGCAGAAGAACTGACTGCATTAGAGACTGGCTTGATTTCCATTGAAAGGACGCTCAGGTTTGAATCTCACGAGTATTTTTTCAGTCTTAGCAAAATTTGTAGGTAGATTTGGGAGCCAGATGGGAATATATGGAAAGGGAACAGACGGGTATGTTTTTTGCTTCATCCCTACCATCCTCCTCCTTCTGGCCTCTCCCCTTCTTGCTCTCCCTTCTTTCCTCCATTTGGACCTTATTTTGATGTATCCGGAGCAGCCTCTTTCTCAGTGAGGGAGATGGAGTAAATTACTCCTTCACCCATACGGAGGGGCCACTCGCCCAATTCAGAAATGACCGCCACGCAGGCTGTCATTCCTTAAAGTATTGGCAGGAACCCTGTCAATGTTTTTGAAGTTTGGTGCATGGCCCATCAACATGACGAAGCACTACAGAGTAGGAGACTGGCTCTCTATACAGTGCACTAAAATGAGGTAAACTGTGCAAAGTCCAGTGAGACCCAGATTGGTAAACAGAGGCAAATGTAGATAATACTAACGCTCTATTTGAGGTAGTGTGGTCTCTGTCACCGGGGAGCTGCAAGGTGGTAAACCAGACTTTGTGGGTTTGATGCCTGCGGACTGCAGGGGAGGAGTTTCTCTACCTCAAGGGAGTTCTCTGGCAATTAGCGAAGGGCTGGGGGTGCTTCGGGGTTCTTGGGGTCCTCACAGCAGCAGGACGAGACAGCACACCACGATTGTTGAGTCCTGGAAGCAGCAGGCAGGATTTTGCGCCAAAATTCTACATCAGGTCTTCTGTTCTCGGGTCAACAGCTCTTCTTTGTCCGTATCTTCTTTGTATCTGTCGTATCTCAAGTTCAGGGTCCAGGATGGCACATAAATACTTTATTTAGGGGTGTTAATGGGGGTGACAGGCAGTAACCAATGGACTACCTACCTTTAGGGTGTCTACACCCGCTAAGTGACCACTTCCTGTGGGAAGGGGCACTACCTTTACCCTAATTGGCTAATTCCCTCTCAAATCAAGATGGAGGGAAATGAAAAGTAGGCTCCACATCACCTGCCCCACTTTAGGGGAGGTGGTGGCTGAATGGGGACCGACCTCCATATTTAACTAATTTTCCCACCTGTTGTACCCCCAAATGTGGAGCAGGACAGGGGTGTGGGGGGGGATGGTTGGCATCCTTTACTAGCTGGAGCTGCCTGGGTCACATTTCAAAGGCAGCATTGTGTTTGAAGCTTCCCTCCCTGGAAGGCCAGCCTGGCCTGGGGGAGGTGTGAAGCACCTCCACACAGAGCAGGTTTTGTTCCTGGCCTCTGAGAGTGCTGTTGTAGGAAGCTGGCTCTTAATATAGTGAATTAAAGTAAAGTACACTGTTCAGAGAGTCCAGTGAGACCCATATTGGTATATAGAGGCAAAAGTAGATAACGCTCTATTTGTGGTAGTGTGGGCGAGCAGTTAGACTTATCGGAAGGTAGTACTAAGCATTTGTTGTAGTCACAGAGGCAATAAATGATACACACACTCAAGAATAAATCTGTGGGAAATTTATAGAAATAACACCTATTTTTATCTAGTGCAATGACAGACCGTACTACCTCATCCCATCCCATTCCATCCCATCCCATACTATACAATGACAGGCCATACCATACCATACATTAATATGCAATCATTGGCCAACCATGCTATACGTATCATACCATACATACTATGCCGTACCGTACCATACCATACCATACAATACTGTGCAATGACAGACCATACCATGCCATACTATACAATGGCATGCCTTCCATGCCACACCATACTACAATGACATGCCATACTATTGGATACTATACAATGACATGCTATACCATAACATACAATACAAAGGCAGGAACTTCCATATTGTTCCATACCATACTTTACAAAGACTCACCAAAAAATACCATGCTATAAAAGGACTTGCCATACAATTCCATATCTTACTATACAATTACAGCTCATTCCATACCATACTAAACAAAGACAGGACATACCATTCCATGCCATATCATACCTTACTATGCAATGACAGGCAACACTATACCATATCATACCATACCATACTATGCAATGACAGACCAAAACATACTATACTATATAATGACAGGCCATACCATACCATGACAAGCTATTTAATGAGATACCATACCATACCATACCATGCAGTGGCAGGCCATTCCATACCATATCTATACCGTACCATACCATACCACACCACACCATTACACACCATACCATGCCACACCATAGTATACAATGACAGGCCATACCATACCATATCATACAAAGACAGGCCATACCATACTATACCACACAATACTATATAATGGCAGGCCATAAAATAATTCACAGGCTATACCATACAATACTAGACAATGACAGGTCATACCATTACATACCAATCTATACAACGACATGGCATACCATACCATAATATACTATACTGTACAATGATGGGCCATACCATACCAATCCATACCATACCATACCTTGACAAACCATACATACCATTTCTTTCATGCCATAGAATGACAGGCCATACCATACAATACAATCATAGGCCATACCATATCATAACATACTATACAATGGTAGACCATAACGTACTGACCATACCACAACACACCATACCATACCATAACATATCATACCTTTCCACGCAGTACCGTACTGTACTGTACTGTACCATGCCATACCATGGCAGGCCATACCTTACTATACACTGGCAGGTAATACCATACCATTCCATATGAGGACAGACCAAGCCATAACATACCATACCGTAACATACCATACAATGCAATGTCATATCATACCACCCCAAACCACACAATGACAGGACATACCATGGCATATTATACAATGACAGGCCATTATACCATATCATATTATTCAGTGACAGACTATACCATACCATACCAACCATATCATACCGTACAATGATAGGCCATATTGTACCATGCCATATGATACCTTACAATACCATACCATACCACACAATGACAGGACATACCATGCCATACCATACCATGCCATACAATATAGGCAACACATTACCATACCATATTATACAATGACACCCCATACATTACCATATCATACCATACTTTATCAACCATACCCTATCATACCATACCACACAATGATAGGCCATAATGTATCATGCCATATGATACATTACCATGCCATACCACACCACACCATACCATACCATATCATATTATACATTACTATGCAATGGCAGGCCATACTATAACATATCATACTATACCATACCATACATACCATATTGTGCATTACTATGCAATGACAGTCCATACTATTGCATACCATACAATACCATAACAAACCATACTATACAATGACAAGCCATAAACATTCCATACCATACCGTACTGCACCATACCATATTATACCATACTATAACATACTGTACCATACCATACAGTACCATAGCATACCATACCATACCATACCATACCATACCTTACTGTGCAATAACAGACCATACAATACCATAGAATACAATATGATACCATACTATACAATAACAGGCCATACCATACCATACCATACAATGAAAGGCCATACCATACCAGGCAATACTATACCATACCATCCTATATAAAGACAGGTAATACCATACAATACAATGACAGGCCATACCAGACCATGACAGACCATACCATACTTTACAATGACAGGCCATAATATAAAGTGGCATGCTATACCATACCATACTAAACAGTGACAGGGCATAACATAATATTCTATACTGTACTGTATATTCTATACTGTACAATGACGGGCCATACCATACCAATCTGTACCATATCACACCATACCATACCATGTGTTGCCACACCATTCCATACCCTACCATATAATTACAGGCCATAATATACCATACCATACCATACTATACAAAGACAGGTCATACCATACTATACAATGACAGGCCACACCATATCATGATAGACCATACTATACTATACTGTACAATGACAAGCCATAATATAAAGTGACAGGCTATACCATACCATACTATACTATAACAGGCCATACCATAACAAACCATACTATACAGTGACAGGGCATACCATACCATAATATTCTATACTGTACAATGACGGGCCATACCATATGAATCTGTACCATATCATACCATACCATATAATGCGTTAACATACCAAACCATACCACACCATACTATACCATACCATATAATTACAGGCCATACAATACCATACCATACTATACAAAGACATGCCATACCATACTATACAATGAAAGGCCATACCATGACAGACCATATCATACCATACTATACCATACCATACCATACCATACCATACTATACAATGACAGGCCATAACATACCATACTATACAATGACAGGCCATAACATACCATACTATACAATGACAGGGCTTACCATATCATAATATACTATATTGTACAATGACGAGCTGTACATTACATACCAATGTGTACCATATCATACCATACCTTACAATGACAGACCATATCATAGTTTACCGTACCGTGCCTTACTATACAGTACCATACCATACATACTATACAATGGCAAACCATACCATTCTATACCACACTATACAATGACAGGGTATTCCATACCATACTATACTATGCATTCTATACAATGGCAAGCCATACCATTCCATACCATACTATTCAATCAGAGCCTATATCATATTATACCATAAAATATGAGACAATACCATCCCATCCATAGTACACAATGACACCAAACTTTACAATGACATGCTATACAGTAACATACCATAAAACAATATACTATACAGCAGGCCATCACACACAATAACATACCATACTATGCAATGGCAGAACATTCTCTAATCATCAGGGGCGTAGCTAGGCCTTAGGCTGCCCGGGGCGGCCCCTGCGTTTGCCGCCTACGGCAAAATGATAGAAGAGCGGGGAGGGGGGGGGGTGGTAGCGGCCAATTCTTGCGGGTTGCGGCCGCAGGTAAGAGCGGGGAGAAGGGGGGCCGGCTGGCGCCCGAAAACTTGTGCCGCTTGGGGCGATCCGCCCCCATCGCCCCCCCCTAGCTACGCCACTGATAATCATTCCAAACCATACTCCACAATGGCATACCATACCATACCATATACATATATAAAATACCATACCATACCATACTGTTCAATGATAGGCCATACCATATCATAACATTCTAAAATAATGACAGACCATACCATACCATACTCTACAGGTAAAACCATACCATGCTATGCAATTACAGGACATACTCTACTATATATATAATGACAGGCCATGCCATGCCATACCATACCATAGAATACCATACTATACAAAAGTTATCATAAAATCATATCATAACATAATATATAAATGCACACACACACATATGTATACAAAATTAACCAG
The DNA here is from genome assembly GCA_963921515.1 of Calotriton arnoldi. Taxonomy (NCBI): domain Eukaryota; kingdom Metazoa; phylum Chordata; class Amphibia; order Caudata; family Salamandridae; genus Calotriton; species Calotriton arnoldi. The sequence goes on from CAWUFW010002652.1 coordinate 1,045,859, forward strand.
TTATAGTTAACTGAAGAAATTATAATTCACGCCTCCTACATTGCATAGTGTTGTGCATCAGTTATGCCATTTCAGATGGCATCACTCATATTATCTATGATGATTATCTATGATGTCATACAACATTTCATAAGTGTTGTAATCTGTAAGGTCATAAGCAGTGCATGTCGAGAGCCTGAGTTCTAGTTTCTTCTATTAAGTATAACTGTTAAGTATAACCAGTGAATTTCAGTCTTTTTTTTTTCAGTGTAAAATGTTAGACTTTAACTGACATTTTCACCTAACTATAACAACACTTTAACCTTAGTTTTTTAAGTGGATTTGTAAGGTTTTCCTTTAATGTAAAGTGAGATATTATTACAATACCAAACTGTAACATCACTTTAACCTTTTTTTGTGAATTTCTATTTTTTTAACAAAGTAAGATTTTAATGTTATATGTAACTATGCCAAGTGCCCGCTGCTTGCAGCATTTGGCCATACGTGGTGTGGGTTTGCGCCCAACCCCCTGCGAGTGGTCAGTCCCCTGTTACGCAATGGTACGGGGGCGGCCAAATCCCCGCTGTGCACGGTCCTTTTAAAAAAAAAAACTTCTCAATCTCCTGTGACTCTCATGTGCCTCTCTAGGGCCGGCATGCCTGCCTGTTCTCTGGCGAATACTCTTTGTAGCACATGGAGTCAGGCAGGCTCCAAGAGACTCCTGTGGGATCTCGGCATCATAAAAAACATATTTTTAATTTGCCCCTCATGCCCCTCCCACAATGGCTAGTGTTTCAGAGTATCCCTACCCTACCCTCTTATACCTTAATTATTTTTAATTTTCAGGACACAAGGAACGAGTCCCTCAATCCTGTAATGGAAGTTGCAATATTTCTGTTTATGTTGCATCCAGCCAATCAGAGAGTGTGCTGTTGTGGGGCTCGCGGAAGCCTCTTTCTCCTGAGAGAAGGAGATGGCCTGGCCAATGGGAAAATAGGCCCTCCTGGCTAATCAGATCACTCCATTATTTGAAGTTGAGTGCCCGAGGGAATCACGCGAGACTCTCGAGTACCGAACCATCCAGCTATCTATAAATTTTGAACCTTAATTTCTAAAGCACTACTGGACCGATTTACACCAAATCACAAAAGATATGGGTAAAGATCTAACTTTCTGCCAACATTGATGTAATGCCGTTCAGCCGTTTTGCTGCAGCGCTGCCTAAAATTCCATATGGACATTGCATGGGGAAATTGCATTTTGGGGCTCTCCATTTTTCTTAGCCCCTGCTTGATAGATCACCCCAAAAACTTTACTGGAAAGAGCTGAGGTGGATGAACTTTGTTTTAGGAATGTTTTGTGACGATTTGTCACTCGGCGTCAAAGCTATTAGCAAAACAAGCTGCTGCCTGTCAATCAAATCACATGGGCACTTCCATAAATTGACAAAATTTGAACCTTAATTTCTCAAAAACTACTCAATGGACTTATACCAAATCACAAAAAGCACACTTTCCGGGTATAGATCTGCTTTCTGCCAAATTTGGTGTAATTCTCTTCAGCCATTTTGGCTGTAGCTAAAGTTCCTATGCAAACCTGCATGGAGGAAACACATTTTGGGACACCCCCTTTTTCTCAGCACCTGCTTAATGGATCACTCCAAAACTTTCCAGGAAGGAGCTGAGGTGGAAGAGATTTTAGGGGGGGAAAAGTTGTGAAAATTCGTCAAACAACACCAAAGTTATTAGCAAACCCAAACATAAATTTCCTGTGGAAACGTGGTCCTAACTAAAACACAGAAATATATATATTTAAAATATATATATATGTGTGTGTGTGTATGTATATATGTATATACACCTGACTCCTTCTCAGACGCTCCCTTTCATCGGAGCTGTTCTGGACACAGTTTCGGGCCTATCCTCCGAGAGCGAGTCCAGGATATTCAGGTTATGATTCCGATGTTTCAGCCTCTATCCTGGATTTCGGTGAGACTGACTCTGATGCTGTTGGGCCTCATGGCCTACTGCATTCTGTTGGTAAAGCATGCCAGGTGGCATATGCCGGCTCTGCAGTGAGACCTGAAGTTCCAGTGGGCCCAGCATTGAGGAAATCTCACCGATGTGGTGCAGGTCTCAGAAGGAACTGTGAGAGATCTGCAGTGGTGGTTGACGAACCACGATTGGGTCAACAGCAGGCCCCTCTCCCTTCCCCAACCAGAGCTCACGGTTGTGGCAGATGCATCACTTCTGTGATGGGGCAGCCATCTGGGAGAGGTGGAGATCAGGGGACACTTGTCTCCGGCGGAGACAACATCAATTTGTTGGAGCTTCAAGCGAGTCGGTTGGCATTAAAGGCATTTCTTCCCTCTGTCAAGGGGAAGTTAGTGCATGGCTGGAACAGCAGGGCATAACCCTGGTGGTTCAACATCTGACAGGGCGGACAAACTTAGCCGTCGATGCCTAGCGGATGCCTAGCGGATCACGAATAGCGTCTCCAGTCGGAGGTGGCACAAGGTCTCTTTCATCAGTGGGGAGAACCTTGGTTAGATTTGTTCACCTCTGGAGAGAACGTGTAGTGTCAGCAATACTGCGCGCTGGAGTTTCCAAGGCGGCTATTGTTTGGCGACGCCTCTCGTCGCGAGTGGAGCTCAGGCCTGCTGTACACCTTTCCATCCATACCACTCCTGCCCAAGGTTCTGAAGAAGATCAGGAGCGACCGGGCCCAAGTCATCCTTGTAGCTTCGGACTAGGCAAGGAGAGTCTGGCATCCACAGCTTCTGAAGATGAGCATCGATCCTCCGATCAGGCTGCCCTTTCCTAGGGAGGTTCTCCGCCCGAACATGTCAACTCTGCACCTCCATGCGTGGAGATTGAGCGGCAGCAGTTGATGGCTTTTCACCTTCCTCCCTAAGTATATAACATTATTTTGGCGGCCCTCCACTAGCACGGTATACACCTGTCTTTGGCAGAAATTTATATTATACTGTACAGAAAAGTCTATTGACCCTCTTTCTGCTTCTCTTTCCACTGTTCTAATATTCATTCTAACCCTTGCCCAACAAGGCTATGCTTTGGGAACTCTCAAGGGTTATCTTTCTGCTCTGTTTGCTTTTTAGCGGCTGGCAGACCAACCCTCTCTTTTCAAATCTGCAATTATAAATAGGTTTTAAAGGCCCTGGTGCACTTGTTTATGCCCATGCTCTTTGTTATGCCGCAGTGGGACCTTAGTTTGGTCCTTACTTATCTTATGTGTGCTCCCTTTGAGCCTCTACACAACTGTCCTTTCTGGCTGCTTACCATCAAGACAGCCTTTTTAGTGGCGATTACATCTGCCTGGAGGGTGAGTAAGTTGCAGGCGTTGTCTTGTACACCTCCCTACACTATGTCTTTTCCAGACAAAATGGTGCTTCTCACCCGTACATCTTTCTTGCCTAAGGTTGTGACCCCATTCCATATGGGACAATCCATCACTCTGCCCACCTTCTTTGCTCCCCCACATCCTTCTAAGGAAGAGGAGTGTCTCCACCGACTGGACCCAAAAAGGATGTGGTTCTACCTTGATTGCACAAAATAGTTCAGGGTGGACGACCAACTCTTTGTGGGGTACGTGGGAGCTAAGAAGGGGTGGGCAGTACAGAAAAGGACCATCTCTCGCTGGGTCGTTCTCTGAATTAAGATCTGCTATGCCCTGGCCAAGAAGCAGCCCCCTGAGGGATTGAGGGCCCATTCCACCAAGGGAAAGGCTGCAACTACGGCCTTCGCTCAGGGTGTCCCAGTCCTGGACATCTGCCAGGCGGCAACGTGGGCATCTTTGCACATGTTTGCAAAACACTACTGCCTGGACACTCAGGTCCGCAGGGACGGGCATTTTGCCCGTTCGGTCCTGCAGTTCTTCCTAGTGTATGGGATTGGTCTGCAACCCACCGCCGGGATGGTAGGGCTTGGGTATCTAATTCAAAGGGAAGGAATCTGCAGCTAGAAGCCTCTATCAGATGAACAAGTTACTTACCTTCGGTAACAGATTATCTGTTAGAGACTCTATCTAGCTGCAGATTCCTTACAGCCCCACCCATGCCTCCCCGCTTTGTGGACTAGTTTTGTAGGACTAGGGTTACTCCTCTTTTCAGGGCCCTAGTTTTGCACATGACTACGTCAGTTACTTTGTGGTTCTGCACTTCTGGCATGGAAAAAACGAAAAGTACTGACATGCGCGTGCCTGGGTGGCGCCTATATAGGTACCGCAACGCCATAACTGACTCTACCGATGACGTCACGTGGAGCCTAATGGAGCCACTCGATGGCGCGCGCAAGGGGTATTGCTCAGCAGCTTGGATCCAGCTTGACACCTGGGAAATTCAAAGGTAAGGAATCTGCAGCTAGATAGAGTCTCTACCAGATAATGCGTTACCGAAGGTAAGTAACTTGTTCTTATCTATATATATATTCTGTCTCTATTGATAGTATAGAACACCACTATCTTTGGGGTTGGTAAAATGCAACACCCAGTTGTTATTGATAGCAACTGAAACGGGCCATCTGAAAGCACTCCAATTATATATCATTGCAGCTCCGGATTTCTCTATTTTTCTCGAAATATCCTGGCTAAAGAGACATAATCCACTGATTAACTGGAGTATTTTCTACCTTACGTTTGCATCAAGTTACTGCCCTTAGACATGTTTTTTATCAGAGGGAGCTGAAAGAGACAAGTAAACCACTGATGTGTCCATCTGTTCCACATCCACATCCGAGTCCTCTCAGGTTACAAGAAAAGAGGAACTAGTGCAATAAATGATATTCTTACATTATACAGGGACCACACTGGTTGTTTGGTAAAACATGTTACTTTGCCTCCTCATCAGAAGGGTGATTGCGAAACAATTTCAGGAGCTACAATTCCTCTATCTATCTATTTATCTATCTATCTATCTATCTATCTATCTATCTATCTATGTGTCTTTCTGTCTATCTATTTTGAATGCATCCTTTGACAGTACAGGAAGATAAAGTGATCAGACAGTATTTACAAGAGAACTTGGAAAATGGATTCATAACACATTGCACCTTATCCGCAGGAACTCCCATCCCAAAGGCCTCAGGTGAATATCACCCATGTATTGACAATCAGAAGTTAAATTTATGTCACTATCAGTAATATTTACCCTCTCACCATCATTTTGGTTTTGTTAGACCAGATTGAACTAGCCAAGATCTTCTCAGAACTAAACCTTCGAGGAGCCTATAGTCTGATCAGTATACAACAGGGTGGTAACAAGCATAATATAAAATTCCCAAAATTATGCGAATTACGTTACCATAATTTAAATTTTGCCTGAACCTACTCCTCATATGCAATAGTCACAAAGACAACCGGAACCTGAAGTTCTTCAACCAGTTGCCTTCTGCTCCAAAACTTTGACAACACAGAGAAAGACTACATGATATATGGCTAATAGGTCTTGGCCATTATAGAGGGATTCTCACATTGGTGACATTATCTTGAAGGATTGAATAGACCACAAGAACCTACTTTGTCTCACGTCAATGAAATATGCCAATGAGAAATATGTGTGATGGTCCCTATTTTGTTCTCATTTCCATTAGAAGATCATGTATCAACCAACAAACAAGGTGGCATCCAGAAACCCTTCCAGCATCCTGGCCATCTCTGGTTCATTGGATCAAGTGCTCAATATTTTTCCCACCAAGATCACATAAAGTTATCAGAATATGGTTCGATAGGCTTGGATAAAGGAAGATCCGATTCAGAGACGCCGAATTGACACCTTTTTGTTTCATGTAAATGATTTATATACTCCAAGAGAGGATTAACAACACTGGAATGGAAGCTATAAGATTCCCATGGACTGGGACCCAGGACAAAGGAAGATGTAGGATCTGGTGACCCTATAGATTTGGTGGCCTAAGATTATGACGACCATAAAAAACTACATTGTGCAAAGTAACAGCTGTGACTAGGCCAAGAATTCCCTCACAAAACTTGTAGTCCTTTGAAAATCATAGCACAACCCACTCATCAGCAACCATGAGCCATGATTTCAGTGGAATTTATAGTGCAGTTTCCAACTTCTTATGAATTTACTGCTTTTTTGATAGAGGTAGATTATTTAATGAAATTTCGTAATTTCCTCCCTCTTACAGCACAGCCTGCAGCCCTAGAACTATTAACATTTGTTTCGGGAAAACAAATTCAGACTTTGTGTGCTCCCAATCACTATCTTTACAGACAGTGGTGCACAGTTTTTGGCACCTTTCTGGAGCGATTTATTGAATCAGACAGGAGTTGTTCTCTTTAATTTGGAAAGTTCCCATCCTGGGACTGATGAACCGAGAGACTGAGTCAATCATTAGAACAATACTTCAGATGTTTCCTTATGGATCATCCCACAAAATGGAGTAAATGGATTGCATTAGCTGATCTGCTTATAACATCTTTCGCCTGTGTGGGTGCATCTCTGTAGGTTATTGCACTTTTGGATTTCACCTCCATATGATTCCTCATTGCATTTCCCTATCTGAGGTTCCCTCAGTCTGTCATGTATTGCAAAACATTAGACAGATCAAGCAATCTGTGTATTGGCACTTATTGCCCACCAAGACAATTTACAAGAAAATGGCAAATCGACATAGACAGGCCTTCCACAGTATTAAGAAGGAGATCAAGTCATGAAATTTCTGTCACTTCCAGGCACACATTCGTAATTCACTTCCAATTTTGTAGGACTATTTCAAGGGTGATAACCCTTGTTAGTTTTCTTTTAGAGGGGTTTTATATTAGTTTTGAACTGTAATTTTGTATATATTTGTAACGGTATAACTGTGTGGCTGATGGATGCCATCTTATGTACAATACATGAAATCTCAGTTGGTTTTAGAACCTAGCCAATGATAAAGGATGTCAGTCTGATTGGTTCTTTTGGGAAAAGTTATGTCAGCAGCCATAGGTCTGTTCTGTTTATTATGAAAAATTATGACAAAAGCAGTAGGCCTGACCTTTATTGTGAAAATAATGTGTTACGGCCACCAGGCCTTTAAGATGAGGAGGGGTGATCCTACCCCAACAATATATGAATTGTGGGTCTACCTGAGCGAGCAGAGGCCCACAGTATGGTCACCTTCCTGGAAAATTGGATATTTGACAAGATAGCCCCACAAGATCTGTCACTGCATTTCATTGGGTGCACTGACACGTCCAATAATATTCCGGCTACTCAATTACAGCAAAAAAGATGCTATCCTCCAGTTGGCCAGAAGGATGAGCTCACTAACAATAAACAGCTAAGAATTTTCTTTTTTCCTAACCATACTGATGCTGCCCAAGCAGTGACTTTGCTAGCTAGATGTTAAATACATGTTGATTTTTCCTACAAATCTAACAGTCATACTGGATGACAAAGCGCTCCTATTCTCCAAACCCAGCAAGGTAAGGAATTTTTCCACTCAGTGGCCATTGGATCGTGGCAAAGCAGTGCCTGAATGTCTGCCCCAGAGACCACAAAGCTCAAAGAAGAAGAAGAAAAACTATTGACAACTGAACTCCTCCAGACAAATAGTAAAACAGATTGTAGCTACAGAAAAAGAAGTACTAAATACTGCTAGTCAGTGGGACCTGGTGCAATCACCATTTCGGGACTCAAACCCTGACTGATTAGCTGGAACCCATTCGGAGGATTCAGAGAAGAATGAGCCATAGTGCAAATGTAACGTGGATGACAGCAGATGAGATTGTATCCTGAAAATACTGGTGTTGCCCGCCCCAGCTGTATACTGATCTGAATATATACAGCAGCCCTCTGGGAATAAGCATTGCAGAATTTAGTAGTATCAATGTATGCACTTGAAGGGTCAACTCATGTTCATTGTAAAACCTAGTGGCTGTAGGTTGTGGGTTATCATCATAACACGATGGTACCAAAAGGGTGGCTAGAGGGAAGAGCACTGAGAGCATATGCATTGTGTGATTCTGATTGTAGCGCTGGATGCCTGTAAAGGGTGCAGAAAATTAACCAAGATTACCCTACACCCCAAATGGGCATCCTGCCTCGCCTCTTATACTTCTTTGCAAATGTCCAGTGGTATTGCCTGGCAGGATCTTGAGGGAAATAAATAGATTGCTGTTAGACCTGATATGAGGTGACCAAACGATCAAGGTGGCACTGTGTAACTGCCAGTGATCGAAGGGGGAGACGGGTGGCGGCCCCTGACTATGAAACTTACTATCTGGCAGCGCAGTTGCAGTGGGTAGCCAGGTGGATGTGGAACTCACAAATGGCAGAGCTGGCATACATGGGACACCCTGGGGTTAGAGAAACACTGGCATGTGAAGTAATGAACACTAGAATCAAATCACAACAATGATAGAAATTACTTGACATAGCCAAACACTGCTGGAAAAAATACTTATTCGAACTGAAACTGAAACAGCATACTCCCCTGAACTTCCCTTGTGGATATACCTCAGGTTACGTAACATAGGGGTGACATTGGCCAGAGAGAGCTGGAACTATGCCAACATAAACACACATGGTGGCTTGTATGATAATGATAAATTACTAATGTCTGACTAACTATAACAGAACACGCAAGTGCTTGTAAGTCAATTTTTAACATAGGATGCATTAACCAGACAAATAAAATCCACCTAGAAGAAGGGGAATGCAGAACCACCCACGCAGGGCACTTTGCAAAATATACTAACATATGGCAGAGCCAGGAAAGCTGTTACATCCTAATATCATTGTATTATACAACAATCTAAGATAGTCATCTCTCCTCTAAGGGAACTGTATTAACATGATTGACATGAAAGAATGGGCTATGATACTCTAATATCCATCAAATGTCTTGAGCAATGCACGATTCAAAATGATCCAATGTAAAATACTTTGCATAGCATAACTAACACATCATAAATTGCACAGAAAATGTCCTACTGTCTCCAGCAAGTGTCCTGGATTCCATCAGGCCGGGGTGGATATTGCTTTCATGTTCAGGAGGCGCCCGGAACATACTCTATACTGGGAGTCGCTTCGGAACATGGTACACGAAGTGACTGGCACAACCTATTCTCATTCACTAGAAGTGACTATATAGGGCTTATATAAAAGAGTGAAGGATGCAGAGTCACAATTAGATGTGCAGGCTTAGCATGGCTCCTTGCTAACAGGCAGGTGGGTATGTCCTGGAAATCAACTCTGGCTCCATCAATGGACTCTGGGACATGAGAGCTGTTCAAATAGGCTGAGGCGGAGGGCTACACCCTTTATACATTGCAGCGATAAGCAAGGGGGAGTGGATCAATCCCCATACCACACTAAGATGATCAGTTATCTACTTGGAGGTGCTCAAGAGTTAGCATGATATACTCAGTTTGAATGCTTCCCCTCGGATGTTAAACTATACAGAGACCTTGACCTCGGCTATGCCATGTTTGGTTTTCTGTGCTGGTTTGTTCAGTGCTGCAGTGCGGATCATGTCTTCATTGACAAAGTCAAAAGTCATACACTCGACCTCTAAACTGTTTGTGCTGTATGTCATTCAAGCACAAAATGAATAAAATTGATTTTAAAAACAGCTAATAGGCTTTAAGGGTGATTGTTTTTGCACTGTGTTAAAGCCTGTAGATCGGTATTGCGGTCATGGTTTCTCATAAATGACTATAATAGGCACAGGATCTGGTGTTGGTTTCTTCTTTGGCAAAGCTCTGACGGTTGAAGGTTTGTGTTGTGGGAATCCTTGTGAGGCTCTCATTGTAGGGCTTGGATATTATATTGGCAACTTTAGTTGTATACATATTTCTGATTTTATGACTGTACACTTGATGGTTGACTTGTAGGAATGCTCCTGCAAATTATCGTAGGCCAGAGTTGTTTGTGGAGATGAGCCAGTTGATCATGGCTATAGGCCTAATTGGTTATGTCAGATGCTGTAGGCCTGATCTGTTTACTATGAAAAATTACAAAGACAACAAGTCTGAATAATCTTTTATGAAAATCATATATTACCACCAACAGGCCTTTAAGAGGGGGTTGATGTTACTCTGTGTTGGTGTCGGTAGACAGGCATTTAGTTACATGGAATCACACAGATTACTCTAGCAAGCAGGGGTTTTGATGTTGGTTACTTTCTTTGACAAACCCACTGAGAAGAAGATTTGCAATTTGATAATCCTTGCTAGACCCTCTTAGAAGGGCCTGGTCATTGTAGCTATCTGCCAGGCGCTTTTAATAAAAACAACTTTAAAAACGTCTACATTCATATAGATATATAGAGAGTCTTTCGGTTATCCCTATTCTGTCGGTTGGAGTGTCAATCACATTCTGGTTCCCCAAATGATGGCATACTACATTGGGAAATGGACTCAACCATTTCTGCCATTGGCTTTATTGCCCTGTGAAGTATAGGATTGTGTCTGTTCACGTGCATAGCCACCGGAAAATGAGTGTAATTCATTGTCTGACCTGGTGCCTTTTTAAAATTTTTTTTTAATGTTTGCCTTTTATATGCCCCCTTTCCATTTTTATCTTCTGTTCCTTTTTTAGGTCTCGCCTACGCAGCGCGCAGGCGCTGATTAGGAGGAGACCTTTAGGAATCGATTCAGTTTTTCGGCCAAACATGTGCACGCTTTGCATTGCTTTGAATGGCAACGCGTGCACGTTTGGCAATTCCCTTGCGGGAGCGAGCTTTGAAACCATCTGTTTGTAATTAACTTGCAAACAGATGGTGCCCCTGCTCGCTCCTGCAAGGGAAACAGGCGCAGGCCCCCTCCTCTCTCCCCTCCCCCTGCTGCCTCCTCCTCTCCTCGTCAAACTTGTTTTTTTTGCATGGTCGATGACGACCTTTATTTGCCTCTGGTTGAAAAGAAAGTATGGGGCCTCCAGCACTGTGAAGATTGCTTAACTTGGATTTGTTTTTATTTTAAGGTATGCCGAGCATTTATCAGCAATACAGCACCACTCGCACCGTTCATTCAGGGCATTGTTTTTGTTTAGGAAGAGACATTGACGTCTCTATTTTCTGCATCACGGGCTCTTGGTCAACACTGCCACATGCCAGCCGGACACCCATAATGCACGGAGCTGGAGATTCAACGTGCGAGCCTTCCTGCAGCGCCTAGATTTCACACGCATGGTGGTGCAGTGTTTGGCGCTGCCAAAAAGCAGTGCGCGACTGGTATCCGTTTACTAGTATGGACTTTTTCAGGTCAGTCAGGAACAAGTGCTTTAGATTTTTTACTGCACGTCACCGCTAAAATAAAGGAGGCACCGTTAAATCTGCTGGTCGACCCCTTGGTGCAAGTCACTGGCTCAAAGCCCAACGAGGCTCCTCAGCCTTTCATCCTTCAGAGGTCGATAAGAGGAGTACCAAGCAGCTGGGTATAAAATGCACACTATCAACTCTTAGTTTTTTATAGTCAGACCTGCAGGACTCAATCGTTTGCATATCAGCTGGTGCTTTGGGATTTAAAGTCCACTGTTAGGAAAATACCGTTTTTATTACTTCTTTTCTTTGTGACCGCTGAGCATCAACTTATAGCGCCATGTTTTTTAGAACGTTTAAATTCAACCAGCTGCAAATAAACATCTCTCCCATATGCACAAATCGGTTGGACAACTCAGCAGGTTAATACACTTGTTGCTGAGATCTGTGCAATCTACACAATGCAGACAGTTCCGTAGTCAGAATCATGGGCCACCAGCCAACTGGTTGCTACGAGAGCTATAGACGCAAGTGCTCATGTCTTAGGAGGTTTCCGCCACTCGTTCCGTTCCAGAGTAGAATGCTTGTGCGCATGCCCAGCTTCATCGCCAACAAGGGGTGGAACCAATTTGAGTCTGTAAATGGTGTTGCTATACTGCTCTTGTGCCTGCGCACTTTAGGTTAATTGGAGCCAGTGTGCATGTCCACGCGCAGGACCAGTCAGGAGGAGGATGGTCAGATAGCTTTCCGCGTATTACTTCCAGCTTGGTGGAAGCAAAAACAGAATGTAATGAATCAAAAACGCTATTAAATGCCTGAAAGGTTAGCTTGAAAGCCACAGCGGCATCTTTTCACAGGCAATGCTAAGCAGAGGGTAACCACGGCCCTCTTTCGAACGGTTCAAGACGAAGAGCAGAATTCGAAGTGAGGTAGAAATTGGTGCAATACTTAAGTCCTCTCGAGAATTTGTTGCACTGCCCTCCTGGGGACCTCCATTGCTATACTCTGCTTTTTTTTTTGTGTTTCAATTTTTTATTGAAATTTATATATATAAAAAAAATTATACATATATTATAATAACTGTATGCATTATCATACAATAAATATATAAGAGAATTATTAAATATAAGCATATAGTAAACCTTTCTGAATAATTAATCTTATTATATAATTTAATAAATATATAAACATATAAATGCAAAGACAAATATTTGGATTTATATTGAGGCCATAAAAGATGGAATTAAGGGAAGGGGGAAGAGAGAGGTAAGGAAAGAAGGGATCACAAAAGAAAGCGATAAGTGAAAAATTTACAAATATGAAGCATAATGCAATATGAGTATGTTCCAAGGGAAAAGACACTCTAGGAAAGCAATGCGAATAGATAAAAGATGAATATAAGGGTTAAGTAATTTCATTTGATGTACCTAAATATAAATGTATGAGAGGACATTCTAAGTGATAGATAACATAAGGTAAGATAAGATACGACAAATACTTACCATAACATAAAGTAATTATGCTGGTTCAAAGAAAGAGAAAAAGTAATATTCTTTGATATAGACAAAATTAAATAAATTACATTATGCTACAAATATATGAATGTTACAGAGCCAAGGGAGATGAAGTAGGAAAAGGAATTATGAGATGAGAATAGAAAAGGATAATGACATGGATAATATAGAGAAATGTGCAAACAATAAATGAAAACAATAGGTATATTGTGCAGAATGAAAGCGTAAGCAGAGAAACACACATGTATAAATATATATATTAAAAGATACAGAATTACATGTAAATGCTCTGGTGAGTAGCTATAAAAAACAACAACCAGTAGTGGATAAATACAATATGTGTTAAGATTTATAACCACCAATAATGAATAATGAGTGAGAAGAAGAGGAAATAGAAATTAAATTACTGCGTAAAAGGGTCATTAACGTTAGCATCAGTATTTGAAGCTAGAAAAGGTGACCATACTCGAAGAAAGAGATCAGATTGATCCTGTATGTTGTATATAATACGTTCGTAGGAAGCTGTTTGGATCATGGCCACCATCCATGTTTCTTGTGATGGTGGTTGAGGCGATTTCCATTGTCGTAATATACAAATTTTGGCTGTAGCTAAGGCTGTGTGTAAAAGTCGGGCTTGTGGTTTAGAAAGTGGTTGTGATTGACGTGTATCATGCAGAAGAATGGTAGCATGCGAAAGTGGAATTTGTAGCGGCATCGTGGAACGTAAGGTTTTACCTATATAATTCCAAAAGGGTTGGATCACTGGACATCCACAGATGATATGAGAAATGTTACAAGACGTACTATCACATCTCCAGCAGTTAGAATGGGGAAGCAAGCCAGCTTTATGCAGTTTTGTTGGTGACCAGTGCCAATCATGTAAAATCTTGAATAAACAAAATTTCAATCGTGCTTCACGTGCACCCTTATTGAGATTGCTAAGAATGTCAGACCATTCATCATCGGTATAAGAGACCGATAATGAGGTTTGCCATTTAATACGCAAGGTTTGCGATAAGGGTTGAGAAAAAGATGCGAAGTGAGAGTTTGGTAGAAGCCAGATGTAGCTCCTTTCATCTTACCCCAAGCGTGTAGATATGTCACAATTGGTGAGTCGGGCAAGAGCCATGGTGGAGGTCCTAGACTTCTCCGTAAGGATTGTCGTAACTGGTTGTATTTTTGAAAGTTGTATAGCAGGCAAATGAAATTCTTCCTGCAGTTGGACAAATGATTTAATATCACCGTTTGAAAAAAGTTGATCTAGGGTGGAAACACCTGCTGTTTCCCAAATGGGCCAAAATATAGATTTTCTATTAATACGAATTGCAGAATTATTCCATAATGGTGCTTTCCTATGGAGACGAGGATGTGCGCCCAGTAAGCAGTGTGCCCTTTGCCAAGCAGCGCGCATAGCCGACAAAATAGGATTAGTGGAGTCTCGGGGACGAGATTCAGAGCTGTATAAAACAGAAAGACCTGCTTTTGTAAATGAAAGGTAGTGTTCAAGATGTACCCACTGTGGCGCATCCAATGAATGTGAAAGCATATATGACATTTGAGAAAGCTGTAATGCCAAAGCATAATGTTCCACTGAGGGTAGACCTATTCCTCCATAGGAGCGATGAGCCTTTAGTTTTGAAGCTGAGAGACGGGGTTTGGCAGAGTTCCATATAAAAGATTTTATCTTAGAATCAATTGAACGTAACGTGGTTAAAGGAACCTGAATAGGGAGCATGCCGAGGACATAAAGAAAACGAGAGAGAGTAACCATTTTCACAGCTTGAACCCTGCCCCACATTGAGAGACCCAGTGCCTTCCATTTTTCAAAATCCCTTCGCATTTGAGCAATGAGGGGATTGAGATTATCTGTAACCATGCCCTCTAGACCTTTGTTCACTAGTATGCCCAAATATTTGAGATGAGAAGATTTCCATTGAAAGGGAAAACCTTGAATGGCCGCTATTGTGGTCCCGTTCGAGATGGGCAGCGCTTCGCTTTTGTTCCAATTAATTTTGTACCCAGAAAGGGAGGAGAAGTCATCTATTATTTTTAATACAGATGGTAAAGAGGTGGAGAGATCTGTGATTGTGAGAAGAATATCATCTGCGTAGAGATAAATTTTGGATTCACCTGTCGGAAGAGAAATGCCCTTAATATAAGTAGATTGTCTTAAGGAGGCAGCTAACGGTTCCATGGCTAGAAGAAAGAGTAACGGGGAGAGGGGGCAACCCTGACGAGTACCTCGATTTATACTCTGCTTTTTAAGGTCTGGTCAAAACAGCGTTCGCTCTGTCATTCTAGAGCCTATTGTTAAAACAAACATTGGCAACGCCAATCGGCCAGGCTTCATTGTGCTTTACTTATACAATCAGCCACAATACTCTACAACATAGCCAAAATGTATTAATAAACACATAAGGTCCCAAAAGCGAGACCTATTGGCTATGCCAATGCTTGTCTTCTAAGTGCCTTCTGCATATCCTTAGACAATATTACCTTGCTGCTCCTTTTATCTGCAGTGTGCAGCTTCCTCTGCGGCCAATATTTCTAAACTGGACTGCCAACTTTGTCCACAGTCTATCATTATAGAAAAGCCACAATATTTAGAAGCCACAGTATTTAGAAGCACTGCGATAGTGACACACTGTACGCTACAGCATTTGAGGATGGCCACCAAGCACAATGGTTACAGAGCATCCATATCTGTACTTCATAGTGTATCATTCGTTTTACCACTACAAGATGGACAGCACATTGCTTCTAAACGTTACAGCTATGTTGAAACGTTAAAACAAAAATACACTATGCAATGTGTCATTTTATTTTTGTATTGGAAGCACGTTAGCCAATTTTATGTTGTGACTTTTTTTTATATTTTATTTTATTCTTTTAATTTATCTTCCATATGCTTATTAAGTTTGTGTGTCTATTTTAATGTGGATAGGTAAATTGGTGAATGCAAGAATGAGCCACTGGGTGTATCAATTAATGTATGAGTGCTAGGATGATGACAGTGCGTGAATGAAGACTTATTGAGTGCCTACAATTATCAGTGACTTGAAAAGGCATTTTCAGTTATAAGCCAGGCTCATTAGCATTACCAATGTTTGTTCTCCTACTCTTCTGCTGCCCTTTCTCTTTCTTTGCTCCCAACTTTCCCCCCTCACCTTTCTTCCCCTGTGCTTTCTCCATTCCTCCCTCAAGTCTTTCTTACCTCTTTCGTTTCTTCTACCTGTCCCACATTCTTTCCCTCACTTCATTCCCTTCCCTCTCACTTTCCCTTCTGATTTTGGAACAGTAAAATTATAGTTAGACTCTGGTTCTTCGCCACTAGTGATTCATTCCCTTATGATTATTAGCAGAAAAAAAATTATAGTCATACATTTGCAAACTTCCCTCACACACTTTGAATTTGAAGTGAATCGTTTCAAAATCTGCATTGAGGAAGGGTTTTATAGCTCGGGGCTTGGACACAGTCTCCTTGCGTTTTTGCATTTTGACCTATTTAGTGGAGTCTGAATTTCATCCGTCTATTTATGAGGGCGCACATTAAACACAGAGATCGCATCCCAGGAAAATTGTGCTTCTGGCCAACGGGCTCCAGTGAATGACTTGTTGGAGACTCATGACAGCTATCGTTCTGCCCAGATTGTATCAGAAATGTTCAGACTGGTGCAGGAAAAGAACTGAAGTGTTTGAAAGTAAAGGCCTCGCTAAAGAGAATGTGAAGTCTATGGTTCCACATCAGGAGCAAGTAGGGAGTGGCTGGTAGCTACTAGCTGTGCGTAGTTGGTATTGCTTTGTAGTACTACTTTACCAGCATCCCCAGCTGTGTACTTAACCACATTTTCACTTGAGATGGGAACATGGTTACTCTGCACGTTTACCTACATATCGATTATGAAAAGATCAACAAATATTTCGAGCATCTAGAAAGTTCCAACACATCTTGGAGCACAGTGCCTTGCCTGGGCTCATTCTCCACAGAAAGCACCGCACATACCAAGCCCCAGCTAACCCTGAGTCTCTCTCCCACCTGTTTTAGGGAATTCTGGGTTCCGGCTTTGCCCTGAAGGTCCAGGAGCAGCACAGGCAGAAACACTTTGAGAAGAGGAGAACCCCGGCAGCGAACCTCATCCAGGTGAGTGGAGAGAGTAAGAAGGACAAGTGCTGCCTTTTTCAGATGGAAGAAGGTGACAGGGGGCAAATATTTCTGTCTGCTGGGGATGCCTGGCTGGTTTCTCTTCTGCAGGATTGAAAACGTGTACAAAAAAAGATCAAAGGGTGACACTGTCACTACTTTACGCCGTCTTGCCAGTACATTCCCTCAAGATGTTGAGTCTGGACACACTAGTATTTTAGCTCCAGTTTTAGATACTTTGAGAGAAAGTGCTTGTCACAGGTGCCCAGAATGTGGCTGGTAAGCCAGGCGCATGTGCAGGAGGGTAAATGCGTTGCACATCATATGCATACAGTGATGATCTGCAGAAACACTTTGAACAAGGGCCGCTGGGCCACAGTGGCTCGACATCGGTTCCGAAGGCGGGTATTGTAGTTTGAGGTTCATCTAAATGTTCTACATGGTAAGAAACAGGAGGTACCACCAAAGGTGGGTCGTTCCATCCAAAGATAGATAACCGAGATGATCAGGGACGAATGAAACAACATGACGTACACAAAGTAAATGTCAAATCTACTTCTACGCCAATAACATATTTCCTGGTGTGGTACTGGGTGAATAAGAGTCAGGCTAAGGAATATGATAGAAAGTAAAAGGAAAGACGTAATCAGCTATTTGATCTTCATCAGGTGCAATTTTATGGTTTTCTTCCATGTTGCCCAAGAAGTGATGACCAGCCGGCGTGTAGGGAGGGAGAGGGCGCTGCAGTAAAAGGGTCCTTGCAACATGCAGGCTAAAGGACCCAGGGATGCTTTAGTGGGCACAAGATGGTTAAGGCGAGGTCGTGATTTATGTACTCCACACGCATTCTTTTTTTTTTAAAAACCCATCTTTTTATTAAGCTTCCAGCAAGCAATAAGTAAACAAGTACACCACAGGTAGTCGCTTGCGTAGACACGGAGTGAACCAACTGCAATCCTGCTGTTAATGATCTCACTCCCCACGCCCTGGTCCGTACCCTGTCCCCCATGCGTCAGGGGTGCTGCCCCAGGGAAGGGTGACTCCAGTAATAGCTATAATGCTATAATGAGGGCGGTACAGGGCCCTCTCGCATTCTTGATAGATGAATTGAGGCAGAACTGGGGATTGCTTTAAATAATAACGGGCATATCCAGAAAGGTAAATGCAATTGTATAGACTTACTCAAGTGTAAAATTACTACTGTACTTTGTAGTAACTACACTTTTTTCGTTTCACAATTTCCAATTGTAAATTTAATACTAGGTGCAGACTTACATGTCTCCACCCATCAAATCTGAGGTTATAGGGAACTGGGGCTGGAGCCTGCTAGAACAGAATTTATGAGTGTAAAGGTCCTACAAGGGCCACAAGGGCATGGATCTCCCTATTTCATGGGGAAAAATAATAAGGTTTAACAATTATTTTAAAAATACAAAAAATATTTTAGCATAAAATAAAAATGTAAATTAACTTAAAATAATTATTGTTAACCTAAAAATAAAAAATAAATACATTTTACAGTACATTAATTCATACAGTGAAATGTTCCATAAGTAGTTAAATACACAAATTATATCAAATTAATTTATAACTATTATTTAAAATATTTTTTAAACTACCTTTATTATAATTTTTATATTTAATTATTAATTAGAAATTTTTATTAAGATGTATTTGTTTATTTAATCAGTTGTAATGAACTGTATTTTTTTTATTAAAAAAATAGGAGAAGCTGAGATGGAAGTCTCCACATGTGGGTTTGTGAATAGCATTTTGTAGTACGTGAGCAGTAGTAATACAACTGTAGCACTACTAAGCACACCACAAAGGGGCCAATTGCGAGTTTGATGGTGCGGTGGCAGGACCGCCCTGTTGCCGCACCGCCCACACCTGTGTGAGAACCGCCCGCAGTTTAATGACTTTTTTAGTCATTGGCGGGTGATTCCTTTGGCATTCCAACGATGGTGCCTATAAAACAGGCACATCAATGGGAACGTCAAAAATAGTTCCAGCACTGCATGGACTGATAAGTCCATGCCATGCTGGATCTTCTGTTCATGCACACAGGGGGGAACATGCTGTGCCCCCCTGTGTGCATCAACAGGGCGTGAGGCCAGGGTTTTCATGGAGGAGGAACCGTCATGAAAACCCTGGCGGAGAGGAAACTCCTAATATGCTTGGCGGGACCACGGCGGTCCCACCAAGAATATATGGATGCCTTCTGGCCACCGCCAGAGAACGGCTGTTCCCTGGTGGTGTTGGTGCTCCCAGGGCGGCACGACCACTAGGATCGTAATGTGGCAGTCACAAGACCGCCACCACTGCCTCACCACGGGTCTGGCGGTCAGAGGACCTCCAGACTTGTAATAGGGCCCAAAGTGGTGCAATTTGTGAATAGGCCATTAAGAATTGAAGTGCATACAGTACCCATTGCGTTAAATTGCTCCTGGGCAGACTCCATTTAATGCTTCTTGGTGGGCTTCAATGGTTTGGCTCCTCTGATACCACTCGGTGAGCTCCAGGTATTACAAGCACCCATACAACTGCACATCAGTGGTGGTTTCCATATATGATACTAACTACCCCAGAATATGGTACATACCTGCAAGCATGGCTGTGTCCATACTCACACTCTCTACAAAGCCCATACTTGTGCACCAGGAGTATGAAGTACTGAAATGCACTTTAGGCCTTGCAAGGAGTTTGGAAAACCATTTTTAAATAATCAATACAATACAATAAAATAGACTTATTCTTTCTTCACCAAGAGGTACTCCAAGAATTTGTCTACGGGTTACGTGGCACCCCATCTGTAATCTGTCAATCAGTTGTTTCAGGCCTAGGTCGCAGGGCCTGCCTGACCACGTATTTTTTACTCAGGGTTGATGGGAATGTTATATAGGGGGATTCGACAACAGCGATGCGAGTTTGTTGTTATACATACATATATCATGGCATAAATTGGCATCTTATTTTTCAATAATAACAATGCTACTTCTACTTAAAACTTTAAAAATGGTCTCTGGTTTCCGTTATTGGATCTTTGTCATTTTGGTGTGATTTTGTTTGATAAATTTTACTCTATATTCCTAATTTGGTTTGTGATTTTTATTGTTTTTTTTGTTGGTACTACAGAAATAGCCATAGCTACCAGGGTGTTGAGCTCAGGTTAATTTAGTGACTTTGAGGGTTCACCACAAATAATAATCCCAAATAATAAGCCAATCTCTTAAGTATTCTATTTTTGGGAAGCTGGGCAAGGTTCCACCTCTAACAACAAAGGAGCAACTTTGGAGGATTTGGGATCCACTCAGGAGAGAGATTATTTGAATGTTTACTGTAGTGCTGAGCTGAGGCAAATGGTTTGTTTACAGGCAGGATATAGACTCCACCTTTCCAGACACACCAGGCATAAATGAAAATAGTACCCCATTATAGAGGATTTGTTCTTTCCTCTGGCAGGACATCTTCACTGACTTCTTACTGCACTTTTTGCAGAGATGTGACTGAATAAGAGATTCTGTATATTTTCCTCACCAGGGTAGATAGGGAGAGCCAGGGCACAATGCTGCAGGGACGATGGTTTGAGGGATAGGCACATCGACTGTTCCAGGTGTGCAGCCCTTTCTAAAGGGCAGCTTTTTTGCACATGTCTTTTCCACCTCACACTCACAGCAGCCATTGGCTTTCTTTACTGTGAGTGACAGCATTTTGCTCTTGCACATGTGCACATCTGCCTAAAAAGTACTCTTTCTCAGTGCCAAGGACGGTAAGGCAATCTCTGCGTTCATTTTATGTTTTCTTTATTATTTTATATGTCATATTTTGGCAAACACAAACAAGACAAGCACCAGCCACAGCGATTCATACGTTTATGGTAAGTTCATCTGCAATAGTCCAATATGTAATTCAAGAAGAATGCTCCTTCACAAATAAATTATATCCATATGAACTTCCTTTGTAGTTGTTGATAACAGCCCTGAGGATCATCTCAGCTGAAGAGCAAAATGCATTGGCTGTAATGTCCTATTGAATATTGTTTTATTGAATAAGCAAAAAAAGTTTCTATGGATATAATTTATTGGTGAAGAAGCATTCTTGAATTACATATTGGACTACCACAGATGAACTTACCTTAAACATCTGAATCATTTTGGTTAGTGCCTCTCTGTTTTGTGTTGCTTTAAATTATCTGGCTGAGAACAACCAGCATTTGGGGGAGGCACAATTCATAAGTGACTGAGGAACTCTTTCAATGGTGCAGGAGTTTAGGCCTGAAGTTGTCCGCTCATTAATTTTCATATTTTTGCCAACCTTTACACGCCATCTTTATTTTTTTTATTGCTTTTACCCTTTTATTGTCTATTGCACGTTTGTAAAAAAAAAGAAAAATGCATACTTGCCTATGCTAAGCCTATTGGCTTTGACAATGCTTCCTGTATTTTGTTTCTAACATAGATTTCCCACGAAGAAAGGCTCTATGGAACGAACTTTAGTGCTTCTGGAGTAACATAACAACAAGTTCATCCTGTGTGAGGGAGGGTTTGCCTCGTGGTACTGGAGATATGCAAATAGGCATCATTAAAAGGAAACTCGGTGCTTCACAGGAAAGGAAGCATGACCAATTGCAAAGTTCACTGTGCAAAATAAAGAATGGAAATAGATATGGAAATAGCGAAGGAAAAAGCAAACGGTAAATTTAAAAATATGACCCAACCGACGTTTTGTAGGGGAACTAATTATAATTAATTCTTTATACCACGACACTAAGTGAGGGATGAAGGGCGGGCTGTAATCAGATCCCCCAGGATATATAGTGATTTCGTGATTTGCCCAAAAATCTGCAAAATCAGCACTTAAAAGTGCCCACAAAATTAGAGTTTTTTTCATGTAGCGCAGACTCAACCCGAAGGTATTGGAGCGCTTTACATGAGCACCAGTTCTATTACACAAGGACACATTCGTTTTGTTTTTAGGCAAGGGGAGATTAAGCGATTTGCCCAGAATCACAGGATGTTTGTGAAGCTAACAAAAAGACTCAGACATGGTTCCTCAGGTCAAATATCAGGAGCTCTGGCCGTTACGCCACATTCTCTCCTCGTGCCTTTGACATTGCACTGGCAGCTGAAAATGTATAAGTGCAAGTTGCCTTTGCTAGGGCTAGAGAGCGACAGAAAGAGCTGAGTGCAACTCGAGCTGAGCGCATTTAAGATGGTGCTATTCAGCGGCTGCCGCTCCATTCGAGAGGAGGAGCGCCGCCCCGCAGCAAATAAAATGACAATAAAACGGGTTTTAAACCCGTTTTATTATCGTTTTATTTTAATCCCCTGTGCCTGTCCCCAGGACTTTGACGAGTCTTGGGGGCAGGTCCAGGGGATGACACTGCTGGTGGGGGAGTGGTGGAAACTCCCTTCACTGCGCATGAGGGTTTGGCTGGCCATCTCAGGCCGCCCAAACCCTCATGCACTGTGAAGCTCTCTCCAGTCCCAGCTCTGTTGCTGGGGCTGGAGAGAGCAGTCACAGGCTCCCAGTTTGCCTGGGAGCGCAAGTTGCCAGCGCTCAGGTCAAGCAGCATCAGGATTGGCCGCAGTGCAGTCTGGGAGCCTGTGCCCAGATGCAGGAAGAGCGCGATGCAGCGGGAGACGGCGGGGTTAAGGTAAGTGTTTTATTTATTTACTTTTTTTTTCTCTCGCTCACCCCTGCCCCCTCCCTACCTCCCTCCTCCAGCCGAGCTCGCTCACCACTTTGACAGGGGGCGGGCCGCTACTGGTGCTATTCAGAATTATACAGGTGTCTCGGCTGCTGTGCCAGTGCATTGAGACTGCCTCTCTTCTCTGGACCCAGGCATTGACACGGCACCAGTGGCAGAAAGCAACCTGTTGCTAAACGAGGGTAAATGCAAGACTCATTTTACATTAAATTAGCATCCGCATACTTTTCCCAGGGCAAGACAGCATTTTTTGCAAAAGATTTATTTGCCCCAATCTTTTTTAAGCGTTTTAGAGAGTGACAAGGCTAGATGAAATGTGCCTTTGTTCACCTTTCCTCATCTCCTTCCCGTCATTCCTCTCTTCTCAGGTTCTTGATTTTGCTACCTTTCTCCATTTTCCATCTGTGCCTTCCTAGCCCTCCTTTTCCCTTTTGCTTAATTTCTACCTTCCTTCCCACCACCTGTCCCTCTCGCTTTTCCCTTGTTTAGTTCTGTCCCTCAATTCCTTACTACTTGCCCATCGGCCTACTCCCTCTTACCCTCATCCCTTCTCTAGTAGCCTCAGGCTTCCCAGGCGGCAGAGGCTATCCTAATGCTTGGCCATTGTATCTCTGATCATCTCACTGCCTCCACGGTCCTGAGTATAATTTGACTACCAAATCTCACTGAAATGTGCAAAAGGGCTATATTCTCTCGTAAATTACCTTTGCTTTTCCAATATTTTCCGATAGGTTCCCGTCCCTATGGACTCTGAGACTATTGATAATCGGTGGACATGAATGCCTGGGGCCAGTCATGCTTATTAATGCACAGTAGCCTTAATGCTCCTTTCCACAGAGAGACAGTGATTATAAGTACATCCAGGGGCTACTAAAATTAGGGGATTTGGTTTAGAACTGCAAGAACACCAATATTCACTGGAAAAAATATTAAGTAAAAGTTACTTAAGGTTGATTTATGGTGAACAGTCGCTACAAGACAAATCTTCTAAAGATAAAATATACAAGGTATTATATGAACCTTAACCCTTACCCCTGTCCAGTCATAATAAATTAACTATTTTATTACTCCTGCAGTGCCCACTACATCATGTATCAGTTCAATAATATGAATAATCTTTACAAGTCAACATATAGAAATGTAGTGGTATTCAGCCGCGGTCCCTGCAGGTAACAGCGGTGGGGCGGTGAGGCCGGGTAAGGGGGTATTTCGAGGGACGATGCAGAGGGAAAATTAAATAAATAATTAATTTTCCCTCTGCATCGGCCGGGTAAGGGGGGATTTCGAGGGACGATGCAGAGGGAAAATTAAATAAATAATTAATTTTCCCTCTGCATCGGCAGGGTAAGGGGGGATTTCGAGGGACGATGCAGAGAGAAAATTAAATAAATAATTAATTTTCCCTCTGCATTGTCCCTCGAAATCCCCCCTAACCCTGCCCCATCGCCCCATCGCCCCATCGCCCCACCGCTGTTACCTGCACGGACCGCGGCTGGGGGTATTTGAATAGTATATATGGGATGAGACATAACCAGCATACAGCGTATTCTCACTACATCAACTTGAGACACTTTGAGTAGATAATAAGAGGTACCCAGAACAAAGAATTCAGTTTGACAATTACATTCTTTTCTCTCTCTCTTAATTTACGGAATGAATCATTCAAAGTTTTGCACACTGAGTGGCACACTCACTCAGTCTTCTATGGCCATATCCTTGTTACGTTTGACCCATGATGATGGATTAATAGTTAATGTTAGCATGCTATCTTAATCAGACTGTTTCCTTTTTTTCTAGGTATTGGAGCTCTTTACGTGAGCTCCAGTTACATTACACAAGGACACTTTTATTTTGTTTTTAAACACCGGGAGATTAAGTGAGTTGCCCAGAATCACAGGATGTTTGTTGAGCAGACACCAAATCTGGTTCCTCAGTTCCTAAATCGGCAGCTCTGGCTGTTACACCATATCCTCTCCTTGTGCTTAGGTTCTCTCCTATAGCTACAACAGTAGTCAGTGCATTAGATGATTAAATTATACATTTACAGCATCTCTGTTCAATAGTTAAGTTCTAGGTTTCTGAACATTTTGTATCTGAAAAAGCGTACCAGCGAATGCAGCATTGACGGACCCTTGCCAACACATTTTATGCCTCAATGCTATTCTGTCCCGCCCTGGGCCTGCACTTGTGCCTTTGATGAAAGCGGAGAGCCTGTCTCTTCAGTATCAGATTTTGAAGAAAAAAGTGATACAAATATATATAAGGACCAAAGCGTGCAGTGTTAGGACATGCTGGCATCAGTAGTTGTTACAATTTAATCATCTCTGTATTCGAATATTATGGGATCAGTATGGGGAGTTTGGACAGAAATACATTCCCTTCTGGCAAGGATTTTGAAGCTGGAAACCGCTTTTCTGTAGTTAGTTTGCAGAGTTCTGATGAGGATCAAGAACTAAATAAAATGGAGGCATGAACACCTGTTATGGGAAACAAGAAACTTCCATGAATCTCCAGACTGTCATTGGTGCTTTCCATTTGTTCTTAAAAATGCAAATCTATTGAAAAAAAAACACAAATGGGAACTCGGGGTTGAAAGGTGCACATTTTAATTTTTTGCAGTCAATAAAAATGTGTGCACAGGCATCACAGGCCCAATGTATATGCTTTATGTCTGACAGATTACAGAGGCCTTCTTTCTTTCAGTATTTTAGATGTGGGATGAATGTACAGACCTTGCTTCGGTTTTTAAGATTTGAGCAGATTTCAGAAGCTGTGTTTCTTTCTGTGTTCAGGTGTGGCAGGCTTCGGATACCACCAGAGGCACTCCATCCCCACCATCACCCCACCCAAGGCACTAGTGCCCCTTCCACCCCACAACCACCCACCCAAAAGTAATTTGGGGCCACACTGGCCTATAGTGAACACCCAAGGCCCTTCACCCCGTAATTTGGGGCCACACTGGGCTATGGTGAACACCCAAGGCCCCTCACCCCATCGTCACCCGAAACTAAGTGGAGCCTTCAGTGGGGCCCCAATCCTCTTTCACCCACCCAAGGCAGCAGTGCCCACTCCACCACACTACCACCCACAACACTATCCCCCATCCCACCACCCTACACCCAAAACAGGACTGCAAGAAATTGATGTATTTGTTGAGGGGGGTAAGGACCCACCTTAAGGAATAATCACAATCCTTGTTAAGGTGAAGGACTAAAGGAACTTTTTAAACCTGAGCTCAACCCCCAGTAGCGATGGCACAGAGCAGACAGGTTTAAGTTACAGGCAATGTGTAACCTTAGCAAAATTAATTGCAGCTAAAATGCAGCTAAATTTCACGTTTTTGTGCTGCTAAATTTGCTAATCTGTGTCAGTGTCCGGGGGTCAGTATGTCATCCCTGTGTGAGAGCAGACGTCTGCCCCAGTTAACAGAGGTTTTGAAATTGTATATGTAAAGCTCCAATAGTTAGTTACAATTTTTCAGAGCCAATTGAATGAGAATGCTCGACTCTGTGAAAATAGTACGGGGTCCCTTATAAAAGACCATATCTTGGTGGTAGGAAAGGCCTAGTAAGAAGTCAACTTTATGATGTGGTGACGTCACCTTAGTTCCAACACCTGTTCATCTTTGCTCTGTTATGCAGTCCATGGTGTAGTCCATATTTCATGTCGCATAACTGTATTTCGAAGCAGGGTGTAATCGAGAGTTGTGTTTAAACATAAACTGAATTAGAGTAGAGTCTTAAGGGAAATGTGTTCACCACCACTTAATGAAAGTGCTTCAGAGCTTTACATTTGCAGCAGTAAGTAAGCACTGTATGCATAATATTTTGTTATTGTTATTTGCGTCTGCTCCCTGTCTGGCAGGTGGAGCAGTAGGCCGGGGCGCGGTGTATGGGCACCGAGGATGCTCCGCAGGTTGCCATGGGACAGTGTTTGTTTTCGTTCCCAAACAGCAGCAGTGGACACCGATTTATCACTCCAACGCTCAAAGTTAGGGCCTGCTTTAATGACGAGAAAATGAGCTTTCCTGGATCTGATGGAGGGGTGTGTGTCGAGGAGGCAGCCGGGTCTGCCTGGAAACACCTCCAGTCCCACCAAGCAGGAGGCCGTAATGGATGTTTCTGGAAGGAGGCACGTGGGTGTCGAGTCGCTGGCCTATTCCAGGTGGGCTGGGGCCAGATATTGGCCCTTCCACTTCCCGCTTGGAGGGAAGGAAGTTTTCTTCTTCTGTTGATACGATTTGTCTGCGTCTTTTCACAGAGAAACTGGGGATGAATCGGACTTTCCGGGGCCACAGCTCCGTCTGCAACCCCAGCTCACAGCATCCTCTTCTCTATCAAGCTCTGTGCTCAGCTCAGAGTCGCCAGTGCATCTGAACCCAGTCCATCTGGCCCCTCTGTACCCAGTTATCAGCCCCACCCTCACAGCCATCTCTCCATCTACCCCCTCTGTAACGAGCTGACAGATGCCTGCGGGACAGAGACAGCCTGGAAACCAAAGCTACCCTGGCACAAGGTTTCAAATCAGCCCTCATCGAACTGTGCGAGGGAACGTAGCAAGTGAGCCTCGTCCTCTCCAGTGGGGTTGGGTATGTTCCCCAGAAGGACAGTTGTAGAAAAAAAGTGGGCCTAAATTCTGTATATTACAACAGAATTCTTCAAATATATGCGCTAAGCGCTGTCAAGTCGGGGCTGTGGCAGCCAATTCAGCTGTAAAGGCAGCCCCTTGGCCAACTGGGGAAAAGCCAGAATGCCCATTTGACCAATCCAGCCCTGGCTGCCTATCACATGGCCAAATTGTACCCACCTCTCAGCCACTCTCAGTGCTCTGCCCAGTTCTCAGTCACCTCCTCATCTGCCTAGCTTTTATCCTTCTCTTCGTTAGTGCTCCCTGCCCTCAGCCACCCCAGACTGACCCAGCTCACAGCCCCCTTCCTATCAAGCTCTGTGCCCAGTTTCCAGACCACACTTCATCTTCCCACCTCTGTACTGCGGTTCTCTCACGTCTCCTTCTGCCCTCCTTTTTACTCAGTCCCTAGCGAGGCAGACTAGTACTATGCGGCAAAGGAGGGACAAATAATGTGGCGAAAATGCAGCTATGCAGCATAAATCGACAGACTCTGTGGCACTATTATTTAGTTATATTTTCTCATTTTAACCCACATAAATTCTGTTCTGGCAAACATTTTAATTAATTAGTACCCGTTTAACAACTGAAGACAACAATATGCAACTGAAAGGTGACGAGTTAATATCTGCAATGGGTCTGCTACTGCAGTGTGGCACTTTCTTTTAGTAACTTTTGATCCAATTGACATGGACGCCAGTGCTTTTCTTGCAGTTTACAAATTGTGCAAATTATGAAGCAGATGGTGGGTAATGTAGTGAGTGCAGTAAATCTCAAATTATGTGGAAAACGCCACAGACACAAAATTGCATAATTCACGTGATCCTGCACATAGTTCACGTTCTCTTTCCTGGGATGGTGTGCTTTCTGCCCTGACATGACCACTGTCCCAGGGAAGTGATCAGCATGGGCATTCAGTCTCTCGTCAGTCTTGTGCTGGTAGGAAGGCTCTTCTCCTATATTTAGGTGTTTGCTGTAGGGGTGCCTGCCTATGCTGGCAGATATGCTAAGTGATATCTCTCCTGCCAGATAAGTCCTTGGCTGTCGGCCATTCTGATAGGCAAGATGAGAACTGTTGAGGCAGTGCTGGCCCCTGACCTGACAGAGTCGAGTTGCTACTGATCTAGCGGGGGCCTATTCCTTCTGTTATAGTTATTTGGATCCTCTGCTTCAGAGCAATATGTTTTTTCTCGTGGTTGATGCATAATAATAATAACTGATTTTCTATATGACTTTTGCTACCGCTTTTGCCATTTTGTGGTATTGTAAGTAACAGCTGTTAGTTTTGCCTAGTCTAATTGTCCTATTTGACTCTGAAAGAAATTGAATCTCTGACTAGATGGGAATACACAGATGTCAGCAGCAAGAACTAAACTTATTATCTATCTGGGTTATTGGGCCTTTTAAGACTATACAGAGTAGGCATCATATAAAAACATATTCGAGATGTGTGTGGCCTCAGTGAATTGGGAAATCACATGACCTGCGTGGCTAAGGGTATTAGTGCCAATATTGGCAACACACCCAACCCGCAAACACAGCAATACCAGAATAAAGAACACACGAGACACATTGGTTGTTGGAGAAAACATTGCTGCAGATTTATTTTGCATAAGAAATATGCCAACATGGTGGGTCAACTTACGGGCGATCCAAGGGCAGGCAGCCCCTCTGCTGCCTGCCCACCTGATGAGCCAAATTGCACAGTGGCATAACCAATCGGTGCTAACCATTTTGGGGGATTATCCCTTACATCCTGTGGACCACCAGTCCACCCATTTACTCATGCCCCTTGAGGGGGCGGAGCGTATCCAGGCAAGGCCCCGGTTGCTCAGGTTTACAACCGCCCAAAGGACTAACGGGGCACCGTCGTTCCTCCAGGGTCCTGCTATAAGGACTTCCTGGGGCTATTTGGCATTTGCACCCTTCTTCTGGTCCTGAAGAGGGTACCCCTATGTACCATTCAGCCTCTGGATCACCCTGTAACTTCGCCTGCAACACAGAATAACAAGTTAACAGCCTTCCTACCCTGGCCACCCTTCCAGCCGACACGCCGGGTAAGCGGTAGGGAGGGAGACAGCGTGATCCTCGGCATGAAAAAGGATCGCCAGCTGGGCGGGGGAGGTAGATATACCTGCCCCCCGCCCACTGGCGCGCAGGAAATGACAAAGAGTAGTGCTTGGACATCCGGGGGTCCAAACACTAGCCCTGTTGCGTTTGTGCCATCATGTGGCACTAAGGTGGCCGCCCTCCTATGGGGGCCCCCTGCGTGGGCCGCGGGCAGCCTCATAGTGCCAATATCGGCAACACACCCAACCCGCAAACACAGCAATACCAGAATAAAGAATACACAAGACACATTGGTTGTTGGAGAAAACATTGCTGCAGGTTTATTTTGCATAAGAAATATGCCAACATGGTGGGTCAACTTACGGGCAATCCAAGGGCAGGCAGCCCCTCTGCTGCCTGCCCACCTGATGAGCCAAATTGCACCGTTGCATAACCAATCGGTGCTAACCATTTTGGGGGATTACCCCTTACATCCTGTGGACCACCAGTCCAACCATTTACTCACGCCCTTTGAGGGGGCGGAGCATATCCAGGCAAGCCCCCGGTTGCTCAGGTTTACAACCGCCCAAAGGACTAATGGGGCGCCGTCGTTCCTCCAAGGTCCTGCCATAAGGACTTCCTGGGGCTATTTGGCATTTGCACCCTTCGTCTGGTCCTGAAGAGGGTACCCCTATGTACCATTCAGCCTCTGGATTGCCCTGTAACTCTGCCACAGCTCTGGGTGTGGCACCCGTCATACCCAGGGCCCCCCACCAGGGCAGGCATTCTTACTTACACCCTGATGTTTCTAGGGCATCACCCAGGTCCAACCAAAACAGGTCCATGCCCAATCTAGACAAATGGACCCCCATCCACATCAAAACATCCCGTGGTCATGGCATGCAAGAGCCGAGTCTGATAAATCCAGAAACCCCTCTGTTCCGTGAATTTTGCGCATGGCGCTGTTTACCCTCCTGCGAGAAATTTCAACGGCCTCTCCAGACCCGGACAAACCCCATTTTCCTCTGCCATGGTTACCAGTCCTTCTGGCTGGATAATTCACATCTACCTCTGCAGGTGTTTCCCGGCCCTATCGGGGAAATCTTACAATGTAGCACTAAAGAGACCATGCCTAATTCACCGAGCCCTTCAGATTATATATGATTTTGGATTAGAGTTGAACCAAGCCCTCATGCTTGGTGTCCTTGCGCATGGCTTATTTACCCTTCCGTAGGCAAGTTCGCTGGCCTCCACTTGGGAACTGCTATTCTCTGTTTTAAGCACAGCTTTATTTACCCCCATGGGCACGTTCAATGGCCTCCCCGGGGTTGCAGTAACTGATCACTACTTTAACCACTTTTCAGGCAGAAATCCCTATGGTGCCCTGTGCGCCACTAAGGGCCTTCTTGTTAGGTGTTGCAGCGTCTTGTGTTTACCCTTTACCGGCCGGTACCTGGTATAAGGCTTGGCTGGTAATCATGGTGGATTTCGCCTCCTAGTCCATCGGTATAATTGTTAACAGTTATTAATTGTGGCCGCACAATTGTGGAGAGGTGTGGTGCAGCGGCCAGGGCAGCTGACTTCGGAGCACAGGGCTCACGGTTCGATCCCCGGCTCCGGCGGCAGCTCAGCTCAGCACCATGTGACTCTGGGCAATAGCTCACTTAATTTCCACGACGGCCCCCAGCGCCTTGAGACCCATAAGGGTGAGTAGTTCGCGCTTTACAAATACGGATTAATACCCTTCTCTCTACCGGCTGACCTCCGTTGTATGGGAGTACAGTGTAGGCCAGAGATAGTACAATAAAATTAAACTACTGCTCTTCTCTTGACCAGGCTTCTGCGTGGTATACTCTCTTGTTCGCTGTGTACCATTATGTGCAGTTCCATATGGGGGTTGACTAAGCCCTTGGTTACCCCCCCCTTGCTTGGCGAGTCCACATTTGGGGTTCACTGATGACCGTGTGCGGCACCAAGAGAAATATGGACCCCCTGGAGAGGGTCATCGGGCGGGGACAGGGTGCAGTCTTATTATAGATGCTGTGTCGCCGTGCTGGTGTCCCCACCCGAGTAGTAGCCCATAGACTGCTTCAGCCAACGGTACATCAGAGTGCCAAAAATGTTTGCCAATGCTTTGGATTTGAGGACATGGTGTAAAACATATGAGCAGATGTACCAGCACCTTCTTAAATATGTACGCAAGACGTGCACTGGTAGTTGTCCGAATTTGTGCTCCAACTCAGCTTTTCAACACTATTGAGGTAACCACACCCTTTTAGGAATGGCAAACTCCCGCCCCACATGGCTGAGTAGCATTTATTAATGCGTGGCCCATAACCCTACTTCTGCTAAAGGTATACCAGTGTGCCGAACAGGTGCCATTGCTTTTGGATCGTGATAACCTGTAGTGAGTTATACAAATCAATTTACCTGTACCTTCACTGAAAATGCAAATGTGTTCTGGTGGTTGTCAGCGTATGTGCTCCAAACCCATCTGTCTCAACACTATTGAGGCCACCGCACCCTTTTTAGATGACAACTAACGCAGCCCACCTGGCTGAGGGGCAACAGGTTGTCTTGGCTTAATTGCAGGGACCCTTAGCCCACACTCATCCTTACAGTATTCTGCTTCATGTCAGCCTTGCATGCAAGCCCGTCACATCTGACTGCGATTTACTGCTCGTGAGTCGCCCTGCTGATGTTCCCACCCTGGCGCGAGTAGCCCACTGCAAAACTTCTGCTCTTGTATACCAGGATGCAGACCAGCGATAGAAAAGCTTCTAGATGGGGAGAACAGGAAGACAGTGTGTACAACATTCGATCCCATTCTAACTGCGGGCTCTAGTTGGATGCTGTGTTGCAGTATTGCTACTCCCACCCTACTATGATGTGTAAAGGCTCAACTATCCAATGAGCCTAGAAATATGTGACCTTAGGCAAAGGAGTCCTCGTGTACTTGCCGTGAATCCCTCCTTTCTTACAGGAATACTGCCTATTTCGTTTATCTGTGATGTTTTCCCTCCAGACTTCCCAGGCTGTTTACTGCTAACCATGTGAGCAGCTGCTGGCGTTAATGATGGAAATCTCCCAGTTGTCACCTGAACTTATACACCGCCGCCTTAATGTGCTACTTTGTAAGCGATGAAGTACCTAACTTATGTCTCTTCACCTTGGAAAGCTACAGAAAACCGCATTGGTCAAGAGAACCGTCATAAGCACAACGGGGCTTATTTCCAAGGCCCTTGCGCCACTTTTGCGTCATTTTTTTCATGGGAAAAGTGACGCAAAAGTTGCGCAAGGGGCTTGTAAATCTGCCCCAACATTTTTACATGGACATACCTCTAAGTGAGAATGGCTCTACCCAGCCGTAAGCCCAGGGATACACATGCATTAAACCCACAGATACACCTTTGAGGTATGTTGACCTGCCCCAGAATCTGCTTCTCCCTGCTCCTGGTGTAGGAGCCTGTTGCCTGGAGGTACAACCCCTCCGCCCCTGAAACTCTCAATGATATCAGCTGGCTGATGCTGCGACTCAATTCGTTACATTTGTTGCCCAGACCTGTTTAAAGTAAATTGTACTCCTTACATTCGGAGTCTGGGTGAACTTAAGGTGGGTGGGGGGACTAATATCTGCCTTTGCAGTACCAGAGTTATTGTTTTGACCAATTTATGGTACACATGCTGCTGAAACTGGCCCTTCAGATCTCTGACTATTCCATTGAAGCATGAACCTGTGGCTCTTATCTAAGAAACCTGCATGTGTTAGCCAAACATGACTCGTCTTTGAGCACGCCGTCAACTTGACAGGTATGTCGGCTCTGAATAACAGATGTCTGTTGATACTTGACTTAATCGTAGTCATATTATCAACCTCAGGGGGCTGAAAGGCTAGGTGAACCTGCTGGGAGCTGCATCTGTTACCCTGTGTAAAAGCAGTCCCCTGCCGGGGGTGCAATTGTCCTAACGCTTCCATCTTTTTTAAAGCAAGGACTGCCCCACACTAGCAGTGCTCAAACCCTCCCGAATCTTATTTTTCTGCTCTGACAAGGTTATCCTATGTGATTGTTCCCTTGAAGTCTTGTATGGGGCCTACTTCACCCTTAAAGAAATACCTACTCTCTTGAAGGGAATTGATGCACAATTGAACTGGCGGCTACTAATGTTACCCACGCCTGCATAGCTCTATAATTCCCTAGATTCTTGCCTGGCATTCCTTTATGCCCCAAAGCGATAATGGCTCTACTCGGTCATCATGACCAGAAAGACACATCAAACCCGCAGAGACAAGATGAGGTATGGTAACCTGCCCCAAACTCTGCGGAAACAACCCTGAGCGAGCTTGCAACAAACATCTGGAAAAGCATGCCAACCAACAAACCATCTCCAACACCCAGGGGTCATGCAGCCACTCCTTAACCTGAATACTAACCAGGTTAAGATTATGGATGGTATCAAAGGACCCATCCCTCATCGCATGCTTGCAACACTTACCCTTGAATCACCCAAGTCAGTAAAAACCAAATCAGGGTAGCATGCAAAGCTAAGCCCAAGCATAAATCGCCTGCCTGTGCGAGCAGACCAAGCATTCATCGCTCCCCAAGCCATCCCAATTGTCGATGATAACCCTGGACTGTTGTGCCCCTTTGCCCCACCCAGCTTAAAACAGCTGGACATGACCCGGTTTCAAGGTTAAGGATAATAGTCAACGGTATGTTGGAGGTAAGGCCTGTCAGGGTGGGCCAATCCTCCCTTCAAATTGAAACAAAGTATTGATTAACAAGCATGCTCATCTATTGCAGAAGTCGTCCCTATTTGCTGGCCCAGGTGTACCTTAAGGGGTAATTATCTTGCACCGTTATCGAATGTGCCATTTGCACGCTTAGAAGTACTTATTAAAGCCACACACTGTGCTACTGGTTCTGGCCCGAACCTAGACGCTCTTGGCGTTGGATGAAAACATATAAGCTGGCGTCTGAGCGTAGAATTGCGTGTCGCATGGTCCTGCCTCCTCTGCTATTGTACCCGTCAATAGCTCATCCCGTAACATTGGACCTATAGCCCGCCAGGCTTATTGATTTTCCACTGGTTGGTAATTGCGTAAGGTACATGAGCAACAATATGGCTAACTCGTACGGATAAAACACCAGATACCACATTGTTAGATGGCGTAATTAGCATGCACCTAATCAAATGTGCCACCTGCAGGCTTAAAATTATTTTGTCATGCCACCCTGTGGCCTAATGGTCCTGACCCGAACACTTGCTCTGTCTTTGTCACTGGATTACAGCATTTAAGCTGAAGTCTATGTTTAGCATAGCGTACCGCATAGTTCACCCTCTTCTGTCAGTGCTTCCATATATATAATCCACCCATAACCTTACCCCTACAGCAACCTTGAGGTTGTGAGTTATTCCGCAGGTCTCATGTTATGTTTGTGTTTTAACTACACATGTCTCTAATTCACATGCTGATTACAGCAGTGGGCCCTGCCAATGAATGTTTACCTATTTAGAATCTGTGACCTTCAAACTTGCTAGAAGCTGACTTTCAATGACAAACCAAATCATGTTGAACCCATGGTCACTCATTTGTGCAGGAGTGTCTACTTAGAACCTTGACGCCTGGTCCCCTACAGTTGCCAGTGCTAGCCATGTTGCACTGAATTGGTTGCCGACCACCAAGAGCCCCGTGAGACAAGGGGCTCACTTCGCACCGGGCACCCCCAGGAGCGTGCAGCTCAACAACCGTGCAGCACTGCTGAGGAAGACCCCTAAAACCAAAGGTAGAACGAACAATGCCTACTTTATTCTCATTTAAGTGTATGCTAGACAACACTCCTTACCCCATCCCTGTGGACTAACTCTAGAACGTTCCTGACTGGTGTCGCATCTGTGCACACTTGGGTGCATGGGGTAGGATTTAAATTGACCACCCCTTCCATTCCATTAGGTAAACTCACATTTATTGTGAAAATGATTATCCCTTATTTTCCACAGCAGCCAACAATAGGTGAGTCATGTTTTACCTAGCGATATCGGTGGTTTGTCAGTTTCCGTCAGCTTCTACTAGTCTGTCAGTGTTCAATTTGAAAAGAATGTTGTGCCCAAAGCTTTGCTCCCAAGCCCGTGGCTGGCACAATTAAACGTTGGTGACAAACTCCCAAGGCTGTCCAGTATACCTCACGCCTCTTTTAATCCACTATCAAACACACTTTGCCCCTTTTATCTCTTTCTTGCAAGTTCCTCCTCTATGATGGGTTATCTATCTTTATCTTCCCCCTGTTTTTCCCTCTCTCCTGCTCCGGATCAAAGTCTGCTGAGGAATAATTAATGCTAGTTCCCAAACATGAGGTCCGATGGGCCAGCTTGCAATCCCCGTTTCAAATTTAAGCACTGCTCTCTACTTCTAAAAATTTTTTGCTGAGAGGATCTTACAACGCAAAATGGAAAAGAGTATTTCAGGGAGCCAGTCGACTGACAAAATTCACAAGTGACAATGTATCGCAAACTTTGGCTCGAATATATGGGAGGCTATTTCCAGAAAAGAAGACAGATTGTCGTGCTGCAAACAATACCATAAAAGAGTCGTATCGGTAGTGACCTGAGTAATCACTGCAATTAAGAATGCTGCACGGACCCGTCGGGGTCGAACCTATGACCCCGGAGACAAACCCAATACTGAGATCCAGTCATGCAAGCCATCTCACACAGGAACACGGTCCGTACCGGACGCAGTCATAAGCCGCGCATGCAAAACCGCTGCACTACCGGCTTCCGGACCGTGGCCTTCATGGGCGCCCACGGCTGCCCTGCATTTTAACCTGTGCACTCTTACGGCCCCCACAGCGGCCGCAACAAATCAATAAAATGTGCCGCCCCAGCATACCTAATCACTGGGGGGAAGGCGGCCTCTTTCAGAGGCTGGGCGGGAGGGCCCGCGCACTCTTGTGGCCCCCCCAGCGGCCGCAAACAATTCCCAATTGCCTCTCCCACATGCCCGCTTGCTAGGGTGGAAGCGGCCTTTCTGCGCCCTGCAGGACGGCCCACGCTCTCTTGCGGCCCTCCCAAGTCCTTTGTGCCACCGGCTGGAAAGCACAATGCCGCGGGGGATATATCAGGCCGTACACAGGTCGGGTAAAGCTGTCCCCCCGCCGGGCGAGGTCAACATGGTGTCCCTCACAGAGGGGCGGAGGGAGGGGCACACTCACCGCACTATAGCTCGCAGCTCCCGGACCCCACCGAAGGACACAGCCAGACAGCGTGATCCTCGGTGCGAAAAAGTGTCGCCAGCTGGCCGGGGGAGGTAGATATACCTGCCCCCCACCCACTGGCGCGCCAGAAATCACAAAGAGTAGTGCTTGGACATCCGGGGGTCCAAACACTAGCCCTGTTGCGTTTGCGCCATCATGTGGCACTAAGGTGGCCGCCCTCCTATGGGGGCCCCCTGCGTGGGCCGCGGGCAGCCTCATTTGAGTAACCAGCAGTGAAGAACGGGTGTTAAGAAGAAAATGTCCTCAAATAGCTCGAAATAGTTCAGGCTGCAATAAGGGCTATAAAGTGGAATGTTGTGGATAATTTTGGAAGGGAACCTGGTGCAAAAGATGAGGGCTGGGGTATAGTAAGAGGGGACTTTAGGAGTTGTTATTTATTTATTGCAAGTTTGAGTCTGTTAGTGCTGGCTCAGGACATCCACCTCACGCAAAATGAAGTAAGGTTTGAAGTCTCTCTTCCTGGTTGCATGCGTAGGTCCCCTAGTTTTGAAACTAATTCAGTGTTTTAATATAAAAAATAATTTAGAAACGTGTTTGATATCTGCCTTCTTTAACCCTCCCCTCTTCTTCTGTTTTTGGCAGGCTGCCTGGCGCTTGTATTCAACAGATGTTAGCCGAGCCTATCTGACCGCTACATGGTACTACTATGACAGCATCCTACCTTCCTTCAGGTAGGTGTCCTGGCAGGTCACGAGCTTGCGGGAACAATCTGAGGAGGGCAAATGTACTGCTTACCAAAGATACTGGGGAGGGACCTAATATGGCCTCCTCCATTCTCCCCACTCTTGATGGATACATGTTCCATCATAGCTACAGCAGCTTGCTGACTCAGACTTGCAGTTCTTCTGCTGGGGCAGAATGAAAAAGATTTACCGAAATGGAATCTCATTGGTACCCTCCATCACCCTGTGCTGCTCACTCCCTGAGATTCATGCCATTGCAAATCATTCCTCATTGATGATTTTGCCTTGGAAATAACATGGACTTGGGGATGGATTCAACACTGGTGGACCACAGTGCGATTGAAGTCACCGATTGCCGAGACACAACCCCAATCCAAAAGCTCATTCAGTGACCTTATTCCTGGGCTGTGAATTTGAATTTGAGGGTCTTCTAGCCAAACCAATTATAGAGCATTAAATTACCTGGATTTTACAAACTGCCTCTTTGGGTTGACACACATTGAAAACAAATCTGGACTTTCATTGTTTGAGTTGTGTTTAGCACCATCATTGCGGTTCCGTTTAGATTCAGTGATATTTTCCCATTACCACGTTATTTTGCATTTTCTTATACATTTCATGATCTTATAGGAAATATATAATTAAATTAGAGGTATTGTTGCTGCATATTAATTCACAAGTATACGTTTGTAAACATTTATATTGCTTCACATTTTTCTCTATATTACACATTTTCTCACATATTTCATATAGAAAACAATTAAATGTATATCCTATGTGCCAATTTTCCAAATACGACACTATGATGACACTTCCCTATATATTGTTTCATTTGAGATATATATCTATATATATCCCATGCAATGTGTGACATTACACCGTGTGACATTTTGGAAGGCATTGCTTTTTTGTTATCATCTTCATTATGTGAAATTTCCCCATACAGCCACGCCAACCTCTTTTTTATACAGTACTTAAAATTTTCTTATGGATCATATTTTCTCATTCTTTAAACCATATATTCTCATACATTGTGCGACTTTTTTCTATACAGTTTGATGATTTTCTTTACATTTTTTCACATTTTCTCTGGAGGTTTTGTGACATCTGTCTAAAATTTTTCGATGCATCTTCATAACATAAACAACCATTACAGAGATAAACCTTCTCATTTATAAAATATTTCCATTAACAGGACCATAAGTTCGACTTCCCATGATCTTGACATGTGTCTAGGACCCATATTGCTAAGACATGATATAGATTAGTAAATCCCCTTTATTGACATTGTGGCAGGCTGAGATAATTGCCAAGTCGAAGTAAAGCTTTTGTCAACGTGAAGGTCACGTCCATGGTCATAAATTGCAGGTCCAGTTCCATTACACTTAAATGTTTTGGCCATTTGCTATACATTGTGACAATCAATATTTAGTGCTCTGATATTTTATATGATTTCAAATGTATATAGTTTGGTACTTTCTAATGCACCATGGAACATCTAAAAATACATTGCATTACTTTTTTGTATGCATTAAATGATATTTCTCATATATCACGGCCTCATAAAAATATGGTATGTGTCTGTATGACATTTGTCTACACGTTCACATTTGACTAAATATTAAGTGACATTTTCCTGGGCACGCATGAAATTTTCAACTGCATTACGTGACAATTCGTCATACTTTGTGGTTTTCTCCTAACAAAATATGTGAATTTCTCCGAACCTTGCATTTATGTTTTCTATAAATTGAACCACTTTTTCAGCACATTGTGAAAAACTTCCCAGAGTGCAGCTTATTTCTAATATTCATGTACTGTTTCTCAACCTGATGTGGGTTCGCTCTGTATTCTTTGCTTTTCCATTAGAAAGATTATATTTCCCCACACACGAAATAACAATATCAAATACAGTATTTGACATTTTCACTACAATTACATTTTCTTGGAATGTTTCTGGAATTACACTGCATTTCTCTGACACTGTGCTCCGTGCATCATTTGACATCATCGCATGTATTACATGGCATGCGCCTACATTTTATGTAACATTTCTCACACATTGGAAGCATTACCCAAACACTGTAGGAATTCCTTTCCTATATTTCATGATATTTTCTCTTAAGCGGTCGCGGCTCCTGGAAGGAGTGCTGCGGGGCGGTGGGGCTGGGCGGGGGAGGGGCAGGGTGGGGGGTAGTAAACTCCGGCATACGGCAGAACGGAGGTAAGCACAGAAATAAATAAATAAAATGAATTACATTGCGCGCGCCGCATCGCCATTTGGCGTTGCAGCGTGCGCAATGTAATTCGTTTTATTTATTTATTTATTTCTGTACTTACCTCCGTTTGGCCGTATTTCGGAGTTTACTACCCCCCACCGTGCCCCTCCCCACCGCCCCGCAGCACTCCCTCCAGGAGCCGCGACTGCTCTTAAGGTGTTTATAGCATGATACATTCCTGACATTTTCTGAATATTTTCTCATATATTGGGTCTTATTTTTTCTTGCTTATGTTTTGTCATATTGTCCTCAACATGTGATATATTCCTATGCATGATATTTGTCAATACATTTCATGATAGTATCCGCTGTTTTATTTGAAATGTTCCTGTATCATTGAGCAATATCTAGTATCCAGGGTTGCCCTGAAGTTAATGTTCCCCCTTCACTTCCTCCACAATAGGTTCGATTTGTCTCAACTGTAGCTTTGCCCATCCTTGGTCCCAAGGACATGAGTAATGCTTATGCTTAGTTCGAGGCTGGTTCTTCAATCGCACTGTGTGGTTCCAACATTTACCAATTGCCCTTCATCTTACACTTTTTACATCTGATTTTTGTCCTGCGTTCTTGTGTATTTATTTGCAGCTTGCCCTGGTGAGTATCTATTTTAAAGAAACAGTATTCCGGAAGTCGTTGTGTTATGCAGTTTGTGCAGTGCCACGTGGGAACCGGCATAGATAATTTGTAGATACACTTTGCTCAGATCACATTGCAGTGAAAGCGGGCTGTGCAGTAACATCCAGTGGGCTGTGCAGGATAACTTAGGAGTTGAGGTAGCATAGATTTGTCAAATATGTTTTTTTATGCAACCTAAAGTAAAAATGTTTTGCCAGTAGTTGGTCATATCATATTGAGACGGTAGGGTCCAACGTGGTAAAAGGCAAACTAAGAAAACTAAATGGTAAGACATACAGTTTTAAGGAAAGTACCACATGAACAATGCTGTGTGAGGCAAGTATTGTCTCCTATGTGGGAAAAGTAAGAGAGGACTGAATCACCCATGCTAGGCAGAAAGGCGATCATGCGTGCTCCGTATGCAGACAACAGGGTATACTGATGGTACAGGGGCAGTGAGAATCCGAGGCTTAAACACAAGTTTAAATGCTGCTCTTGTGCCTCGCCTCATCCTTTGTAGCGCATGTGTGCACTGGGACCACGCAGAGAAGGATAGCATCGCCTGACACTGGTAGAATTGTGCCCCTTGGGAGGCGTCAAGGCAACCCATCTCCAGGCGGGAGGTGGTCCATGCGCTCACGATGCTGGAGTCAAGAATCCGAGTCTAGCGCTCTGATTAATCTTGGCAAACAGCATCCTCACCCAGCCAGCAACGCAGCCATCAGTCGAAGTGGATGGAGGTGTAGTTTGCCTACACTAAGCATTCCATAAATATTACCTTAAAGCATCAAGACCACAACTTCAGGTCACATTTATAAGCCTTTCCACAGATAGTGAAATTTGCTTCCAAAAGCGGTCACTGTGAGGAAAGAGTCTGTCGTTGGAAGACATATCCTTTAGTTGGGGTGGCTTGTCCTTGAGATTCAAGTGACTTTAATTCCTATTACCAATGCCCTGTCTCCTGGGATGGAATCCCTGCTCCTGGCAGACCTTCATCCAAAGGAAATCCCATCGGCTTGGCTGGTGCATAAAGATGAGCGGAGTCCAGTATACACTGAAGCGAATGAGAGAGCCACACAAAGTCTCACTGTGTCCAGCACGAGGGATGCCAAAGTGTGCTCTATCAATGGTGCCACACTGGGGTATGATTGGAGCCAGTCACCTTTTATGTGCCAAACCCATAGTGAGCGCAATCAGCAAATACATTATGGACCACCATATGTTTTCGAAGTAAACTCTGCCTGTTTAAACCATAAGAGGCTTAGGGGCACATGCATCAAGGTATGATTTTGCGAGTCCTTAATTGCGATTATGAAGGAATCGCAATTAAGGACTCGCAAAAGCCTATGCATGTAGGAATCGCTATAAAAATAGTGATTCCTAAACATTCCTTAATTGTGACTCGCAAATTGCGAGTCGCAATTAAGGAATGGCTCCCATTCATTCCTATGGGCCTACAGGCCCATAGGAATGAATGGGAAATTGCAATTTCAAGGGTGCAAGGGTGTCAAAAGGACATCCTATTGCACCCCTGGAATTGTGATGTGCACCCATGTTGCGCACACACATGCCCCAAGGGCATGTGTGTGTGCAAGATGAAACTTTGAAAAATGCACTTTAGTGCATAAAGTTTTTGCAAATTACCGACCAGTTCAATTGCTCGGTAATTTGCGGCCCCAAATAGCGAAATCGCTATTTAAAATTGGTTATTGCATTACATTTAAGGAACCGCAAATTGCGATTCCTTACATGCAATCGCAATTTAAGAAATCGCAATAAATTGCGATTTCTTAAATTGCGGGTGCCTTACACCTTGATGCATCGCAATAGCCCTTTTTGCGGGCGCAAACGGGCAATTTTTGCGAATCGCACCGTTTGCGCTCGCAAAAAATGTTGATACATGTGCCTGTTAGTATTGCATATTACTGTGATTTTCCATTGAGAAACTGTCCTGCTACAGTCCGAAATTCCGATCCCGAGAAACTCTGCAGAATAAGAGGTGCAGGTCTTGTTTCTTCTAAAATATATACAATGAGGCAAAAATTGGAAAAACGCTCAAAAATGAAAACTAGGAACCCGAATAGGAATGACCGCCAAAAACACCCATCTATTGCTTTCTTATTCTGGTAGTGCCTCAGCAGTAATTCAGCGAGTGAGAGATAAAATATCCAGGATGTTGGGAGGGACCTGAAACACCTGTCCTCTTGACACTAGCATGGTCGAAGTTCTGTGGAATACTGTGTCTTTAAACAGCTGCCCATAATGCACACCTGTGTGGTTTTATTTCTCATTCCAGCCATTCCTTTGGAGGTTTAATTTCTGTGCATGTATTTGAATCCCATCTAGAGAGCTGGTGCTGCTGTTTGAGTCTGTGCATGCTACGAGCCGTGCTCGCAACGGGGGGCTTAGGAACTGCGAGGTGAGGAGAATGAACGAGGCACCTCCGCACTATCACTCGCTCTCCTCCGCACAGAGGCCTGGTGCCCCTGCACCCGGTGCGGGGGAAAGGTAGGGCATTCCCGTTGCTCTGTTGTGAGTGTTAGCCCTACTTTGGCATTGGCCGCTGGACCTGTCTTCATCCTACCACCCTCCTCCTGCCTGAAACTTCTAGTGCCGTGTCTGTGTAAGTCCTGTATTGTGCCCCTCTGCATGTGTCATGGCCTCTGGACTCTCTCCGTGTCTGTAGTGTGTCCTGGTCTTGCAGGCACTCTTGTCTCCTCTGACTAAGAGCCACAATCACTCGAACTCCCTGTCTCTCCTATGTCAAAGTATGTCCCATGTTGGGAATCATATGCTTCCTTAAGTGCACAACTTGTAGTCCACTGAGTACTTTGTCGTCTCCTTTGTCCATGTATGTCAAAGAATGTTGGATTTCCCTTTCCTTTGTGGAGTGTCACAAACGACGTGCTCAACTTCTCCTTCAGTCATTGTATCATAGGGTCTAGTCTCTTCTCCAGCTTCTTTGAGTAGGGTGTTGGCCCTCTCAGTCCTCCTGCATATTTTGCTAGTGTTCCAGAAGGTTCCGTAGGACACAACCGATCCTGGACCATCAGCCCACGTCAATGAACATGGTTTTGCTGTCACTATTTTTAAGTCTTGGAGGCCTAACATAGACCATCATTTCCATATTACATCCTCACAAACATAAAAACCAGTACCTGTATGTCATTTCACCTCAGTACTGATCTGAGAAATAACATTTCAGAGAAACTATTACATTGAAAGCCAATTTAATAAAAAAACTTAGATTTTGATATACCTTGAGTTCATTTTCAGTGAAAACCTTTTCCACTAAAAAATGTTCTTGATTTTCAATGATTCGTCCTCTCTCCTTGAAAATGCTCTGTATATTTTTTCAAGCGTGTGTTTATCTACCTGAAAACCTACCTCTGCACCACACCCTAGCCAAACCTTTCATACTAGTCCAATGCCTAACCCTTACCACACTCAAACCGTGTTTGTGAGCCTTACCTTTCTCCACCCACTCATCTAACTCCAACTTTAATAAAACCCTGCTTCTAATCCGCAACAAACCCTAGCCCTACCCTTGATCTAACCCTTATCCAGACTTTCAAAACCTTGACCCTAACCGTTACAGCAATAATTACCCTGCCTGACCCTAAAACTAGCCCATACAGTGATACTTACTCTTACTCTAGCACCAACCCGACTTTGGCTTACACCCCCTTGACTCTCCCCTACCCTTATCATTGACCCTAAACTTTACTGAAACTCTGAACCTAAACCTAAACATCCGTAGGCATAATTTAGACCCTGACCTTATCAGTCTAATTTCGATGCAATATATTCCTCTAATTTGTATTTATATAACTTTGCTTTCAATTAAATATGATTTAATTTCAATGTGTATTCATATGTTTTCTCTGAAATCGGCTGGAAATAGAGGATAGAATAGCAAATCTTTTCTATATCTTGAATAATTAGCATATATATCTGTGTTCGCCAGCCTTAACAGAGCTCTCACCGCTACCAAACTTTATAGTGATCACACATTTGAAACTCAGAGTTTCCTTAGTGGCAAAAGAAGGTTTAGTAAAACGACTTTAGATTTTGAAATGACCAGTAAGTCATGTACGCTTGTGAAGGGAAAAGCAGATGGTTATGTCTTTGGTGGTTTGCTTTACATTCTGCAGGCCATTGGAGACCCACAATGAAGGAGGCAGATGCTCAGCACTTCTAATTGGTGTATCTTGGCTGAAGTAGCAGAACAGACAGAGCACCATATACAGTGGACCCTCAGTGAACGCCTTACATTCTTCTATAGTGATTTATATCCCAAGGTGCCCCTGCTCATGCCAAGGAAGACATAGAAATGAGAGATATACTAGCTAAAAACAACTTTAGGGAGCATTGTATGCTCTATGCGGTTAGATGCAGCAAGACAAACACTTCAATGAAGGCAAATTATGAAAACACGAGCAATGTCTGAGCATGCTATGCCAAGCCACCCAGGGACAATAAAGTAAAGGAGTTCT
Source organism: Calotriton arnoldi (assembly GCA_963921515.1). NCBI lineage: Eukaryota > Metazoa > Chordata > Amphibia > Caudata > Salamandridae > Calotriton > Calotriton arnoldi. The sequence goes on from CAWUFW010002652.1 coordinate 1,090,447, forward strand.
GGACCAAGGCAGTGGGACTATTGAAGATCCCATGGGAACTTACGTCTGATGAACCTCTAATGAATGGGTTTTAAATTTTCCATGGTGGCATCATTCAGACCATCAGCTAACCTTACATGGTTTTCCTAAGTTAATCAAGTGCCAATGAAGAGTGTTTTAATTAAGAGAACACTAATTACATTTTTAATAGGCGGATAAACAGGTGTCATTCTCTGCCAAGTGCTCTGCCTGAATGTGAAGAGTGGAGTTAGACCCTCGATCCTTTTCCAGGTCTCGCGTGAATTCTCCCATTACCCTCCAGGACACACTGCCTAAGAAGTTGATAACATTTTAGCTGATGCTTGATACAGACGGTGCTTTGAAACCTGAAATCAAGCACCAGGTGGGGTCTGCAAACCAACATTTTTAAACTCCCATTGGTTTAGTTTGCACTGAATTTGCAGAAAACGTCTTCTTGGTCTGCTGGTATGGCATTTTTATTTGGGATGAAATTGGTTAAATAATTATCAGGAGGATAAAAATGTGGATAGGTCCACGAAAAAGTAGTCGCCATATGTAATTTGAACTGAAGAGAATTTTGGGAATTTTTCAATGTGCAATTTGAATAGTCTGCGCTAGGTACTAATGTTAATCCACTCACGTACCTTGACTTAGCCCCACGCCATATTTTTAACAAGAACAAAATGGATTCATTTGTAAGTGATATAAGGGGGAAGGCAATGCTGAAGAAACGGAAAATAGACCACAATATTTAAAATCACAGTACGAAAGACTGTGATGCAGTCTCGAAATGGGAAATGTGAATAATCATATTATAAGGAAAAGTAAAGTTATACCACTGATGAGCCACGTCTCCAAAAGGGCAATGGTGTAGGTCTCATTACCTTTCTCACCAAAGCGGTCAGGTATCCTAGTATAGCTAAGAAGAGCAGCACCTGAAGCCTTTAAAGTATTTGCCATTCCAACTCTTCGCCAAAGGAAACAAAATGAACAGGGTTTGCAGCCATGAGCCATTTTGACTAGATCCATAGTCACGCTGCAACTTCCTTTGGCATTTTGCACCACAAACACTTTAAAAGAGTCAAAGTCTGTTTATAAAAGAGGACAAATGTCACACACAAAAAATTAATTTGGAAAATTTGGTGATAGCTTCAAAATTGTCACATCACGTGTCTTTAGAGTGAAATTCTTCTAAAGACAGCAGTTTGTGGACTCCCCAAAGAAGGTCTACTTTGATTCACCCACTCTTTCTTTCTTACTTTATTTCGACATACATGTCATAAAAGTTTCATATCAAAAGTGGCCATCCAATATTATACCACTCAATCATTATAATTAAGGCTCCCTGTTTACCGTTTTTACACATTTTTACAGATAAATACAGACAGAAAACCATTTATTTTCCTCTCCGTATTCAGTAGCGGTTGGTGGTGGGAGTGCCGCCGGGCGCTGACGTGGGGCAGGTTGGGAGGTAGTAAACTACGGATTACGGCCGATTACAGGTAAGTACACATATAAATAAATAAAACGAATTTCGTTTCTCGCGCTGCATCGCCAAATGCGATGCAGCGCGCGCAACGAAATTCGTTTTATTTATTTATATGTGTACTTACCTGTAATCGGCCGCAATCCGTAGTTTACTACCCCCCACCCTGCCCCTCCCTCGCCCCACGTCAGCGCCCGGCGGCACTCCCACCACCGACCGCTACTGTCCGTATTTATATTTAAATGTGGATAAAAATGGAAATTGGGTTGTTTTTGAGTGGTTCTGAATGCTGTCAGTCATGACTGCTAGGCCAAAAGCTGTGCGGATTGAGAGGCAAGGGATTAGAAAAATAAAAGAACTTTAGTAAAGAGCCTTAAACATAAGAAATCTTGAACATTTTTGTATCAAGGTTGTGCAAATCTACTGCTAAGTGCGTAGTTTATCATCTGAGTGTTTACATGCATTCAGGCTCAAGTGTACATTAACTGGTTAAATAAATGCAGAAATATACAAATTTCAGCTTCATTTTTTTCACAAAACCTATAATAAATATGGATAAATACAAGTAAAATTAGCAAAAAATAAATATGGATAAATACAGATGGAAATGACAAAAATATAAATACCATAAAACCGGGAGCCCTAATTATAATATAATAGCTTATTTCACCCACTCATTCATCTTTATTGGCTTCTAGTAAAAAATGAGCTTGCATCTCTTCCAAATATGTCCTTTTGTCTTCAGTCACACTGAGGGCTCTTCTTTTGTTGAAAGACAAACTGTTCTTTCTTTGAAACTACAGGAGAACACGCACATTTAATTCCACTCACCATTCCGAAATTCCCACCACTTTTATTTATAAAAAGAAAGTCAAATCCTTGATTCAACTTAAGGGTTCTGGAAACTAATGTATCTGGCATCTACATAAAGCTGGCCACTATGTTGCCCGTTTCTCAGTCAACAATTTCCTTCAGTCTATATTTGAACACATTAAACAATATCAAAACGTTTTTTCCACTGTGTTCCAGCCATACCACCTCACCATCCTTTCACCTAATATTTCCAGGGAGAAAATAAGCAGCTCTGTGCAGAATTTTGATTATGCCGAAGTAATCAGAGTAATTTTGGTAATTCTGTGTTACTCTTTGACGCAGAATTGCCGAAAATTATGAGATTATTCCTAATTGTGTAATTAAGAGTAATTTGGGGAAAGCAATCCTACAGTGAGAGGACTTTTAGCAAGCGTGAGCAGCTGCTCACTGTTCATGTTCTGCTTCATTTAGACCTGTTTCTTTGTTGCGGGAAAATCTTACACCAATAGCACATGTAGCCAGTTCAAGCAGCTGCTATTCTGTTGCACTTAACGCAAAAATGCACCCTCATGTCCATTTTGGATGCAAAGGGACACTTTTTGCGCTAAGAATTAACACTAAACACAGAAGTACTCTTCTCATGTAATTGAAGTATAATCTTGTGGAATTTTTAGATAATTTCACATGATTACGCAACACAAAATAACACAGGTTACTCCCCCCATGAAAATAAGCATTCAACTATTGCATGTGTCTCTGTCTATTTCTTGTTGACATCACAACAGCAAGCCTCTAAAACTAGGGTCATTCCACTGTTCATTTTTAAGCCTTCTGAGAAAAAGTAGATTGTTGACATTTATGACAGGAAGTAGAGCCCGAAAAATATCACTTTTAATATATCCTCAAAGTGAATTGAATCTGCGGAAGTTTCCTCTTCTGACTTCAGGGGTCAGACATCGTGGAAATCAAGTTTTATAAATAACACATGTATCTCTTCACCCCTTTCTTGCATTGATGCCCTCTTCACTCACCATTTTCATTGCTGTCATCTGCTTCTCTTTCTCTCTCTTGGCTCTTCCATTTCCTTCCATCCTCTCCATGCGTTGGTCATTCTTCACCACATTTACACTTTGGCACCAGAAACCATCGAGAGAAGGAAGATGCCTCCGACCGCTGGCTGCGTCTCAGGTAACCCGTCATTTGCACATATGTCACCTTTCCATGATCCATTGCCAACATATAACTGACCCAAAGCACAGAGAGGGTCTCTTAGATAATCTCTAAACAGCTAGTCTCGTTTAACCCAGTTTCTAGTTCAGATCTGCTCTTTTCTGTTTTTCTCATCTGTGCTATTGTTTCTTCATGGTTTGTCGTACTGTATTTTGTGTTTAGATGCTGTAAGGATCATTGTTTTGTTTTCAATATTAGACCGTTCATATTCTTAAATCGCAAGAACTCTGGCTTCTCCATGAAAATGTATCTTGTCCAAACTCACTCTGTTTGATCTGTGGCATTGCTATAGGAGCTTGGGGACATTGTCCTGTAGAAGCAAGCAAGCACCAAGGCCTTCCTAGAACACTATAGATAACAATGCAGTATTTAGATTAGAATCAAACAGTTATGTTTTACAAGAATTCTAAAAATATTAAAGAAAAACAGCAATCATGGCAAGTGAATAAAATTAGGGAAAGAGCAATTTTTAAATTAAAATTTGTTTAGCCGAAATTTTAAAACTATGCTACATATATGTGCATAGTTTCTCTCCTTTAACTCTTTGCTCAGCTTGATTGCTTTTGAACTATAGCTTTTTAATCAGGGTGTTTTTTCCTTGCACCCCGCAGCTGTTTAATGTAGCTTCTATTTTAGAAGCGACTTACCCTGAGGAAAACGGGATGCATTTGAAAAAAAATAACATGAAACGTTTTCGTTTCATTTTTTATGGGCAGGTAGTGGTCCCTGGGACCACTGCCTGCCCATAAAAAATATTTTGGGGGCCAGTCACAAAGGGGAAGGGGTCCCCTGGGGACCCCTTCCCATTTGCGACTCCATTACCACCCTCTTGAAGAGGGTGGTAATTTGCAAGTGTTTTGCAACCGCAATTGCGGTCGCAAACATTCATACATGGGGTTGCGGTCGCTATTAGGAAGGGAACGCCCCTTCCTAATAACGACTCGCAATTCCTAAATAGCGAGTCGCAAATAAATTGCGACTCGCTATTTAGGAATTGTACATAGCCCTTTCACATTTTGCATGCGCAAACGGGTCGCAAACCCGTTTGCGCATGCAAAATAGGGTCGTACATCTGGCCCTTTGCACTTTATTTCACATGCGCAGATAAAAAAAAATCCCTGGTTTTGCTACCTGTGCAGCATTATGACATATGTACCAAGCACGTTTTTCACACGATAACCAGGTACAATGCAGTTTGCTTTATTCGTAGTATATTATTCTAAGTACAGCAAAAATCTCAGATGAGTTCCCTCAAACTTACTTACTAGGGAAGCACTCCTTCAATGAGTTCAGATAACTGGCGTTGTTTAGAAAAATCAAACAAACTTTTTTTTTACCTTTTGCACTTACAAGTAACAAGGAAACAAAGAAGCCGAATTATTTCATTAACAGGAATAAAATGGAATATTTAAAGTAACAAAACAAAGTAGGCTGGAAAGGTTGAGTGAAAACGTGTTTATTTTAGCTGAATTTACTTAAAGATAATTATGAGGGTGATTGAATTGTGCAAGTAATAAAATGACTCAGTGTGCAATAAGGAATTTGGACAAAAGGGATCTGGGGGCAGATGTATTAAGCTTTTTAACTGTCACAATTCCTCCAGTTCGGCGTTTGCGAATGTTAAAATGCTTTTTCTTATGTAGTAATTCATTTATAGGAGTCACAAATGTTTTTCCAACTCCTAAAATGGGATTGCATATAGATACGAATTTGGTATCTGGAAGGGACATGTTGTAGGCATCCCTTCTATATAAAAGCAATTTGGAAGAATGAATAGAGTTGGTTTCCTTTGATAACTAACTGTTCCTAGAACCAACCACACATTATCCCACAGATGCCAGGGTATGATTGTCAATCTTCAATGCTTCCTGTCTAAACTGCAAGAGTGGGCTACAGTTGGAACAGTTTCCAAGGTCTGTGAACTGGCTTGGCCTTGGGTGTGCTTCTTCAATGTGTACTTCTGGGGCTTATAGTCTCTGCTGCTGTCAGCTGGTCGGGCAGTCAAGGAAGCGCCGGCGGTCACGGCGGCTCCCCGCATCCCCCTCAGGATGTGGTTGCCGATAAGTGGTTCTCTCAGACTCCAGGCACCTGATTTAAAGAGCTCTCATGAAGTCTCCTTATTAGGTCATCAAAACATGAATTAACAAGCAATTTACACCTCTGAAACCAATTAAGCAATTTGCAAGACAGCCCTCTGAGATCAGGCTGCAACATTGCGTCCACAATAATGGACATTTTTCACTTCATTTCAAATGCGCAGATAAAACAAAAATCCACGGTGTTGCTACCTATGCAGCGTTATGAAATACGTCCCAGGGGTGTTTTTCACATGATACAATGCAGTTCGCTTTATTCATAGTATTTTATTCTAGGTACAGCAAAAGTCTCAGATAAGTGTCCTCAAACTTGCTCAGTAGGAAAGGACTCAAGCCATTCCTTCAATGAGCTCAGATAAATGGCGTTCTTGATTTACCAAATTGGTATGTAATGTATCAATGTTTTGCAACCTCAAAGTAAGCCTTTTGCAAAAGGGAAGGGTTACCCCTTGGGATCCCTTCCCCTTTGTGAATGTGAAAAAAAGTTTGTTGAAGAGTTGGCAATGGTCCATGCGACCACTGCTTCAACAAAAAAAAAAAAAGAAAACGTGTATTTATAAAGCCAGTCCTGTTTCCTTAAGTGATATGGCTACATTAAAAATAAAAGTTTGCTTTATTGTAAGGAAATCACAGACTTGCTGGTCTGCTGGCCCTAGTAGTCCACAATCCCTGTGAAGGTCTTTGATCGTAGAAAGTCATCATATGTGATCTACATCATTAATCTTCAAGTGGTAGGTCGATGCCGATTTTCAAGAACTAACCTATTAATAATGACAAATGGGAGTGCAAAAAGACTAAATAAGGCTGAAATTGTGTTTTTAGTAGTAAATGTATCTTTATAGGTAATTAATTAAATAGTATTTAGTTAATATTGGTAAATAATAAAGAGGATGGCATTGTGTTTTTCGTAAGGAAAAATGTGGACACATAAGTAATAAGAAATAAAGTAAGTAATAAAAGAAACATGCATCTACATTGTGAAATATCAATAAAAGAAGATGAATAGTTGTTAATATTTGTTGCTCTCAGTGAGAAGTACAAATGAGGCAGGCATTGTTTTATTAATAAGAAGAAATGCACTAAGGAAATGCAATTGTACACAATTAAAGTAAGTTAATACTTACACAATTTAATTGAACAGGCATTTTGAGAAATTTCTTTTTTTTTAAGGCACATGTGATCTCAGCATCATTGCAGGAGTTTCCCAAGTGTCGTACTTCATACGTGTGATGGTGGAAGATTTCATAGTGGGAGTATCTATTTGCTTTGCAATACGCTGGCGGGGGCGGTCTATTGACTTTGATATTGCAGTCCTCGAACCATGCAACTTGCTTGCCTATATGAATAAAAAAAGTGACTTTTAATGAATTCAGAGCAATGAGTTAAAGACAACTACAAATCACTTGTAACCACAGTTTGTAGAATTGATTGGTGAATACTGTGTCGCACTTATGGGTAGAAAATATTTTGATTCTGGCTGTTATATGTGTAGCCAAATGGAGTCTGAGGTGTATGGCATATGATTACGTTCTGCACAAGCAGGATATTGTACTGGATTTCTGTATAGAGGCCAGAATCCCAACAAGGCTACATGGCATGAAGGAGGATAATGTTTCCGCATTGCTTTATGTTGTCTCCGTGAATAGATGCACTATGCTGAGGAAAGAATGTGATCTGACATTAGGAGGCAAAGCATTCTCTGTAGTATAGCAGTATGACAGAGGATATCCGAGGAAACTTAACCTAGCTCAAGATATATATCACAGCTCTTTGTTCTTGGTTGGGAGCCAGAACTTGCAGTGGCAGCTCTACTGCCTGTCCCACAGAGTGACTATAGATAACTGCACCAGCGAAAACCTTTGACTGGAAAGAGAACATCTTTTCTCAGATCCACAGTGTGCACCTGCCTAGGGAAGGGATGCCTGTAGTAAGGCAATTTGCTGATATAGACATTTCTGCCTGATCTCCAGAGTGTTGTTACACAATTGAAGTTCCTGCCATGAGGAACAAAGAACAGTCATGGAGTGTCTAAGTCTTGCATGATGCTGGGTCTTTATCACCACTTTTATAGAAGAGCGTATTGTGCACTATAACATTGGAAGTGCTGGTGACTCTACCTATCACTGTCTGCAATCGATTCTAATATCATATCTAGTGGCAAAAGAATGACATGTGCGATAGGATTATATTTCCTTAATACATTCACTTTAACTCAATCCTGAAACTTCAGAGAGTTCAGAGCACAAAGAGAACTAAAGGGGGATAGTAGCTAGGCATGTGAGCCTTAATTCTTGGCAACTCTGTCTTTAGCTGGTGGGCTCCAGGGGTAAATGTATTGATCAGGGCGAGGGAACTGGGTGAGGTCTGAGTACAGACACTGTCAGAGGGCGAGGTGGGCTTGGAATCTCTCCAGCAGACTTCCTTGAAATTTCCCAGCCCAATTCCACTGGCACTCACTCTCTCTCCCTCTTCAGCTACATGCCCCTCCACCCCGGTTGTATGGGTTTGATCAAGGAGAAGCAGCTGGTTATGGATCTGACTGCAGACACTTCCAGAGGTATGAGTCCCCGCTCTAATTTGTGCCACTGTCTCTTCAGCTTGTTGGCCCAGTAGTTAAATGTTTCAATCAGTGTAATACAGCTGGTTGACATATCAGAGGGCAGAAACTTCCTCATGTCCGATGATAAATGTCAGTCTCGTACAGCCACCTACAGTCCCTCTTGCAGGCTACCTTGATTTTACCCCCCAAGCTACCTCAATTTCTTAATCACTGTTGAGCCTTAATTTCTTACACCGGGACTCCCCAGTTTGATTTCCTACCCTCTCCAGCACATGCTTCATGGCCTTCTTGTTCCATCCTTGCCTCTCGGTCTCCACCCTGTTGCTCCTGCTCCCACCTTCCGATCTAGCCAGCCAGGTGTCTAAGCTTGGTCATCTGATATACTCTACCACTCAAGGACCTATTCTGGTAAGCTGATTTTGAAAAAGCTCTTTCTATTCACACAGTATCATCTGCATTCCATCTCACTGATCGATCCCTCCTCCTCTTTCTGCCTCATTTCTTACCCAATCAATTCCAACGTTTTATGTGTTATCGAGTCCTGCTCACAAGATTCTTAGTCCTTGCAGAAATCTCAATACATTATAACACACCTCTGAAGAAAGCATTCTACAGAGCACACATTCAATGTTGTTCTAGCTGCTGAAAAGTGATGGGAGCCCATAAATTTAATTTCCCACATCTATAGATACCATCCCTTCCCCAATTCTATTGTGCTCCAGCATTTTTATTTTGTTTGACAAACTACGGTATGGATAGTAAATTCTGGCCTTTTAAATGTGATTGTCTCTAAGCTACATTCTTCCTTCATTACATACAACCCATTGCTTAATGTGCCCAGCAGCTGTTGACTTCCACCACATTTCAGCAGCTCTTGTACATCGCTGTTGAATTTTAATCAAGTGTAAGAAAAGAGTCAGTGCTAAGTTAATCAAAATCTGTGTGACCACCTATGGCACTAACCTCTTTGTATCTTGCTCTTGGCTTCTTTTAGCCAGATCTTTAATAGTAAGCGGAATTTCTTTCGGATTCACGCCGGCTGGAGACCAAGGTATAGCACACTGGGATATTGCACAAAATGATGGGGGCTGCATGTCTTGCCCTTCTGGGACCCGGCGTGTCTCGGATCGTCTTGGTTTTCTGGAGAATTGCTTGCTCTCCAGCTGGCAAGAGTCCGTTTTCACAGTGGTGCCAATGGTAAATTGGATTGCAGCCCACCCTCCTAACTATTGGCTCACTCCATTTCCTATTGTACCACATGAGAATAAACTCCTGTGAATAACAGTGGTCCACTCCAACAAATGTGTTGCTTGTTTTTGGAGAACCCTATCACTGTTAAGCCGACCAAAGTGCTTGAACAGCGGAACTCTGACTATCCTGCAGAGTGTCAATAATTGTAATACTATTGAAAAACCCTGTTTTGGCTGTTCCTCATTATCTGTCAAGACCCTGAAATATGGAGCAAGCCCTCTATGATGACATCATAGTTTGTTGTTCTGCATATCGTATTGTAAAACACTTATGATATCACAGTTTTGAAAGTGGCATGGCTCCAATGTATGCGCCAGGACCTGTCTCATCGAGCTCTAGTTCCCAACTGGGGGACAGTGGTTGTGGTCTTGGGTAAGTCACAAGTGCCCTTGCATCTCATTTATTGAGCTACAAATTTCTTATCTTCTGGACCTCAGCCTCAAATTTTCAAAACGTTGTGGCTTAAAAAATTAAGACTATTGCTGATTCTCTCCAGCAGGGGCGCCTTCATGTGAGACAAATCATGATGTCATCAGAGAGTTGACTGTGATTGGGGGTTCTAGCAGTGCTTTTTTATCGTTATTCGGAATTCAAAACATCCCTGCAATCCAAGTACGACTAGCAATGGTTCCTTCCTTATCCTGAAAGTGTTTATGCGTGAGAAATTACAAGGTGACCAATTCCTAAAGTGTGTGGTTGAGATAATGTGTGCCTGACAGCCTTATTTCTGCCATCTATCTGCGCATTTAGATTTTTTTCTTCTAGAATTTACCCTTTCACTGTGTATCTCATTAAAACAATTATGGCACACCCATTAAGCTTTAATTTTAACTGGCTTTCATAAGCTCCATGTAAAAAAAAACCTTCCTCCTGCCCCATTTTGAACAGACTGTCATACAAACACTATCTCACCTGCAGGCACAGTCATGAGGATGCGTGCATGTTCCCAGCGACTGACATGGGGGAGAAAATGGCGTCTTCTTCCATCACTGTTGGTTTTGTAAACGCAATATGTTTTTTGCAATGCTGTTTGAGCTATACATTTTCAGATAGGCATGCATACCCTGCAGCGTTTTTATGAGTACAACTCTCTTGCACTATTATGTTCTGCACAATCCTGCCTTCTAATGCCTGGATCCAGAATTAGTTATGCAAGCTTTCCCTAAAAGAAAAAAAGAAAAAAGGCCCCATGGGGTATGTGTCTACTCAGGTGCATGAGAAATCAAAACACCTTGTGACGAATGACGAGTTGTCGACCCTCCAAAGCCATATTCATTTCCGTTTGACAACTATCCCATTTGGTCCAAAGCTGAAGTAGCTGTGAAAAAATTGGATTTGTAAAAAATTGGATTTGGGGTTTGAGAGCAGCAGACTCCTTCAAAGACTAGTTTGAGCTGATCTGGCAGGATTCTGACTTTGCCGTGGACAGAGGTCTTGAAAATCAAATCCAGTTGTCGGATAGCTCTTATTGAAAGTAATTGTGGATTTTCTTTCTTGATATACTTTTTATGACTAGGTTGTCATCTAAAGTATCCCTTAGGGAGATAAGAATAGCCTGTGCATCAATTGTCCTATAATGAATCACCAGCAGCAAAGCTGTGCAGCCTTAAAGGCATTACTAACAAAAATATTTCAGTACCCAAATGAGCATTATATGGAGCAAGCAAGAGAAAGAGCAGCGGTTTCCTACCAAGAGATCGGCGCTGTGGCCGAGGTCTTAATAGACCAGCATACGTTTCAGAGCCGGCCCTGAACTTTTTTCTTGTGATACTCAAGCACAAGTTCCCTCCTGAAATGGGGATAAAGTGTAAGAGTGACTGTCATGTTGACTGTTGTTTCACAGGAATAAATCCTATGCTACCAAAACTAATTTTGTACTTCCATATAAATCTAAATATTGAACTCCTACTGTTTATCAAAAACAGTTGAGAAAGGAGCCAATTTCTCTTGGATGCTAAATAGAGCAGATGATACAACAATGTCAGAACTGAAGACTTTAAAAACCATGAAGAGCTATTCCTTTTTTAAAAGCTTTCATAGACGAATCTGAAACCAACCATTAAATGGTAGAATAAGGCAAACAAATGCCACAGATATCAAGCTGAAAACTCAGTTTTACATGCAAGTAAAAAAATTTCTGCCCTGTAGCTAGACAAAAATCCTTTCTCGTGTACATACAGTCTTTTACCTTTTATCAATGCTGTTAGATCCAGGAATCAGAGGACAAGGAGGATGTGTGTGTATGCAGACTTCCAAACAACTGTACAAGATTTTCTCTTTGTTTATAACACAATATGTACCTTTTAGGGAAAATGGACCATGCAGAAATCCGAATCACCTGTAAAAAGAGTGTTTATAAGTGGAAAAGCTGATAATATTTGGGCTCTATAAAGGGAGCGTTCTGCTATGGCAGCTGAATCTGTAGAGATCTCCACAAATCGCGAACAGTAAACAAGAGAGGATGAGAGGGTTAAGCTGTGGTGTTTAGTGATCTGCAGGATAGCCTCTAAGTAGGCTAAGCTAAATCAATTTACGGGAGTGGAGAAGCAGTATTTACATGGGTTGAATCAGCTTCCCAGTGTTACATCAGCAATGAAGACAGTGTGTCAACCCACCAGGCTGGAGAAAGAAACTAGGTGGACCAGAGGGCGTGATCCTTTGATGAATGTGTGACCACAAGGCACGCCCATCTCTGGCACCCTTAGGAGCGAGAGAGTGATACGATCACAAGAAGTCCATGCGTTTGGTAAAATAAATGACCACATAAAGATTCTGGGGAACCTAGGGATCTGAACGGGTTAGAGGAAAGCCACATGAGTTGGCGAAAAAGGTGTCTGAAACATATAACTAAAATAGTTGTTTGAGCAATAGATCCTCGAAGGTATCGTTTCTCGTTTTTAATCTTGCTACACAGACCCATATTCAAATTCGAGACTAGGGTAGGTACCATGTAGACAATTTTATATTTCAAGATCCCTCCCATCACATCAGTGCTACCTTGTGGTCAAGGTTGTAAGCATGTTGTGATACATTTTAGTATCGGGAAGAACTCTGATGAAGCATGCCACTGTAATGATCTGTGGGTGGGAGATCTTTTATACAAAATAATTTTTTCCGAGATGGATTTAGGGAGTTCTTAATGCTAACACTAGTGGGGTTGACTCCCGCTCTTAATTGCTGAGGGCTTCTAAATGTTTACCTTATCGTAGCAGAACACTTTGTGTAGTAGGCCTTTAATTGCTTGAGTAATGTGGCGTCAGAAGCAGAGACACAGGTAATTTTTCTTACAACTTATTCTGATCCTTCTGTGGTCCAGCATAGATACCTCTTCGTCCTGTTTTTTAGCTAGCCATGCACAGATTGGTGTATCGTTCTTTCTTTTCCTGCAATGATTCAAAGATTTGCAGTTAATGAAATGTGTACTTTCTCTTGTTCCTGAACAATAGTGATAAAAAACAGAGTCAGACATGAGTGACAAGGGTTTTATATCACAATATCATCGTCAGAAATATCGTCTGACATAAATAATTCTGTTCTAAATATCATTTACATAAATTGTGTCCCATTGGGTGTAGATTTCTATTAACTCCTATTAGGAGATATTTTTATAAATGAAATTTAGGACACAACATTTATGTAAGATGATTTTCGGTCTAGAGCATCCTGGTACCACACTGTGATAGCGAAAGTGTAACTTTCCATACACAGCAGTGCCTCCTAAACGTCAGCATATTGTAGTAGTATTGCAGTCTCATTAACAAGCAAGGCCGGACTAGCTACTGGGCGTTCCATTCTAAATAAACAGTGCAAAAACAAATGGTTTTAAAGTACACTTTAAGCACACTTTAAAACCATTTGTTTTTTTATTTTTTATTTAGAAGCGCTGCAAGTAGGAACGTGGCCGACAGGTCTCCAGCAACAAAACCACCCCCTATGGCAGTGAAACCAGCCCCCACCCTGCCAGCCCCCCGAAGGGCCCGGTTGCAGTGGCGTAGCTAGGGGGGGGCGATGGGGGCGGACCGCCCCAGGCGGCACGAGTTTTGGGGCGGCTGCCGGCCCACCTTCCCCCCGCTCTTACCTGCGGCCGTTGCGGCCGCAAGAATCGGCCACTACCGCCCCCCCACTCTCTCCCCCCCCGTTCTTCAATCGTTTTGCCGAGGGCGTCAAACGCAGGGGCCGCCACGGGCAGCCTAAGGCCTAGCTACGCCCCTGCCCGGTTGCCTATCCAGCTCTGTTCAGGCTCGGCCCACTAGCCTCACAGAGTCACCATCACCTGGCTGACATGTAGCTGATTCTTCCTTTTGTACATCAGCTTTTATGGGGCCTATGAAATATCCTGACTGACTGACCACGTTGTTTGTTAGTTTTCTTGTGTAGTTTGTTGAAGGTTGAAGCTTGGCTGTCCTCCTTGGGAGTCATCCTGAGAAGAATTAAAACTCCAGCTTGCTTTACCAGAGAAGGTATTGAATGTAAAGTACATTTTGCTGGGTATATTCGCTTTTAAGTGTTAGAGTAGGCAAAGGATTGTGACATTTTGAAAATAACAGAACTGCCCAGTCCTTTTGAAGGGTTTGGGCCTTAAGAAAGCAAACATATTGAAACCTGATTGGAATCTCCTCTGGGACAACTGCATGTCCTTTATAAACAGGGATTCTTCATTCTTGCGTTGGTAAGGACTCTGAGGTTACATCTCTGTTGCCTCCACAGTTACAAGAGAGCTCCACTGCGTGTAACTGAATTCACACTCAACTGCAAAGCACGAGGTTTATGTCTTAATACCTCTAAATAAGTCTGATCGTCTTCTTGTCTTGTCTGATTTTTGACCCAGGTTGGTAGTGGTGGGCCACTTCCAACATAATGGTTCCTGTGTATCTGATTTTACATGAAGATAGGCCTTTGGGAAGGAGTGAGTGAGTGAGTTACTTTTAAGAAAAATATGCACCCATTGGCACCATAGTGCCAGCAAAAGTTATGAGTTTTTAATGCTCTTCAAACTACGTACATTGTAAGGCTCAGTTCGGTACTAAAACAGTGAGTGTGGGTACATAGGGTAGGTTATATGCGCTCCCCGTGCCAACACCACTTAGCAGCTGTGCGCTAACCTCTGCCTCTTGACCTATAGGGCAACCCTGACCAATTCATAGGGGTGGACGGTTTGTTTTGACTCTCCTTGAACCAGATATCTTCTAGGGAAATACCTATATTACACAACACATGTTAGGTGTAGGGTAGGACTACACATAACCTTTCTTTTAGGTCCTGAAGAAGTGTTGTGAATCCTTTTGGGCCACCTGATGCAAAACATGTCGACCTGACCACACTCACTGTTTTAGACAACTGGGGTGCATCATCTGCCTACAGTAGCCCTAACCTTATCATGTTTTTTTTTACTTTGAAAAGATAGCCACCATATTAAATTCGAATTTGGTATCTCTTAGCCAGTTTTAACAGCCCTCACTTAACTGCACACATTCACTCCACCCCACATACTCTTGGCGCCCTTAAGTACGTTCCTTTCATCATACAGCAAACCAATAAAAACTTCTCTCCGCTAAAGCAACTCTTCATGGGGCCCGTAGGCCATTGCAGCGCTGACCTTACGAGGTGCATGCCTTATGATGAATCATGACATCCCCAGCGATGTGTGAGGGCACCAAGAAGTAATCCCTAGGATTCCTACCTCCCGTCCCACCTTACATTCCTTACCTGATAGGAACAGTAACTCCCTAATTTGTCATATAAACTGTGAGAATACCCAAACTTCGCAACAATGCACTAGTGGATCTGTCCATTGTTGGGGTTAGAGACGGGTTTTCAAGGAGTGGCATATCCGGTGAATAAATCAGCGATAGCCCAGCATGCCTTGCCAAGGAACACATCGCCGTGCAAGTCCAAACTCAAGGACAGAATCACTATCCCTGTGCTTAAAAAAAACCTGACCTCGACTCAGCCTTGCTTGCAAATTTTAAGGCGACCACCAATTTACCTGTAGTGGACAAGTATTGGAGAAATTGTGGTCAAGCAGCTACATGAGCCTTAATGCAGTAACAAATGTTCCTTTATCCTACAGAAAAGGCACGGTTAAGGTATGAAAAGACACTTTGAGATGGGCAGATGAAGAACCGGACTGCCTCTTGTCACGCTGGACCTATTTGAAGGGCTTGATATTGTGAACCATCACATATTACTCCACATGATCAAAAAGCTGGCCCAGGTGTGCCCACTGCCCGCTGGTTTAGGTCCTTTTTTTGACACCATAGATATTAGAGAGTGCGCTTAGGATAATTTCTGCCTGCCCTATGAGTCTCAATGGTGCGTGGTGAACCGCAAAGCTTTCCCTTATCTCCAGTCCTATCTAAAAGCAGTGGTGTAGCTAGAGTTTCTGGCGCCCGGGGCTATCCCTCAGATTACTGCCCATGGCAGGTAGCGGGGGAGGGGGTGCTAGGGAAAAAGGTCGATGAGCACTTGACATCACAGACTGTGATGGCACACACCATGAGGTCGCTTGCATACTGACTAACTAGGTTAGTCCCCCCCATGTGCTGCAAGAAAGTCCATAGCTTCAAGGCATTCCATTTTAGGAAGGAATAATTGTACCCAAAAACAAAACCTGCTTTGCCAATTTTTTTACAAAACTACCCCACTTGGAGCATCTGTCACTGGGCCCGTGACAATGGCGACTGTTTCCATTAGGCGGCAGAGCCTAGAGAGGCGAGCCATCTTGTACCAGGAACGTCAGGCCTGACTGGCAGGTATTAAATTACCAAACAAGCACACAAGAGGCCACAAGCCTGCTACTGAAAAGCAACAAATCAAGAAGATGTCAGGAGATTAATAAATAGGTCTTTCCAGTGATACTCGCACTACCTAAATCTGCGGGTCCAGAAAAGCTCTGCCAAGTATTGTGCACATTCTTACTCGCACAAGAAACACATCGTCCTATAATACGATACGAGAGACAACTGGAGTTAAAACTGGAGATGAGATGAGAACAAAGAGAAAACAATTAGAGGGGTGAAGGGGTAATAAGGGGACAAGAGGGTGTCTAGAAAACAACGAATGTGAGAAAATAAAAGGTGGAAGCGAGAGGAAAATAGGAATGTGATAGAATGCAAGTTCTAGTTGCACTTGAGAGGTATAAAAATGCTTATAACATAAAATAACACAACTCATACACAGAGAACAAGGAGTGCAGGAGGCTGTGCTGAGACTAAAGGTCATGCTTGGGCGTGGGTGGAAATGCAATTTTCCATTCTGTTGAATTCTAGTACTTTTCACATCAAGTCAGAACTTTTACAGAAAGTTCTGGGAGCATAAAATCTGTTTCCCGTACGTGCTAAAGGTATCCACAATGTAGAGCTGTAGGCTTGTAGGATGTTTTATCATGCTTCTAGGCGCATCCTTTACGAGAGCCTGCCGTGGTGTTTGAACATATACTCCCAGACAGGTTCGGCAGATGCATAGGCCAGACCCAGCAGATGGAATGGGGGTACAGAGGGTCGCATTAAATCAAAAGGGACTGAGAGAGTCGTAGAATGCATGGCACTTGCAGAGACAGGGTTCATAGCATTGAGACAGACTGAGGCCTAGCACCGGGACAGACAGGGGAAGCTTTGTACTAAGACAGACGGAGAGACATAGCACAGAGACACAGTAGGGACACTAGCAGGGAGACATAGTACTGGGACAGGAGAGTCATAGTACTGAGAACAACAGGGAGACATTGTATTGAAACAAGGGATTAATAGTACTGAGAACAACGGGAAGACAGTACTGAGACAGGGGGGGGAAATAGTACTGAGAACAACAGAGAGACATAGTACTGAGACAGGGGAGTCATAGTACCAAGAACAACAAAGAGGCAAAGTACTGAAACTTGGGAGTTATAGTACTGAGAACTAAAGGGAGACATAGTACAGAGACACAGATGAGTGGGAAAAATAACACTGAGAACAACAGGGAGACATAGTAGAGAGAGACTGGGAAGAGGGGAGACATAGCACTAAAGCCAACAGGGAGGCCACCGTATGATATTGATATGCCTATCTAACAGTCACAAGTTAATGCCAGTTTGTATTGGTGGTTAAAGGCTCCCACGCACATTCACTGGGACCAAGGAAGCTCCAGACATGGAGATGTGATAATAAAACGGCGCACGTGTAATAGAGAATCAGAAGGACTCAAAATGTATTTATTTTGCTTTTCATGTGCCTGTAGTTTGTGTTCTGTACATTCATTTTTTCCCTCTAGTTTAGGTAGCGTCACTGATACGAATAAATATTTTTGCAAAGCTGAGGACTGCATTTAGAAAATATATATTTTTGAATACCATGGGCAAGCGATTCTACTACCTTTCTGATTGGTGTCTTCAATTTATTCTAACACACTGTTGCCATTATGGGCCTTATGACAGATGTTTTGCACTGCTGTAAATCCAGGGTGAATCATTTTGGTGGTACAAATACAGGATGAATCCATTTGCTCTATTATTGCCACTTGTGCGTTACGTTATTGGAGAAAAACGTCTGTGCTCCAAACTAAACCTTTACGCTACAGCACAAAAAACGAAGCAAACTGGTATGACGCTCTTTTTGCTCCATTGACATAACACAAAACATAGAAACCAAACGTTCTCCACTGTTCAAATACAAATGATGCGGTTAAATATGAGGCAAAATCAGTTGGTTTTATTAAAGTAGCCCGAAATTAACTAAATCAGTGTGTTCCGTGTTTTAAAATAAGAATATTATTCAGGTTTCAGGAGTTAATTTTAAATTGTTTCTCACGCATTTTAAATAACTTCTTGGCAGGAATGTCTCAAGCCTTTATGGGACCTGGGCATAACATTTAGTGGGGCCCTCGTGACCATTTGGCACCGCAAGCTTAACAAAGAATCTAAACTATTTGCCAATACTACTTCAGTTCTATCCGCATCCTTCACGTAGGCACACCGTCCCTTTCCTATGTTCATTTTCTCTCACGATGCACATTTACCTCTCCCCTACACCTCTCTCGCGGTACCCTTTATTTTTCATTCTTACATGCCCGCGCATGCAGGGAACATTGCACAATGTGATCAGCAGCCCAGTGACGTGTATATTTCTCACAGTGACATCTTACCTCTCCTGTAGACTCCACAGTGGTGGTGGCAGGGCCCCTACCGTAGGGTTCTGTAAATCGCCCAGCACTCCCCTGCCGAGACTGTCTCCACTCAGTCAATAGCGCGTGATGGTGGCGCGCGTCACAGGAGCACAGCGCGGTGGCTGTCCAAAAATGATGCCCAGGGCCATCATTGGTAGCGCTTTAGCGCGCTACAAGATTGACGGCCCTGGGACCCACATACACGGTACGCCGCGCACCGCACCACCACTATGCTACGTGGTGCGTGCGTGGCGTGCACTGCAGCATTTGCAAGCAGGTTCGCTTTCACAGTGCACTTACATAACTGCACGTAACGTGTGCACTGTGCCGCCGCCCCCAAAATAGTGCCGCCTGGGGCGGACCGCCCCCACTGCCCCCCCTAGCTACGCCACTATCTAAAAGCCACATTGCACTCCTGTTTCATCCCTTCACTGATTCTGCATTAGAGTCCAGAGCCATACAGGTGATGCACAAATGTATACTGGGTTGTCCAAGAACAATCACAATGCCCTTTATTTTCTGCAAGACATTCTATCTAGGGTCCATAGATGGAAGCGTTAGATCAAGTCAGATATAATATTAAAAACCGAATTTGTCATTTTTTGTGAGAAAATTGTTAGGTTCCCTAAGAGCAATGCATATTCCTGATCTCTTGAATCAGACCCCAGGTTTGGCCTCCAAGGTAAAGAAACTAGGATTTGCATTCAATTGTGGGATGTCCTGGGGCCAAAAATAGGCAAAGCAGTGGGAAATTATTTCGACCAGTTAAGAAAATTGAAATCTACTCTCATTAAAATGCAAGGCCTGGTAGGCTGGGACCAATTCTAGGGTTGACTAGTGCAGCTGTCTTCACGGTGGTGACCCAGTGTCTACAGGAACTCAGATCCAAAATGATACTGTGCATACCATAGCAGATCTCAGATGGAGGGATTAAATCTCTCTTGTAAGAAACTCCCTGCATTGGCTCCACGTAGCTGAAAGGCTTAGTTATAAACTCGCCTCTTGAATATTTAATTGCTATCATCGCCTGGGCCTGTACTCTTTACATCATGTAGCCAAGTCTTATGGCCCAAGTTGTGCTTTGCATAGTCAGGACCTTGTTCTCCTTACTATCCACAGGTACAAGCTTAAAGGTAGTGGTTGCAGAGTGTTCTCTGTTAAGGCCTTGCATTATGGAGCACTCTTCCCCATCAGCTTAAAACTGAACCTCCTCCCGCTGCAAGACAGCTCTGGAACCTTGTCTGTTCTAGACCCCCTTAGTACCAGCTCCAGCAGACCATTACTAGATAGTAAGCATTTTTAAATACTATCATTTATTCCTCGATCTGTGGAACGCACTGCCCCACCGCCTGTCATCAGCCCAACCAGACCCTCCTTCACTTCTTCAACAGTGATCCAAAGAATTGTTACTTTCGACACCACTTCACTCAATCCCATTTCATATACATTTGTACACTAACGTCAATGGTCTGAGTGGCGTGATACAAATAATGTTTTTGTTTTTTTCTCAAGGGCGATCTCATCTCACTATTCTGAGCTTTGTATGTCAGAATGGGTAATGCCTGATTTTTCCAAATTCAGAACAAGGGTCTAATTGCCTGCTCCCTGATTGGTGCTTCTGTTTTAAATGTTATTTACCAGTCCCCCTCCTCCACTGTTGTGTCAGTCGTTCATTCCGAGAATCTGGTCTGAGACTTTGCATTGATCTCTGAACAAATACTCTCTCGAGAACATAATGTGTCTATCCTAATCTCTACATGATGACGGTAGTTTCTCCATTCCTGCTGCAAGGGGGCTCATTTATGCTTAATGCGTTTCCTAAATATATTCCTCTAGGTCATGCAATGTATATTCATGTACGCATTTAGCTATCCATTTGTCATACACTTCCTTCTTCTTTTAAGTTGGGCTTCTGCAAGTTATGATTAGTAGTGTGTGAAATTTATTATAGTTTTTTCCCATAAAATATGTGTCATTTTTGTGAAATTACGTACACTACATGGAATAAGATTCGCCAGTATCTCAAGTAACCTTTCTCTGTGCACAAAAAGTCATGAAAAATAATGTTAGAAGACTGAGGAGAAAATCTTTCCTTTCAGTGTTTCTTATTGAGCTGGTTTCTATTCTATAGTAGTGGCAGGTATAACTCGCGTAATTAGCTGTGGTAGCCTAATTACGCAAAATGTTAGCAAAATTGTGCAAGATTATGCGGAATTACACAAGGACTGTAACCCTGCATTCAGTGCTATGTTCTTAGCGCACAATGCATCCATGTGTCCAAAATTAACATAAAAATGCATTTTTCTCTTAGAAAATAACGCTAAATGCAACAGAACAGTCTCTGATTACTCTAGCTTAACTATAATTTTGCCCAGGCCTACTCTAAAGTAGTCTTTCAAGGGCAAACATCACATGAAATTTCACGTTATGCGAAATATGAAAATGTAGCACTTTACACGTAATGCAACATTCGGGAATTACCTTAAAAACACCAGCATAACAACAAAACACACACACAGGCCTAGATAGGATCTTATTATTGATCAATGTCGATTTAATGCCCCAATTATGTCATTTTCAACAATGTAGCAGATTTGAGTATATTCTCGGAGGATAATGAAACTCGATTAGCCATATAATTAAACCATTTTATTGTCGAGAAATCATTGCAGGTACATCATTACAGGTCTGACTGTGACGCACTCTTTCCTCTTTTCACAGCACTAGGAAACTGATGGTCGTAGGCGCTCAGGACAGGCTTCTTTAATGCCACTTGGCCTCTCCTGCGAGTTGTTTACCTGGCGTCCCTCCAGCTTGGCAGAGCGGCTGCTGAGGGCGCACCTTCGAACGTGCACCCAGCGCGCGCGCGAGCAGGATAAGTTACCCAGGAAGCACACTGTCCTCGCGCTGGAAGCTCTGGGTGGTGGTTGCTGTCTCTGCTGTAATCCACCAGCTTTTGCTTCTCAGCCGCCAGTTCAGTGACACTGTACAGCGTCCAGGTAATTGGTAACAAATGAGAACATTGCTTCTCACCACAGAAATGCTTTTAGTTGAGGCCGCAGGCCAGAAACCCAGCTGCCATGCTCGCAAAACACTGGCCTCAAACAAGGTCTAAAATTCGGAAGCAACTCGGGAGCATGCTCGATAAAAATAAAATATAGGGGCATATTAGCAAGACCCACGATAATGGGCTTGCTAATATGCGTTATAGAATTCCAATAGAAGCCCAGGTTAGATGTGCAGGACATCTAACCTGGGCTTCTATTGGAATTCCATAACGCATATTATCAAGCCCATTATCGCCGTTTTAGCGGCAGGAAACTGCCGCTAAAACGGCGATAATTTTAACGTGGGTCTTGCTAATATGCCCCATAGACTGTTGTCTACCATCTTTTGAAATGTCACAGTCGGCCAATTTTCTGATGCTAAAACTTGTGTCTTGGCAGCACGGAAATGGGGGCATTTCCTGGTGAGCCCTGGTGTCTGTAATTGCCGGAGGGCTGGGTAGAGTTAATCCAGTCTTGACGTTTTACGGAATTAGGGGCATATCTACAAGGGCTGGCGATAATTATCGCTCAGCGCTCTTAGCGTGAGGATAATTATCGCCGGCCAACTCTGAATTTTATCGCGGAGATAGCGTGCTATCAGCAACGCTTATCTCCAAAGCGATAAAATTCAGAGCACAAGCTGCCAACTGTGCGATTATCGCTGGAAATCCAGCGATAATCGCACAACTTTTGGCGATAGCTTGCTGATAGGGCAAGACATACTTAGCCATGATATCCACCTTCCATAGGATATCATGGCTAAGTCAGTCTCAAAGCAGGCTTTAGGAAAGTAGCGATAACAGAGGTTATCGCTACTTTTCTTGTCGCTATGCTTCTTTGCCTGAGGCTTGATAATAGGAGAAATGTCGCTTAGCGACATTTCTCCCGTTATCCTGGGTAGGAACGCCCACTTTGCATCTCATTAGAGATGCAGAGCTGGGCGAAAGGGAAAGGGCGATGTAGCATGGATTCACGCGTTAGCGTGTCCATGCTAAAAGGGCGTTAAAATTATCGCCGCTTTTCGTCCGAAAACGGACGCTAAAGCGGCGATAATTTTATCGCCAGCCCTTGTAGATATGCCCCTTAGTTTTGTTGTGTGCAGTGATAGTAACATGTCTATTAAGGAGCCTGGTAGAGCTGATTAGTGTCTGTTCCCAACCCGTTTACACAGACTACTGAATCTCTACAGAGCCGCCCAATTCTCAAGAGTATTTTTTATTCATTTATTGATCTGCTTTTATTTTGGTGTAATGCAAATCTTGCTGAGGGTTTATGGAGCTTAAAAACACAATGTTCAGTATGCGGCAGTTGACTAAAACATAGCAATAATAGTAAAAATAAGTAACAGTGATGAAAGAAATTTCTCAAACATAAAGATCTCTAATTGTTCCTAGCTGTAGTAAATTCAAGTACGTTGCATGGAAATAGTCTTATTTAAATATGTAAAATTCATTTCCTACAAAACTGTTCCTGTGAGTTAATATAAAGGCTGGGAGCAGGGTAGGGGTGGGAGTGGGTAGAGAATTAATGTTAAAGGGTGTGTGCGTGTGGGTGGGTGCGCGCACTCCTGTGTGAGTGTGTTTGTGTGTGTACGTGTGCAAGTGTGTGCTATCAACGTTCCCAAAATCTTAAGAGGCCTTGGGTGGCCAATATTACAGATCATGTTTAGGCATCTCATGATGAGACATCTTGGTAGCTCCATCTGATGGACAGATGGCCAGTGAGTGAGAATGTTGGGGAGTAAGAAGAGTTGCATGTTGACCCTTGTAACCACAGCATTGATTTGGGGGTGACTGAGAGGTTCAAATCAAAGATCATCACCAAGTATGTAGCTTTCACAGTAGTGGAGAAAGTGAGTTGTTGGCTTGCTAGCCAGCTGGAAAGGTGTGAAGTGGTGTAATGACCTCCCAAGACTAGAGTTTCAGTTTTGTCTCTGTTTTGGCATAGGACGCTTTCTCTCATCCATTGTTGGATGCTAACTAGGTAGATGGTGATAAAGGGCAGACACTCAGTTATTTTCTCAATGGATATAGATTTGAATATTATCAATGCACATCTGGAGATGGATGTTTCATTGAACTTGCAACTGAGACATGAGGAGCATGTTATAACGCTGTAGCGGGGAGAATGAAGAACCTAGGGAAACACCACAGTGTAATATGGGTGAGGATTATCCTAAATGCTGCAAGCAAACTTTTTGAGTTTGGCCACAGAAGAAGAAACTATTTTAAAATACTTCTAGAGATCATGAATGGTTTCTTCATTTTGATTAGTGGTATGTCTGATGGTGTTGAAGCTGCTGTGAGAGTTCAAGGAAAATCAGAGCAGCTTGCTAACCTTCAACGAGTTTGATGTCCCACTGTGGTGTTGAGGTACTGGCATTTATGTAGATCCCATAGCTGTCGAGAGTCTGAAGTGCTTTTGGATATGTAGCACTCTACTCGGTGCGGGCCTTATTTAAAATTTGACTGATTGGTTACCCCTCACAAACATGACTAGAACCTGTCTGCCTTATTCCAAGTGCCATAGGATATAATGCATGTGTAAAAGGCAGCCGGGATATCTGTCACGTTTGTGATGGAGTAACCTGTCCGCCAAACTCTAAATAGGCCCTTAATCAGGGGAGTTAGTCATCTAGTCCAACATAAATGTGTCATGCTTTTTCACAGAGTGCCACGTATTTGTGATATCATTCCCGTGGCTGTTATTGAAATATTGTGCAGATTGCATATGTGATATTAGTTTTCATGTACTCATTTTATTGGGTGCTTAATAATATTCGTAATAATGTCACTCATAAGGAGTATTCGTAGCCATGCAGTTTTTAGTCAAGTTGTCATGTTAGTTTTGGCAGTATTTTAATTCTTTGTTCATGGAGATAGACTTTGCTTTATAGAATAATGTAGCGTTTTTTGGTCTAGTGAGAGAGGGCATTTAAAGATTTGTGTCTGTGAGACAGTGATTTGCTGAAACTCAGAAGAGATATTCATGTAAATTGTGTCGGTCAAGCACATTCTCAAAGGAACTTTTTACAAATGGCATACTGGGTTCATACAGCGTGTAATAATTCAACAGTAAATTCACCACTGCATTTATGTATTATCTTATCTGTTCGATGATGAAGTGATGGCGTTTTGACTAATTGTGAGCATTGTCTACATTTTGCTTAAATTAAATAGAATATAATGGTTCCTGTCTTTCTGGTGGCTATCATTGTGATATTTGTCAAATATCTCTACCTAATTCAGTTTGGAAAATGCAACGTCTTCCCTCTTAAACTAAATTCCAGGTGATTGTCAGAAGCTCATATCCTTGTGGTAGTGTTAGATGCAGTTACCTTGCATCAATGCCACAAACCTCCATTGTATCACATGCTTTAT
Organism: Calotriton arnoldi; assembly: GCA_963921515.1. Classification (NCBI taxonomy): domain Eukaryota; kingdom Metazoa; phylum Chordata; class Amphibia; order Caudata; family Salamandridae; genus Calotriton; species Calotriton arnoldi. Next base: position 1,115,451 of record CAWUFW010002652.1, read on the forward strand.
CTAGCTGTGTCGTTTATCCTGGGTCTTCACAAATAGGGACTACTGCATTTGAAATGTTTGGAGAGATGATCTACAGATCTGGGAAGATACATGTGCCAGGTATTTGCAGATAAGCGTGGGGTACAGCGCCATCCAAGGATTTACCAGATCATGTGCGTTTTCCATGCTAACCTCATGTGTGGGCAGGACACCACTTCCTTTGATGAAATTCTGTTGGGTGCCTGGCTGGTTGTCTAGGGAATGGTGATTTTTGGCATGTGGTAGATACATTACTCCTGATTTGTCTTTTGGGTCTTCAGGAAGTGAAGAAAGGAACTTAACTCTGGAATGTTTCTGGGAAATGGCCACTAGATTATTACTGTCGAGTCTGTTCCTGGCTTCTTCAAGAGTGGTATTGTAGTTGCATGTTTGTGGGGCGTGATGTTTACACCCTGCATGAGGGTGGGGTGTTAAGGGGCTTTGTAATATTCCTGAACAGGGGGCCACTCGGAGGTCGGTGTTTTTATTCCATTAATGGAATGAAGAAGAGGAAATTGGCTAATAGTTTCTCAAGAGATTAACAAATTCCTTTTTGAGGTGGTGGATGAAGGGGTAGTGTGGTTAAATTGCCTAGGGTAGCTCAAATCGACTACTGGATCACCGCAGTCTCGTTGTCAAAGGACATTAGAGGGTCTTCTGAATACCCATGGCACTATTTCTGTGCTCCCTCTGTAAATGTTGAATTGATTGCCTGTTTGGGCTGTGGCCTCCCCGTAGTGCAATGCCTAGTAACTTCCTTTGGTCCACAGCGTCGCAGTGCGATTGTATCTGATGTTTAACAGGCATGTTGTTTATCATCAAGTACAGTAGTCCTTTTTCAACTATCACCTCTTCTACTGTACCCCTCTCTTCTTCAACTCTCCCTCTCTCTGACCTCTCTTCCTACCTCTGTATTGTTCTCTCTACTCCCTCTCTGTTCCTCAACTTACTCCCTAACACACCACTCGTGCTCTACCCCACTAAGCTGTCGGTAAATGCAGACTGCGTGGCCTGGCGCCCCCACCTCCTTTTCCCCTCTATTATCTTTATGTCTGTGTTTCTATGAGAATGCTCCCTCCTCCCGCCCTTTAACGGAGCGCTGATGCTGTCAAAATAAAGATCTACAAAAAAGCAAACGTGCAGCTGTTAATGATGTGAAATGTGCTCATTTTGGGCTGCAATTGTTATTTTTTCTCTGAGTAGGAAGCCGAGTCAGAGGCTGGGAAGCGGGTGCCTCCGGGCACTATTTACCTGGTCGGGACTGTAGAAAACTGCCTCCCTGGCAAAAAGAGAAAGGCTGAGCGGGAGATTGTTTCTATAAGCCCTCTGGGGAAGGGGAAGCTGTGTGTATGGGAGGGTGGGGAGTTGTCAACGGTGAAATAATACAGCCCGAGTAACCAAGTGACACAAATACATGTTGCTTGATTGCTCGTTGGACAAACCATTTTTTTTTAGCTTTGGCTCTGTGCCCACCTGAGGGCGCTACGAGCAAACATTAAGTGTCCGCGGAGGCAGGGATTGGCATAGTCCCATTATTGGCAACACACCCCACCCACACCACAACAGAGTATGCATGCATAAATAAATACACAACACAACTTTTGTTTGGGAAAATATTGCTGCAGGTTTATTCCATACAAAAGTATGCAAATATGGTGGGTTATCTTACGGGCGATCCAAGGGCAGGCAGCTGTACCACTCTACGCTGCCCTGCCCGCCTGATGAGCCAAGCACTGTGGAGAATCCAATCAGCGCTACCCTTATGGGGGTGATCCCCTTACTGGATCACGTGACACATTGGTCCCTTATTACTCACGCCCCTTTCGGGGCGGAGCGTAGCAAGGCAAGCCCCCGGTTGTTCAGGCCCACAACCGCCTGAAGGACTAACGGGCGCCGACGTAATTGTTCCAGGACCCTCCCATGAGGCTCCTGGGATTTGGCTCTGGCACCCCTATTGTGCCCATGCAGAGGTACCCATCTGTACCCATCTGCTTCCAGATCGCCCTGTAACTCCGCCTGCAACGACAAAAGAAAACATTACAACGTTCTATGTACTTCGCCTGCCAACCCCACGCCGGGTAAGCGGTAGGGTGGGAGACGGCGTGTCCGGCGCAAAGAGGACGCCAAGATGGCCAGGGGAGGCATAAATACCTCCCCACCTCCTCTGCGTGCCGCCGGAAGTGACGCGTCTGGATGGGGGCTCCTCCTCGAGCCCCGCATTCTGAGTGGGGGTGGGGAAGTGCCCAAATGGCACTAAAGGGCCGCCCGTTTAGGGTGGCCCCCTGTGGGGGCCGCGGGCAGCCGCATAGTCCCATTATTGGCAACACACCCCACCCACACCACAACAGAGTATGCATGCATAAATAAATACACAACACAACTTTTGTTTGGGAAAATATTGCTGCAGGTTTATTCCATACAAAAGTATGCAAATATGGTGGGTTATCTTACGGGCGATCCAAGGGCAGGCAGCTGTACCACTCTACGCTGCCCTGCCCGCCTGATGAGCCAAGCACTGTGGAGAATCCAATCAGCGCTACCCTTATGGGGGTAATCCCCTTACTGGATCACGTGACACATTGGTTCCTTATTACTCACGCCCCTTTCGGGGCGGAGCGTAGCAAGGCAAGCCCCCGGTTGTTCAGGCCCACAACCGCCTGAAGGACTAATGGGGCGCCAACGTAATTGTTCCAGGACCCTCCCATGAGGCTCCTGGGATTTGGCTCTGGCACCCCTATTGTGCCCACGCAGAGGTACCCATCTGTACCCATCTGCTTCCAGATCGCCCTGTAACTCCGCCTGCAACGACAAAAGAAAACATTACAACGTTCTATGTACTTCGCCTGCCAACCCCACGCCGGGTAAGCGGTAGGGTGGGAGACGGCGTGTCCGGCGCAAAGAGGACGCCAAGATGGCCAGGGGAGGCATAAATACCTCCCCACCTCCTCTGCGTGCCGCCGGAAGTGACGCTTCTGGAAGGGGGCTCCTCCTCGAGCCCGCATTCTGAGTGGGGGTGGGGAAGTGCCCAAATGGCACTAAAGGGGCCACCCGTTTAGGGTGACCCCCTGTGGGGGCCGCGGGCAGCCGCATTTACTTCACTCCAATACATTCATAGTACAGCATGTCTCAACTGCATGCACTCTTCCCACTGCGCCTCCCCCCCCGCATTCTTTGATTTCACCTCAAATCTTTGTCAAAGCTTTATGGGTCTGCAGATGTTTTATATAACACTTCTGCTGTTTCTAAGCACTGTAAATAACAGTGTTTACTATAACCCAATGTAATGATACTCGATGTACTGACCTTGGAAGGATGGTAGACTATGGGACTGATTTAGATCTTGGCAGACGGGTTACTCCTTCACAACGGAGACGGATATCCCGTCAGCCGAAATGTAAATCCCATTATATCCGCTAGGATTTATATTTCGGCGGACGGGCTATAAATCAGGCCCTTAGTCTGTTTTGCTGAGATTTATCATCACCTTCAGAGCACCACAAATGTCAGCGGCGAGCATCACTTAGCCATCATGCCAACATAGCCAACGGTTTTACACATATGTTTTTAAATATCTCATGCTGACAAATTTTCTGCTGCCTTTTCTGCTAATTCTGGGTTTTCTCTGAGATCCTGTGGTCGTCTCCAAGCGTTGAGAAGTCCGTACCCCTGTGGAGAGTTCCCCATTGTCACAGTTCACCGTGTCAGGGTTGGCCTTGGGCATGGACAAGCTGGGCCCAGGCCTGGGGCACCAATATTCTGAGGGGCGCAGCAGGGAGCTACCTGACTTAATGTCATGCAAACATTAGCTTGATCCCACTTGGTCTCCATCGGATCCTGTTAAAGACTTTGTAATCAGCCCTTAATGTAACTTAGCGTAATTGTTAGCACCCCAGCGACCCCCTGCCCTCCTCCCATCTTCGTCACGCCTCTTGCCCTCACAACGCAATGACCCCCGCCACCCCCACAACAAATATAACATTTTCTTTCCACCCAGGGCGATGTCCCAGTCATTCCGATTTAGGGCCGACCCTGCACAGTGCCCTCCTATTTGGGGTGGTGAATGAGGAAGTGCATCTCATTTCTATACAGCCCAGGTTTCATTTTGCTTTGCGACTGTATTTGAGTTCCCCGGTAGGTTGACTTTACCTACTTTTGATTGGAATCCAAGTACCACGTTGCTGGTATTTTATGGCCATGCAGATTCTCAGCCTCTGGTATGTGAAGATCTTCTTAAGCTAGCAGGATATTTTTTTGCCTCCTTTCTTGACTTGTTGTGCTTTTGACCTGAGACGTGTTGCTTTTCCTGAGATAGATCTTGAATGTTGCAACCAGTTTTCAATAATAGGCACCAATTTCTGCTGAGCCTAGTGTCCACTGGGTAGTGTTTAATTTGTAAAAAAATAAGGGCGAGGGCTCTCGTCAAGGCCACCACAGCTTGCACCACCCATTGCCCCTCCCAACACTGGCAATGGCAGTACCAACACAGTTACTAACCATCAAACTGCTACAAGTATGACCATACAGACCTTTCGAGGTCCCCAAAGCTATAAGAATGGCTTGGACGGCAGGTATTAGTTGTTTTTGGTGTGTATTAAATTAATAAACAACTGTTGTTCTGCACATCTCTAAAGCACAAAAACGGTGCTACGATGTGGCAGCTGTTATACGTGCCGGTGCTGACAATTAAGTGTCAGTGCCAAGCACCGTAAACCACTGGCTCAAATTAAGCACTGCCACTGGGTGTACTCTTGAGTGTACGTTGGGCCCCGATCCTCTCTGCCATCGCCGGGAGTGTTGATTTACTGCTACCAATTAACTATTTCACCAGGGTGCTCATATCCACCCCTTCCAACTTGTGACAATTTTAATCATGTAAGAAGGTGTCAGGGCCTTGGAGTGGGAGGGCTTTGTGCCGAAAACAACCTGAGGCACTTTAACCTGGCCCATTGCCCGCTCCATCACAAGAAAAAAAGCAAACCTTCTGAGTCCGCCTCCGATGTCCTGGGGAGGTTTCCTGCACTGTAATGGACATCGGCTGTGCACAGCCTCTATTTAATTATCTGGCAAACTCTGTAGGCGTTTTCAGATAATTGTCTCCCACCATGTGGTATCAGCTTCTCAATGAGTGACTTACTGAAGGGAGCTGATATCTCGTGACACACGGTGGCACCTTGTGAGTAGGAAGGTCTGGCTATTCTAGGACTGTGGCAGAATGCACCCATGCCCATTTCGTGGAAGTCTTTCATGACTTGAATGAAGTTTCCAGATGTGCTAATTGTTATTACTATGTATGGCTCATCAGAGCCTTCTCCTCTCTTCTTGACTTTCGCAAGAAGCTGCAGCCAGGCTTTTCCAGTAAGCCTCCAGGGCTGGCCTTACAGACCTGCTACAGAGTGCCTGGATACTCTCACGAGTGAGTAGCGTGTTATAAAAACACAGATAACACAACATAGCATAACTTAACATGTATGTTTCTGATTCGTTAAAAAAAATATATATTCCCACAATTAAGTACATTTTATTTTGTTAAATAATTTTTATTGATGTAATAATAAAAGTACCAGAGTTACAATTGAACATAAGATGAAACAATAGAATAATATAGTGTATAACATCAAAAAATATTCTAATAAAGAGCAATCTAATTCAGAGATAATAAAGAGAGGGGAAAGGAGATCATCTTATGGTTAAGAAATGAATAAGAAGAATAAGGGTACATATTAAGATAAATGGAAGCTAGAAGAAAGTTTTTGAAAATAAGGGAATAAGAAAGAAAGAGAAGAAAGAGAAGAAAAAACAAAAAGGAAAAGAAAAGAAAAGGAAAAGAGGGGAAAAATGAGATAAAGAACTAAGATATGGAAGGGTGAGAGGATAAATAAGAAGTGAAGGGAATCCAAAATAAATCAGATCCCACAGTTAAGTACATTTTTAACGCTACTAGCGGACCACAACTGCATTTTTATGAAGAAGATAATGGACTCTATGGAAGGAAGATCGCCTCATTGTTTGTGATGTCACAGTGCTCTCCAGATCCGGCATGGCTCAAAGGATTCCACGTTATGAAAATCAGTGCTACATCAAAAGGAAAAACCCTTGTTCTGGCATGAATTCTTTTCAGGAAACGGACACTGCTTATGAGGTCACCCCATAAATTCAAAACTCTACAAATGTATAAAAAAGTGACCTAGTCAACTGCTTTTGGGAACGAAATATTAGAAATCAACTATCCAAAATCAGAAGACCAGGTCTGCCGATGTTGAGATCAGTGAAGCTGCCTGGCCGAACCTGAAAGCTAGAAGAGGAGAGGATGTTTTAAAACCGGTGTAAAAAGATCACCGATTTTAAAACACGAAGTGACACTGAGCACAGGACATGGAGTGCTCTTTAGTGTTGCTGTGCTGTCACGAATGCAAGAATTTAATTTCGGTTCTGTGATTTTTTCTAGTCTTCATGCGTAGAACAGCACATCATTAGTGTGAACATTGGAAGGGATTTTTGTGTTTTGAAGATGCCAGTTTGACATTGCTAGAGCTTGAAGCCCTGCCCACCAGTGTGGACTATTTGAACTGCCCACCAGTGCCAGCTCCTCACACTTCTCACAAGGGCCAGCAGCTCACACATCTCACCTGTGCCAGAAGCTCGCATTGCCCACCAGTGAAAGTTCCACACACTTTTTTTGAAGATTTATATAGCGCAAACTCGACCCAAAGGTATTGGAGCGCTTTACATGACCACCTGTTACGTTACACAAGGACACATTAATTTTTGGTAGGCACAGGGAGATTAAGTGATTTGCCCAGAATCACAGGATGCTGAGCCGACAACGAGACTCGAACCTGGTTCCCCAGCTCCAAAGTCGGCAGCTCTGGCTGTAAGGCCACATCCTATCCCCTAATCCTTTCTACACTTACCACTAGCTCTTGCTCTTCAAACTGCCTGGCCTTGCATGTTCCTCATTATTCTGCCCTCAAGTGCCATTTATTGCCCTGTGAGTCAGACATAGGGGTCGATTCCGATTCGGGCCGGAAAAAATACCGACCGACTCGGTACGGGAATTTAGTCCGACCGACTCGGACCGGCGCCGTACGACCCGGGTAGTACGATGAAATGCATGTGAAATCCGACCGACTCGGACGGAATACAAAACGTCCGACCGAGCCGGACGGAAACAAGCCATCTGGCCGGGAAATCACGCGAAACGAACCGACCGACGCACTCGGATTGAACCCGAACGAAACGTACCTGCTAACTCCGACCCACGTAGTACGATGCTTTGCGTGCAAAACACGACCGACTCGCCCGGAGCACAAGCCGTACGACCGACACTCATACAAAACCCAGCCGAAGCAACCCAATACTACGCGACCGACTCGTACGCCGCATATGAAACCTAGCTGACACACAGCGGGAACGAGTCGGACAAGATCGCACCAGACAACTGCAGCGTCCTACTCGGACACAAGAACGACTCCTACATGCACCAAAAACACCAAGGAAAAAGTAGAAAAAAAAGGGCCAAACAAGCAACCACTAAGCCAATAAATACAGGGAGGGAAAAAAAAATGGAACAAGGACACACCTCCAACTCCACCTACATAAAGGCCACAAATCCCTACCATGATCCTTTGCAAATTCCACTGACCTGCCAGACAGAACACCATCACACAGCAACCACAGACACACTCACAGCTCATACATCACACAAGCCACACACCATTACCACACCTACAAATAGCACCCTCACACACACCCAGCTAAACCTACACTCACACCCCCCCACTTGCACACACATCAATCACCACCACCACCCATCACCATGCCCCCAAAGAAGAACCATAAGTTCCTAGATTGTGAATTGGAAGTCCTGGTAGACGAGATCCTCAGGGTAGAGCCACAGTTGTTTGGTACATTGATACAACAGACCCCCATGTCGCAGAAAACCAAGATGTGGGCGAGGATTGTCGATAGGGTGAACGCACAATCACCATGTTTGCGCACAAAGGAAGACATCCAGAACAGGTGGTATGATGTGCGCAGGAGGGTCCGGGACCTACTCAAAAAGGACTACCTCCTCAGCCAGCACACCGGCACTGGCCCTCCTGCAAAACCAGTATACCTCAGGCCCTGGGAGGAGAAGGTGCGGGCCATCCTACCACCAGTGAGCGTATACGGACTAACAGACATCCCAGAGCCTGGTGAGTACACAACTAATATATACAATATGGTGTGACAACACACACACATCACAGTCAAGGGGATAGGCAAACCATGCACACTTAGCAAATACACAGCAACCAAAAGATATTCATCCCAAGATGTGAATGCTAGTCAGACAAACACAATACCTGCCATCTCATAGTGATATGTAACTGTGTCATCATGACATCTACAAACCTAACAACAAATACAGCAAGGCAGTGGCACAAATAGAACCAACAAACACTCCCAGATATTTACCCACCACTAGAACACCACCTCACAGGGAAGCTCACTCAAAGGAAGGAATTCTGTGTATGCTGGTCAAGTCAGTGTAGCCAATAGCATGATGGGAGTGGTAGTCACAGATATTGGTCACACCCACAATTGGCCCATCAACACCACTCTGAACCATGGTCACATCACAGGGAGTGGAAAACAACTGACAAGATGGCTGACACTGGGTACTGCTGTGGGGAGCACAAGGCCCTGCTGGGAACTGGACACCAACAAACAACAGGACCACACTGTCAGCCATCTTGCCATTGCTGTCACACTCACACACAGTGAAGTCCACTCAAAAGGAAGGAAGTATGGGCATGCTGGGAAGGGGGTGTAGGCAATAGCATGATGGGAGTTGTAGGCACAGATATTGGTCACCCACACAATTGGCCCATCAACACCACTCTGAACCATGCTCACATCACAGGGAGTGGATAAGGACTGACAAGATGGCTGACACTGGGTACTGCTGTGGGGAGCACAAGGCCCTGCTGGGAACTGTGCACCAACAAACAGCAGAACACCACTGCCTGACATCCTGAAAGCCAACTTGCACTCCCTGCAATGCAAGCACGTTGCATGGTGGGATATCTGGCTGGGTGGGAAGGAGGACTGATAGCACTGACCATAGTTACAAGCAGCTCTCCTCACACACCCCCTCAACACAAACTCCACATAACCCACCTAGGAGAATGTAATGCCTCACACACCAAATGAAGATCCCACAAAGAACCACCACCCTGGGTAATGCTGTGTGAAGTACAGGGACACTCTTGGGACTTGTAGCCAAACAACTGCCAGGACAACACTCCCAGCCATCCTGTCAGCACAGGCACACTACCCCACAGGGAAGCAGAGTCAAAAGGAAGGAAGTACGGGCATGCTGGGAAGGGAGGTGTAGGCAATAGCATGATGGGAGTTGTAGTCACAGATATTGCTCACCCTCACAATTGGCCCATCAACACCACTCTGAACCATGCTCACATCACAGGGAGTGGATAAGGACTGACAAGATGGCTGACACTGGGTACTGCTGTGGGGAGCACAAGGCCCTGCTGGGAACTGGGCACCAACAAACAACAGGACCACACTGTCAGCCATCTTGCCATTGATGTCACACTCACACACAGTGAAGTCCACTCAAAAGGAAGGAAGTATGGGCATGCTGGGAAGGGGGGTGTATGCAATAGCATGATGGGAGTTGTAGGCACAGATATTGGTCACCCACACAATTGGCCCATCAACACCACTCTGAACCATGCTCACAACACAGGGAGTGGATAAGGACTGACAAGATGGCTGACACTGGGTACTGCTGTGGGGAGCACAAGGCCCTGCTGGGAACTGTGCACCAACAAACAGCAGAACACCACTGCCTGACATCCTGAAAGCCAACTTGCACTCCCTGCAATGCAAGCACGTTGCATGGTGGGATATTTGGCTGGGTGGGAAGGAGGACTGACAGCACTGACCATAGTTACAAGCAGCTCTCCTCACACACCCCTCAACACAAACTCCACATAACCCACCTGGGAGAATGCAATGCCTCACACACCAAATGAAGATCCCACAAAGAACCACCACCCTGGGTAATGCTGTGTGAAGTACAGGGACACTCTTGGGACTTGTAGCCAAACAACTGCCAGGACAACACTCCCAGCCATCCTGTCAGCACAGGCACACTACCCCACAGGGAAGCAGAGTCAAAAGGAAGGAAGTACGGGCATGCTGGGAAGGGGGGTGTAGGCAATAGCATGATGGGAGTTGTAGTCACAGATATTGCTCACCCTCACAATTGGCCCATCAACACCACTCTGAACCATGCTCACATCACAGGAGTGGATAAGGACTGACAAGATGGCTGACACTGGGTACTGCTGTGGGGAGCACAAGGCCCTGCTGGGAACTGTGCAACAACCAACAGCAGTACACCACTGACTGACATCCTGAAAGACAACTTGCACTCCCTGCAATGGAAGCACGTTCCATGGTGGGATAACTGGGCTGGGGGGAGAAGGAGGCCTGGATGGTAACCAAATACCACCAATGCTGGTCATGCACACACCTCAACATTCACATTGACATGCCACAGGTTGGCAAGACAATGTGCTACACCAATATCACTCTCTGACTGTCACAATTTAGGAGAACGCAATGTCCTGGCCCACATCCAGAGGTACAGTCACAACTGTCAGGTGTTTGAACAATTGATGCCAGTAGAAACATAACATACAATCTGTGTCTCTCCCCAAAACAGGTGATGATGGGGACACAGCAGCAGACCAGGAGGAGTCCCTGTCCCAGGCTCCGGGGAACACTGAGCTCACTGGTGTGGATCAGCCTCTGCACTCCTCGGATGGCGAAGAACAAGCTGGACCCTCCGGTGTGAGTCATCATGCAGCACCAGCAGGACCAACATCTGCACCCCCTGCACCCACTCCTCCAACAACTGCCAACACACAGGCCACCCCTGCCAACACAGACACACCAAGGACCACAGATAACAGCGCAGGGACCCAGGCCCAAACTGGAGCTGGTGACAACGAGCCCAGGAACAACACCCAAGTGGGCCCACGGTCACCTGTGCGTGCCACTGCAGGTCCTGCACGTGTCGCCAGGGGTGGTGGGAGGGGTGGTAGACATAGGTCACTCCTTGCAGAGGGGTCTGGACTGCATGATGACCCACAACTGGCACGCATCGCGGATGCGTACCAGACTAGCACCGTAGAGGTCAGCCAGGTAGTGGGGATTCTCAAGGACATACAACAGCAGCAGGCTGCCCATCATGCCCGCTTGGACTCCCACATGTCCCGTGTTGAGACACACATGTCACATGTCGAGACACACATGTGTGGCATGGAGTCCAAGTGGGACACATTGGAACAACTGACAGCGGTGCATAGGGACATACTGACATGCCTCCGCCAGATCAGCACCAACATGGCCTCACCTCCCTGTGTGCCCACAACATCTGCTGCTGAAACAACTGCAAATGCCACAGGGAGGGAGGAGGACTCTGGCAGAGAGTCCCCTGCACCGCCGCAGCCTGCACCTGAGGGTCCCCCCCCAAGAAGAGGGGCCGTCCGAGGAGGCCAAACTGAGAGGCCGATGGCCATCTACATCCCCCAGGAAGCCAACACCTGTTCTGGAACTTTTCCTCTGTGTGCAAACTGCACGCCCTGTCGAAGCCAACCCAACTCTCCCACATGACATGGGGAGCTCTAGTTGACCAAATTTATCAGATGACTGTGGACTTTACTCTGGACATTTCAGCTACCAAGACTTTCAATTCACATGGGAACTTTGGATTCAAATTTCTATGTACAGCACACACCATCCTGTGCACCATCCTCACACCTGTATGTAAATAAACTCACCAATACACCATATCTGCCTCTGTTGTGATTCCAACGTGGTTTTTGTCATGTAGATGGTGATCTGCTAAATTACACTGTGCATGCTAACTGCTACAGCAAGTCCAACACTGTCATGTCAGTCATGGCGACGTGACACATATGAGGGAGACACACCACTAGGGCCACAAAACACATACACACCAGGGCCATCAGACTCATCACCTATACTGATGTTGCAACGAAATACAGTGGAATGCACAGACACGCCACCTATTCACAGTCACTGTCAACTAGACTACAGGTGCAGTAAGCAAATGTCAGTCAGATGTGTGACTACAGACAACGCACATCCCAAAGTGAAGCACAGGTTTATTACACATTTGCAACATGTTGTTTCCACTACAAATGCAAGCTAATCCAACCTGGCTGTGGCCACAAAGTCAAAAAGTGCAGAAGATAGAAAGTCCAGGGGTGTGTGGCACATCACCTATAGGGAAACGACTGCTTCCACCTTGGAAGTTGAATCATGGATTCGGGGGATCCAAGTTGATCAGACAACTCCAGCAGCACCCTGTGAAGGACAGACATGACACACAGTCAAAACCACTGAAGAACAGCACAGAACGGCAATACTCATGTCTAATACATGTCACGAGATAACTACACAAAACCAAGTTAGCATGTCAACACTGTTGGGCAGTACAGACCACCTGCAAGGACACATCGCTGCACGCATGCAGTCAAGTAGCACATGGCCACACTCAAACAGCACCAGAGCACCACACACACATATCATGCAAACTCAAATCATTGACATTACAACCCTCTGGAGACTCACATTCAGCTGAAGAAGTTGGTGATGAGCTGTGTGCGGACATCACCATCATCATCATCATCATCTTCACTGGCATCGTGACCCAGGCCAGGATCTTCCATAGGTGGGGGACGTTGGTCATCATCATCCAGGATGAGAGGCAACTCCTTCCGCACTGCCAGGTTGTGTAGCATGCAGCAGACGATGACAATCTTGCACACCTTTGCTGGGGCATATGGGAGGGCCCCTCCTGTCTTGTCCAGGCAGCGGAAGCGGCTCTTCAGGAGACCAAAGGTCCGCTCGATCACCCTCCTCGTCCGACCATGTGCCTCATTGTAGCGCATCTGGGCTGGTGTCACATGGTTCCTGAGGGGTGTCAGCAACCACGGCATGTTGGGGTATCCCGAGTCACCTACAGACAGACAATTGCACATTAGCCGATTTGAAAATGTGTGCGGAAAACAACATAGCAGAACACACACAATGGTACAAAGTCAGTACACACCAACAAGCCAGGCACGCTGGTTCGGCATCTGTGACATCATCCTCGGGATGCGACTACTCCTCATCACGTAGGCATCGTGTGCTGAACCGGGAAACGGGCACACACATGTGTGATGGTCATATCTGCAAGACATACCACCAGAGCATTGATCGAATGGTAATGTTTACGGTTCCGGTATGCCTGCTCATGTGCCTGTGGTGGTATCAAAGCCACATGTGTCCCATCAATGGAGCCAATTACATGTGGCATGCTCCCCAGAGCATAGAAGTCACTCTTGACGTCAGTGAGTCGTTGACGTGTTGGGAAATAGATGTACTGGTTCAGGTATCTCAACATTGCCCCCAATACATCGCGTAGCACACGGCTGAACATAGTCTGTGACATCCCACCAGTAGTTGCCACAGTGTGTTGAAAGGTACCGGTGGCAAAGAAGTGTAGGGCTGCCATCACCTTCACCTTGGGGGCAGCGCTGTAGGATACGTCCGGCCAGGCTGCAAATGTGGGTCCAACCGCACTGCCAAATCCTCAATCAGCTGCCTGGTGAAGCGGTACCGTCGGATGCTGTCACGTTCCACCATCGTTGCCAGGTCTGGGAATGGTCGATGGACAGCAGGAGCCCTGCAGTGCATAGGTGAAGAAAGCAAGATTGTCAGTCACACCACCTATGTGCCGTTCACCATACTCAATTTCACATGATACATCATTAACAAACACAAGTACTTGATGTGTGTGTCGTTCTGTTTGGACATATATGGCACCTACATGGACATCATCTAACATCTCTGTTCAACAAGTGTTGACAACAGGTTCCAGGGTGTGCTATGGGAAACCATTAGGCTGTGTCACAGTACCCATTTACTGCTCTCACGTTCCACACACATACCACAGTGACATGTCTGGACAGATGCTCCACATGCATCACAGCTCATTGACAGGTAGATTCCCAGGGACCCTGTCTTGCCACATGGACACTGGCATGACATGGCGTATCATGTACACGTCAGAAAAACAAACATGACACCCACAGGTAGTGGCCCCTGTAGCCTCTGCAGGACAGACATGGACGTCTGTGACACACACACACACAACATCAAAGTTCATGCACAAACCACATGGATGTGGAGACTGTCTCCCATTGTGCACATGGAGTCAGAGACATGTGATACACAACATGCACACAGACTGTGGAGGCACATCACTATTGTAGGAATGGGCCACCCTGTGACGTACATGCCTTCCCACATGTGAGCCTGGGGGTATGTGACATGTCATACACATACACAACCTGGAAATGTGACCATGACACATGCTCAGAAATGAAAAGTTGCACACCACAGTGGGCAGGTGCACAACACACAAAGGACCCTGTCCCCATGAACACGTGCACAGCCTGGGTGTGTCTGCCCCCAAGTGCCACCCCAAAAACCACATGTTCACCCCCATACACAGATAAGGTAATGCTGCCACACATGCCTTAGATACAGTGTGGACTGGGTGTGGTGTTGTAGGTGTGCCCCTGAGTCCATGGAAAGTAAATGTGGCTGGCATAGGTTCACCAGTGACCAGCATGGTGACATATGCGTGTGACCTGTCCAGGGACGCGTTGTAGAGCAATGGGCCGATCGGTGTGCCTGGCCGGCCCATTGCATTGTATGTGAGCGGGTACGCGTTGTAGAGCAATGGACCAATCGGTGTGCCCGGCCGGCCCATTGCATTGTATGTGAGCGGGTACGCGTTGTATCCCGGGTACGCGTTGTACAGCAATGGACCGATCGGTGTGTCTGGCCGGCCCATTGCATTGTATGTGAGCGGGTACGCGTTGTATCCCGGGTACACGTTGTACAGCAATGGACCGATCGGTGTGCCCAGCCGGCCCATTGCATTGTACGTGAGCGGGTACGCGTTGTACAGCAATGGACCGATTGGTGTGTCCGGCTGGCCCATTGCATTGTATGTGAGCGGGTACGCGTTGTAGAGCAATGGACCGATCGGTGTGCCCGGCCGGCCCATTGCATTGTATGTGAGCGGGTACGCGTTGTATCCCGGGTACGCGTTGTACAGCAATGGACCGATCGGTGTGTCCGGCCGGCCCATTGCATCGTATGTGAGCGGGTACGCGTTGTATCCCGGGTACGCGTTGTACAGCAATGGACCGATCGGTGTGTCCGGCCGGCCCATTGCATTGTATGTGAGCGGGTACGCGTTGTATCCCGGGTACGCGTTGTACAGCAATGGACCGATCGGTGTGCCCGGCCGGCCCATTGCATTGTATGTGAGCGGGTACGCGTTGTATCCCGGGTACGCGTTGTACAGCAATGGACCGATCGGTGTGTCCGGCCGGCCCATTGCATTGTATGTGAGCGGGTACACGTTGTATCCCGGGTACGCGTTGTACAGCAATGGACCGATCGGTGTGCCCGGCCGGCCCATTGCATTGTATGTGAGCGGGTACGCGTTGCAGAGCAATGGACCGATCGGTGTGCCCGGCCGGCCCATTGCATTGTATGTGAGCGGGTACGCGTTGTATCCCGGGTACGCGTTGTACAGCAATGGACCAATCGGTGTGCCCGGCCGGCCCATTGCATTGTATGTGAGCGGGTACGCGTTGTAGAGCAATGGACCGATCGGTGTGTCCGGCCGGCCCATTGCATTGTATGTGAGCGGGTACGCGTTGTATCCCGGGTACGTGTTGTACAGCAATGGACCGATCGGTGTGCCCGCACGGCCCATTGCACTGGATGTGAGCGGGTACGCATTGTATCTCGAAATACGCGTTGTACAGCAGTGGACCGAACGGTGCGCACACATTGGCTGGGGCCTGGCATGGCAACGGACGCGTTTTCGAAGCTCCAACGAGTCTGATGCAGTGAATTCAGTTGGCCAGCCACAACAATGTTGCAAAATCATGGGTGTCATGAAGTTGAAGATTTGAAGGATGCTGTGGGCGTGTATTAGTGCTGCTATTCCATTGATTGGTCAGATTCAGAAGATGCAAACGACTTGGAACTATCACTTTGGACACATGGGACAGTATCTGCCTCTGCAGCACACATATAATGCTGGCTGTTCCCCTGAGAGCTCACTTGCCTGCAGTACATGCTCCAGGACGACATCTGCCACCAACACTGCTGCTGTTTATGCATCCTCTGGCTCCTGCAATGGCACGTACTGTGGCGAGAGCCCCAGCCTTCAGCCTTGAGGAGAACCAGGCCCTGCTGGACAGCCTCCTTCCACAGTACAGCAAGCTGTATGGGAAACCAGGGGAGCAGGTGAGTGTGCTGTCCACTGCCTCACTAATTGTGCATGTTGTCTGACTAGCAGGACTTTCAGTGTGCACACCACTGGCTAGCATGCCCACTGAGTAGTTGTCACACCCCAAAGTGTGTAGTTACATGCACTGAACTGGTACAGTGCAGTAACAGTGCATTCCAACTAGGTTTACTTCCCATGCAATGATACCATGTAGTGACTGCTGGCAAACTGTTCATAGCCATTGTTGCACTGCCTGTGTACATCATATGCCCCTGTGATTGAGACATGTATATCCAACTGTGTGATGCACGTATAGGTTGCATGTGTAGTAATGGCCTTTTCACTTTGTCATCCTCACAGGTTGATGCCCACCAGAAGCAGGAAATATGGCTGACCATCGCCCGGAAAGTAAGATCCGTCGGGGTCTACAGGCGCAGGATCCGCAACTGCCAGAAGAGGTGGCAGGACCTTCGTGGCTGGACCCGGAGGATCGCAAGGGTCCAGCTGAAGCTGTCGTCTCCTCGCAGGAGGGGCGGACACCGGACCCTGACCCCCCACATGCTCCGGATCCTGGCGGTGGTCTTCCCTGACCTGGATGGGCAGCTGAAGGACAGACAGCAGCAAGGAGGTGGTGAGTCCATGACTGCACTGTGCACTTTGTCTGACATGCTATGTGCCCTCCTCTGGCCTGGTTAAACTTCCACAGTACATCAGTCATGTGGTCCAGGACCCATGTCCCTCATTTGTGACATGCCCACTTCTCCTCTGATACGCATATGTGTGGCCCTTATAGTCAGGAAATTGTGTCATTTGGGGACTGTGTCATTGCATTTAGCTTTGCTCAAGCTGGGGGATAGCATTTGTTCCCGTGACTATGTTGTGCGATTCATGGGTGGGTCAATTGCTTACACAATGCCTAAGTTCTGACATGTAATCTGGGTGTAACTTTGATATGTGGTCCGCTTGCTGCTCTGACTCATCACATGTCCCTGGGGAATTTGGCACACACCCATGCTGCTGGTGGGAACAATGTTTGGGCCTCAGGAGTATGTGTATCCAGTGTGTCACAGATGCTTAGCCACCTGCCTACTGTCCAGGACTCATCCCTCTTACAGGTGGAGCTGGACAGTAATGCCTACTCCAGGTCATGCAATGCACTCTGTACTCCCACTCCCGTGTATCATCTGGCATGTTGTGATCAGTGTAATGTACCCTCAGGTGTCTGCCTCTGTCTCATTGTGCTGTGTCTTCGTTGTCAGGACTACTGGTATGTTTATCGGTTAGGGCTCAGCATGCCATCTGAGATGTGACCATGATAGACGATACTTCTGTGACTTATAGGTGTCTGATCACTTGACTGTGCACACAGGTGTTTGCGACTGTGACTTTCAGGCAGCTGTATTTTCATTCACAGCTCACTGTGAGGTGCTCATGTTCAGAGAGTTGTGTTTCATGTCCCCCATATGTCCAGTTGGTATCACGTGGACAAATAGTAGTACAGATGATGTGGTATTTGGGGGATGGACATGTGCACTTGTCAGTCACATACCTTGCATTCCCCATGCCCTCGGATTGTGACACAGTGCAGACTGTTGTTGGCTGGCTGCCATGGCCATGTGACTTGAGACAGTAATGTTTGACTTTGCACGCATTCCTGTGTCATGGCATTAAACTTCCTGAGACTGATCCTGCAGGGGAGTGACATGTGCAACATGCACCCCATTGTGGCATTGACTATACGGACATGGGTGCATCATGGTGTCTGGTTCTGGTATGCATCACATGCATTTCTATTTAGACTCTGGCCATCCCTTAATCCGGACACCTGCACTGACTCAGTGGCAAGAGATGTGATGTGTGCATGTTCACATACTTCACCGTGTTCCCTGCAATGTCCAACAACTGTGTAGGTGGTGCATGTGTCCACACTGGGGTCTTACCATCAGACAGGCACCAGACAGATGGGTGCAAGGGCAGGAGGGGTGTGAGTCCCATGGTTGACCATCAGACTGACAATTGGCTTCCCCGAATCTGTGTGAGGACTTTAGGCAATGTTCAACTAAGGATGCCAGGGCTTGCTCTGTAATGTGCTGTACTTACTGTGGTGTGTGCGGTCAGTGCAGGTGACTGATGTTTGTCTGTTTCCCTAATTGTTTGCAGATACATCCACGGCCACAGGAGGGGACAGCTCCACGGACCAGGAGGAGCAGCGGAGCCAGACTGGGTCAGCATCGGAGGAGTGGTCAGAGGGACCCAGTGGCACGGAGGGCGACGGGAGCCACACCGAGGAGTCCTCAGCACCATCCACCTCAGCTGAGGACCACAGGAGCTCGGAGGATGACTCCCTTGTGGAGGCGGGTGTCAGCAGCCACAAAGGCCAGCTAGTCTGTCTGGCCCCGCCACCACCACCACCACCACCGCCCTCCCATTGGCTCCCATTCCTGAGGTCCGTGGAGGCTCCCGTACTCGGGAGCGTGTCTCCTTCGTGCCAGGCACCGCAGCCCTTGCCCTTGTGTCCCCTGCTGCCCTGAGTGAGGAGTCTGTGTACCTCCTTCGGCAGCTCCATGTAGGGCAGACAGCAATGCTGAGTGTCCTCCATGCACACACCACTCTGTTGACACAGCTGGTGTCGTTCATGGAGGGCATCTCGACGGGTATGTCTGCCCTACAGAGGAGCAATAAGTCCATGGACTCCTCCCTGACGGCAGCAGTGTCCCTCCTCCAACAGTCCCTCACCCCTCCCACCTCTGCCCCATCCACACTTCCTGCCCCCTACCTGTCCAAAGCACATGCACACCTGCACAGTCACCCAAACACACAGACACAAGCAGCACAGACACACCCAAGAGAAAGGCAAGACGTGCACACAAGCATCCTCAGGGGACTGATACCACAGACACAGGGGACGGGGAACACACACACACACAGGCATCCACATTAACTCCGCAGTCCTCCAAATCCTCTCCCTCCAAG
This sequence comes from Calotriton arnoldi, assembly GCA_963921515.1. Lineage (NCBI taxonomy): Eukaryota > Metazoa > Chordata > Amphibia > Caudata > Salamandridae > Calotriton > Calotriton arnoldi. Next base: position 1,134,847 of record CAWUFW010002652.1, read on the forward strand.
ACCCCTTCCCTTGCCTCGCCTGCTACCACACCCACACAGCAGATCTTCCTGTGTGACCTCGGCCTCTTCCTCTCCAATCCTGCTGATCCAGCATACCGGGGGAAGAGGAAGTCCACCCACACAGAGGGGAGTGCCCCTCGCCCCCGGACACCCTCCCCCAGGCGCAGGCAGAGTGAGCCCCCCACCCGCAAGTCCCCCCGGTCCCGGAAGAGCAAGACCCCGCCACCGCCCTGCAAGTCAACCACCCAGTCTCTCACCTCCATCCCCCAGGCCACCACTCCACAGGTTCCACCGCCACACCCTGCCCCAGGTTCCCCCACACACCGATACCGCATCCCCAGACTGCTTAGGCCCTCCCCCCCTGCCACTTGCTCTTCCACCCCAAACCAGACACTCTGCCTGTTTGTGCCACTGGTGTGGAGACCGTGTCCCCCCCCCTCTGTCCTGCCCAGCTCTTCTGCCCCCCCTTCCACTACCTTGGAGTCATGCACTGCGGTGGTGTCCACAACAACCCCGTCTGACTCGGGCACTGCATTGGGGACCCAGTCCACTCCATCTGACCAGCCCACTGCAGTGGTTGCAGCACCAACACCATCAGACTTGAGCCCTGCGGTGGTGCCAGCCCCCCCTGAGTCAGACACCTCCACTGCAGTTGCCGGTGACACTCCTGCACCCACCTCCCCTTCACTGCCTCCTTCTGGCATCCACTGATCCTGTCCCTGCGGTGCCTGGCCTGCCCCTCGTATGCCCCTCTAAGGGGGATGTCCCCTGTCCGTACCTGTGCAGGCAAGCAATTGTTGACAAGTTGTCACACATCACCCTGTTGGGACTGTATATTTGGACTGGCCATTGGCCTTAGTTTATTTTGGACTTTTGATTTGAGTTGCACACTTGCTGAATAAAGCCTATTTTTGTTTACTTGTGGTTAATCTTTGGAGGTCCATGATGTAGATGTGTAGAATCATGCATTTGCTGTTGTAATAGTGTTCAGATCAGGTAAATGAAGTTTTGCTGTGATGGGCTCCATGTGGTCCATGGGATATGTGTCCTAATCTAGTCTTGATCTATAGCATCCTTTGCTGCAGTCTGAGGGTGTAATGTTCAGCATTTGACACAGGGATGTACGTTTAGCTTTTGTAGATTACCATCTTTGTCCTACAATGATGCACATCTGGTGGGCTTACCACTGTCCAATGTTCCTAGTACCCTGACTGTGTGCCCGTCTCCAATGGACATGCAGTTTAGCACATCAAATTTGGAGGACTCATCTGTGTACACAGTGCAACTTGCTTGACACGTGTCTTGGGTGTATGCAGATGACTGACGTGACACTCCCGTGCCCAGGCTGATATGAGCAGAGCCTTCAGTGTGTTGTAGTTGTTGACTCACTGACCGAGTGTTCTGCTGACATGTTTGAGTCGTGCACAGACAAGGTTTGGCACAGCTGAGCTTCCACAGGAGTGGAGTGCCCTCATGGCAGTGCGTGATTCCGTGATATAGGCTGTGCCCGTGTTGTGTGTTGTGTAGGCATGTCTGTGCGTGTACCCTTCTCCCTTTCCTACACAGGCTGTGTCCCTACGGATGTTCCTGTTTGTGATGCTTGCTGAGTTGTTCTGTGTTCATCCAGCATCTTGGACCTGGTTTCTCCGGGATGTGGGTGCATGGCAAACTAATGTTAATGAGGTTGTCATCCCTAGTTGTCTTTGTTGTCAGGGCTGGGGATGTGGGCAAACGCAGATGGGACACAGTCAAGATTCCTCTTGGCACTTGTTGGTTACACGAGTAATGTGATTTTCTGTTTGTGTATGCTTTCAGTGATTGTGACACGTTGTGTGTGTGACTGCTGCCACTCCTCAGGGTCAGAGCTGCAATGTTGGAAGTTGTCTATGTGTGTCCTTTGTGGGTCAGCTTGGCTTCTTCATTGGTGTGTGACTATGGCCAGGATCCCATTGTTTGGGGTGGATTTCACGTCATGCCCATGTACGGCATACTGTGCAGTGTGTCAGACATTCACAAGTATTGTTGACTGGCCATGTGTGATGGGTTTCTGCACCTTATTTCCCCCCACCACCCCTGGGATTTTCATGGGTGCATGTGCAATGTCAGCAGTCCATGTGAGCTTCACTGCTGCACATTGGTGGAGTTCAAGGTGTGTGGCGTTGAGTGTGTGCAAATGTGAGTTGTTGCACGGCTGGGGCACTACCTCCATATTGTACTTGGCTGGCAGGCCATGCTGAGTGCTTTGTGCTTGTATAGGTGTGATGGTAGTTTGTTGCTCAGGACACATGGCTGTGGTTCACAGTGTGGATGACATCTACCTTTGCCATCACAGTGTGATTGTCATGCAGGCTAGTGTCACCACAATGTGGGGTCCCTGGGGGGAGTGCTGTGGTGGTTCTGTCTCTTGCTGTGTTTGTTGCTGTTCCTACAAGCTTGTGTGACATGTGTAATTTGGGCTCCCTCTCATCTCACAATGCCTGTTTGCCCACATAGGGGAATCCAATCCCTGAGTTACTTTTGTATGTGAAAGGGTTGACATTTGTGTATTAGTGAATCTGGCCTCCTCATGTGTTTGCCTAGGGACACTGGCACACAACCCCCCTCACCTGTTGATATGCAGTGTGAGTCTGCCTGTTTGTGTTTGTGCATTTGCACCACTGCATTGGCATATCTTTAGTTTGCCATTGGCTGTATGTTGTTTGTTGGCTTTCCCCTGCTGGCCCTGGGACTGCTAGGTCATCAGTCAGCACATTGATCATGGTTAGTATGTCCCATTGCTGCCATGGTATGGTATTTGTTCACATGACATCTACAGTCTCCACAGGATATCTACATTTGTGTGTCCATTGCTGCAGATATGTGGGTCTGCATTATGATGCTCACTTCTGTCATTGTGTTATTTGTGAATGTAGACAATGCGGGCCCCCATGGCTGATGTTTGTGTGCACATGGCTAGAACGATGTGTCATTGGCACTGCACTGCTTGCCTCACACAATCTATGTTGCTATGGGACACAAGCACTACAATGCCACTGTAGTGTTTGGTGTTGTGTGGCCAGGAATTATCCCTGCATTTTTGGTTTAGCAGCTTTTACCAGGACTACACTTACCTTTTGGGCACTGTGGTGATGGGGCTTAGGGCCCCATTGCCACACTGTTCTAAATGTGCTTCAGCTATGGTGCACACACTTACCTTTTGGGCACTGTGGTGATGGGGCTTAGGGCCCCATTGCCACACTGTTCAAAATGTGCTTCAGCTATGGTGCACACACTTACCTTTTGGGCACTGTGGTGATTGGGCTTAGGGCCCCATTGCCACACTGTTCAAAATGTGCTTCAGCTATGGTGCACACACTTACCTTTTGGGCACTGTGGTGATCGGGCTTAGGGCCCCATTGCCACACTGTTCAAAATGTGCTTCAGCTATGGTGCACACACTTACCTTTTGGGCACTGTGGTGATGGGGCTTAGGGCCCCATTGCCACACTGTTCAAAATGTGCTTCAGCTATGGTGCACACACTTACCTTTTGGGCACTGTGGTGATTGGGCTTAGGGCCCCATTGCCACACTGTTCAAAATGTGCTTCAGCTATGGTGCACACACTTACCTTTTGGGCACTGTGGTGATCGGGCTTAGGGCCCCATTGCCACACTGTTCAAAATGTGCTTCAGCTATGGTGCACACACTTACCTTTTGGGCACTGTGGTGATGGGGCTTTGGGCCACATTGCCACAGTGGTCATGGTCTGCTTGCATTGTGTAGGCCACACACACAATTATGTGTGACACATGTGTTAGGGGGTCACATTGTATGTTCAATGTCATGTTCAGTGTTGTATGCATTTGACACAGACCACACACGCTTGTCATGGTTTTGGGGGTGGGATGTAATTTACAGACAGTCCTTATGTGGGAGTATGCTAGTTGTGTCATGCATTACCCGTCCTATGAGTAGGGGTGGTTGTAGTGACAGGCATCCTGCCCCCCATGAGTGGGGATGGTAGTAGTGACAGGCATCCAGCCCCCGATGAGTGGGGATGGTAGTAGTGGCAGCCATCCAGCCCCCCATGAGTGGGGGTGGTGTTAGTGGTAGGCATCCAGCCCCCCATGAGTGGGGATGGTAGTAGTGGCAGGCATCCAGCCCCCCATGAGTGGGGATGGTAGTAGTGGTAGGCATCCATCCCCCTATGGGTGGGGATGGCAGTAGTGGCAGCCATCCAGCCCCCCATGAGTGGGGGTGGTGTTAGTGGTAGGCATCCAGCCCCCCATGAGTGGGGATGGTAGTAGTGGCAGCCATCCAGCCCCCCATGAGTGGGGGTGGTGTTAGTTGTAGGCATCCAGCCCCCATGAGTGGGGATGGTAGTAGTGGCAGGCATCCAGCCCCCCATGAGTGGGGATGGTAGTAGTGGTAGGCATCCAGCCCCCATGAGTGGGGATGGCAGTAGTGACAGGCATCCAGCCCCCCATGAGTGGGGATGGCAGTAGTGGTAGGCATCCAGCCCCCATGAGTGGGGATGGTAGTAGTGGTAGGCATCCAGCCCCCCATGAGTGGGGATGGTAGTAGTGGTAGCCATCCAGCCCCCCATGAGTGGGGGTGGTGTTAGTGGTAGGCATCCATCCCCCTATGGTTGGGGATGGCAGTAGTGGCAGGCATCCATCCCCCCATGAGTGGGGATGGCAGTAGTGACAGGCATCCAGCCCCCCATGAGTGGGGATGGTAGTAGTGGCAGCCATCCAGCCCCCCATGAGTGGGGGTGGTGTTAGTGGTAGGCATCCAGCCCCCCATGAGTGGGGATGGTAGTAGTGGCAGGCATCCAGCCCCCCATGAGTGGGGGTGGTATTAGTGGTAGGCATCCATCCCCCTATGGGTGGGGATGGCAGTAGTGGCAGTCATCCAGCCCCCCATGAGTGGGGGTGGTGTTAGTGGTAGGCATCCAGCCCCCCATGAGTGGGGATGGTAGTAGTGGCAGCCATCCAGCCCCCCATGAGTGGGGGTGGTGTTAGTGGTAGGCATCCAGCCCCCCATAAGTGGGGATGGTAGTAGTGACAGGCATCCAGCCCCCCATGAGTGGGGATGGCAGTAGTGGTAGGCATCCAGCCCCCCATGAGTGGGGATGGTAGTAGTGGTAGGCATCCAGCCCCCTATGAGTGGGGATGGTAGTAGTGGCAGCCATCCAGCCCCCCATGAGTGGGGGTGGTGTTAGTGGTAGGCATCCATCCCCCTATGGTTGGGGATGGCAGTAGTGGCAGGCATCCATCCCCCATGAGTGGGGATGGCAGTAGTGACAGGCATCCAGCCCCCATGAGTGGGGATGGTAGTAGTGGCAGCCATCCAGCCCCCATGAGTGGGGGTGGTGTTAGTGGTAGGCATCCAGCCCCCCATGAGTGGGGATGGTAGTAGTGGCAGCCATCCAGCCCCCATGAGTGGGGGTGGTGTTAGTGGTAGGCATCCAGCCCCCATGAGTGGGGATGGTAGTAGTGGCAGGCATCCAGCCCCCCATGAGTGGGGATGGTAGTAGTGGTAGGCATCCAGCCCCCTTGAGTGGGGATGGCAGTAGTGACAGGCATCCAGCCCCCTGTGAGTGGAGATGGCAGTAGTGGTAGGCATCCAGCCCCCCATGAGTGGGGATGGTAGTAGTGGTAGGCATCCATCCCCCCATGAGTGGGGATGGTAGTAGTGGCAGCCATCCAGCCCCCCATGAGTGGGGGTGGTGTTAGTGGTAGGCATCCAGCCCCCCATGAGTGGGGATGGTAGTAGTGGCAGGCATCCAGCCCCCCATGAGTGGGGATGGTAGTAGTGGCAGGCATCCATCCCCCCATGAGTGGGGATGGCAGTAGTGGCAGGCATCCATCCCCCCCATGAGTGGGGATGGTAGTAGTGACAGGCATCCAGCCCCCCATGAGTGGGGATGGTAGTAGTGGCAGCCATCCAGCCACCCATGAGTGGGGGTAGTGTTAGTGGTAGGCATCCAGCCCCCCATGAGTGGGGATGGTAGTAGTGGCAGCCATCCAGCCCCCCATGAGTGGGGGTGGTGTTAGTGGTAGGCATCCAGCCCCCCATGAGTGGGGATGGTAGTAGTGGCAGGCATCCAGCCCCCCATGAGTGGGGATGGCAGTAGTGGCAGCCATCCAGCCCCCCATGAGTGGGGGGGTGGTGGTGGCAGGCATCTAGCCACCCATGAGTAGGGGTAGTTGTAGGGTGGTGTTGGTGGTAGGCATCCATCCCCCTATGGGTGTGTATGGCATTTGTGTTGGCCATCCCACCCCTATGGTTCTGCTGTTGCTTGTGTACGTCATTTGTGCATGCCTATGTGTGTGTGACATATTTCGGGTACGTGTCGTTTGTTTGTGTTGTGGGTGTTTGACTTACCGTCTGCGCCGTACGCGTCCGTACCGGTCCCGGTAATAGATGTAGAGTATTGGTAGGACCTGCGCAATGGGATTCATGGTTGGTTCGTCTCGTTCGGGTTTCTCGTACTCGTCGCTGGCTTGTTCGTCTCGTCGCCGTGGATCTTCTTGTGGCGCGAATCGGAGCTTATGTGCAGCTCTCCCGGATGCTCAAACGTGCCGGACGTAGCGACGAGTTCGGCGCGTACGGAAGACGCATCGTACTAGTCCGGCCGGAAGGTGCTGTATATTTGGTTCCGTGCGACTCAATTCAGCGTTTACGGATCCGGCTCGGGCGGGGAACAGGAGCTGGAATGGGTAAGTACGGCTCGGTCGGAATCTGTGCTGTTATGCGCATCGTACTTGTTCGTTCGGTGGAGTGTTCGAGTCGGTCGGAAAACACGCGTTCGGCTCGTATTTTTTCCGGACAAATACTGTTAGGTGCGCTTCCGGCCGACATCGGAATCGACCCCATAGTGCCTTAAATTTAGTTCTATGTTCCATGGGAAGGCAGTGTAAAGAGATCAAGGCTTTCTTTGCAGAGGAGCCTTTGGGTGTCTTGTTCTGACTGCAGCATTTTGCAGCAATTGAAGCCTTTTTTGAACTGCTTTAGGGGGGCCCGTGTGTATAGAGAGTACCGTAATCCAGGTGTGAATACATTAGTGCCTGGATTGCCACTCTTCTGCAGGGAGTAGGCAGGAAATCCCATATTTCCTCAAGGTCCTCAACATGGCGAAGCTGGAGCTTGTCAGTTTTCTGGCTTGGGCTTTCATTGACAAAGAGCTGCCCAGCCACATTCCCAAGCTTTTTATCGGGGTTGATGAAGTGGGTGGAGTCCCTAGACTGTCCGGCCAACCAAGCAGTGTCACTGGGGATGAGCTGTTTCCCAGTACTATCAGTTCGGTTTTGTCTCCATTTAATTTCAATGAGCAGCTTGCCACCCGGTGGTCCACTTTCTGAAGGCATGGACCTAACTGTGGCTGGGCACCCTCATTTTTGTCAAGCTGCGTATCCGCATAGGAGGCAATAGACATTCCGAAATCCTTGACTATGGAGGCTGATGCTCTGACATAGATATTAAAAAGAGTCGGGCTGAGTGCAGAGGGAAAATCATACAGTATTTATCATATCATGCTGATTTTGATTAGTTAAACACAAAAATCGACATGTTATTCCACACAAACTCTGAATAGGCACTATTTATGGGACCCGATAAATAACGTACACTGTGGCATTGTTATTTTTCAGGAGTGATAAATAGCACCTGCACTCATAATCAGGGCCAAATTCTATGTTTTTCTCTTGCCCTTCTTAGTCTCCTTTCTATAATATTATCCTTTGTGCTACTTCTCCACAACCCCCACTCTGTTTCTCCCCCTGAAACGCCTGAGCCGCCCTCCTTCTATAGCGTTTATCCCCACCCATCCCCTACTCGCACTTTCAATCTGCCATTCCACTGCATTCTCTTCCTACATCTTCAGTTCCTTCTTTTACCTCTGTGCCACCATTCCTGCCTCCACTCACTTTCCCCTTTCCTACTTCTCTCATATGTCCCTTCTTTCTTCTCTCCTGCTCATCTGTCTCCCCCTCTCTTCCCTTCAAGCCATCTTCTTTAACCATGGCCCTTTTCTCCACATATTCTCCAGTCTCAACGCTGCCTTTACCAATGGGTACAAACTCAGAGCCGTAACGAGTAATGAGATGGCAGTCCATCATGAAGCACAGTCCGTTGTCCATGTCTGAGCAAGAGACATTGTCTCAGGTCAGGTCTAGGCAGTTCTGAGAAGTCCTTCATTCCTAGCTCAGCAGCAGCCCTTGTTTAGCATCTGATCTCATTTTACTCTTGTTTCCACTTCAAAATAATCATTGGTAAATCCAATAGGTCTCCTCTTTATAAAGTGAGTGCCAAGATGTTGGCTTTGCTAGTGTTTGTCTGAAAAGTATTTGTTGGAAATGGCCCTTTCTAGGGTGCTTTCCCAGTTTTCCGCTGGTCTAGGTGCTAGCCTCAGTACTTTGAGCACGTTTGACATTGCCATTCCGTGCCAAAGCGCTGTGCTTGTCATATACATAGTGGTGGTTGGTGTATACATGATTGGCTGATTTGAGTTAGCTATAAGTCCCTTGTCTATGGGTAAGACATATACCTAGGACATGTAACTCAAATGCAACTCCGTGGGCCTGCAGCACTGGTTGTGCCATCCACAGAGGTAGCTCATCGATTGTGCCACAGGTTTGCCCTGGTGGGGCCTGTGTGCGCAGGATATTGTTACTCGGCTTGGCATTTAAAAAGGCACGTGCCAAGGTTCTGCATGTCTCTTGCTATATGCAAGTTCTCCCTGGTGACAGGGTGCGGTGTTGAGAAGAGGTAGGGCATGTGCGTGTGTGCGTTACATGCAAGGGTCGTGAATGACACCGGATGGTGTGTTCGGTATGACGGGGCCTGCTTCTCACACTATATTAGCATGGGGGAATGTAGGGAAAGGCTATTGAGCAGGATTCCCTACATGCAGTATAGCAACAGTATAGTGTTTGGTATCGATGAGTTCATAAGGGCGAATCCTCTCCTGTAGTGCAAGTGGATTCGACATTATGTGTGTGGAAATGTCACTTTGGGAAAGTGGGCATTTCGATGCTCAGGGCTGTGTCTGCCTGACGGCCTGTCTCCAATTCACATCTGGATGCTGGGGGGACAGCTACATCTGTACATTCCTGATAGAAGGCCATAATCTGGGGGCTCAAGGGAAACTGTGTACCTCTGACTCTGAAGGCCCTCTGTGGGACGGTACGAGGGGGGGAATTGGCACCTGCATTGCAAAGGGCATGGTCTTGGCCCCACTAAAGTTAATGCTCTAACGTCCCGGGGTAGGATGGCAGACGGGAGAGAATTTAGAGAGGGCCTGTGCATTTCAAAGGTGGTCTTTTGAACTCATTGAATCTGCAAAGGCCATCGTGGGTATAACTACTGGGGCTCTGGCTTCAGAAGTTAGAGACGCTTTTGAATTTGGAACCATACTACGCTGGTTCGATGCTGGGACATCGACACAAGGAATCATTAGGGCAGGAGGGACTGCAGCTGGATTATCCGCAGGCTTAAGGTGGCCTGGAGCTTGTTGTGCTCCAGGAAGGGGACTGTCACTTGGTGGATTTTTCCTGGATGTTGCTGGCCTGCAGCTAGTGCCAACTGTCGTGGCCGGGTCCCTAAGTACTCTTCAAGAGCCAGTTGGCTGGCCTCCTGTCCACAAGATCCCAGGGACACAAAGGATCTCCCCTTTTCCACAAGATCGTACGGCCCGTGCAGCGGTGCGGCGGAAACGGGTAGAAGTGATCATCGGCTGGGACAAAGACCATCCTGACGTACAGCATCATCACACTGTGCAGAGGAGTGTGCTTGTAAAGATCAGCAGCCCACCTGAGGTGCTGGGACATGAGGCGTTTTAGGAGTGCAGGGGAAGCTTGCAGAGTCTGAGGGACCCGTGCTTGCAATCAGAGGACGTGTGCTAGCTTGCGCTCCAGTGTGTGTGGAGTCTGAGGGGTGTTGGTGGATCTGAACTTGGAGCTGAGACTGTCTTCGACCTCAAAATTGGAAGGACAACGGTGCCTGAAATCGCAGTCTCCTCCGACGTCACGAGCTCCCTCTCCCTGGACCCACGCCACAAGGTACTTTGCTGTGGAGAACATCATGATAGGGCCTGAGTTTTTTTGTGTGCCTTGTGGGCACATACAGCTGGTTGTCGGAAGCTATGACAGCTCGCACCTCCACCGGAGGAAAAACATTTCTCCAGACTTGGAAGCGCACCAGCTTCCTGGGTTACAACCATTTGTCTGCAGGGGGGATAGCGATCCCGCACTCGTGCAGGTGCCAGTGGGGACCTGGAGGTCCAATCCAGATGGATGAAACTAAGTAACTGTTTCTTTCTGTTTTAGGTGGTTTCGTCAATCTAATTAACGTCGCGCCAGCAGGCTCAACTTGTATCGTTGGCTGGAGTAGTTGAGTGACTGAGGGGCTGGGTCACGAAGTGTAGTCAAAGACCTGTGATTTCTTGACCATTACAATTGTTGGGATATGCAATATTGAGAATGTTGTGTTTGTTGATTACCTCTGAATAGGGCTTTTAGGGTTATGCTTAACTGCTGCTAATAGGAAAGGTTGACACTTTCATATAACTGTAAAGTATATATTCAATTTGGAGATCATTAAGCTTTCAATGTATGTATCATGTTGATTTTGATGTGTGTGTAATATAAAGACCAGTGTTTCATACATACAGTGTGGAGTCTTTTTGTAGCGTACGCAGTGTGTTGCGAGGGTGGTGTTGTGCCAATACTTTACACATTGACCATGAGGATAAGCCTGACTGCTCTGTGCCAAGCTACCCAGGGTGAGCACAGGTTATCGGATACGTGTATCATACGCATACTATCTAGGACGGGGAATTCCGACTGGCTTCAATGTGTCCCAGCCAGCCAGAAACCGCTGGGTCTAACAGTATTGTTTAGAAAAAGTAAAAGCAAAAAACATTTCAAAACACTAGAGAAAAGGCAAACAGATCTTTTATAGTGTCTCAAAACTGTACATTGAATTCAATGATTTCAATTTATTTAAATTGCATGCAAGATTGTAAAAGGAAACACCTGCGAAGGCCTAGTTACTTTCTGCAGGATTCAGTTCATTTGGTTCTCTGTTGTAGCCCTGAGAGTAGATTTACGGGCCTCTAAGAAAAGTGTAATGCTAAGGAGACACTTCTCCAGGAGAAGCGTCATGCTAAGTACACCGTCTGCCTCAGGCGCCAACTGAGCGAGTAGAGCAGATGACCCTTCCCCCGGCACAGTAAAAGCCTTTGGTGCCAAAGCTTGTGCTTTCATGCAATATGTGGAAAGCAGGCCAACCAATTTGTGAACAATAAAACCCTTTTTTAAATGGTCGAAACCCACTTAACGATTTGGAAAAGGTTTTCCAAATTGTTAAATGGGTTTAAGAAACTATTAGGAATCACTGTTTCTTCTTCTTGCTAAATGCCAGATTACACACTGCTGGAAATCCCCTAGTGCGTCCTGTGCCGCGAGCTAGCACGAGGAAGTTTGCTGCTGGAGCACAGGGGTAAGTTATGCCTTGCACAGGGAGGAGTATCGTGGTCTATGCAAACAACCTATAGCAATGTTATGGTATGATCTACTGGAGCAATTTAAATCCCAAAATGAGGATGCAGCCTGATCACTGTCCGCACAGTGGGGACATTATCTTCATGACTGCCACCTGTCATTCCCCACTGATAATTATGCAAGACAAATGGTAATTCCTTTACTCACCTACTGACACAGGTTCACCTCACCCATTATGATACTGTTTCATCAGAGACAGGGACTCAGGATGGCATTTGAGACGGGGGGAGGATGGTGGTTAATGTGTAGGTTTTCTGTTAATTTTCAATGTGAATTTTCTTTGCATACGAGTGGTACTTATTAAGCCTGGGCGTAGTTCGCGAAGTAGCGCTACGCGAAGCTACGCAAAGTGCAGTTCACACTACGCGAGCTACGCGTAGCACTACGCGAACTGCGTAGTGCACTGTTCGCAATGATTGCACAGTGCCAGATGCTTGTCCGCACTGTGCAATCATTGAAAACGGCATCTTGCACAGTGCGAGCTGTCTTTTACTGCCGCTCGAGTAGATTTTTACTCGAGCAGCAGCTTTCTCAATGCGGACTGGTAGTTTCTCATCGCGAGCGGTCGTGAGCATACGCGACCACTCGCAATGAGAAACCTGACCTCCCCGCGTTGAGAATCTCGCCGGGATGTCATTTTGCTTGCTCGCGGTCGCCAACTTGACGTTGAGGACCGCGAGCAAGCAAAAAATGACCGCTGCACTACGCTACGCTACGCTACGCGTGTTTGCACTGTGCTACGTGCAATTCACGTTGTGCGAAGTAGCGCAAACTTCGCAAACTACGCGAGCGTAGCGTAGTGCTTTGCCCAGGGTTAGTACTTATGTAACCTGAAATGCACATCACATATTACGTGACATTTATGTCTTCTCATGCTTTTGGATTGGTACTATCATTCATGTCTGGTTGTACCACGCTATATGGCTACAATTTATTTTCTTATCTCTTCTTTTCTTTTTGAAAATGCCTTAAAATACATTTTAAAAAAAAGCAATCTCTGGCTCAAGCATGCTATGGGCGTCCCTTCCAAATACTGTTTCCTTATGGTATGTATTAATGTATTGTGATTGAAACTTGGTCGCATAACACTAATATTTTACCAGTCTACTCAAAGGAGGTGGTAACCCATCCGCAAAAGGGAAGGGGCTCCAGTGGACCCCTTCTTTTTTGCAAATGTTAACAAAAACATTTTTAGGAGTAGCTAGCCAAGGCGGACTACCTCAGATCTCAACTTAACCAAGCCTCAAATTGTCCCAGGAAACTCTTTGAAATTGTTAAACAACAATCGTGTGATGCACCCACTCGGTCTGACCCAGGACACAGCCCACCCTCTTGCGACGCTTTGGCTACGTTTTTCTCTGAGAAATCGAGACTCATCAATATCGAATTGGAATCTAAAAAGGCCTCTCTACCATCCTATTGGCTTGCGCACCCTCCATCCCCCGCAGAACAGCCCGAACCAGCTAGTCTGAGCACCAAAAACAATGCCTCTTGGGACACCTTCACCCCTTTTAGCGAAAGAGACATCAACAAGATTCTACAGAGTATCAACCCATCCATTCACTTTAATGACCCGCTACCACCCTCTGTCTTCAAAGAAATCAAGGAAGTCATCACCCCCCTCTGGACAAAGATTGTCAATGCCTCACTGTCTCAAGGTATGATCCCTGACTGCCTAAAAGCAGCTCAGGTTTCCCCTATTTTAAAAAAACCTAATGCTGATAGTGCAGACCTTAACAACTTCCGCCCTATCTCCAACATCACTACTCTGGCCAAACTCCTTGAAAAATGTGTCCAATCTCAACTTTGTGCTCACATTGAAAATTTCCAACTCCTAGACCATCACCAATCCGGCTTTCGGAGTGGACACAGCACTGAATCGGCTCTCATTTATGTTTTCGATGACATTTTAAAAATGCTCGACCACAATGAATCCTGCCTCCTGATCCTCCTTGACGTTTCCTCTGCATTTGACACTGTAAATCACGACAACCTATTATCTGTTCTGAAACACAGGATGGGCCTCTCTGGTCTGGTGCTGCAATGGTTCTCGTCCTTCCTCCACCACAGATTCCAAAGAATAAAGGTGAACCACTCCCTATCCCAGCCCACGCCTGTATCCATGTGTGTCCCACAGGGGTCCGCCTTATCCCCCATACTATTCAACCTATTCTTGGAACCACTTGCAAATGCACTAAACTCAATGAACATTCTCTTCCACATGTATGCAGACGACACGCAACTTTACCTGAAAATCTCCTCCCCTGGCGATCTTACATCACTCAATACTACCCTCATGAACACTCAAAACTGGCTAACTGAGAACCACCTCCTACTCAACACTTCTAAAACCGAATTCTTGCTCATTTCTCCTCCGAATCATACCCCCAAGGTAGACCTCTGGATGAACCATCTCACTGCCTTCAACTGCCCCCCCTCATCTTTGATTCAGCCAAATCGCTCGGAATCACCCTGGGCAAACACTTAAATTTGAAGAACCACATTAGTAAGGTTTGCAAGGGAGCGAATCACCTGATGAGACTACTCAGGAATCTCAAACCTTTCCTCCCACAAGCTGACTTCAAGCAGGTGGTTCAAGCGCTGGGTTTGCCGAGGCTAGACTATGGCAGTGCTACACTATGTGGCCTCCCAAAATATACCTTGGACCCACTTAGGGCTGTATTGAATGCGGCGGCCAGGCTGACCACGGGCACAAAAAGATCTGCGCACATTTCCCCAGTCCTAAAATCTCTAAATTGGCTGCCTTTTGAAGCAAGAATACAGCTAAAGATCGCCTGCCTGACTCACAAAGCTCTCCATCTTAAAAACCCCAATTATATATGCCAAAAGCTAGAACTATCTGGAGGTGGTAGACCCTCAAGAAGTGCTAACACCTTCCTTCTGAAACCACAGATATTTCGCAAAAAGAGAACTTGTCCAAGAGCTTTCTCCGGCTCCGCTCCACGGATCTGGAACTCTCTCCCTCCTGAAGTTCGCAGACTCACCTCCACGGTTGCCTTCAAAATGGAAGTAAAACGATTCCTTATGTGCAAGTTCTTACCTTAATTGGGCACCGATCATTTGCTTGAAGATACTGGACTTACACCTTCATCTCTTGTACGGATGTATTATATCCCCTTACTTAATCTTTTCTTCCCCTCCCAGTCCCGCAATTTTTTTTTTTTAACTATTGTGATGCTGTGTTGCACCCGTTGTAACTGTTTCCTTTGATATGTATTTGACGCCTGCCTAACCCTGATCATCCGTAATTGTGAAGTGCTGTGATATCCCTCGGGATCATGTTCGCGCTATATAAAACTTTATTAATAAATAAATAAAGCTAGTGGCACAAGGGACAATTTCTTACTAATAAAAAATTGTTGTAAAATGCTTCATGTTTTTTAAACACATACAAAAGAAAAGAGGTTGCATTTGAAAAGAAAAGATTGCTTTATTGAAAAGCCACCACAGATATAGTGGTCTGCTGACCCCAGCATGCCACCATTCCTGTGATTGTAGCCAATTGTAGTGCGTCACAGTTTGCGACCTACCTCATACATTTTAAAAGATATGTCGAATTGCAAGCCACTACAGGTCTGTATTTTGTAAACCCACCTATTAGGACATTGGCTATATCACAAAATAAAAATTAATTTGGTAAACGTCATGGGTGAATTGTGACCCCCGTTTTACCAAATGCATTCTTCGTACATGAGAACCGCAAATGTTAAGAAATCACAAATTAAGATAATTAATTAATTTCTGTTGGATTTCAGGAAGAGACCAGTGGCATGACAAAACTTGAGGTGGCCCCCTGCATAGTACATGCAGGGGGCCCCTGTTAGACCTGGCACCATTGGTGTTGGTTTCCCCTGTATGTTTTGCCTTTGCCTCCTGTGTTTTTGCTGTGTGTTGGACTTCGTTTTGCTGGTTTAGATGCTTTGGGCACTTTGCCACTGCTGTTCAGTGCCAAAGTGCAAGTGCTCCCCATGTAAATTGTTGTTAGGGATTAGTGATCCCATGATTGGCATATTTGATTTACCAGTCAGTCCCTAGTATAGTGCACTGTGTGTGCCCAGGGCCTGTAAATCAAATGCTGCTAGTGGGCCTGCAGCACTGATTGTGCCACCCACATAAGCAGCCTGTAAATGTGACTCAGATCTGCCACTGCAGTATCTGTGGGCAGTGTAGTACTGCCATGTCGACTTGGCAAGTGCACCCCCTTGCCAGGCCCTACCCTTCCCTTTTCTTACATGTTAGTCACCCCTAAGTTGGGCCCAAGGTACCCCTGTGGGCAGGGTGCAGTGTATGTGAAAGGTAGTACATGCCCTGGTGTGTGTGTGGCATGTCCTGATAGTGAAATACTGCCAATTTCGTTTTCACTATTGCAAGGCTACCTGTTCCCATAGGATAGAATGGGAGCAAGGTAGGAAAATAAAGTTTAGTATGCCTGAACTCAGAATGTTAAAATGCATCTTTTAGTGAGGGTGATTTTTACATTCTGTGTTTGAAAATACCACTTTTAGAGAGTAGGTATTTTCTTGCTTAGCCATCCAGTGCGCCTCTGCTACGATGTGTGTTTACTGTCTGGTTTTGGAGTGACAGGGGCTGGGGATGAGCAGTGACTCCAGAGAGTCTGGAAGAGTCAGGGCTGGGCTGAATAGACCAGGGCTGCATTTAGAGTAGGAGGAGGAGATTTCCTTTGACCTGAATGGGCCTGGTCTGCCTTCCACAATGCTGTCTCCACCTCCTGCCAGGAAGCTGCACCAGAGATGACAGAACTGGTTTTGACTGAGCACAGGGCTTCTCTGCCACCAGAGAACAAAGGAGTTTTGATGTATAAATATTGGGGCCCAGACCCCAGAACTTTAGATCACTTTTGGGACTTCAAGAGGAACCTCTGCCAAGGAGAATTGCTGGAGAAACTGGAGGAGGAGTACTGCCCCTTTGCTGTGTGCTGTCTGGGGTTGGCCTGCAGTGGCTGTTTCTGCCAAGGAGAGGAACTGTGTGTGCATCCTGCTTGAGAAAGTACGTCCAAGGGCTTGAAGTGGAGCTTGCCACCCTGTTCAAGAGGTCTCATCATCCTTCTGGGCACCGTCTCTGGTTCCGCTGGTTTGAGTTGCCACAGAGGAAAAGATCAGCTGACTCCGTCATCGAGTCTGTCGCAGACTCCGTGTCCTGAAGGCACTGTAGAGAGTACCGCCTCATTTCGCAACGCAACCCTGGTCTCACTGACTCCATCAACGAGCTGCAGCTTGCACCGCGTCCAGTGGCCACTGCACTCCGCACCGCTTCGCTACATGCTGCGCAGACGTCACCGACTCCGTCGCTGCCCGACTCGAATATCAACCGGCTCCATTGTCACACCGTGACCTGCCAGCACCGCATCGAGCACTGTCCCACCCTGCAACACAAGCCTTGGTTTCACCGACTCGGTCAACGAGCCGCTGCCTGCACCGAGCCGGGAGGACACCGCACGCTGCAATGCTTCCATCTCACATCGCAACCGCAACGGTTACCCCGACCGACTCACATTGGCGTCTTGTCCGCAACAAGAAAGGTACTGTCTCTGAGTCTGCCAACGCTTTAGCTTACCCGTATCGATGCGGTTGGCTGGAATTGTTAGACTCCGTTGTGTTCAGTATCGCGGTAGCCCCAAAAGGAGCTACTCAGTCGGAGGAACTGTGTTTCAATGTTATTCCTGCAATTTAAAGGTTATTTTGCACAGTAACTATTTTTAAGAGTATTGTATGTTGGATTTTTGTCGTTTTTGGTCTTGTTGGTTTAGATAAAGTTTTGCTTATTTTTCAAAACTGGTGTGGTGTCCAATTGTAGTGTTTTCACTGTGTTACTGTATGCATGCACAAATGCTTTACACACTGCCTCTGATCTAAGCCTGTCAGCTCGTGCCAATCTACCAAGGGGGTGAGCATGGGTTATTATAGAAGTGTATCCCCCTTACCCTGACTAGGAAGAAGGGTCCCTACTTGGACAAAGGTACCTACCTCTGCCAACTAGAGACCCCCATTTCTAACAGCCCCCCACACGCCAGACCCAGTCTAGAGCTCTAAGGCCAGGGATCTGCCAGTGCCGGAGGGGGCCTTCAGAGCTTGGGCCCCCTTGAACTGTGGGGGCTGCGGGGGCTTCTGGGACGCCACTGGAAGAGACTCAAGACCTGACTTTTCGACTGAGCCCCTCAACCCAGGGCCTGGATACCCTCATGGGTGACCAGTAGCGCCATACAAATACTGATTGATTGATAAGACACTCATGTCTTATTATCCTAGATGCTTCTCAATAATGGCGGGTACCTAATAGCTTGCATATGGAAGTAATCCATTTTTTTCCAAAGGAGGGTATAGCTAGGACGGAAGAATAGAAAGTGGTCCTTACTTTCTTCAACCCATGGGAAAAAGGAACTAGATGGTGTTAAGGGGCAATTTTTATCTCATTTAGTGCTAAAAGAGTTTAGCGGCAAATTGCCAGTTCTAAACTTTAGATACAGGCTTTTCGCTTGGGCAGGGGGTATCCTGTCCAGGTATGGTTCAAAGCAAAAATGGTGTTTGTGGTTCAAGAATGTCTCAGTAATGCTCCCTATTTTTTGGTCTTTCCAGATTGGCTCCAGCGTAAGGTCCCAATAGGCTTGTTTCATTTTTATAAGAATCCTCTTTGTCAATCTTGTAGGTGAAAGCTAAATCTCCTTCAGTTTAATGAGCTCACAGAAGGTTTTGATTTTTCTAAGCCATTGTATCTGGATGTCCTTATCAATAGCAAATATCTTTCATCAACAGTTTCCTATAGATCTCAAGTTCTGGGGTAGTCCAGTGATGCACCCAGTGCACCAATGATTTTAGAGGAATCACCTGATCAATCCTCTTTAGTTCTAAATCCAATCTGAGAGGGGTAAGCGGAGTACTGACTGGAAGATTGAAAAGTGACCTAATAAATAGATTTTCAGTCTGGGTGAGCAGAAACACATCAGCACATCCCCAAAGTTCTGCACCATATAATGCCCCTGACAGAGCTGTAGCCCTCTATACTTCAAGGACGGAGGAAACTGCTCCGCTGAAAGTGGCCTTATATTTTCTTCCTATTGTCGATGCCTTTTTCCTCAGCTGTGGTGCCCAGGACATATTAACTGCCAATCTAATGCCCAGATAATCAAATGTTTTTACCTGCTCTACGGGCGCCCCCTCTATGCTCATTCTGCCTTTAAAGGAGCAGTGGGGATTTAATGTCATGAATGTTGACTTATAGGGGTTTATTCCAAGTCCCCTTGCAAGACAGGAGGATGCAAAACCATACAGTAGTGCATGAAGACCACGCAGGGTCCGAGATATGAAGAGCATGTCGTCGGCAAACATAAGGATGGGGATGGTAATTCCAGCAGATTTAGGGGCATCATGTCTGTATTTTGTCAGCAATTCCACTGCTCCGTTAATATATAGTCTAAAGAGCATGGGGGCAAGGACACATCCATGCCTTACACCATGGCTGATGGGTATTCTACTTGTAAGATCCGCCCCCACGTTCCATCTAACCTGTGCATATGCACTTGAATGCAAGAGTTTCAAGGCTCTTAAGAGGTTGTCTGGGATGCCATATATGCCTCCAACACCCTCCACAGGTTTTCCCTTGGAACCAGTTCAAATGCTGCTCTTAGATCTATAAAGGCAACATACAGGTGGTCTCGCCTCAGGGCAAGATACTTCCAGTAAATTGCCCTGAAGCAGAACACCTGGTCCAAGGTAGTAACCTTGATCCAGAATGCCTACTGACTATCTGCCAGAATATGGTGGTCAAAGACCCAAGTTTGGAGTCATCCTAATACATGTCTGGCAAAAAAATTCTGACTGATATCAATCAGACTAATAGGTCGGTAGTTGGTTGAGGCATCCCTCCTCCCCTTCTTGTAGATGAGCACAATGACAAGAGGAGCAATAGCCCCACCACGCAGAATAGCATTACCAAGGGCATGCATATAGGGCACCCAAATGTCCAGTAGGGACAGAAATAGGTCACCCAGAATACCATCGGGCCAGAGGCCTTCTCATTTTTTAATAACTGGAGCACTACTGCTGTTTCTTGCATGTTAAATTCTATGGGGACTCCAAGCGTGATCTCATACTTATGTTCTGACTGGTCTATATAGCCCTCTTCATTGGGCGAGTCGTTAGCTTTGATCCAAGCCCTATATACTTCAGTAAAGTGAGCTACTCATACCTCAGTTTGAACCACTGCGTCAAGATGAGTTTCAATGCTACAAGACCCAACTGCTATAAGCGTCCAAAAAGTCTTGGTGTTCCTATTGTGTAAAGATTCGGTCAGTTCTTCCCAGCGCTCTGCCTCCCATTCCCTTTTTGTCTTTCATCGGATGGCCTTGTAGTCTCTTCTGGCATCAGCAGTTTCCTTCTGATCAACTTTTTTGGCAGCCGTAATAAGTGCTGTTTTAGACTGTCTACACTCAAGTGTGTACCAACCAGGGGTATTATTTGTAGAAGTTCCCCTCTGCCCTTCCTTGCTGAAAAAGGGTTTCAAAAGCATCATGAGTTTACAATGATAGTCAACGAAAGGAAACATTGTTGAATCAGTTGATAGTAAAGAAGCCATTATTTCTTAAAAGAGTATAGATTTGCATCTGAACTATAGCATTATCTGCTATTGCTACCCACGTGTATGCTCGTGCTTCCTAGTCCGTTTCAGAATGCCCACCTACGTTCCTATATGCCTTATCTCCAACTTTCCTCTTTTATTGGTGAACTGTGCATTCTCACAGACTCCTTCCAGACCAAAACCCCCTCCTATAACTTTACATGTTACCTGCTAGTGTTAGCCACAATATTAGTCCACCAATGGAAAAACTGGAACATTTAAAGGTTCTACTTACAGAAAGTTTTGCATTAGACAGAAAATGTAACAAATTTCCTCTTTAGATCCGAGGGTTGTAAATTACAAATTTCCTTACTAAAAAAGCACTGGGCTGCAGGGTAAATGGATGATATGGCCAAGGATCGGGATGGACTGTTCCCTTAAGGTGTATGGTCAGTACTGATTTGCTTAGCGGGGCTGATTTTGAGTTTGGCAGAGAGTTATTCCATTGTAACAGCGACAGATACACTGTCTGCAAACTCAAGGTATGCCCATCATACTTTGGGTTGTGTAGACCACAGGTTGTTCTCCAAAGGAGTAAAATTTACTCCTTCAATGTAAAACTTCCACCAATTAAGTAGGTGCAGTAGGACATAATCCATCCAACTGTCTGTCATATTTAAAGCTGAAAGCAGTTGACAGCCGGATGGCTTTTTTATACCGTCCCTCACCTCCCATTATATCCTGGCAGTGAAAGACAGTAAAAGAAGAAGAATGACTCCCACATCAAGGGAGTATTCTGTGGTGTGGGGATCATTAGTTCTATTATTTTTCAAAAACAAACTCCCCCTTTGAGAGTTTGTTGATGAAAAATAAAAGACTTTGAAAAAGTTTTTGGCCAGCCGTCATGTTAGATGGAGCTGTCCACCAAACTTTTTCTACATTGACAGGAACCGCCATGACTGCAGTACCTTCCAATATATAAAGATGTCTGTGGGTCAGCGGACATCTCTAAATTTGGAGGGCAGAGTAAAGGCAGGGTGTCGAAAGTAAAATCCTCTGAAACCCTGTCTGCCTTTACTCCACCTGCCAAACCGTAAATCAGGTCCTCTGTCTAGAGCAGACGTCTTCAATCTGTGGGGCGCGACCCCCAGGGGGGCCGTGGAGTCCTGGGAAGGGGGTCGCGCATTCCCCAGCCTTACTTTGCCTGGATTCTAAAACATTTGCTTTCGTTTTGGAAAAAAGACAGCCCTCCTGGGACAGCAAATGTCGCTCGTTAAATGCTTTATTTGAGTCTCCTGTGCTGTGTAAAAGTTTCGTGCAACGGTGCCTGGTCGCCTAAAAGAAATGCAAATGTGCCCCATTAGTTTATCTGCAAGTGTGGTAAGGGTGCTTGGTCCTTCGCCCCAGGTAAAGTTTATTTCATAAAGACAAGATATTTTTCACTGGCTAACAAATAAAAGGTTCATGTCGATTGATAATTCCCAAGCTGGAAAAGATATACAGAATTTTCCTGCAAGTTTACCCTTTGTGAAGTTTTGTTGTGCAAAATGTTACTGTGCAGTAAAAATACTTTTTGTGTGCAGTGTCCCCTATGAAGAACAATTTTGTTAGTGTTACATCAGGATGTGGGTGTCTTAAAAGTGTCACAAAAAGTCCAGCGGTTCACACGGAAGTGGTGGAGAGTAAAACATTGTAACATTCATTTTTCCATACACCTTTGCAAAGGTGGCAAAACATTTCTGTCGTTTTATGTGGCCCAAGCATGGCCCAAAGGAGTTAGCACTTTTATAATAGAACAGTTAGGTTACAAGAAAGAACAAAAACATGCAAAGTACAACATAAAAAAAAACGTTTTTAATTTAGTACCTGCTGTTCACTACTCTCTTTCTGGAAATATTTTAATTTTACACCTCAGCCTGCCCCTCCCCTCTCGAGTATGACAGTTCCCCCCTAGTCCTGGCAGTAACCGTGTTTTGTTAACTTTAACACTCTGAACTTCTGTGTTACACGAGCCCCGCCCCTTGTCCCAACCAGATTCCATGTTTACATTCTTGTACCTCCCCCAGTTGGGCTTGTGGTGGGACATGTGCAGGTGCTGCTGTCAGGGCAGAGAAAACAACAGGCTTTCTCTCTCGGAAAACATGTGGGCGTGCAAATCCGTCAGCTCCAATTCACAAGTAACTGAAAGGAGGTGCAACGACTTGCACAACTGGCAAGTCACGTATTACACAATTTATTTGTAAGCATGGATGAAGGGGGAGGGACTAGGAGTGGCATGGGTAGTGATTGGGTAGTGTCCAGAGGAGTTAGTTGAAGCTTTGTGGTGCGTGGGGGCTACTTCCCCCGCCCCTTATAGTCTGAAACCATGTTGGACTCAAACCTGCACATTCGAAAGGGGAGGGGGGGGCGCGGGGGAAGGTGACCAGAATTTGAGAAGGAAAAACCGGGACAGGTCGGACAAAAAGTAGCACTAAAGCCTTCAGTCTGATTTCTATATCTGGCCTGTACCGCTTTTTGCATATCCTTTGAAACAAAAACAAAAAAATCAATCATTTAAAAAAAGTAAGTGTGTGTATGTTGTGTGTGTGCGTTAGACCTGTAAATCTCGTATATACACACACAAACTTACAAGGCTATTCTTATGTAGGGTTAGCAATGGCAGGACCTCCACCTTGCGCAAACCTCCCCTCCCCCCGCCCGCTCCTCCCCACTCTGTGTCTTTGCTGAGAGCAGGCAGTGACCTACTCCTGTGATGCCTGGTAGAAACAAATACATTATGTCATACTTCAGAGGCTCCTGAAAGGAGAGCATACCTAAAAATTCGGCTGCGCAGTAAGACTGGTCCTTGGACCCAAAAACCGGGACATGTATTAGAAATTAGCAAAAGTGTCGGGAAACCTGGACTGTCCAGGGAAATCCGGGACGTCTTGTCTTGTCACCCTAGGGCAGACGTCTTCAATCTGTGGGGCGCGACCCCCAGGGGGGCCATGGAGTCCTGGGAAGGGGGTTGCTCATTCCCCAGCCTCACTTTGCCTGGATTCTAAAACATTTGCTTTAGTTTTGGAAAAAAGACAGCCCTCCTGGGACAGCAAATGTCGCATGTTAAATGCTTTATCTGAGTCTCCTGTGCTGTGTAAAGGTTTCCTGCCAGGGTGCCTGGTCGCCTAAAAGAAATGCAAATGTGCCCCATTAGTTTATCTGCAAGTGTGAAGGGTGCTTGGGACCCCATGAATCACCCCAAGCTTTGTGATGACAAAGAGTTGTTTTTTTGAGTGGCAGTGCAAAGAGTTAACAACTGGGCTGTGAAGTGTTTGCTTTTAATCCTAACTGTACTTACACAGCCCTTAGTACCACTAAGGAGGTGTTGAAGTGACAGTTATTTCAAAAAGAAATTGCATTACAAAAGCCCTGGTATTCCTAAAATCTACATTTTGGAAGAACCATTTCATTGCAAAACTATTTACACATTTTGTATCAGTCTATATTTCACTGTGTGTAATGCAAGTATAAAATAATGATTTACATACTCACAGTGCTTTCTGTCACAGGCTGTGACCTCATAGCGCTAAAAATAAACTATTCTCCACTGCACCAACCAAGATTTAATTCTGTGTCTCTCTGGTTACACACAGACCTCTGCAGTGCATTAACTAATAGAGGTTTCATAATGTACTACAGTGCATTTCATTTATTTTTTATTTACTATGCCCTTTATTTTATATGTAGGTACCTGATGGTGAAAGACCTAAAAAACATACAGAATATTTTGGGGCTTATTTATGAGAGGCTTCCGCTGCCAGAGCACCAGTTTTATTGACGCTCTGGCGGCGCAAGCGTCTCAACCATATCTATGAGGCGGAGCAAAGTCACTCTGCAAGGCTTTGCATGGCCGCATAGATATGGAGTAAGACAAAGCAGGGCAAGTTGCTGGCTTGCCTAACTCTGCATCAAGGAGGTGTTCCATGTGCCGTGCGTGGGTGTTTCCACGCAACACCCATGGATTTTGATGCTGCCCCATATTTACAAAATCACTTAAACCTGGGGCAGCACCAAAAACGTATGTCTCCCCAGTGAAAAAATGTCTCCTAATTTTTTCCTCTTTCCATTTGTGCTGCATTTTGCAGCTCACATAGAAAGAGGAAAACATCTCTCAGGATTGTTTTTGTGCAGGAAGGTGCACTTCCTGCACAAAAACAATCCTGCCTATGTTGGTGCTAGGCAGCAATTTGTGCGCCAACGCAAGAGGAAAGGACAGGAATGGACCGTATTTCATAGATATAGTGCATTCCTGCATTTCACATTGGCGCAGAGCAGCGCAGCAAGAAGACTGGCGGCGCTGCCCAACGCCAATTCCTCATAAATAAGGCCCTTTGTTTTTAGCTACACCTCTGACCACGCCCCCACGCTCACTGACCTTTGGTTGGCTAAACACTGTTTAATATTATTTCCCCACTGTAAAAATTAATTCGTGTGGGAATTGGGGGCGTTTATGGTTGTCGATGATGAGGAGTACCAGGTTCTAGAAACTTTTGTCAGGAGGGGGGTCCTTATTCCTAAAAAGGTTTGACAAGGGGGTCTCGGCATCAAAAAGTTTGAAGACCTCTGGTCTAGAGTGAGACAGTGGGTGAAAAACAATGGTTTGGAATGATTTCCTGAGGGATTGCCTGTGGTTAAACCCCTTGCAGGCATTTGTCCCATCACCTGTTGGGTGTTTGATTGCCAGCAGAATGCCTGGAAACCTTGAAATGGTGCAACTTTCCAAGCCAACAACTGACAATTTTTGTGAATTCTAAAAAGTAGTATATTTACATCCATTCAAATAGTACTTCTATGGGTGCAGATTTGCTACTTTTTTAAAACCGGTCTATATATATATATTTAAATTCTGGATTCAAAAAATTAAGTTTGAACTTCTTTGTGAAATCAGGACGACGAGAAAAACCGACCCAGACAAAGCAGCCCCGACTCAGGGTCTCCAGAACCAACTACCAAGCCAAGAATGTATTTATTTGTGGGGTGTCACACCCTATACAATCCTTCCCTACTAGCCCCCCAACTGAGGCTACGCCCTTCTCTTTAGGTCTGGCTACAGACAGCTTATGCTGTATGCCAGACCTAATGTCATCAACTCATAATAACACAAAAAGAAATACATAACAGGGGTTTGGAGTCAGCCTTCTTCAATCATGGACTTGTTTGATTGAAACCTCATCCGCCATTGCTTGTCTGATGCGCCCTTCACATTTTTATCCAACCCATGTAATTTTGCGGCTGTGTACATTTTCGCTTTTTCATTTTTCTGGGGTGACTGGGGACAAAGTAGTCCTTACTCAAACATCACAGACAATGCAGTGCTTCCTGCCTGCAAATCCCTGGCTCTCTCACAGGGGCGAGGGAGGAGATGCTGTCTCATAAGTAGTTATATTTGTCTTTATTTCTGTAAATTATCTATGCATATATTTGTTGGTACATTCTGGTTGTTTTGATTGTATGCAAGTGTACAGTGCCTTCTAATGTGTGTGCACATATGTTGTGGCTGCATGAAAATGTATTTGGATTGTCTGTATATCTGTTGACTCTCTATGGATGTGTATGTTTGTGTACACGATTGTGTGAAAGTGTAGACATCATCTCAGATCTTGGAATGTGTGTGTATGTTGTAGCTGCATGCTAGTGTGCACTCTATAGTTTCCTTGATGTGTGTGTGTGCATGCATAGCTTGTGCCTCTGTGTGACTGTCCACATCCTGCAGGTAGAGCCTATATGCTCATGTACACACCTTGCCACTTTGTTGATGATGTTAATATCAATGTGTGAGCTAACCTCCTATCTGCACGTGTATGCATAGTGTATGTAAACAAATGCACTTTTAAGTTAAGTGTGAATTAAGGCAATGTGGTTATGCATGTGTGTCTGATTTTTATTGAACGATAATTGAATGAATAAACAGGAAAGTCATTATTATATAAATGTTTACACACTACAACAATATATCGAGGCATGTGTGTGTTAATAGAATGCGCATGCCACTCTATGTGATGGCTTTGTGCATGAATTAGTAGTTCCAACAGTCTTTGAGTGAGGGTGTGCATGTGAGTTTATCTGAAAGGGTGCAGGTTCTTTTTCTCCATGGCGCCCTTCATGATCTATTAACTGTTATAGGCGTTGAAAAAACAAACAGTGCCAAAACCAAAAGGGCTGGATTTAATGCGCACACATGTGCAAACAGCACGTGGCCATCCTTGTGTTTGCTTGTGTCAACACATTAAAGCGAGACCCCTTTCCTTTTCAAATGCATGATTTTCTTCTTGTAATAGGAAGGGAACTAGCTGGGTAGGGTACATTTTCTGCTTCCAATGGGCTCGGTTCCCAGACATCACAATGCCTCAGCCAAACAGATAGGAAATACAGTAATAACAAGACAGTCTTTGTTTCCTGATGACGTTTATGACACGCAGGGGTCAAGCACCTGCCTCAGGCTAGTGGCGCCTTGGATAAAATATAGTTTGATCAATAGTGAACGTTTGAGATTTCACAACAGGCTGTGGCCTTTGTTAATCAGGTAGGTGGTGAGTTTGGGGCAGAATCAATTAGAAGTTGAATTCTGCCTAATATGCAACTAACTCTGCCCAAGTCCAGCCTTCCTTTCAGATAACCCTGCCTGTTGTGAAAGTGTCTGATTTCCTAAATGGGCAGTCCGCTTTCCTCCCTCACAACAATAATGGTTGGCAAAAGTGTTGTAATTTTAATCTTCCCACTTGGTACCTTCCTCCTCCCCTCCCTTCCATATTCAAGTAGAACGTTCCCACTGAGGGTTCTGAAGTGTACCTTAGAATGTTGAGATATGCTTGTGAGGCATGTAGGCTGTGACAGGAGTGGAGCAGTGGAGACGATGAATAAAGCCTGGCTGAACCCACCTGGAGTCTGTACTCCTTCTGCCTGATGACCTTCTTTGTAACACTGGTGACGAGCTGGCTTGCGTAAGGGGGCAAACTTTGTCTTCTACGCTTCTCTTTACTCCACGAGTCACATGCTGGTATAATCTTCATTGAAGGTACTGTGTTAATTCCTTTATGTCGGCTGCCTCATCGTTGAATCCTGTGGCACGTTATCTGTACCTCCATCTTACTTGGCTGAATTTCAAGCTGCCAAAGACTTTGCTTCAAACCTATGGTCATTGAGCCTCTGGAGCAGCAATACATTTTCCTCGCCTCGCAGTGCCAGTACTGAGGCTCCTGTCAGCTGTCTGTTGTTTACAGAGCCAGGAGGAGTGGTATGCCTACCCTGGTGAGCTTCACTGTCTCCCCGGCCTTTTTTCCTCCACACGGAACCTAACGGAGCCCAGCATCCGTGTCTGGAGGCATTTCTCTGTCTCCGCGTCTCCGAAGCCAGCGGGAGGAGGAGCGCCTTGCTGTCCATGACAAACCGTGACCAGTTGTGTGGGGGGAGCAGCTCTCCTCGCGTCTTGGCGGCCAGCCGGGTGGAGGAGCGTTTGGCAGTCTTCGTCGGACCGCAACTAGATGCGTGGGGGAGTGGCTTTCCTCATCCAGGCCGTCAGCTGCTCGGAGAAGAGCCGCCCCTTTCCTCTGCCTTCCACACATTGTCGCAGCAGATTGGGTGCTTTGGGACTGCTCTTACCTTTCTCCGGACGGGGCTGGCAGGGAGGAGGGAGCCTCCCCTCGTTGTCTCGAGCGCCAACCTTTCAGTCAGTTTCACGGGCAGCCCCCAAGAATTGCTGCAGAGGAATCCCGCCACTTTGTGGTCTCTTCATAGAATTACGCTGCCAGGCACAGCTGTTGTTTGTCACAGATCGTTCCACAGAATTCACGCTGACAGACACAGCTGGTGTGTGCCCAGCGCGCCACTCTGTTCTGTGGGTTGTTGCGGTATGGTAAAAGCTTCAGTGGTCTTCTTCATGCATCGTTTCTGCGCTGACTAGCACAGCTTGGACTGCTGGTCTTCCTTGTTCCCTTGAGGAATCTCAGGTGACATTTTCCCTTTTCTGAGCCACACGTTGATTAACTCAGCTTGCCCGTCCTACCTATCTGGGCTAAAGTACTCTGTTCTCATTTTTTTGCATCTTTACCTCTACGCTTCACGTTTAATTCTCTTTTTGTTGCATGGTTCCTACTCAAGCATTAGCAACTCTTGAAGTATATTCCCCTGTTTCTTTCTTTGCTGAAGTATATACTGTGGCTAATATTAAGGGGTTTGCAATTGTTGGGGGCCCTGCGTTTGGGAAGAGGATCTTTCATTCACTGGTCCTTCTGGTCAATTTTAACATTGGAAATTGCACGTGCCTGTAATGTAAGCGTGATTTTGCTTTGTTTCATTTATTATTCTCATTCTTCTGAATAGTTATCTGGTGTTATTACCCTCTCTCTCTCCTGTCTTTCGCAAACATGGCAGCGGCAGGAATGTCCTAACCAGTTCCATTTTTCAATGAGGTGAGAGAACCAAACATCCCCTGGAAGGAGTGGGCTCACATTTTTGAATCCTATTTAAAAGCAATTAGGGGAGAAAAGTTTAGTCCCATCAGGAAACAACACATTCTTCTCCATAATTTGGGGGCACATGGTAAAAAAGTTTATAATTCTCTTCCTGACCCTGTGTTTGATGACGATGAGGCAGATGAATACAGAGTTGCATTCCTTAAATTGGAAAAGCAGTTTGGAGACAAAATTAATGTTGTTTTAGAACGGCACAAATTCTTCTGCCGTACCCAAAGTAAGCAAGAGAGTATCTTAAACTACGTGGCTGCTCTGAGAGGATTGAGCAGTCTGTGTGACTTTGTTGATTTAAATGATTCACTCATCAGAGACCAAATAGGAAGGTGGACCAACAACATAAGAATCCAAGAGAAATTATTACAAAAACAACCAGACTTGCAAGAAGCGGTAGAAATTGCCAAATCGATTGAGCACACCGCGGTATGCCTGAAAGAAATCAGAGCCACATTCTCCAATGAATCAGTTTCAGTAATAAAAGAGGCAAATACAGAAGAGGAGATATACAAAATAAG
Organism: Calotriton arnoldi; assembly: GCA_963921515.1. NCBI lineage: Eukaryota > Metazoa > Chordata > Amphibia > Caudata > Salamandridae > Calotriton > Calotriton arnoldi. Next base: position 1,164,008 of record CAWUFW010002652.1, read on the forward strand.
GAACCCTAATGGTGCCATACCCAAAAGCGAAAGCGAGCACATCAAACTTAAATACTATCGCTGTGGGAGTAGCAATCACCTCGCCAACTCTCCATTTTGTCAGGCCAAGTCTGCCACTTGCAGGAAGTGCAACAGAAGTGGACATTTTTTGAGAGTCTGCAGGGATTCCTTCCACAAAGAGAAACACAATGAAATCAGAGAACAGGAGGTCACTCAATCGGTCAAGAAAATAATTTTACAAGTGAGAGACCTCACCACGATCCATGCTGTCAACTATCCAGTCTGTGACATCAGCCTAGATGGTAACCCCATCAAAGTGTTCGCTGACTCTTGCTCTCCCTACACCTTCATCAACTCAGCAGATTTTAGCAAGATGATTACTGCTAAGGTGGAAGGTCTTCAAACCCTGGACATTGCTCCCAGTGGGTATAATCGCGACCCCATTCCGCTCAAGGGAATGTTCAAATCCCTCATCACCTTTAAAAATTGCACTACGGTAGGCAAGGTCTACGTGGTCCATGAAGGGTCCAACCTATTGGGGTGGCAACACCAAAAGGAATTGGGGATTAAACTACACCCCAACAACCCAGAGCAAGTCCTATCGATCAGTCAATCCATTACAGGGGACCGGATCTGTGAGGAGTTCCAGAAATATTCAATGATAGACTAGGCCTACTCAAAGAGTTTCAGCACAAAACTAAACTGAGAAAAGACTCCAAACCAGTGTGCACAAGACCAGACCCATTCCCCACCTCATAAATGAGCCATTGAAGATGGAACTGTGCAGGCTACAAAGTCAAGGGTTTATTCAACCGGTTGAGAGTTCTGACTGGTTGGCGCCCATTGTGATCGCCAAGAAAGACCTGGGTAAAGGGATCAGGTTGTGTGTGGACCTGCGCGACCTCAACCGTAACATCCGGATCCACGAAATGTTGAGCACCATGGGCGATGCTGTGTGCTTCTCGGTTCTTGACCTATCTTGCGCGTACCACCAAGTTGAACTCCATCCCGAATCCTGGTGGTTGATTGCTTTCACCACACCGATGGGATCGTTCATGTTTTGCAGAATGCCGTTCGGTCTTGCGTCTGCAGCCGCGGTGTTCCAAAAAATCATGCAAAGCATGCTGGAGGGAATCCCTAAAACTCTCTGCTTCCAGGATGATGTTTTAATCTATGGGGCCACGGAGGAAGAACATTACATGTACCTAAGGCAGGTCCTGTGTAAACTCAGAGATGTGGGACTCATTCTACGAAGAGAGAAATGCAAAATTGGTGTGAGTACAGTAGAATACCTGGGTCATTCTATTTCAAAGGACGGATTTAAGCCAAAAATGTGCCTGTTGAAGGCTGTTCAAGAGGCAGTCGCTCCAAAAAACAAAGAAGAGCTGAAGTCCTTCTTAGGATTAGCAGAGTTCATGACAGAATATGTCAGAAAATTTTCAGATCTTTCTCATTGCCTAAGAGAACTACTTAAGAACCATACGTAATTCAATTGGAATGAGGAACATTAAAAAGCCTTTGAGAACATAAAAAACGATTCTTTCCGCCCCATATTTATGTAACTTCGAGCATAGCAGGAAAACGATTCTCACCACAGATGCCAGCAGCAAGGGCCTGGGTGCTACCCTTTCACAGGTCATTGAGGGTAAGGAGCGAATCGTGGCCTTTGCATTTCATGTCCTAAATAAATCAGAAGCTAACTACTCTGTGGTAGAGAGAGAAGCCCTTGCATGCTATTGGGCAGTCAAACACTTCAAATTTTACCTGTGGGGCATCCAATTTGACATCAGGACAGACCATAAACCCCTCATTCACATGTTTTCCACTAAAGGATCTTACAACAGAACACCAAGAATAGCTAGATGGGTGTTTGGCCTAGAGAGCTTTTGCTACAAACTGGAATATGTCCCAGGTAACCAAAACACGGCTGCAGATTTCCTCTCCAGATCCCCCTTAGAGGAAATGGAAGAATTCGAAACATGTGAATACCAGGCCATCAGTCTCCCGGCCCTCACCGATGAAGAGTGGAATGCAGCTATCTCAGAGGATGGGGTGCTTGCAAAAGTCAAAGATTATGCTCTTCAGGGATGGCCTAACAGCAGGAGCGAGATTGAAGAAGAGGTGAAAGCGTTTTTGGAAGTGAGGCACAAAATAAATACCAGCAATAACCTGATACTCAGGAATGACAAAATCATACCCCCTTCAAGGTTAAGGGACCTAGTTATCAATCTTGCCCATGAAGGTCACTTGGGTAGAAGCCTCACCAAATCACTGGTGAGGGAGCGCTTCTGGTTCCCGGGTATGGACACCATGGTCGAGGCCAAGGTGAAAGACTGCTCAATATGTGCTAAGAGCGACAAAGCTAAGGTTGTCCATCGTGCATCCATATCACCAGTACAGGTTCCCGACAAACCCTGGGGAAAAGTGGCTCTAGACATCATTGGTCCTATCAATAGGGCAGGGGTGACCAAACGCTACGCTCTAGTCATGGTAGATTACAATTCTCATTGGGTGGTTACAAAAATGGTTCACCAAATCACCACTGAGCACATCATAAAGTTTCTGAAAGACTCTTTTTACTGTGAAGGAATCCCAGCCACTATCATAACAGATAACGGAGTGCAATTTACGTCTTCTGCCATGGTGGAGTTTCTGGCCCATCTCAATGTTTCCCACTTTAAGACTGCTTTATACTACCCAGGGCCAATGGGCTGGTGGAGGGAATCAACCGCATGGTTAAGGAATGCATCCAGTTAGCCTGCGCAAACCACTTGGATGTAGAAAACGTTTTGCAAGAAATGTTGTGGGCTTACCATACTACTCCCAGCTCTGGAACGGCCCTTAAGGGAAGAAAACCCTGTACTAAAATGTTTCCGGGTTGGCTGGGCGGGGGGGGGGGACAGAGTTACTCACAATCCCAAACTTGTCAAAGACAAAATTGTACTCCACCAAGCCAAGTACGAGAGCCAATACAATGTCAAACATGGCACCAAGAGTCAACTAAGGAATGTAGGGGACTGAGTGTATGTAAAGAGGCCGGTCGGCTGGGAAGGGTCTATGTCCAAATTCTCTCAACCATTGCGCATTGCTGCAACTAAACTAAATATAGCCATAATGGACAATGTTGGAGCATGGACAGACTGGTTCGCCATGACCCTCGTCAATTGACCACAAGTGAGAGTTCTTCAAGCGGAAGCAAGTCTAGCCTCTGTAGCAGAGAGATCACGACTGGCCGAGAAGCCAGAGTGCCGGTCTGGCATAAAGACTATGTCATGGACACCTGAATAGTTTCCTTTGGAAATGTCAGCCTTCTCTAGGGTTATCTTCCCGCTTTTTCTCCCCTCCTTCCCTGCCCTACCCCCTTCCATTTCCAGTGCACCTTGTTTCTTCTCCTCCCTTTTGTTTTCCTAAGGGGAAAGATCTGTTGTAATTTTAATCTTCCCACTTGGTACCTTCCTCCTCCCCTCCCTTCCATTGTTAAGTAGAACGTTCCCACTGAGGGTTCTGAAGTGTACCTTAAAATGTTGAGATATGCTTGGGAGGCATGTAGGCTGTGACAGGAGTGGAGTAGTGGAGACGATGAATAAAGCCTAGCTGAACCCACCTGGAGCCTGTACTCATTCTGCCTGATGACCTTTTTTGTAACAAAAAGCCTTGAAGCTGAACAGGGTGGACTTCAACACTTCTTGAGCTTGCGAAAAGGTTTTAAGACACAATTGCAAGGGAAACTGATGCTTCAAGGTGTGAGCAGATTCACGCTTAGGCCTAGTAGCATCACCTGGGACGCATAACTCACAGCTGGAACTCTCTCATCAGATGGAATATTTCTGTGTTCAGAGAGCGATCAGGAGTTACACAAGAGAGCAGAGGTGCTTTCACAGACAAAGGCATTTTATGAGACACTACCTCTCTGATGAGAGACACGGTTAAAGGTGGTCTCTCGGTTGACACTTGCTGCCACAGATAATGAAAGATAACTGCAAAATAAGCACAGTTGTGTGAGAGGCAAATTCATACATCAAGGAAAGATGAGGAGACCAGGGGTGCCTGGAACTCGTGGAGTTACATAAAAACTCTGCGAGAGTCTGACGAGTTTCTCCAATGGGTGGAAAATATGCACATTGCACTGCTCGCACTGCAATTTAGAGGCGATAGCATGAGCAGTGTTGAAAAGTCAGCGCAAACGGCATCAAGAGCGTGCTGCCGTTCGAGTCGATTTTGCTGCTGCCGCTCAAGTACAAAAGTACCTCAAGCTGCAGCAAATCTACTTGAGAAGCAACCCTTTGACTGTGACCACTCACGACTGCCCACAACTGCCCACGTTAGAAAATTGCACTATCGAACATTAAATCTCACTCACCAGCTAGGATTTCTGGAGCCTTGTGGGGGTGAAAAATTCCACCACGCAGTAATTGGCGGAATTTGGCCAGAACTATGCATTAGAAGAGTAATAATGCAGAGTCACCAAATTCTGCCAATTCCATGGGCGGAATGAAACATTGTGTCCACCCCTAGAGGAGACACACTTATAGGCGACTCATAATGAGAGACCATCACAGATCTAACACAAGGCACCTATTCACGTGTGAAGACTCTCACAGTGTTAGAAGAGGCACTTTTCTATAAAGATTGTTACAGGAGGTATTTCAGACAGGAAATCTCCAAGGAATATAAATAGCCACAGACAAAGAGGCATCTAACAGTAGACACTTTCAGGATAAGAGGCATTGTATGATATACAGTCCTAAGCAGGTACATTCCAGAAGAGAATCTCGTCACCGGAGATGTGCTAAATTGCAATTTTCTACACTGAAACTTTGAAAATTGTTATTAACTTCATCAGGTTTGCAAAGCTAACAAACATAAAATAAACTTGGGACAAACCATAGTGGTATAAACATTTGTGCAGGGTTGCCAGCTAACCACTGGGCAGCTATCTACCGTCTGCCCACAAGTGTAGGTCTCATTCCCCTCTGCTGGAAGTCTCAGGATAATGAAAAGTAGACCGCTCCTGTGCGGCAGCTATTGTGTTTTTCCAAAGCTACTCAGGATTAGAGTAGCACTGAGATACAGAGGGAAACACGGTTCTCTGCATTCTCTCCATCTTTGGTCGGACATCCAGCTGCAGGGAATAGGTCTGGTAAAGTGAAACTTTGCTTCGGGCGAACCTTGAAAGCTTTGTTTTCCTTCAAGAAGGGCCAAGTTTTCCATTCCACTTCACCCACCTCTGGTCCTAATACTACTTGCATATAAATTAAAACTTTTGTCGGCTATAAGAGATTGAGAAGATAATCAATGTCTCATTTAAGGCAGTTCATATAACTAGAGAACCTCACACATTCGTAGGATGACAGATCTCACAATAAAAGACATCTTGAAAAGAGTTTGTATGGAATGAAAGACGTACTGAATGTTTGTACTGTCACAACGCCTCGATTCACAAAGTGAAGTCTTTGCAACCATAAAAGCATGACTCTCAATGCACAAAAGGTTCATTATAGGTCGAAAATTTCTTTGCAACTTGTGAAGTAGATATTGCAACTCCTTATGATTTGTAATGAAAAAAGGTGTATGAATATCAACTCTTCAAAGGGGGTGTTATTGCATTCACATTGTGGAAGCTGCCCATGACAAACTGGTTCTTCCACTTCATGGATGTCAGCAGCCAGTATCTGAGGAGCAGCTGTGAGCCCCCCCCGCCTCCCGCCCCCACGATGTTCAATCACACTGTATTTAATTTGAATAAACATTGCCACTACTATCCCTTCAAGGGACAGGGGCTACCATGTTACTTCTGCATGGCATTCTGCGAATGTAAATGGAGGGATGGAGGTCTTCTGTCCCACTGAGGCCTCTATTCCTGCATTTGTAGGCAATCAGAGAGATTTGCAAATAGAATTCCTGCCTTATTATTAAAATTCTGCAAATCTTACTGAATGCCATTTTTGCACCGTGATCGATTTCTCACTGCAGATGCTGTGCAAAAATTGCATCTGTGATCTGAGATGATACTTCAGGCCCATATGTTACACCTATGGAATAATACATATCTCACGAGCCAATGCTGGAAGATAAGACACACCCAAAACGTGATCTTAACTAAGAGAGGTATTTGTTGTATCAATGCTGTCTACCAACTTTCCACGTACCAGAAAATATATGCTAATTTATGCATGTATTTCACTTAAGCTACACATAGGCTCAAAATATTTGTATTTCAGAAATTTGATAACAAAACTATCTTCTGACATCAATAATGTGGCCTAAATATTATTCATAAAAATGTTGTTCTGTTGGGTGCAGATTTTCAACTTCATTTTAGATGTCGGGTGTCGCTCATGACTAACCAGTGGTGTTTGTAATGCAGGTAGTTATGTCCCTAGTCTGATTGTCACACTTAAATAACAAAGCACTTTTTTAACGTCACACTTAAATAACTAAGCATTTTTTTAAACATTAAATATCAGTAGGTTTAAGGAAGGTATGTTGTCGATGAAAAATAAATGAGTGCAGATGTCTTGGTCCAGTAATGCAGATAATCGCAATTTGATTAAATATACAACTCCCTGGGAACCCTACTATGTATGTGTAATTTAAGTATGTTGGTTTGGTGTGGGATATTGGGTGGTCTGATACCTGTTAGATTCACAGGATAGAAGGCTTCTCAACCTTTTTAGTATGAGAGATCTCACAACTGTTTCTTGTGTGGGAGAAGACACAAAGTCCATAAGTTAAAAGATTGCCTTTAAGTAGATCAGGTGAAAACACTGCCAAGGGATATCTCACAAGAGACCATCGTAGGATTAGTGTCCTAGGGTAAAGGAATTCCCATCAGAGAAACTCTATGGGTTAGGTGCGTATAACATTGTTTTCCTCCTGTGGTGGAGTGTACAGTCTCAGTCTGTCCTGACCCTACAGTGAGCATGTGTATTCCATAATCACTGCTGTGACTGAAGAGTAAGCCTGGGTGAAGTGCAAAATAAACTCTGCCGCGCTACATGGAGCTCTGCAAGCAGCGGAGTGTGCTAGAAAATGCAGTTTGTGGTGATTTTCAGTGCCAGGTGCTTGTCCGCACTGTGCAAACATTACGAATGGCACCATGCACAGCGCAAGCGGGCGCTGCTTCCTTTCTGCCGCTTGAGTAGATTTTTACTCGAGCTGCAGCTTTCTCAAGCTTGAAGAAAAGCAAAACATATGTCAGCAGGGTCGGATTGGTAAGGCTGGCACTCGGGCAATGGGCGATGGGCAGGTATCTGAGTTGCAGCTGTGAGTCGCTTTTTTTGGCCAGCGTGGTGGCCGATTTGGGCTGTGTCTGTGTTGTTCATATGCTGCCAATGGCCCAGGGGGGGCCTGAGTGGCTTTTCCGGAGGCAGATAGGCCTCTTTTGCCTCCCTTTTACCAACGGGGTGGCAGTGTCATTCCCAGTCTCTTGCTGGGCTGGCCCATTAATGTATGTAGATTGAGCAGGGGCAGGGGGCCTGAGCAGAACTGGCCTCACTTATATTCAAGTATCGTTCACCATTGTGAACTAATCTGTGCACAAAGAGTCCAGGCAACATTTGCATTTTTTTAAATCTCAGTGAAGTAAGGAAAATATGCTTTGTTTTAGAGGAGTCCCCTCATTCTTTTCATAATTTTTAAAATACTGAACAGTGTTTTGTGAAAAGGTGCAATTCACAAATATGGGCCACTTTTTTCTAGGGTGCTGGGGCCTATCTTTGATCCCAATCCAACCCTGTATGTCAGGGCAGTGCAAATAATGATGATCCAGGAAATAATAACCCCTCCGTTTTTAAGGTATAGCATTTGAATAGAAGTAGCAGACCTCCAGCAGGCGCTGGAGAATGCACAACAGAAACCCCAGAGCAGTAGCTCCTCCATCTCAGCACACGCCCCCTGTCGTCCCAAGGAGCTGATTGCCTTCAAATGCACCCTCTGCAGGGCACTGGACACCAGGAGAAGAGTTAGCAAAATAGAAGACAGCCAATCCATTACTGCTCTCAGGGAAGCTTACAAGAAAAAAATCTGGCACGACAAAAGGGAGTACATTGAAGCAGAGTGGCTCAGAATTTTCACTCTACTAAAAGACAATAATCATTCTGTTATATCCTGGCTTTGTTGTCATGCATGCAATCTCTTGCTCTGCCAGTGGAATGTTCATCCAATGATGCGTTACAGAATGTTGGGTGCCAGAGATGTCAGTTGAGAAGGGCTGAGCACCATCCTGGCTGCTCCTGGTGGGGTCTTGTATTGGATTTAACTGGATGACTTGTGACTTACTACTAATAAACATCTAAAGTTCCTCTACACGTCTGGACTCAGTTACTACAAGTTTTTGGCGACGATCCTGAGGCGAACCTGCGTCTGTCACCTCATCAAGAACCTGAAACAACTTTAAAAACACAGGACCTACTACAACTCAAGCGAAGCTAGTCAACTGCCATCCTGACCCCACCAGTGACCTCCCATCTGTCGCCCACAGCTTTCTGTCTTTTGTTCCTGTGCATCTGGGGAAGTGCCACTACAAGAGCTGCCCATCCCTCTTGGGCGTCTACTCCCCACTACCTCATTGCGTCCTGTGCTGTGCCATCATCTGCGTTTTGTGCTGTGCCTTCAGTGAGGGTAAGCCTACGTATGCACTCTACGTGTTTTGTACTGTGCCTGAACTGAGGGAATGCCTGTGTTACTGTATACAGTGCCACATACTGACGTCTACCGTCTGCTGAAGAAGTGTCCTTGTTCATGTTTCCGCCCGTCAAGCTCTGAAGGAGACCATCTCTATGCTAGTCCCACTCAAAGTGTCCTGCGCACCTGCTATACCATGCATGTTGTGCCATCAATGAATATCTACATTTTAAAATGGGTGACCTGCTCATTTACATCGGAGGTTTCGTGTGTCCTCTACATCTTAAAGTTTGGGAATGTTACTGAGTTTTTCACAGTGTCTTGTTTAAGTTATGGCCTTTTCAGCGCTTTGGGAAAATTAGTCAATTTCAGCGTTGGATTAGAGAAAAAGTTTCCCTTGTGTAATTTGGGTACTGTCACGGGGCAGAGGAACCAGGGGACTACAATGGACACCTGACCCACTGGTATGACGCGCCTGCTACAGACCAAACTCTTTTCTTACAGCAGCAGGAGGACTGGAGGCAACAATCCTCCCCCTCGTGTGGAAGTATAGTGGACAGAGGATACTGTCCCTTTAACTGGGATGCGGAGTCACCTGCCTCCTGCTCTATCGATGACGCGGACTGGAGCCGGCCAATAAAGAGAGCAGAGACCCGGAAGGAGGTGTGTTACACCACCGGAGGACGAGAGAACGCGGAGGAAGGAGAAGAACTGAGAGCAGCGGGAGTGACAGCGGGCGCCGGAGACGTCCGAGAAGGAGCGGAGACACTGCGAGAGCCAGGAGGCCACCGGAACCACGATTCGCCCAGCCACGTTCCAGGAGGAGCGTGGCTTTCAGAGCTACGAGGGCGGTTTGCGGGTTGGGTAGGGAGGCGGGGAGACCCGACGGCTAAGGGAGACAGTCCCTGCTTGATCCTTCTTGAGGTTTACTCCCCTCCCTGCACACACACTCCTTTTCCTAGACGTGCGGCACTGGATTGACGTGTTCCCCTTCACCACCCCCTCCCTCCTTTGCACCACAGTGCACATAACGCTCACGATATTTCCCCATTTCCTCCCTTTTTCCCCGAGAGCCACCGGAGACCGGGAAGAGACTGGAAGGTCGGAGGACCAGGCAGCAGTTCCCCGAAGACGTCCACCGTCCAGAGGCGCCATTCAGGAGGAGAGAGTCACCTCAGCCCATCCTAACCCTAAGGAGAACTCTGGCTTCTAACAGGAGACGTGTACTCCATAAAATAAAACCCTGTCTACACAAACCTGCGTCCCTGCCCCTTTCTTCGACCCCGCTACAACTGGTGTCAGAAGTGGGATCTACTGACTCCATCTGCACAACCGAGATGGACGCACTCATCCAACACCTTGTGAAGGGGCAGGAAAAACTGAGCTGGGCTGTAGAGCGGCAAATGAAGTCAGCCCAGGCGGACCGCGATGTATTTAAAGACACAATCACGGGCCAAATGGATGGTCTACAGAAAATGATGGCCGACCGGCCCTCTGCCTTGTTGCCTGAGCCCCGGGCGGTACATCATTCACCCTCGGGGATATCCCTACAAAAATACATGGCTGGTGAGGATCCAGACGCATTCCTGCTCAATTTTGAGCGAGCGGCCAGGGCTTGTGGGTGGCCTATGGAGAAGTGGCCGTTCTTCCTAGCCCCTCTATTGACGGGGGAGGCCCAGGCCGCGTACCAGGTGGCCAACGCCACCGGAGACACCCCATATGAGGACATAAAAGCGATCATACTGGACCACTTGGGCCTAGACGCGGAGGCATACCGGGTGCGATTTCGGAAAGAGAAGGGTACCCCAGGGGAAAACCCCAAAACGCTGTTCTTTAGGCTCAAGATGGCAGCGGATAAATGGTTGACCCCGACTGCGAGCTCCAAGGAGGACATCATGGATAAAATATACCTGGAGCAGTACTTGGACGCCCTCCCTTTTCACACACAAAAGTGGCTGCGTCAGCACACGCACCTGACAACCGAACAGGCCATTGAGATGGCTACTTCCTTTTCAAGGGCACAACCCCGACCCTCAATGTGGGACCTGGAGAAAACCAACCGCTTCAGCTCCCAGAAGAACGAAAGGAAATACCGCCCCGTCACCGAGCCCCTGAAAAACAGACCAATAAGAACTGATCTACCGAGTGTCAAGGGTCCCCAGTGTTTCGAATGCGGGGACTGGGGCCACATCGCCCGTCTCTGCCCCAGGAAGAGAACCACGGAGGAGCCCATGGACGTGGGGTTCATACCGAAGTCCATATTGTACACCGCGGAGATGGGGAGTGCGTTCCACGTAAGTGCACAGGTGAATGGGAGGATAGTAAAAGCCCTATTGGACTCTGGTTGTAGGCAGTCAGTGATACAGAGACTACTGGTACCTGTTAGCCGGCTACTGCCAGATACCACCGTGCACATCAGGTGCGTGCACGGTGATGTGAGGCCCTACCCCCTTGCTGCCATAACACTCACCCTAGCCAACGGGTTCTCATCACAGATTAGAGTGGGAGTGTTAGAGGGTCTCCCCGAGGAGCTAATACTCGGTACCGTCATCCCTGATTTCCTAGCCCTGTTCCATCAGGCCGCTCTCGCCCTAGGTAGACAGACAGGTACCGCAAAGCAGGTAGACCATCCGATTCCAGCTCTCACAACAGCGGAACCATGGATAGGAGACAAGAGCTTTAAGTTCGCCCAGGCCAATGACGCCACCCTGTTAAATGCCTGGGAGCAGGCACATGCCACCCAAGATAGACACCCCGTAACATATCCCAGGTTTATTATGAAGGAGGGACTGCTGTACAGACAGGCAGGACCCAACGAACCACACCAGCTCTTAGTCCCCCTTTCTTTCCGAGAACAGGTGCTTTTCTACGCTCACTCCCACCTCACCGCGGGGCATACCGGGGCTGAAAAAACCACCCAAAATGTAGTCCGACATTTCTATTGGCCAGGGATTTACCGAGATGTGAAGACCTATTGCCAGTCCTGCGAGGTCTGCCAAAAGAAAAATACACATAGACCCCCAGCAGTTCCCTTGCAACCCCTTCCCATAATTGGTACCCCATTTGAGCGCATAGGGATGGACCTGATCGGACTCCTGCCCCGTACAAAAAAAGGACACGTGTACGCCCTAGTCATGGTGGATTATGCAACCCGTTACCCCGAGGCATTTCCCTTGCGAACGGCCACGACTCGTAACATCGCTGACAAACTGCTGGAGGTATTCTCTCGAGTTGGCTTTCCCAAGGAGATCCTAACGGATCAGGGCACCCCGTTCGTTTCACGCCTCATGAGGGAGGTCTGCAGACTCCTGGACCTGCGGCACATCAAGACGTCCGTATACCATCCTCAAACGGACGGGCTTGTGGAGCGGTATATCGGCACACTGAAGTCCACATTGAAGAAGATGCTGAACGTGAACGGGAAAGAGTGGGACCAGATTCTGCCCCTCGCCCTCTATGTGATCCGAGGGCAAGTGCAAAGCAGTCTAGGGTGTTCGGCATTTGAGATGCTGTATGGACGACAGCCGCGAAGCCTCATGGAGATAACCAAGGAAGCATGGGAAAGAGAGGAGGCAACAGAAACCAGGGGCATGCTCGAGTATGCCCGGGCCCTGAAAACGAAGATTGGGAATGTCAGAGATTTAGCCTACTCCAACCTGGAAAGGAAGCAAGAAAAACAAAAGAGCTTCTACGACAGAGGAAAGAGATGGCGGACGCTTAGTCTACATGATTGGGTACTGGTTTTGCTTCCCTCCTCCTCAAAGAAATTCCAAGCTGAGTGGTTAGGTCCATACAAAATCATTGACACTGTCGGAAAAACCACTTATAGGGTACAAATAACGCCCAACCGTACCCAGTTATACCACATAAATCTTCTGAAGAAGTGGTTGGGCCCACCACCCAAAACGGCCCACCTCACATTACCTGCTCTTTCTTCGAACCCCAGCACCCTAGGACACTTGGTGATTAACGAAGAGCTCGATCCCGAAGAAAGGAGGACTCTAAAACAGACGCTGACCCCATTTGCATCCCTCTTTTCGGACACTCCTGGAAGAACCACCCTGGCGGAGCATTGCATTGAAACATCAGTGGGGAAGATCGTCAAACAACGCCCCTTCAGGATCCCTGCCGCCAGAAGAGATGCCATCCAAAAAGAAGTAAAGGACATGCTGAGGATGGGGGTGATCAGGCCTTCAAAGAGCGAGTGGTCGTCCCCGATTGTGATGGTACCCAAGCCTGACGGAAGCCGACGGTTCTGTATGGACTTTCGGGCCCTTAACGAGATCTCCAAGTTCGATGCCTTCCCTATCCCTCGCATCGATGAACTGATAGAAAAACTCGGCGATGCTAGGTACATCACCACGTTGGATTTGACCAAGGGGTATTGGCAAGTACCCCTAAGAGAGGAAGACAGAAAAAAAACGGCCTTCTCGACTCCCGACGGGCTATATGAGTTTACAGTGCTCCCGTTCGGGTTGCACGGCGCTCCTGCGACCTTCCAACGCCTGATGAACACAGTCCTGCAGGAGCACCAGTCTTTTTCGTCCGCATATTTAGATGACATTGTCGTATTCAGCTCGGACTGGAAGACACACCAGCAACATCTGCGGACCATTCTGAGTGCCCTACAAGATGCCGGACTACACGTGAATGCAAGAAAATCAAGAGTGGGGTACCAAAAGGTTAAATACCTAGGGTATGTTCTGGGGCATGGGCTGATCGCCCCTCAAAACGAGAAGATCAAAGCCATAATGGAAACCCCTTTTCCCCGTACCAAACGGGAAATGCGAGCCTTTCTCGGCCTGATAGGGTATTACAGGCGTTTTATCCCCCAGTTTTCTGAGGTAGCTGCCCCTCTGACCGATACACTACGGAAGGACTTGGGTTCTCGGGCCCTATTACATCCCACTAACCCCATGATAGAGGCATTCCAGTCCCTGAAACGTACTATCACAACTAGTCCTGTTTTAGCCTCCCCTGATTTCACCAGGCCGTTCCTATTGCACACAGACGCCTCGAATCACGGGATAGGGGCGGTCCTCTCCCAAGAGTCACCTGAAGGGGTAGACCATCCTATTCTTTACATAAGTAGAAAGCTGTTTCCCAGGGAGGTGAAGTACTCGACCATCGAGAAAGAATGTTTGGCCGTGAAATGGGCTGTGGACAAACTTCGTTATTATTTAGAGGGCTCTCCCTTCACCCTATATACTGACCATGCCCCACTGAAATGGATGAGTCGCAACATGGCGAACAACCCCAGGGTCCTCCGCTGTTTCCTTTCTCTGCAGCCATTCTCCTTCGAGGTGAAGCACCGAAAGGGGTTGGACAATGGCAGTGCGGACTACCTGTCAAGGGTGTTCCCTCTCCCCGAGCGGGAGAATCCAGGGGAGGAGGTGTGTCACGGGGCAGAGGAACCAGGGGACTACAATGGACACCTGACCCACTGGTATGACGCGCCTGCTACAGACCAAACTCTTTTCTTACAGCAGCAGGAGGACTGGAGGCAACAATCCCCCCCCTCGTGTGGAAGTATAGTGGACAAAGGATACTGTCCCTTTAACTGGGATGCGGAGTCACCTGCCTCCTCCTCTATCGATGACGCGGACTGGAGCCGGCCAATAAAGAGAGCAGAGACCCGGAAGGAGGTGTGTTACACCACCGGAGGACGAGAGAACGCGGAGGAAGGAGAAGAACTGAGAGCAGCGGGAGTGACAGCGGGCGCCGGAGACGTCCGAGAAGGAGCGGAGACACTGCGAGAGCCAGGAGGCCACCGGAACCACGATTCGCCCAGCCACGTTCCAGGAGGAGCGTGGCTTTCAGAGGTACGAGGGCGGTTTGCGGGTTGGGTAGGGAGGCGGGGGAGACCCGACGGCTAAGGGAGACAGTCCCTGCTTGATCCTTCTTGAGGTTTACTCCCCTCCCTGCACACACACTCCTTTTCCTAGACGTGCGGCACTGTATTGACGTGTTCCCCTTCACCACCCCCTCCCTCCTTTGCACCACAGTGCACATAACGCTCACGATATTTCCCCATTCCCTCCCTTTTTCCCAGAGAGCCACCGGAGACCGGGAAGAGACTGGAAGGTCGGAGGACCAGGCAGCAGTTCCCCGAAGACGTCCACCGTCCAGAGGCGCCATTCAGGAGGAGAGAGTCACCTCAGCCCATCCTAACCCTAAGGAGAACTCTGGCTTCTAACAGGAGACGTGTACTCCATAAAATAAAACCCTGTCTACACAAACCTGCGTCCCTGCCCCTTTCTTCGACCCCGCTACAGGTACACACGTTTTGCAACATCAAAACACCATTGAGAACATGTACCAGACATTTTACTGGTCTCACATTGACCTTGCCAGTTTCTCGCACAACGGAGAGCTCTGTACTTTGCACAGAGTTTTTGTGACAAACCTCAAGGAACTACGAGTTTACATTACGAGGTGAGATGTCTTTGATTGCGGGCCAACGCTGAGTCTTGTTATCTGCAGCGGTATGTAACTGTCATCTTTATGCTTAAATCTGAAAGAAGCTCGTGACAAGCGCGTGACTGGCGCGCACCCACTCACCTTTGTCTTGCTGCCTGTCACGGACCCCTGTGACGCATTCTTCTCTTCTGCTACGGGGATGCCCTGTGAGTTTGGAGCACGTCCATGCCGTGAGCCACCCGGCATGACGTGATCAAACGTGCCGCCATTTTGATGTTGGCAGGGTTTCCTGTTTTGCCAACCACGCTCATCAACATCGTCTTCAATAAAGTTTCCTGTTCACAGACGACCATCAGGAATTTCATGTCAAGAAGAGAAAATGTGAGGATTATTCTTCATTTTTTATGGGCAGCGAAAACCATTCCAGTTGTCTCTGTTTCACATGACAAACAGGTACTTTTCTTACTCTTCCTGTTCACATTGCCCCGGAGAATTACTTTGCTCTTTCCTTGCCAACGCTAATGTTGTCGGAAAAGTACAGAGAATGCTGTTTTGTTCTCCCGCGGTTCCAGTGCTCTTCGACCTTCATGGATGTCTTTTGTGCTTTTGGGAACTTTTCTGCCTCAGGTTTCTTGGAGCGGTGATTATTTCAAGAACTGTGACTCGTTTTTTTTTTTCTTAGAGGTGATTATTATTATTATTAGTATTTTTTTGTCAAGTGCAGAATGGTAATGTTCAAAATTGTGGGTTATGTGTGGTTTGAATTGTTTTATCATTATTTGCTCAAAATGGTTTTGACCACGTTTGCCATTAGCGAGTCATGTTTACAAAAGTGATAATTGTCCACTTTATTCTTTCATTTGTCATGAGTTCCTACTCATTTGTGTGTTGAGTCAACACACTTACATTACTCCAGTTCTACCCTGTCACAAGGGATCCGTGCATAGGTTACAGTCCTATTGCATTAGTGCGGGTTGCTACCCATACGCTTTCAAACGTACCCGTCTACAGGGTGTGTCTATGCAAAGGTTACAGTCCTTTCGCATTAGTCAATTTGGGGGTTCCTACCCGTACGCTTTCACAGTGCACAATCTGTACCTTAACATCATGTGTCTCGCGTGGGTTCAGTCCCTGTATTACAGTGCACATTGTCCTTACCTTCACACTTGGTGTATCGCAAGGGTTCTTGCCCTTCTACTGGTGCACGACACTGACCTCTCCATGAGGTGTCATACATGGGTTTCATTCCCATCCTCTACAGTGCACAACAGTTTTATGTTTTACCCTTCTCAGGGTGTGTCGTTTGGGTTTTTTTAGTCCCTCCACAACAGTGCACAATATTTTGACGTGGTGTGTTTAATGGGTTTGGTCTCATTCAGTTCAGTGCACAGTGTGCACCCGTTCACCACATGTTCTTTTTTCAATATTACCTTAATACAAGGTATGTGGTCTGAATACCAATTGTTGATTTTCTCATGTTTAATGTGTTTGGTTTACAGCTTTCAATTGGTGTTCAACGTCATCATTTATTATATTGAGATTTTTATTTATGGGAAGTATGAGTGTTTTATTTTATTGGCTCACTATTTCCTGTTACTGTCCAGTTTTACTTTTGATATCTCTTTTTGGTGTCATCTGTGGATTCTGGTTTCTTTTCTTCTCTGTTTTTCTCTTACTGTTGTGTTCTTTCGTTCATTGGAGGTTTTCTTCTCCCACTATTTTTTAGTGTCTGGTATGACTGGTCTCTTTTTATACATGCCTGGCCAGCTAGTATATCTTGAGGTAGTTATTGGTGTTTTCTCTTTTCGTTTCTGTCGTTGTGGTAGAAGGGAGGATGGCTTTCTCACCTTTTGTCTTTCTTATGGCATTCTCACCTTTTGTCTTTCTTCTCTGTTTTCCTCACTTATATTTTCGCATCTTCTTTTGGTTGTTCTGTTTTCTCGTTGGGTTGCGGTGTTTCTGATTTACTCTTTGTCTTTCCTCTATCTTTCTTTTTGTTCCCTTTTCTTTCTTCAATGTTTAATATGGAAGGAAAGGGGATATGTTATATCCTGGCTTTGTTGTCATGCATGCAATCTCTTGCTCTGCCAGTGGAATGTTCATCCAATGATGCGTTACAGAATGTTGGGTGCCAGAGATGTCAGTTGAGAAGGGCTGAGCACCATCCTGGCTGCTCCTGGTGGGGTCTTGTATTGGATTTAACTGGATGACTTGTGACTTACTACTAATAAACATCTAAAGATCCTCTACACGTCTGGACTCAGTTACTACAAGTTCCCGCCTGTGGAGGCACATAAATCGCTTCGGCAACCCACGGCAGACTAAAGAGAACGGTGTGGCGGAAGGGGTCTGGATCAGTCATGTTGAATAGTTATACACAACTGACTTGGTGGTGGCAGCAGCTCCTTCGTCACTCCATCCTGCCCCAGATCCATGGTCAAACATGGTACACATATTACAGAAGGCGCAGTAATAGCTACCATTAAGAAAATGAGGGATGATGAGGCCCCGGGCCGAATGGGATTCCTGCCTCCATGTTCAAAACAGCACAAGACTTTTGGGTTACAACTTTAATGCCACTTTTTAATCATGCTTTCACCACTGCAAGGACACTGTTTTCCTGGAGGGGCTCACTCCTCTTCCCTATTCATAAAAAGGGAAACTGCTCCAACCTGGCAAATCATCAGGTCATCGCTCTTCTCGATCTTAAAGCCAAAGCCTAAACCTGCATCCTTTTGAAGGAACTGGAAACATGGGCAATGGAAAAAAAGAATCCTTCCACTCTTCCAATCTGGATTTAGGCCTGACTGTTCAACAATGGATAACTACATAGCGCCAGTGCATTTATCCACACAAGCTGTTAGCAAGAAGCAACCCCCCTGTTCTGCTGTTTCATCGAATATATAGTACTGCCTTCAACAGGGTGGATCGGAGCAGGCTATGGGGGAAGCTAACTGCATGGGGGATCCCACCCTTGCTTCGAAAGGCGATCGTATTGTTATATCAGGGGACATAAGTTCTGGTAAAAGCAAGTCCTACCACAGCCACCACCAGAGTGCCCACGAACAATGGGCTTAAACAGGGTGGTGTGTTGGCCCCCCTCTACTCTAACCTTTATACTGCAGACCTAGGAGCTGCCTTGCAAGGCTCCAGTTTAGTTACACCAAGGCTGGGAAGGGTGCGTCTCCCCATCTTGCTGTATGCAGATGACACTGCAATCATGGATCACACTAGAGCTGGCCTACAGAGAGCCCTCAATGCACTCCATCACTGGCTACAATCAGGAGAACAAACTGCAGGTAAATCAGAGTAAAACCAAGGTCATTGTCTTTGGCAAATATCCCCATAAAAAAACAAATCTATTGGCAGCTGGGAAACCTACTAATAAAGACAGCCCCAACTTATAACTACCTTGGAGTCTGGTTCTTAGAAGGGGCCAAACCAGCCGTTCACCTAAGAACTAAGTCTACCTGTGTCATCCATACACTGAAGTGTCTAAGCAATTTCCTACAAATCTCAACTCCTGAGCCCATGCTGACAGCCTTGAGAGCAAAATTGATCCTGGCTCTCAACTAAGGCCACCTGGCCTTTCCTGGTGCCCTCAACAGATTCCTAATGGACTCCCAGATTAAGGCATATAAGAAAGCCCCTCTGCAAGCCAGAAGAACAGGGCTTTGACTGGAGTTGGGCCCCGGGAACCCAGACCTTGTGTGTCAAGGGGACTTAATAAAGTATTATCTAAGGGTCCTGTGGGCCCCAGAGACCTTCGTCAAACACCACCTGAAAACAATCTTTGAAGAGGAGGACTCTCCTTGGCAAACATGATTAGCAAGGGCAATTGCTGACCATGCAGTTTGAAGATCAGGGCAACCAGCGTGCATACCCAAGAAATTCCAATCTCAGCCCGGAAAAATGCTGTGAACAGGCAGGTGATAATAACCTTGTTTGAACGGGACACAGAAAACTTCATGCCAGCCCCACTACCGAGGCATTGGATGCACCTTACACCCTGGGGAAAGCACAGCTCTATTTTCAACATGCACTTTCAGCCCAGGCTCGCAGGAAAAATCCTCTATATGAGGCGCATCGCTTTGCCAATCACAGACTTTAATCCCACCTGGGCCCATCAAGAGGAGGCAATCTCATGCAGGCTATGCAACTGCCACATGGAATCCTGGCTTAATTTGCTGTGTTGCTGCTCCTTCTCCCTTTGTTTGGTCTAACGGTGTCAGGAGCTGCAAGGAGGCCTCAGACCTGTGCTTTTTTGAAAACATGCCTAATACCCTAGCCAGACTGGGGAAATTTACAAACTCTATTAGACTTTCACTCACTGTAGACGCTGCAGAGTGACATTAGCACCTGGCTGTTCACCATATGTTCCTCACTCAGCTTTCAGTAGAGCAGTCAACTAGCATTGTCAACTTCAAGGGCTATACGCAGAGCTCCCCAAGGCCATGAGGCCCCGCGCTCTGTATGTTGCCAGCCCCGCACCAACTAGCCTCTGCCACCATCTTGGCAATTCGCACCTGGTGGGGTTCGGGTGTCGATCCAGTCTAGATTAAAACATCCTGACGTGCCCATCTGCTAAGCATCCTGAACCCCAAGCACAAGGCCCCACCAGTTTGCACTCTGCACTTTATTCCTCTCCTCCCACAATCGTGGACGCTCCCATTCATGCTTGAAGGTGCTAAAACTGTTGTATCCTAGCAACATGTGCATTGTATCCTAGTGATGCTGAACATTCCAATGCTATTGGAAAGTAAGCAGAACTATAACTGCTGTTGCCTGAAGAGGAGTCTTCAGGGGTTGTTCTCCTGTACTTAATAAACCTTCTTCAATTAAATCCTGCGTGTACCTCTACTTAAAAATGGCGACGAGGATGGGATGAGAAGCCTGTGAAGGAGAGGAGTAAAGAAGAATCCTGGGAAGAAGAAATGTACTGGAACCGTTTTTTTTCCCTTCTCCAAGTCAACCCCTGGGCTCAAATCGCCTGCGTTGGACTGGTCTACCTCGCAGTGCTGCCTGTTTATTTGCTGTACCTGTTGGCCTGGCTGTTTCTGTGACAAAGAAACATTAAGGTACTGTGTATTGTGACTTGATGCCACAAATTGGTTTGATTGGATGCGCATTGACTGTTTTGGCTAGCATTCTGACTTATTGAAGTGCCCTGCGTTAAACAACGTTTAGTGCCCAGGAGACGTAAGCAGCAGTTTGGGGCCGTGTCTACTTAAAAAAAACCATCTGAACTAACTTTTACCTTATTTTAATTATTTCTTTTAACTTGGTTTAGAGTGTGTCACGACCCTATTTGTGAAATATTATTGACTGCATTCTTTTACAAGTTTTATTAGCAATGTGCTGGGTGTACTAAATGTAATTTTCTTTTACGTGTAAATGGAACGTACAGTTTTTAGACATGTAATCATTTTAATTAATCAACAGGAATAAATTACTTACAGTCATACTGAAGCAGTGTTTTGCGAAAAGACACAATCCACAAATATAGGCCAGTTTTTTTTAGGGTGCTGGGACCTATTTTTGATCCAAATCCAACCCTGTATGTCAGGGCAGTGCAAATAGTCGTGATCCAGGAAATAACCCCTCCATTTTTAAGGTATAGCATTTGAATAGAAGTTAAAAAAATGTAGCTTTTATTTATATATGTGGTATTTGTATGGCACGAACATACACAAAGGCAGTGGAGCAGTGTATAGGCTCAGTTAGTAAATAGAAGTTTGAAATGTTAGGGAAATAAAAACGGTTGACAATGTTATCTGAATGTTATTTTGGATTGAATGTTTTTTAATGGTGAAAGAAGAGCTTTACTTTTTACAGAAATTAGAAGCAAATATTTTGCTGAAAAAAAAGACCGAATATTGTCATGTTTGTGCAATTTAAACCAAATTTGTAGGAAAAGAAAACTTTAAAAGAGGCGAAGTTTTGAGAAATCAACGCATCTTTAATATGCGAGACACACCAGCACCTAAGGATGCTGTTGTGCTTTTTACCATCAATATATATCAACTTATGTGGGAGTGAAGGCGGGATCTTCTCACATTTGTTTTTAGGTGCAATTACCAGGACCCTACATGATGGTGACATACTCAAAATCATACTTTTTGCTGCTAAACCATTGGGGAGCTTGTAAAATAAGAGCAAAACAACTTTTTAGCTAAAAAGTCACATGTGGAGTAGAAAAAAGGAGGCAGTAACATTGAAGGCAAAAAAGATAAAAAGCGAAGAAACGTTTCCACTAAAATATGAAAGGGGCGGGAACAGTGTGTCAGGAGAGCTTTGTATGTATTGGACATTTTTAAAGTTCCTTATCAGCATTTCCGTGGCTTTAAGGTGCTGAAAACCCATCAAGCACATGGGAATAACAGTGTATCCCTCTATGAGGGTAACAACACGTTTTGTATGAGGGATGGGAGTTAAAGCGGCTGGTGGAAAATAAAATCCATGCAAGGCGGCTTGACTCAGCACCACCTCGTCCCAGCTACACTTTCTCTACTTTATCATGAAAATCAGATTGTCCAGGATTTAAAAAAGTTCTGAAAACAAGGGGCATATTAACAAGCACAAGCGATAATTCTCGCTAAACGCGCTTAGCGCGTTTTACATTATTGCCGTCTATCGCTGGTTTAGTTCGCCGTGTTAGCGGCATATCCTCAATACCTTGCACTGAGGCGATGTAAAATACAGCGATAGACGGCGATAATCTGCATTAGCGAGGGAAATCCGGAGATAATGTACCTGCGCTACAGAAAAGCTTGCTGATAGTGGAGTGTGGATTTAACCTGACAATCCACCTCCCATTGTGTAGATAGCTAAGTCAGGTTTCAATCAGGTGTTAGAATCCTGCGATAACCGCGGTTAGCGCGGCTTTTCCTATCGTTTCGCGGGTCCGTGGCCGCATTGTAAATAGTGCGAAGTTGGGTTTCTGAATGTTTGCATGTAGGTTTGGTGAGGAACGCCCACTTTGCATGTCATTAGTTATATATTTCGCTGACATGCAAAGTGAAAAAAAAGCGGCTGTTATCACAAGGAAACTCGCGCTAACGCTTGTTAGCGAGTCCTTGTTAATAATGCGATAATAAAATCGCCGCTTTTTAGGCGCTATGTGCCGAAAAAGTGGCGATAGTTCTCTTGATAATATGCCCCCACATCTTTTTAGACAGGCCTTTAGAGTAGTTTAAAGATGACTCCTTCCTAAGCAGAGGACTGCCACAGGGTTTTTAGTGTTTTCTAGCGTCTCTGCTCTGCATTTTGTGACCGCTTTGTGACCGTGCTTATCACTTAAGTATTTTACTCTTCATTATTGTAACCCTCGTCATTTTTAAACTTGTGCTATTTGGTCAGTGGTGTTTAAACTGAACTTAGTTCCACCGAGGGCTTTAAGTGGGATGAAAAAACTGGGGGGTCTCTCAAAGGGGCGGGGCCAATGTAATTAAGGGCGTGGCTTCAAAACCTAAAAATCTGTGCTTAGCATAGTGTGCCGCCCGACTTGTATTTTGCTGTTTCTATCATTGCATCCAGATATATGATACAAGTAACATCATACCTATAACAAGTCCGGACTATTGGCTTTGTCAATGGTTGTTAGTTGCATACGATAAATAGGCAGCAACTATGACTTGTAAATAATATTGAAATAGCTTCCACTTAAAGCCCTGGTGACAGACACTATAACAATGTTGCTGCTCCTGAGTTTCAAAAAGAGAAGGGAAATCCAGAGAGAAAATGACTCTCTTGAAAGGATTTCCCTTCCCCTACAACGCGTAACTTCTCCACTAGTGAGAAGTGAGCAGTGTGAGCAGCGCACATCGATGTGCCTGCTGTCACTGCAGTCCCGGAGAAAACAGACCGCCTGTGCCAGGGCACAAAACAGAGCCCGATAGAGACCCGTTTTGAGCCCCCCTTTAAAAAACTGCCGGTGCTCAGACCCGGTGAGACCCGGCCCACTTAAAGCCCTGGTTCCACCAGTTTTTAATAATTGTACATTTGTATAGACCCACCTGGTCTGGCGTTCCTGTATTCACTGCCAGCTCGCTCTCCGGTCCACCACAGGCTTTTCCTTCCCGATTGAGTGGAGAGAGCGAGCGCGCCAACGGAAGCCTAACTTCTTCCGGTTGCCGTGGTAACCTGCTGGGTTGACGGGCTAGTCGTCACGAAGTCTCCCTTACTTAGGAGGGATGACTTCGCGGATGCGCAGCACTGCCACAGGTTTTTTTGCGTTTTCTAGCGTCTCTGCTCTGCATTTTGTGACCGCTTTGTGACCGTGCTTATCACTTAAGTATTTTACTCTTCATTATTGTAACCCTCGTCATTTTTAAACTTGTGCTATTTGGTCAGTGGTGTTTAAAGTGAACTTAGTTCCACCAGTTTTTAATAATTGTACATTTGCACAGGCCCACCTGGTCTGGCGTTCCTGTATTCACTGCCAGCTCGCTCTCCGGTCCACCACGGGCTTTTCCTTCCAGATTGAGTGGAGAGAGCGAGCACGCCAACGAAAGCCTAACTACTTCCAGTTGCAGCGGTAACCTGCTGGGTTGACGGGCTAGTCGTCACAAAGTCTCCCTTACTTAAGAGGGATGACTTCGCGGACGCGCAGCTGTCGCGCCAACCTTTGGCGCGCCTAAGGCAAGCCCGTCTGCGCCCGTCCGCGCCCAGCCATCGCCAGGAGCCAGGACACCTGTCCGACAGGTCCCAGGTAATGCGTCCAGGCTTCAATACTCGGCCATTCAACTTAAACAGATTAGACAGCGTACTACAACATGCCATACTACCATTCCTTTTGTCTATCTTGAAGGACCGTTTACCTGTAAACGCTGCCACTTTCAGAGCTGCCCGGAGAGACAGCTCTCTATTGAGTCGGGGGATTGTCACACTAGTCACGTCAAGCAGGCACGTGTGGGTACTCCCCCCCAACACCTAGTGAGTCCCAAAGCTACAAACATAACTCCCTCCTAGAGAGGTTTTTTTAGCGAATGTTAGATCCCTGCCCAAACACGCTACTGAACTATGGGATCTATTGAATTCTGATTCCCCAGACTTAGGCTTCCTTACGGAGACCTGGCTTAAACCCTCCTCACTACCAGCTGTTACCCTGGCCCTTCCTGATAAATACCGGATTCTCAGATTGGACAGGGAAAGCGAAGTGGGGGGAGGCATAGCTATTATTTACAAAGATGCTTTGAATGTCTCTGTCATTGACTCCACCTCTGATATTGAAATATGTATTTTTAAGATTGAATTGACCCCCCAGGACTGCCTAAAGGGCGTGCTCATTTACCGCCCCCCGGGGCCTCTTAAAGATTTTAATCTCAAAATGATGGAGAAACTTGCCACCCACACTATTTCCACCAAACACTTTTTGCTATTAGGGGATTTCAACATTCATAGTGAGGACAGTGTGAACACCGACGCTGTTAACTTTCTTGCTGATATGGCCTCCTTAGGCCTAGTAAACATCAATCTAGGCCCTACCCATTCGGCCGGCCATACTTTGGACATCATTCTCACCAATTTGTCCTATATATCTGCAGAATCCCCTCGCCCAGTGATCTGGTCAGATCACTCTCTGATTTATTTTCAGATTAGTGGCTTTCAAATGAATAGTTTCCCAATCTATCCCACACGCAATCTCAGAAGACAATGGCACAAAATTACGCTTGATTCCTTTAGTAAAAATTTCGTACCCCCTTCATTTGAAGAACCCATGGATATTGATAATAGGCTCAGGGTCTTCCACAAGGCCATCACTTCTGCTATAGACACTCTAGCACCGTTTAAACTGCAACATACTATCACCCAAAAGAAACATGCAGTCTGGTATACTCCTGACCTGCAAAATGAAAAATCTAACTGTATAAAATTGTAACCAATCTGGCGTAAAACCCATATGGGGAAAGAGAAATCTATCTATAAAATCGCACTCGCTAGTTATCACAAGAACATAAAAAAGGCGCGGAAAGCCCACATTATCTTAAGTCTAAATCAGGCTGGCAACTCTACCAAGGAACTTTATAAAGTTCTTAACTCTTTTACTAATCTCATTGCCTGTTCCCAGCAGACTCCTCCCTCCCAGATGCTCTGTGATAACATAGCCAATTATTTTGAAGAAAAAATCAATCTAATTTATGATCAATTTCCTAAGGATCCTAATTCCCTGGATCCCCCTAATCTACCGCCTTCAACCCTGAGAATGAATGATGCCTGCCTTGAGCACTTTTCTGCTCTGCAGACACCATAAGTTGAAGAATGGCTGAGAACAGCGAAATCTGGTTCTCCTCTAGATATAATGCCAGTCTATCTGTTTACCTCACTCGCCCCTCTTCTAGTCCCCCCCATCTGCAACATCCTAAACGCCTCTATGAGTGAAGGGGCACTCCCACTTGAATGGAAGACAGCGCAAGTGCTACCGATTAAGAAAAAAGCACAGGTACCCGCTGATGTGTTGGCTAATTATCGTCCTATTTCGCTCCTTCCCATCATGAGCAAACTGATGGAAGGGTACATCAGCACTCAGCTGATAGGATATCTTGAATCTCAAGGCATCCTTGATCCTTCCTAGTCTGGTTTTAGACCTAACCACTCTACTGAAACCACCCTCATCGGTGTTACAGACTACATCAAACTGGCACTGGATAACAACAAGGCAGTGCTGCTGGTTTTGCTGGATTTGACAGCTGCCTTTGATACGGTGTCTCAGCAGAAGCTTATTCACCGACTGAGAGAGACTGGTATGCAGGGACAGGCATTAAAGTGGCTTGCTAGCTTTCTGGACCAGCGCACTCAAACGATCAACCTGGGCCCCTTTCGTTCTCATACCCTGAAGCTTACTAAGGGGTTACCCCAGGGCTCCTGCCTCAGCCCACCCTGTTTAATGTGTATGTGGTCCCGCTTGCCAAAATTATTAGAGAACATCGATTTACTCCCTATTCCTACGCAGATGACACCCAATTACTCCTATCATTCGATAATGACATAGACTCACCCAAACATATCTTTGTTGAGGGCATGCAAGCAATATCTGGTTGGATGACAGAAAATTTTCCCCAGCTGAATGCTGTCAAAACTGATATTTTGCTATTTGGCACCGCTCAAACGATTTGGTCCCCAAACTGGTGGCCTGCCACGCTAGGTCCTGCTCCTATCTCGAAGCCCATGGCTAAAAACCTGGGGGTCCGACTGGACAAATCTCTATCTATGAGAGACCAAGTCATGGCCACCTCAGGCTCCTGCTACTACACTCTGAGCCTTCTTCGTAGAGTGTTCCAGTTGCTTCCCTTATCAGTCGGCAGAACCCTGATCCAAGCCCTGGTCATTAGCCGGCTTGATTACTGTAACGCTCTCTTAGCATCGGCCAATTAATCCCTTCTAAGTAGAATACAGAGGATTCAGAACGTTGCTGCACGTCTGGCTCTTAATATGCCTTCTTGAACTTCTTCCCGGCCTTTGCTGAGGCAGCTTCACTGGCTTCCAATCCGCCAGAGAATTGAGTTTAAAATTTGCTGCCTAGCCCACAAGGCACTCTATGGTGGGAGTCCGAGCTATCTGCCGGAAAAACTTAAGTTCTACCTCCCGGGTAGATTGCTTCGTTCAGAGGGTAAAGGGCTGCTTGCTGTCCCCCGTTATAGGAAACTACGAACTGGAGGCAAAACTTCTCCCTCTCTAGCTCCGAAATATTGGAATTCATTGCCCATGGAACTGCGTAAATGCTCTAATCTCCTCTGCTTCAGGAAACTCCTCAAGACCAAACTATTCCGTTACTGATTCTTCCGACCTGTCTTTCGCCTTTTTCTGCAGCGTGGAGATACTCCTTCGGGGGCGATTCTGGTGCTTTATAAATCACATACAAATACAAATACAAATTCCTAAGCAGAGGTCAATGGCTTGCCGAGGGGCTGTCTCTGCTGACATTGTTCTCCCCCCACTTCCTTACTCAATTCACTACCCTGCAGACTTCTGAAGCTGCTTTGGGGCTGGATTAGTGTAATAAAAAATAGTATAAAAGGAGGGATGTACATGATCTACAGGGTGTGGAAGGCTGAAGCAAGCGAAACATGGGCCTGTCTCATGGCGTGCCCCAAGTAGGCATAGGCAATTTTACATTACACTGGTGTAATTTGCTTGGTTAGGGAATTTTGTGTTATGTTTGTGACGTGAAATTCCTGGAATTTCACATTACGCCACGTAATTACCTGCCACTTGCTGTACACATTTACTGCAAATGTGCTATCTTTGGTAAAAAATTGCATATATTCAAATATTAAGGGCCTCATTACAATGTCGGTCGGAAAGCATTCCGACCGACTCCTTGTCGGAATTGTTTCCGACCGACTCGGGTTCGGGGATTCCGACCGTCCGATTACGATATTTCCGAACACCGTTCGGTCGGACTCCCATTGCCTTCAATGGGAGCCTGTGTTCCGACCGACAGCACAGGCTCCCATTCAAAAAAGGGGTAGTTGCGGAAAACCCTGCCACACTGTGCATGGTTGTACAGAGGGGTCCCATGGGTACCCCCACGGTCCCCAACCAGAGGCCTCCGGGTGAAGGGGGGCATGCTACGGGTCCCCAAAGTCAGTTTCCGACAGCTGTTTCGTGTCGGACGGACCGATTCGGAAAGCCTGTCCGAATCCGACATCGTATTACGTCAGTCGGAAACACGGTCCATGGACCTATACGATTCGGCTCCGACCGACTATGAGTCTCTGAATGCTGGTCAGAACCGAGTCAGAAAGACCGAATGGTTACCTTTCCATTGTAATTGGTTGGTCGGAAATGTTTCCAAGTCGGTCAGAAACATAGGTTCCGACACGGATTAGGGAAATCCAAATGCCGTTCGGAGCCTTTCCGACCGACATCGTAATCAGCCCCTAAGGGCTTTGAGTCATTCCTCTTCATTAATGGGTCTGGTTAAGTACTGTCATTTACATTTTTCTTTTGCCCACAAAAGCATACAGCTTAGGCAGAGGTTCAGCCCACTTCAGCCATAGGCTCTCTTGCACTGTGAGTGACAGCATTTTCTTGATCACAGGTGCACTTAAAACAAGCATTTGCAATGCAAAGGTCTCGCATTTACAAGAGTTTAAGCTATTGCCATTGTAAATGACAATGCCTTTTATTCATCTGTTTTGATAATTAACACATAAATAAAAGGCATTGTCATTTACAATGCTAATAGCTCAAACTCTTGTAAATGCGAGACCTATTTCATTTCAAAGAAGCGGCAGCCATTGTCCCTGGCTGCTTGGAGAGTGAAAGCGCGCATGGCATGCGGAATGTTGCAGGAAAGCATGCCATGCCTGCAGTAGGAGAAAGTCATTAAAGAAAAGAGTAATTACAAACTAAATAAGACATACTGTGTAACAAACAGAAGTAAAAGGGCCAGTCCTCATGGGAGGTTACAAATGAAGACAAGGCGGTACTAAGGAGGACTAACAAGCCTATTAACGAATCAGAAGCCAGCATTTACAAAGAACAATGATACAAGCAAATGAAAAATATGGGCGGAGCTTCAAGTCCATACTCAAATACAGCATGCCTCGCAGAGCAGCGCATGCGCTGCCCAGGCTCGACCTAAAAAGGGAACCCTATTCGGCATACGCTAAGCAGGTAAAAATCCAGCAGTCCTAGTGAGCAAAATATGCAGAATGGGCCAAGTCACTTCTTGGGTGAATTTTTCACTCATTAAATTCCAGTGAGTTTGACCAGCAAAAATTTAACTGGGGTGCAAATTTTATTGCATCTGCTAATTACCAGGCAAAATCAGTGCAAAGTTAATTAACAAACAGAATAGGTCCTCTATGGGTAACAACTACGCAGACTACACTTGTACAATAAATATGGTGGTACAAAATGGAGAATCAGGAAACTCCACATACACCTAAATCAAGTACAACAGAGAACGCAACAGTATAAGCTACACAACAGTCACTCACTCACACACACAATATCATACACCTTACCATAATAGCTGTTTTCTTTATTTCATTATTTTAAAGGCTACTGGAATTATGCAGCAGTAAATGACTGAGTTATGAGGCAGCGTTGACCAAAGTATGTGGCAAAAAGGTGAATTATGCAGCAATTGTGGGTCACCTCTTTCCATTAAACAGAAGTCTACAGGGCTGTACAGTACATTTTATGTCTATAATGGCCATATGTCTCTAGTAGGTACTTTAGTGTTCAAGATATAATGCCTTAAAAAGAGAAGCAACATGTTTGTGATTTGTCTGTGTATCCTTTTGTAACAAGTGCAGCTTTCAGAGCAACATCTGTGCTATAAATATACATTTGTGTCCATAGGGAAATAAAAATCAGAGCAATGAAGGAATCGTTCTGTCCATCTTGTCTGAATTACATTTAAGAATGTAAGGCTTTTGTTTCGTGCTGCAGGCAAATGCACTTACCACGCCTCTTACCCTGCCATCAAATCGGGATGTTAACACTATCAGGGCAACACTTTTATCTATTTAAATGGCTCATTACACCAATCAAAAGGGGCCATTTAACTTTTTAGGTCTCGCCTGAGTCAGCGCATGCGCTGCTCTGGCGAGAGTTTTAGTAAGCGGGTTTTGGAAGTGCAAACAGTGGCTTTTGCTGGCGACTAGCCTGCGTTCACGCGAGCGTGCACGCGCGAGCAGGCGCCATATGGCTTCCCTCGCCATCTGGACGCTCGCGTGAACGCAAGCTGGTCGCCAGCAAAAGCCACTGTTTGCACTTCCAAAACCCGCTTACTCACCATTACTTTTACTTTCACGGCCGCGCGGCCGTGCCAGTTTCACGGCCGCGCGGCCAATGCTTGTTGCTTTTCAATGGTGTTTTAGTTTGCTGTACTCTACTGTCACAGGAAGATCTTTTCATGCGTGTTAGCTTTGGTTTGATTTCACGATTTGCTTCTGTGTATTTGTATCTTTGATTTTTCTGATATTACAAGGTGTCTCTGTATTTTAGCGTTGTTGCCGTGTCAGATGCATGTGCCGTGTCAGATGCATGTATGTTTGATTTGGTCTGATGGGAAAATGAGATGTCTACGTACATGTTTTCGTGCTCCAGCACCGCAAGAAGTTTTCTGAATATTTGTAATTTGCTCTGCTAACAGTATATCATTTTGTATATTTGTTCTGTCCACGCGTTTGCTTGTCTCTGATGGTGCAGTGAGATGTCTTTATGGGGCTGTTGTGCTGTGATTTCACAATGATGACTCCCAATATGAATTTGATGATCCGATTTTATTTCACGGAGAGTTGTTTATGCTTGCCCTGCTATGATTTCACTGCTGGATGTTTCTTTACTATGATTGCATCCTCCCCCTTTGCTGCTTTGAGGCTCCCACCCTGTACTGCCAGAAAATAAGCATTGGCAAAACCAGCATGGCTCGCCTATGCTACATATTGGCTTGTTCAATATTTTTGGCCATGTTGTACAGCAACACGGATGAAAGTAAAAAAAAAAAAACATTAAAAACAACCAGCGCCGACCGTGTCATAGCGCTATTTATTTTCTTTAGTTTCAGCCACACTGCCTTACAACGTGGCTTAAACATATTGACAAAGCCAACAACTCTCGCATAGGCGAGCCCTATTGACTTTTCCAGTGTTTGTTGTTGTTTTTTTTAGTTGCAGAAACAAGAGCCTAAAATCCTTTAGAGTGTGTTCAAAGGCGTTACATAGTATTTCAGTATATCCCTCTTTTTATCTCTCTCCCTCTCAGTTGCTCTGTCTCGGTCTGTGTCTTTCTAACAAACAACACAGAATGTTCACAGAAACAAATGATGGGTGGAATACGTGAATTCATCTCAACCACTGGTAAATACTGTAGCTGCATTACAGTCCACGTGTTTTTAGGTCTCGTCCTGAACCTCTGGCGAGACCTATACTAGTGGGGTTTTAAAAGTGCAACCACAGCTTTGTGTGGCATGGCATACAGTGTGCGATTACGCGCACATGCACGAGCAGAGGGCCATCTGGCATTCCTCTCGCTCGGCCAAGCGTGCGCGCCTCGCTTCAATGCCCCTCCCTCTCCCCCACCACAGAAACGTCTGCCATGCTTCTGTTGTGACCCTTTTGATGCACGGCATTGGAGGAAAACATGGGCATTTTGTTGTTTTTTTCACGTTGTAAGTTTTAACAGACACTTCGAGACTGTTCTTGGCATGATGTCAACCTGCGCCTCTTTCAACTTCAAAAAGTTATTTGGTAGCTTTGCAAGGAAAGTTATATCATCAAAGGAATCTGCAAATATACCTTGGCACAGGCGCTTGGTGGTAGCCACAATACACATATCTGCACCACCACTCCACCACTCAGCATCACAACAGCACCACTCCACCACCACTCCACCACCACCTCAGCATCACAACACCACCACTCCACCACCTCAGCATCACAACACCACCTCAGCATTGCAACACCACCACCTCAGCATCACAACACCACCACCTCAGCATCACAACACCAACACTCCACCACCTCAGCATCACAACACCACCACCTCAGCATCACAAACACCACCACCTCAGCACCACTCCACCACAACTCCACCACCACTTCACCATCACTCCACCATCACTCCACCATCACTCCACCACCACTCCACCACCACTCCACCACAACACCACTCCACCATCACTCCACCACCACCTCAGCATCACAACACCACCACTCCTCCACCACCACTCCACCACCACTCTACCACCATCACTACACCACCACTCCACCACCATCACAACACCACCACCACTCCACCACCATTAAACACATTGGCAAAGTCAATAGCTCTGCCTAAACACTTATAAGGCCACAAAGGCGAGACCTATTGGCTATGCCAATGCTTGTTTAAACTGGCTGTCTGGTTCGCATTGCACCCCGTGTGTGAAAATTGTAATACCTTTTGCATAGTTTGAGCCTGAAACATATTTTGTTTGTAAAATCTGCAAATTACTTGCCACATGATGAATTATGTGAGACTTTACTTTAACGCGGAAAACGCCCCAGCCGCACAATGGTGTTTTTACAGTACGCTTATTTGTATCCATCTCCTTCTGCTCTGAAGAATTCCTTAGGGCTGCACCCATTCTTGTGGTCCCCGGGGCTAAAAAAAGGGCATAGTTGACAGCTGGGATGCTAAAAAGCATGATGGGGCGGTGGGAGGGTGAGGGCAGCGCTGCTTTGGTGACACGTGGCTCGAGTGAAGGGCATGAATCCCTTGACCTCGTTGTTGACTGTTTGCCGGCTGTGACCTGTGGAAGGAAAGCATCTACAAATCCAACCAACCTTGATGGATATTTTGGGGCAAATTCGAGTACTTCGAAGAACTGGACCAAAATGCCGTTTGAGAATGTTTTGAGTTGAGAATGAGATGCAAAAGGCGTTAGCTTGTACAGACCACGACTTGAACCTGCTACCAGCAGCCAAATACACGGATTGGCCAGTTAGGAATAAAGTAGGTTTTCAAAGTCATGTGGCTTTAAAAGATTGCCAGGACTGAGGTATAGTTTGTATTATGACCGGAGAAGTGCCTCAGAAGGAGACTAGGGCCGTCTCAGAGTCAGTCAATTCCATGCCAGGCTTCACCTCTGGCCACACAACAACCCAGCTAAAAAAAACTTTATAAAACATTACCTGCACTACAAACTACACCAAAAGCAGCACCACCACGTGCATCCCCTGTAACACAATCTGAATCATACACAGCGTGTACACGTCAAAGTTACTCCCAATAGTAGTCTACCATATGCAAATTCTGCCACATGCAATGTCTCCCACACACAACTTCAAACAGGCAGGCGTTTTCTTTACAAGGTTGATAGTTTTGACCAGAGAGCTCTCATTCAGCCACAAACACTGCCTTAAAGTAAGAGGCGGAACACCAAACGGGAAGTGATGTCATAGCTGGAAGTGATCAGAGATGAGTGGGTCTGCACCTAAGTCCACGAGGTAAGATGCTTCCCACAGCCGGATCCCTGAGCCAAGAGGTGACAGGGTTTGTAACCCTACTACCGAGTCCAACCATCAAGCACCTGAGTCCCAGAGATAGCAGGCGCTGGAGGCTTTTATGCACAAATCCCACGAGCCAGCCAGTTCTTAAGGGGTGGGCTCTGCGCCCCAGTGCTATGCCACTCCAGAAGGCTCAGCCCCAAAGGTGACGAGGGTCCCTGGGTGACACAATGTGGCCCAAGCCAACCCATAGAGTCACCCTGTTAGAGGCCACATACTCTGGGATTCCTTCGCTCATTGCTCCCCGAGGTGACAGCTCTTTGTGCATGTTCACTCTCTCATTTCACTCATCATTGGAGGTGCCCGGGCATGTTGCCGTGTTTGAAAATCTCGAGTCACCGTGCACCACAGTTCGGAGGCTTTAAAGAGCAGCAAAGCAAAAAGAGAACAAGCAGGGGCAAGGAGCAGGCACGTGGAGCCCGAGGAGAGGGTGTGAAAGGCAAGACCAGGGGAGCAGGGGAGGAGACGCAGCGTCCGTGAAGCAGTGAAGGCCGTGCTGAGCCAGGGAAACTCTTGTACAATTAAAAAGAAACAAACAAAAAAAAAAATCTTTGCAATGCAATAGGTCTCGCATTTAAATGCGAGACCTATTGCATTTCAAAGAAGAGGCCGCCATTGTCCCGGCTGCTTTGAAAGAGAAAGCGGGCATGGCGCGCTGAAGGTAAGTAAAGCACATCATGCCTGCAGCAACAGAAACTCAATAAAGAAAATAGTGCTTACACACTTACGAACACGTACCGTGTAACAACTGAAGTAAAGGGGCCAGTCACCATGGGAGGTTACAGATGAAGACAAGGCAGTAGTAAGGAGGGACTAACAAGCCTCTTTACGAATCAGACGCCAGCATTTAGGAAGTACACTGACACAAGCCAATGACAAACATGGGCAGAGAGTGGGCGGAGCTTCTCTTCCATACTCCACTACAGCAGTTTCGCTAAGCAGCGCATGCGCTCTGACTCAGGCTCGACCTAAAAAGGCATTGTCGTAAGGGTATTCACTCATTATATGTGGGCATTGAAAAACACTCCCCACTTTGCATGTTTAAATTATAGAAAATATATTGTGATGACTCTCTTGAGAGAGACTTTAACAGTGTGCAACACTGCTCTTCCTTATCTTGTTTTGTATAGGTCTGTTCCAAAGCCTGCTTTATACTCCTGGCCTCTCCCACTGCCCTCAGCATTCAATGGAAGAATCCTAGGATACTGGCCTATCTCCAGCCAGCCTCCCATAGGACATGGTGCCCTTCTTCAACCTTTGCTTCCCTAAGGCAGTGCAGGAAGTCATCCAACTGACCACTGCAGACCACTTACAGTCCCCGAGTTTAAGTAAAGAGCCGGGTACACCTTAGCCTTCTTCGCAGACAGGGCAGGCAGCATATCTTACTTCTCAGACCTCATCGGTCCAGGAGCGTTCTACAGAGCTGGTTGTGGGTTGTCATAGTTATTGTGTATACTAACCTCTTACTGGTGACAACTCCTTAACAAGTTGACACACAATCCCATCATCAGCTCTCCACTTTTTCAGCAGTTCATGTGTTGCTTGCTTGCAAAGTAGATACTTTGCCAAAATGGCAGGTGTTAGGCTCCAGTGTTGTGAATTCTCTGAGTCTACCCAGGTCAGGTGAATGGAAATCAGGAAACACAACATCTATTTATTCTGGGAGCAGGTTTCTTCCTCAATGGGAGCAAAGATGAATGTCTGAGAAGGTTACACTGAAGAAAGACTTCCTCCGCACTGTTGCAACTTGGCATAAGAATGCCAACAGTCTGGTCTCAGTTTTCACCCTTTTTTGTGAATCATTCCTGTCCACTACCAACTGACATGTTCCCACACTGGTTTCTAGTCATTACATTATCTTATGCTACGTGCACTGGGAAGCAGTCTAAATGTTTGTCTGGCATGGATGCTTTTCATCAAGCCTTAATCATTGTAAGGCAGGAAGCCCAACAAAACGGAGGTAATTACTTATCAAGCCTTCAGGTAGCAACAAACATGATTTTTAAAAGTTACCTTTTCAATAAATATGCTTTTCAAATATCTACTTGCACAATTGAACAAGGAACTTTGAATGTGGCTTTAGGACTTTCCTTGCCGAAAGGCTCAAATTCAACTTTTAACCGCCTGTAGGCGTGTCAATAGAAAGAATCACACTTTCACTACACAGTGAAAACAGCTCTTGAAGCAAAGCTCTACACTGTAAGAACCCACAATAGTTTGATATAGAGCATGTCCAACTTTTACACATTAGGCACCGAGCCTGGGCTCTACAAGGCACACTCAGGAGCGATGTTTATAATGTATAAAAAAATAGTTTTTTTCCCTACATGTTGGAACGCTTTCCTCTGACATGCTACTGCAGGATATTAAGTTTCATACAGCCAAACCACAATGGTGACCCTGGAGCCACGCTTTTACAGTTAAATATGTGGGTGGTGCACATGTACTTTGCAGCCCGCATGTTCTGCAACATGTGTTGCGGCACAGTGGAAGGTCCCTTGCACAGGTTGACTGGTCTAATTTCTATTGCTATCTTAACCCCATTTAGATCACTGCAGTCTGAGGATCAGTACCCTAAGGTGACACTTAGAGTTAGGAGGTCGAGTTTTCTCAGTTTGAGACCTACGCTTCAAATAGATTACTTTAGAGATGAGCGTCATTGCAGATCATGCCGGTCTTCATTAAAAAATAAAAACACGGCTATTTCAGTTGAAGTGCAGTTTTCTGTTTACTTTCACCAGCTGAGTGTATGTTTCAATTAGGTCCTCAGCCCCAAGAAGTCCTAGTTAAAGTAATCCCATCAGCCGAATAACGTGCACATTTTTATTCATCAAATTATCGGGACATCACTGCATCTTGATTTTGTTTTCAAGCTTGGGCGTAAATCAGATATAATTCCTGCCTCCATGTTCTGAGTGTTTATAGGAGAATTCACGTAAAATG